>CM069860.1:194576891-195776891 GCA_036172795.1 Pelodytes ibericus | reverse complement strand
CCAGAGTATTCAGGCAGGGTGAAGTGATAAGTTCACAAACACAGCTGACAACAGAGCTAACTGAAATCCTTCTAAGTCAGGCTTCACTTAACATAGGCACTTGATGAACAGCTGCAGGCAACTGAACATGTGCAATGTTTGCTGTGGTTGGTTTGTATATATAAAATAGGTATGACGAGTTTATTAGAAACATAGAATGTGTCTACAGAGAAGAGCCATTAGGCCCATCTAGTCTGCCCAATATTATGAATGCTTTCATTAGTCCCTGGCTTTATCTTATATCTAAGATAGCCTTGTGCCTATCCCACGCATGCTTAAACTCCTTTACTGTGTTTTCCTTCACCATGTCTGCTGGAAGGCTATTCCATCCATCCACTACCCTCTCAGTAAAGTAATACTTCCTGATATTACTTTTAAATCTTTGCCCCTCTAATTTAAGACTATGTCCTCTTGTTGTGGTGGTTTTTCTTCTTTCAAATATACTCTCCTCCTTTACTGTTTTGATTCCCTTTATGTATTTAAATGTTTCCTGGTAAGTTTTATCCTGCAATCCATGAACTAGTTTAGTAGCCCTTCTCTTAACTTTCTCCAATGTATCAATATCCTTCCGAGGATACGGTTAGCGCAGGTGCAAGGATTTCTGTCTTGTGAAATGTCACATATCTCCAGAATTTTGCTAACACATGTATAAGCCATTTTTATTCTCTCCATTCACAGTATAACACTGCTAAGATTGCCAAGTCCCTTTTAAAGGCACTGAGTCAATATGATAATGCAGCACTTCAAGGTTAGAGTTATAAAGACAAAAATGCCTATCTCGAAATTGTTTTTATTTTGTATTACAAATCCATAAAATATGGCAAAAAGATACAACATACATTAGACATATTCAAACTCACTTGGTTATTGCCAAAAAGATACCCATTAAAAAGACTATTACAACTGAAATATTGCTGATATTGTTACGTTTACTATAGTCTAACCTGCTGGTCTGGTAAAGTACCGTATTTATCGGCGTATAACACGCACTTTTTCTCCCTGAAAATAGGGGGAAAATGGTGTGTGCGTGTTATACGCCGAAAAAAAAAATAATCTAAAACTTACCTCGTTCCTGCTCTATCCCCTGGTGCTCTGAAGCTGCGTGGCTGTGAGGGAAGCGTTGTGAGCTCCCCTCCAGCCGCGCGGTCAATAAAGTGTTTTTTTTTTTTAAACAAACTTTATTGTTCCGCGCGGCTGGAGGGAAGCTCACAACGCTTCCCTCACAGCCACGCAGCTTCAGAGCACCGGGGGACAGAGCAGGAACAAGGTAAGTGCTGGGCACTGGGGAAGGGGGGAGAGGAGGGTGGAATAACGAGCATACTAAGGGGCAATATCCTGGCATATTGGGGGCAATATCCTGGCATATTGGGGGCAATATAATGGCATATTAAATGGCATATTGGGGGCAATATCCTGGCATATTGGGGGCAATATCATGGCATATTAAATGGCATATTGGGGGCAATATCATGGCATATTGGGGGCAATATCCTGGCATATTGGGGGCAATATCATGGCATATTAAATGGCATATTGGGGGAAATATCCTGGCATATTAAAATGGCATATTGGGCTTCAAAGTTCTTTATTTGAAATGTAAGTTTTTTTTCCTGAAATTTCCTTCTTAAAATGAGGTGCGTGTTAGGGGATGGGACACTTCATCGCGGCTGCTTCCGCGCAGCCGCTTCACCGCCGACAGTACAGCACAAGACAGATCGTCGCTGGAGATTTCATCGCGGGACATTTCATCGCTAAAGGTAAGTATTTTACTGATTTTAGTTGGTTTAGAATTAGGGTTTAGGGGGTTAGAATTAGGTTTAGTGTTTAGTGTTAGGGGTTAATTTTACTATTAGGGGTCGGGGGTTAGTATTAGGGTTAGTATTAGGGTTTAGGGGGTTAATTTTACTATTAGGGGTCGGGGGTTAGTATTAGGGTTAGTATTAGGGTTTAGGGGGTTAATTTTAGTATTAGGGGTCTGGGTTAGTATTAGGGTTTAGGGGGTTAATTTTAGTATTAGGGTTAGTATTGGGGTTTAGGGGGTTAACTTTAGTATTAGGGTTAGTATTGGGGTTTAGGGGGTTAACTTTAGTATTAGGGTTAGTATTGGGGTTTAGGGGGTTAACTTTAATATTAGGGTTCGGGGATTAGTATTAGGGTTAGTATTAGGGGTCGGGGTTAGTATTAGGGGTCGGGGGTTAGTATTAGGGTTTAGGGGGTTAATTTTAGTATTGGGGTTAATTTTAGTATTGGGGTTAATTTTAGTGTTAGTATTGGAGTTTAGTGTTTAGTGTTACTATTGGGGGGGGAATCATTTATTAGGGGGGTTATTTTAGTTTTACTTTTAGATTTGTAAGAGCTGACAGTTCAGCGCTGAACTGTCAGCTCTTACATAGCTGCAGCCGCGGTGAAACGGCCGCGTTATTCTTCATTGCTGACAGTTCAGCGTTCTAACTGCCGCGCTGAACTGTCAGCGATGAAAATGCGGCGAACAAGTGTCCTAGACCCGCGTGTTATACGCCGGTGCGTGTTATACGCCGATAAATACGGTACTTTGTTTTCTGTAATTAGTCAGCAGAGCCATATGGACCATCCACATAGTTACATAATAGTTTAGGTTGAAAAAAGACTTGCGTCCATCAAGTTCAAGCCTTTTCCTATCCCATGTTAACCACCGTTGATCCAAAAGAAGGCAAATAAAAACCCCTTCAGCAATTTCGAATTCTGCATTCAGTGGGGAAATAAATTTCTTCTTGACTCCAAATAGCAATCAGATTTCTTCTTGCATCAACAAGCACTAAATATAAATATTAACACCTATACTAACATGCATAGGCCTCTATGCCCTGGCTCATTAAAAAAATATCTAGGCTCTTAAAGGCATCTAAGGTATTTGCAAGAACCACTTTTTTAGGCAGTGAATTCCATATCTTAATTGTCCTTACTGTAAAAAGTCCCTTCCGCTGTCGTAGACTAAATCGCCTTGCTTCAAGTCTTAGCGGGTGACCTCTTGTCCTTTGTACTGTTCTGTTAATGAACAGGTCTTTAGAAAGCCCTTTGTATGGGCCCTTTACATATTTATATAAGATTATCATATCCCCTCTAAGCTGCCTTTTCTCTAGCGTGTACAGATTTAACTTTTCCATCCTTTCTTCATAACTAAAACTTTTCATTCCCCTGATTAGTTTTGTAGCCCTCCTCTGCAGTTTCTCTAGCGCCATAAAGAGACAGAGAGGACCTTTAAAGAGGCAGAATAATATCTTCCTCCCGTGAGTCAATGCCCCTTTTAAAACACCTCAATATATTATTGGCCTTTGCAGCTGGCAGCTGACACTGTGCACTACTGCTAAGTCTATTATCTACAACTACTCCCAAATTTTTTCATTAGTAGATTTCCCCAAGGAAACATGGATAACCCATTTAAACATGCATTTTTATTATTGTACCCAAAATGCACAATTTTCAACTTGTCTACATTGAATCGCATTTGCCATTTATCTGCCCAATTACACAATTTCTCCAAATCCTTTTGCAACTAATATACATCCGGTTCAGACTGTTTTACCCTACTTAATTTTGTGTCATCGGCAAACACCGAGACATGGCTCCATATGCCTTCTGGGAGATCATTAACAAATAAATTAAAAAGAAGAGGACCCAGGACAGAACCCTGAGGCAGGGCCGGACTGGCCTACCGGGATACCGGGAAAAATCCCGGTAGGCCGTCATCCCTGGGGCCGAAGAAGGTGATAAGAACGCGGCCGCGGTGGCCGCTTTAAGAATGCGGCCGCCGGGGCCGCTTTAAGGATCCAGTTGCCGGGCGGCTTTAAGGACGGGGCCGCCGGGGTGGCTTTAAGGAAACGGCCGATGGGGCCGCTTTAAGAGTGCTCTGCCCCCCCAACTTCCCCCGAGACTGTCTGAGCGCCGGATGTAGGTGACATCTGACGCTCAAGAAAAAAATGAATAACGGTGTCCTGCCTCTGCAGTTGTACGAGGCAGACACCGTTTCATCCTTACAGCATTTTTTAAACATTTTATTAAAAAGAAATTGTGTGTATGTGTAAGTATGTCTGCGTGTGTGACAGTGTGCATGTGTTACTGTGTGTATGTGTATCTGTAAGTGTGAATGTGTAACTTTTTGTCTGTAAGTGTGACTGCATGTAAATGTAACTGTATAAGTGTGTGTATTTTTGCAAATGTGTACATCCACCTCCCTGCAGACAGCATTTAAAAAAAATAAGTGTGTATGTGTAAGTGTGTCTACATGTGTGACAGTGGGCATGTGTTACTGTCTGTAAGTGTATCTGTAAGTGTGAATGTGTAACTTTTTGTCTGTGAGTGTGACTGTGTGTAAGTGTGACTGTATGTAAGTGTGTCTCTATAAGTCTGACTGAGACTGTGTGTAAGTGTGACTGTATGTTAGTGTGTGTATTTCTGGATATGTCTGTTCACCGCTTGGTCTGTACCAGCCACCTCCCTGCAAACAGCATTTCAATTAAAAAAATCTGTGTGTATATTTGTGTCTGCGTGTGCGACAGTGTACATGTTACTGTGTGTAAGTGTGACTGTGTGTGTCTGCTATTGTGACTGTGTATGTCTGTAGGTGTGTCTGTGTAACTGTAAGTGTATCTGTGCGTGTGTGTGTGTATTTCTGTATGTGTGTGTGTGTATTTCTGTATGTATGTGTGGCTGTGTATGTGTAAGTGTGATTATCTGTAAGGGTTTATGTCTGTGTGTATCAAATATCAAACAATATCAGAAAAAGTAGCAGTGCAGTGTATGCGGTGTGCCAGACTACTCTAGCGGCCAATGCGATATGGCCGCCTTTTCCCTCCTACACGATGCTGGAGCCTTCTTTCATGCTGGGGCAAGGCCTGTGAGTGCAATCTAATTGATGGGGTAAGTCCTGAGTGCTGGGGGAAGTCTTGTCAGTGCATTTTAAGTGCTGGAGCATGTCATGTAAATGCAATCGGCTTTCTGAGGTGCTGGGGCAAGTTGTGTGAGTGCACTATGAGTTCTGGGGTAAATACTGTGAGTTCAATCTGCATGCTGTTATAAGTCCTGTGAGTGCAATCTATTTGCTGGAGTAAGTGCTGGCTTGGGCAAGTCCTATGAGTGCAATCTATGTGCTAGGTTAAGTCCTGCCTGGAGCAAGTCCTCTGAGAGCAATCTATGTGCTAGGGTAAGCTCTGCCTGGTGCAAATCCTGTTAATGCAGTATGAGTGCATGGGGATTATATTAGGGCACTGTGTTTGATATTGCCTTGTGTACATACTGGGGGCATATATTGCCCTAGGCGCAGGGTTACATATCCGTGCTATGGGGCTGGTATAATGATGTTATGCTATGGGGCTGGTATACAATTATTTCCAGGGCTGTTTTTTTTACCCAGTCCGGCCCTGCCCTGAGGTACTCCACTGATTACATCTGTCCAATTTGAGAACTTCCTATTTACCACCACCCTTTGTATTCTGTCTTTCAACCAATTGCCAATTCAAAAACAGACCTCTGGCCTTCAGCCTATTTTGGTCAATTTGTACAGTAACCTTTTATCTTTGACTGTGTCAAATGCCTTAGCAAAGTCTAAGTATATCACATCCACTGCAGCACCCATATCTATATTTTTACTCACCTCCTCATAGAATGTAATTAAGTTAGTTTGACAAGATCTGTCTTTCACAAAGCCATGTTGGCTCCTGCTAATGAGATTCATGTTCAATATGAAATCTTGAATATATTCCCCTAGCAACCCCTCAAACAGCTTCCCCACCAGAGATGTCAAGCTTACAGGTCTGTGATTGCCTGGCTGGGATTTTGATCCCTTTTTAAATATGGGCACCACATCAGCTTTACGCCAATCTGTGGGCACCATGCCTGAAATAAAAGAATGCTTCCATGAAAATAAAAAATAACGGTCTGGCCAGGACCTGGCTCAGCTATTTAAGTACCTGTGGGTGTATACCATCCGGCCCGGGGCTTTGTATATTTTAATATCATTTAATTGTTTTATCACTTTTTCTTGTGTCAGCTAGAGTTGAGCGGACACCTGGATGTTCGGGTTCGGCAGGTTCGGCCGAACTTCGAAAAAATGTCTGGGTCCGTGCTCGAACTTGACACCGAACCCGAACCCCATTGAAGTAAATCGGGACACGAACTTTTGGCCACTAAAATGCCTCTAAAAAAGTCCTGGAAAGGGCTAGACGGCTGCAAAATGACCCATTCGTATGAATGGGGACTCTATTTCGGTTTATAGAAAGCCAATAGCCATGTAATGCTATTGGCTTTCTATAAACCGAAATAGAGTCCCCATTCATACGAATAGGTCAATTGACCTATTCTTATGAATGGGCACTCTATTTCGGTTTATATGAAGCCAATAGCATTACATGTATTCCATAAACCGAAAGTCTATAAACCGAATGTCTTTTGGTTTATAGACTTTCAGTTTATGGAATACATGTAATGCTATTGGCTTTCTATAAACCGAAATAGAGTCCCCATTCATAAGAAATTCTTATGAATGAGGACTTTATTTCGGTTTATAGAAAGCCAATAGCATTACATACAATGTAATCGCCGAGCCCCAAACTGCAACACGAACATACAGTGGAATGTCCGTGTTCGGGTCCGGGGTCCAAAAACTGTAATGTTCGGTACGAACCCGAACAGTGCAGTTCGGATTCACTCAACACTAGTGTCAACCAATCACATGCTTGCTGTGACTGTTCTGCAAAGGTAGCTTGCAGGTTCTTGTCCACTGGTTCTTCCTTGGTAAAAACAGAAGAAAATAAATTGTTTAAAATACCTGCTTTCTCTCTGTCTCCATTTCAGCCTTTAATTTTTTGCCATTTATATATGGTAATATTTTTTTGGGATTCCTCTTGCTCCCCTTAGCAATTGTTTTTTCATTCTACAACTTAGCCAATTTGATAGCCTTTTTACAGTCTTTGTTGTCATCTTTATATTTTGCAAATGCCTCTGCTGATCCCTCAGCTTTATAATGTTTAAATGCTACTTTCTTTTTATTTATTTCCTGATTTACCAAGATTACAATGTGATGAGTTTGTTACACCAAGCACAACCTCTCAAATGCCTTAAACGGACCCAGTGGCGTAGCGTGGGTTGTCAGCACCCGGGGCAAGGCAAGTAATTTGCGCCCCCTAACCCGTGGATTTTAGGGAATTTAAACCCTTCAGCGCCACGGGAGTGGGACCCTGAGGGTGTGGGCACCCTCAGGGTACTAAAGTGTCAGGAAAACCGCTTTGTTTTCCTGACACTATAGTGATCCTTTAAGAGTTTAAGGGGTTATTTTGGCCTGGGGAAGCCAAATGGTTATACACCTATGCTTTAAACCAGGAGTAGACATCCTTTGCCACTCCAGATGTTGTGGACTACACCTCCCATGATGCTTTGCAAGCCTTAATGGAGATGTAGTCAAAAAACAAAGGCAGTGTCAAAGGTTACCTACCCCTGCACTAAACCAAAAATATATAATACAGTTCCTACCCCATAAATATAATATTTAATGCTATGATATTTAATGCTCTCATCCAACCCCCTTCCCTCCACAGTTCCTAATAAATATATTACAAATATAATTCCCTCACCCCTGTAGCCCCACCTATTTACATTTCCTTCTACATACACACATATATATAGATTATTCATTAGGCCACAAATGTAAAAAATATAATCATTGCCTCATCTCAAATTCCCAAGTCAGATCTTTCCCATCCCCCCCCCTCTTCCCCTAATACACTGCTGACCCCCCTCCCCCTAATACACTGCTGACCCCTCCCTCCCCTAATACACAGTTGACCCCCATCCCCTAATACATTACTGCCCCCCTTCTTCCCTTCCCCAATACATTACTGCCCCCTTCTTCCCTTCCCCAATACATTACTGCCCCCCTTCTTCCCTTCCCCAATACATTACTGCCCCCCTTCTTCCCTTCCCCAATACATTACTGCCTCCCTTCTCCCCTTCCCCAATACATTACTGCCCCCCTCCCCCATACATTACTTCCCTCCCTCCCCCATACATTACTTCCCCCCCTCCCCCATACATTACTTCCCCCCCTCCCCATACATTACTGACCCTCCCCTCCCCCATACATTAAATGACCCCCCCTCCCCTCCCCCATACATTAAATGACCCCCCTCCCCTCCCCTCCCCCATACATTAAATGACCCCCCCTCCCCTCCCCATACATTAAATGAACCCCCCTCCCCCATACATTTAATAAACCCCCCTCCCCTCCCCCATACATTAATGAACCCCCCTCCCCTCCCCCATACATTAATGACCCCCCTCCCCATACATTAATGACCCCCCTCCCCATACATTAATGAACCCCCCTCCCCTCCCCTCCCCCATACATTAATGACCCCCCTCCCCTCCCCCATACATTAATGACCCCCCTCCCCTCCCCCATACATTAATGACCCCCCCTTCCCCCTCTCCAATACATTAATGACCCCCTCCTCAATACATAATACATTTGCTCTGAAAAAAACCTTGTCTTATATTCGAGCAAATACGGTATTTCATGCCAGGCATAGAATAAGTTCCAGGTAAAAGATAAAGGGCGCTACAATATAACAATTACTAATTTGGCGTTAGCCTTATTAATGCCTGAGGAAGGGATCTAGAAACTTGATCTTGAAAGTTTGCAACCAAACTCTCAGATAGCCAATACATGGTATCATTAATTATCAAATATCGTATCAAGGTTAAGTAATTGATTGTTTACATAAGCACAAATATTTAGATAAAAATGGTGTATGTGTGTGTCATTTCTTTGCGGGAAGATATAGGCTGTCATCCCTGTATCTGTGTGATGCAGTGAAAATTATCACTGTTGGGCACCAGCAATGCCTTCCCAATCAGGGCCGACCTTAAGTGTTCCGGCGCCCTGTGCGGGATTGCCCCGTGTCCCCCCCCCCCCCATGTATGTATCTCAATCCCTTCCCATGTTTGTCCCTTTCCTCTTCATTGCCCTGTCTGTCTCTCTCTAACTCCCCCATACCGGTTTTCTTTCTCCCTCTGTTCTGTCTCTCTCCTCCCCTTCCTCTGTTCTGTCTCTCTCCCCCCCCCCCCATTCTGTCTCCCCTCCGTTCTGTCTCCTCCCCCGTTCTGTCTCCCCCAGTTCTGTCTCCCCCCCCGTTCTGTCTCTCTCCCCCCCTGTTCTGTCTCTCTCTCCCCCCCTGTTCTGTCTCTCTCTCTCCCCATTCCCCCTGTTCTGTCTTTCTCTCCCTCCCTCCCCCTGTCGGTCTCTCTCTCCCCCCTCCCCCTGTTCTGTCTCTCGCCCCTGCCCCTGTCTCTCTCTCCCACCCCTCCCCTGTTCTGCCTCCCCCTTCCTTTGCCTTCAAAGGTGGATACAGGGAGGGGGCGGAGCTAACCGGCTGAGCGGTGTAGCTCCGCCCCCACCCTGTGAAGAAGAGCAGCATCTGCTTCACTGGGAGCCCAGGGCAGCCAGAGAAGGTGCTGCTCAGCTCCCCATGCTTAATGCAGGCATGGGGAGCCTAGCAGCACTTTCTCATGCTGCCAGTGGCTCCTCGTGAAGCAGACGATGCTCTGCTTCACAGGGTGGGGGCGGAGCTACACCGTTCAGCCGGTTAGCTCCGCCCCATCCCCGGATCTAGAAGAGCCTGCCGAGCAGAGGGCTGGTGAGGGGGGATCTTTTGATCTCCCCCATCCAGTGTCTCTACCGGCTTTTTTTTTTTTCAACTTTTTTTTTTTTCAACTTTTTTTTTTTTCAACTTTTTTTTTCTTCGGGCGGGAGGACGCTCCCTGGGGTGTTGCGCCCTGTGCGCTCGCACAGGTCGCACACCCCTAAGGCTGGCCCTGTTCCCAATACTTTACTGAACTTTCTCCAACGCACTTTCAATAATTAAAATAATCACAATAATTGTAATTGATGAAGGTGCCTGGAAAGAAGCAGATACTAGCAGTTTATTGTGGTTACATTTCCTCTATTCGTCTATTTGTGAAGCGAGAGTTCCAAGCAGAATAGGGATCACACAAGGCTTAATAACTTCACATCCAATATATCAATAACTTGTCCTCGGGAGACAGAAGTAGAAGGTTACATTGGAATTCTGCAAAATAAAATATTTTATCTTTATCAATTTGACCAAATTCTAATGTAACATTTTCCTTGTAGTGGGAAAAAAGGCCTAAAGAGCACTGTGTGAAAGCGATTATAATATTTCTGAAAGTCCCATTTAGACACAGTCTCCATAATACATAATTTGCCATCTACTTTTATTCAATCATCATACATTATGTCTCATTCATTATCATTGTCCCTTGGTCCCAACTTCCCACTGAATCCAGAGAGCAAGATTCGACTCAAACCCGTCAACCCCTACATGTTGGTTAGAACCATAGGTAACCAAGACCCAAACTATACAGCAACTATTACATTAACAAAAACAAATGCAGCCAGCCCCCAACAAGTGTCCATTCCCAGTAAATGCAACACAACAACCAATCACATCCCTCCATGGCCAATCCACACTCCATGGCCAATCCCAGAACATTCTATTCACCAAGCAACTTCTAATTTCAACAAACAGATTGAGTATCCCGTCTCCAACAATCTGTGATCCAAAATGATCTGTTGTCCTAAAATTGTTTTCAGATTTTGCCACAAGTTGCAACTTCCAAACACACCTGTGAGAATGCAAGCGCACAACAGTTTATTCAGCATCCAGCCCCCTTAAGCTGTGATATAGCCTATCCATTCATGATCACATTCCTCCATGCCCACAAAGGGTAATACTATGGCACATGTGCAGGTCTGACACCCCAACGGCAGGTTCCCAACGATGCCTCACATCACAGCCACATCACAGTAACAATGATTTATTTGCTCTAGACAGTATTTGCATTGATACTACTGTATTTCATGAATGAAGATTTAATATATTTTATTGGTGAAAAGGATCCATTATCCAAAATACATCTGGTCCCAAGCGTTTTGCAGAAGGGATACTCATCCAGTACTTTGAAAGAAAGTAGGCCCTAAAATTCTAATAGGGCAACATATAGGTTGGGAAATATTTCCCTAAGATAATTTCTTTCATTAAGACGTGTGCAATGATTCATGCAATGATCCGTTTCAGCAGAGGAATGCTTGATCAACTGCAAACTATTTACTTGTTTACTTTGCAATCTTCTCTTGAATGTGGAAAATCTCAACAGCTGCTACACTGGGAAGAAAAAAGGCGCTACAAATATACCACAAGATCAGACTTGCTTCATCCATAATGTGCAGTTGAATGAAACCTTTCTGTGTTCTAATCCTGTTTTTCTTGACTTTAAGCTCCAGTTGTTTAACTGTTTAAGCACTGTCATTTGTACGGCAAACAAGAACCTGTACAGAGTATGCAGGCATAGCCTTGTCCACCAGGTGTACAGCTGTACTCCTGAAATACTTCCTATACAGACAGGGGGTGGAGTTTAAGTAAGAGCTCCTTTAGATTAATATTAAGAAAATGCTAGTGATTTAGAGAGTGCGGTTGAGCAGGGGGGGCTGTTTAAATGGACTGTCTGGTGCCAAAAATGCATCTTCCAAAGGTTAATGCATATTAATGTGATTTTCAAAGTACTTTAAAAAGCATGTTTTACATTTTGCGTTACTTAACCCCTTCCCGACAATGGACGTATCAGGCACGTCCTGGGAGAAACTCCCTTAACAACAAAGGACGTGCGTGAAACGTCCTGCGCTGAAACAAGCACAGAAAGCAATATTTTTAATCGCTTTTTCGGTATTGCCACAATGCCGCTGTATGGAAGCATTGTGCAATACCAAAAGAAAACGCCACCCGCATTTCCTTCGCTCTGGAGAGTGATTTAAATGCCAGTTTTAAAGGCACAGTGCCTTTAAAATCAGAATCGGGGAAAAGAGCTCTGACTTTTATGTCACTTTTCAATGCTCTGGTGTATTTGTACAATGCCTCCAATAAAGAGGCATTGTGCAATACTGCAAAAACGACCTGATCGCTCCTGAGAGCAATCAGGACAAATGTTAGAATCTATGTAGCAGGGTTATTTTGTTCGCTATTGTAGATGAGTATACATTTTTTCAAATAAAAGTCAGAATTTTTTTTTTCATTTTTTTCACCATATTTTATTACATAAAAGTCATCAAATGAAAGCCCTACTAATGCTGAAAAAAAATATATAATTTGTGTGGGTACGTTAAATGAGAGGGAACAAAATGACAGTTAAACACAAACATTTCAGAAATGTTAAAACAGCCATTGTCACCAAGGGAAAGGCAAGGCTAAAAATTCTTGTCACAATATATAAAATACTTACAGTTAGAGGAAATTGTGAAATTACAGCAGTTTGCAAGAAACCAGAACTGCCCACAACAGCTGAGTAAAAGTCAGGAACAAATGAGAATAATATCATACAAATTAATGGAATTTCCTGTCTTTCTAGTGATGTCATCAGAAAATGTGTTTATTAAAAGATCCTACTGTGTACACAAGCAAGGTCACTCAGAGTCCACACAATGTATTCAATACAAAGAGCACAGGAAGTGACTAAATAAAACAAAACTTTATATCTCAGTGTCTATATAATCAGTGTTGCCTAGCCTGCAGTAAAAATGCAGTGTAATCAGTGAGGGAGGGCTCGAGTCAAATCGTAAAAATTTGATTTATGCAGAATGCCTGAATCAAATCACACTGGAAAAAAAGCCTCTGCAATATACAAGCAGTAATAGTCATCTTGCACCAAAGTGAGTTTGGGGACTAGACTGTACCTGTAAGAACTGTTCAATGTATGGGTGATATAGGAATACTGTATACGAAAGTAAAAGGAGCAAGGAGGGTAGAGGGTCGTCCTCCGGAGATGAATGAATGAAACGGCTGGAAACCAGGTAGATGTTGTATGAAGCGCTTTAATACATAAAAGACGCCACAACTAACAGCTGCATTGAGAGTGGGATCACCCGGTGGGTAAACAAAAAAAGCCCACGCGTTTCGCGCCTGCTTGCTGGCGCTTCGTCAAGGGCATGATTAAGGTACGGAAATTAACATCTTACAAGTGCAAAGTAATTTGTACAATTAACCCCTTGTGGAACATTGCAAAACAAGTGCACTTAAATCTCTTTAGAATACAAAAAAGAGTTAAATGAAGAAAGAAAACAAAACAAACCTTTCTTAAACATGGAAGGCAGTTAGATGTTTGCAGATTAAGTTCTGTGCACCCGTGCATGTAGCAAAAAAGGTTTACATAAGTACCTCCATTTGACAGACCAGAATAATACAATGACCCTACTCCACTATCTTTTACTTGTCTGATTGGAGTATCAGAGACAAATTGACTGTATTCAGAATGTACCTGCAAATAAACACCTCCCCACATCATCAGGTGGTGTAAGGTGGTGTAGAGCTACAGATAAACAAATGGACAGACGAACAGGGGTACTTCAATACTGTATCCAAGACAAGGGTTTTGAGGTTCAGAAGTGATTGTTGTATATTATCTGTAGTACACTGATGCCCTGTAAAGTCTTTTGAACTTAAGGGTAAGTAAGTTGACACAGTTATGGCCACTGGCTCCTATTGGCGGTCTAGACTCCTTTTTGAAACAGAAACCCCCATAACACTAGGCCTCTTTCCATATGGTTAAGTATCTCATAGGACCTCCCAGCCTTTCCACCAAGTACCACAGCCCACACACCCTACCACTATGTACCACGGAATAGGTGCTCCCACTAAATTCCTGCCATGACAAGTGCTAGACTCTCCTTAAAGCTGACGTGGGAAAGAAACAAAAATAAATCTTCCTGTGTTATAGGCCCTGTCTATGAACATTACAATACAAATCACACTAATGCATTCTGCAAATTGCAACAGTAATGTATCAACAATTAAACGGGATCAACAGAAACAAAGAAGAGGAAGCATTTTTTTGGGGGGGAGCTGAATTGCAGTTAATGACATTAGAAGATTGTATTACAGCTGTAGAAAAATAAATACTGGCCATGGCTGGTTCTCACGCCACCAACGCAAATATTACATTCCTGATAACGATGGGAAACGCCTCATCAAGTAACAAGAATACAGTACCTGTACTCCTCATTCCTGCAAGATATATTTAAAGTGTTTGCTTTAAAACTGTAATTATACATAGATTGATTACCTCGCCAATTACCCTTTTATTCAGGTGTTTATATGAGAGCAATGAGATTTGTCTCACAATCGGTTCTCAGACATTTTGGGTCACGCGATTACAAATTTTCCTCTTCAGGAATGGCGTGGAAGGGATTTAAGCACCATAAAACTGTTGATTGGGGAGTCTTGAGTAACTGGTACTCTGGTACTGGTACTCTGAGCAGTGCCCCCCAGCACTGAAAAAAAAAAATGTAAAAAAAAAAAAACCCTGCCCTTTAAAAAAAAAAAAAAAAAGACTGCGCTTGCAGGCAGAGAGGGAGGTGAGAGGGGATCGTAAGATCCCCCCTCACCATCGCTCTGCCTGCCAGGCTGCACGGGGAGCCGAACAGGCAGCACAGAGAAACCTCCGTGCTGCCTGTTCGGCTCCCCGTGCAGTGTGACACGGAAGTGCCGACAGTCACGTGACGGGCGTGCTGACGTCATACGCGCACCCGGTCCCGTGACCTGTTGGCACAATCGCCGGGAAGCCGAACAGGCAGCATGGAGGGACCATGCTGCCTGCCACTAGCCACCAGGGAAAGGTATGTGCTGATGGGAGTCAGAGTGTGTGTGATAGGTGACAGTGTGTGTGACTGAGTGTGATGGGAGTCAGAGTGTGTGTGATGGGAGACAGTGTGTGTGACTGAGTGTGATGGGAGTCAGAGTGTGTGTGATGGGAGACAGTGGGCAGTGCCTAGGGCAGCACAAAATCAAGATACACCACTGACTCTGAGGAAACCTGCAGTGGACATCTAGTGTAACAGAGTAGAGGTGTTCAACTGAAGGAGAAGTGCCCTGGGGGTGAGCTTCAGGCCCTGTCCATCCAGGACTGAAATAATCGCGCACCCTATTCAACGGAGGGTATTACTAGAATTTACGGAACCAAATGGGAAAAGAATAAAGAATAGAGCGAGGGAGGTACTGTAGAAGCAGGCAGGGGTAGCCGATGGGTCCATAATCATACACAAAATAGACAACAAATCCGAAGGTGCAAGGTACACAGGCATGAGGTTCAAGGCTAGCGGCAAAGCAGGAAACTCCACAGGCAGGCAGGATCAGGAAGGCACAAGGTCCTATCATAGGTAAAGTGTGTAGAAAGACTGAAAGTTTGAACAGCTCTGCAAAAATATCCTGCCCACAAAATCAATTAGAGGTGGAGAATCTAAGAACACAGGGGCTGTGAGTGGTGTGATTGTGCAAGATTAGCATTCAAAAGGCAGACCCCACTACCTACATTTGGAAAAATGCCAAGTTGAAGAATTTTTTTCCCCAATTCCTCCATTTTTACCTTTATTCTCCAACTTGGTAGTCCAAGTCAGGGGCAAAAAAACTGCTGCATAAAGAGTTAACTCTGGATGTTCACTAGTGTGCCTCTGGTGGTTGTATTTGATAAAAAGAAATAATAACAAGATATATATTGACTAGGTATCTGTTATTGGTCATGGCTGTCAACTACCTGATGGCACTATACATTGGGGGGTATGGAATAGCCTTGATTGCAACCCTGCTCCTTCCAAAATCTTAATCATCTTATCAAAGAACCCAAGAAGAAATTGGCCATTGGCCTAGATAGAAGATAAGTGCATAGTGCTTTTTTTTTTTTCATTTTACACAATGAAAACCTGTTCATAACAAATGACATTAATGGTTTTCTCTGAAGTCAGGTGAAGATTCAGCCATTCACAGTTAAATCTTAGGGCTCACTAAGTGAAGAGTTCCAATGCTAACACTGATATCTTTTTCATGTCCAATTCATTCATCACTTGGCTAATACTTGTCCAAATAAAATGGGTGAAGCATAAGGTTTGGCATCAGTTAAGCAGAATATATTCCCTTAACACTGTCACTCACGAACAGTCATGGTCATTGTTTGTCTTGTTTACAAAGGATTTTGCTTGCATGGCACTCTGATTAGATACTGCCAAATATGAAGTGGGATTTTTGCCAAATTATCAAAAAAACAAGGGGGAGGAGGGAGAAAACCAGAAATGTTTTACTCTGAGCATAGAACAGAGTCCCCGGTTCAAGCAGGCATCAGAGAGCCAATCAAAACACTGGAACTTGGAGAAGCTCCAGGACGTTTACCATTTAATACTAACACAACTCATTGTAAAAACGTTTACACCTTTTAAAGGACAACCGTAGGAAAATCATTAACTTCTGCTTTATTGCAAGATGACAAGTGTAGATAATTTAGATAGAAATGTTTTAATGAAAGAGTACAAATAAAGTACCTTATTGAGGCCTCTTTGCTCCATATCGCTCTATCAGGTAGCGCACATGTTGTCAGATAACCACACCCAGGATGGTGGAAGATCTGACCTAAGACTCTGAACAAGTCCACTTTATTTATTTATTTTCATTGCAGCACTTCCATTTAGAATGTTGACACTTCATTCAATCTTTTGATTAAGCATAAGTTCCTTTTTTGCCTACAGATGCCCTTTAAAACTTTGGTATGGAGAGCTTTTTCTTCAGAGAGCTTGCCTTTTGGCCTTGGCTTCATCTCTTGACCAAGAAATTGGTGCATGTCTCATGAAAACTCACTGGCATCTATGAGCATATTGTATCCTGCCCTTTGAGGAGATTTACTACAAGATTTACTACTATCTTAGGTCCCCGACCCTGAATCTGGACTCATTTATACTCTTAATATTTTGGCATATTTCTTTGTAATCCATAATTCATTAGTGACATCAGTTTATGGTGACAGGATAGCTCAATTTTGAGATGAGTTCACATGGTCCAACTCATCACTTCTATATACACTTAATAACTAAAAGTATTGGAACACACATCTTAATTATTGAATTCAGGTGGTTCAATCAGACCCACTGCCACAGGTGTAGAAAAAAATCAAGCTCCTAGCCATGCAGTCTGCATTTACATACATTTGTGAAAGAAATGGGTAATTCCGAGAAGCTCAGTGAATCCAAGCGTGGTAGTGTGACAGGATGCTGCCATCTTTCCAATAAGTCCGTTTGTGAAATGCTATCCCTGCTGGATATTCCAAGGTAAACTGGAAGTGTTACTATTGGAAAGTGGAATTGTTTAGTAACAGGAGCAACTCAGCCACGAAGTGGAAGACCACGTAGAGTCACAGTGCAGGGTCACTGAGCACTGAGCCACACGGCGAGTACAAGTCGGCAATGTTTCACTTGAATTAATAGCAGCACAAAGGCAGTGCGGGCGGGAGCTCCATCTAATGGGTTTCCATGGCTGAGCAGCTGGATGCAAGCCACACATCACCAAGTACAATGCCAAGCGTCAAGTGGTGTTAAGTACACCTCCACTGGACTCTGGAGCATTAGAAATGTGTTCTGTGGAGTGATGAATCCTGCTTCACTGTTTGACAGACTGATAGGCCCATCTGGGTTATGCCGACGCCATGAGGAATTTACCTGCCTGTCTGCATTTTTCCAACTGTAAAGCTTGGTAGAGGGGGGATAATGGGATGGGGCTTAATGCTTCAGTATACCAAGATGTGTCGGACAATGCTATGCTTCCAGCTTTATGGGAATAGTTCTTGGAAGACCCTTGTCTACCCCAGCATGACTGTGCCCCAGTGCGCCAATCTATAAAGACATGGTTGGATGAGTTTGGTGTGGAATATCTTGACCGTGAACTCAACCCCACCCAACACGTTTGGGATCAACTGGAACGGAGTATGCGAGCCAGGCCTTCTTGCCCAACATCAGTGCCTGACCTCACAAATGCTCTACTGGATGAAAGGGCAACAATTCCCACAGAAACATTACAAAACCTTGTGGAAAGCCTATACTGACTGTGTATATTGTCATCTGTCAGTTGTCTATGCATGCATATGTTCACTAATATCTTACTTGGGCTATCTGGAGGAAGATTCCTTTTTTACCATGTAACTCATTTCATTATCTAAATTCAAATAGCTGTGTTAATTATAAGATAGTTGATTGATGGTTACTCTATGGAAACAGAAAGATGTATATTATTATAAAAAGCTCAGTCAGGATGTTTACAGGGCAGAGAGTTACAGCTTACCTGTTACCACTGGAATACAGTTAATTGGATTGGATTGTCCCATTCTAATTGTTAACATAATGAATATTCTAAGTACCCCCTGAAAGCTTTACTTTACTCAGCACTTGGTACACAGCATGCTGCACCTACCCTTGGTAAACGCCACCTATTGGAAATATGAGGAGAGAACCTATAATACTGACTTACTATTGGAACTCATAAATTGGCAACATTTTCAAACATCTCCTCTCTGAATTCCTGTGGAAGAAAAAATATACAGTCACACACGCTAATATTTCGTTGGACCTCCTTTACCTTTGATTACGGCACTCATTCGCCGTGACATTGTTTCGATAAGCTTCTGCAATGTCACAAGATTTATTTCCGTCCAGTGTTGCATTAATGTTTCACCAAGATCTTGTAAAGCAGAGCCTTCTCCAGCCCATCCCAAAGATTCTCAGTGGGGTTATGATCTGGACTCTGTGGTGGCCAATCCATGTGTGCCAATGATGTCTCCTGCTCCCTGAACCACTCTTTCATAATCTGAGCCTGATGAATCCTGGCATTGTCATCTTGGAATATGCCCGTGTCATCAGGGAAAAAAATCCATGGATGGAATGACCTGGTCATTCAATGTATTCAGGTAGTCAGCAGACCTCATTCTTTGGGCAAATAATGTTACTGACCCTAGACCTGACCAACTGCACCAACCCCAGACCTATTTGCTTAGTTAAATCCAGGTGGCAATTTTTTTGGGGCCAGGCAGTGTGCGTGCGATTGTTACGAAAAATACAGTTACTACACACTTCAAAGATACACAAGGAGGACCGATAACTAGAAACCTGAACTAAAAACACAATTGCACGGAAAAATGGATCTTTTCCGCCGATAATGAGAGTAGATTTCCACTGCATACAATGCTGGAAGTGTTACTGCAGTAAACAATACTTTCATTAAAATGATTGTGGTTGCTGGTTTGGCAGGCTACTTACTGATGTATAGCTCTCAAGAATCTAAAGCTGAGTCCAACTTAAGACATAATATATGACAGAGCGCTAGGACTACAAGACATTACACATTAACATAATATCCCATGATCCAATGGGACATGACTGCGAGTAGATGTCTGCTATATTAATGGAGAACTGCTGAAATGAACAACTCTGGATTGTTTTGAATATCATAATTGGGATAGTGTACTGTGCTTTTACTTGATATGAGTCAGCAAACTAAAAAAACAACATATGTAAAAAAAAAAAAAAATTTTTATACTAAATATATGTCAATCTTAAGTTCATCATGTGATTCTGAAAGCAATGACTGCCCCCTACTGGCAATATGTACATAACATATTATGCAAAACATACGTGTCTTACTCATACATCCGCACTACAATTGCAGTGCGAAAGAGACGTGTCTTCTATTTGCATGACTCATGTGTTCTCCGCACAGAAATATTTTGGACATAATATATTATTTCTGGGAAATACGCAGTACAACATATTGAAAGCAATATTTGACTTAACAGTAAGTATAACCAGTTTTCGACTTACTAGGAAATATGTTGTGTATTTATTCTGGTGTGTGAATCATCTGCAAAATATTAAGAATAAAGATAATGAATCCCAAATTATGGCATGTATTGTGGAACCCACAGACTTATCTTTTTTTAATGAAATCAAGACCAAAGACTTTGCCAAATGCTAGAAGATCCATTCTGTAAAAATTCTACCCTCCTTAGAATGCATGTGTTATTACAGAGATATCAACTAGGTCAGTTGAATGAGGCCACCATCACCAAAATCATGGAAAAGGGGGAACATTGAGGAAAGGCAGGGCACAAGAGCATGTAGAAATTGTCAAATTAGCAATCAGGGCAAGAATTTCATTTTCACAAGAGGGCGGAGGTCTGTGCATTAAAGCAGCACAGCCCTCTACAGATAGCTCCCTCAGGGGCTTGTCTGTGTACCATAATAAAAAAAGTGATGACATCACATACTAGAGCTCTGCTCCATTTATTTGAATGAAGAAGGTCAAACTTGTACAAGTCACCAAAGGGCCATGTGAATGGTAGGGCGTTACTCACTAAAAATCAAATTAGTCTCACCCACCTTGAGCTTTTCACAAAAATAAAGTCACCCTCCCTCTCCCCCCACCTCGACAATGTCCAACTCGGTCTCCCATCTCAACCTTCATTGAATGCAAAAAAATAAAATAGCTATTCACTAAAAAGTGAAGGGACATTGATGTCCAAATTACCTCACCCTGTAAAATCATTTTTTAATTTTTGTGTCAAAGATAGGACTCAAAGGTGTTACAGATCTTCGTTGTCCTTTTTTTAAGGTTTTTTTTGTTTTTTTTTACAGATCACTCTGTGTGCCAGGAGGGTGGGCAGTGATTTTTTACTGCCTGCCCTCATGGCACTTTACAGGGTGCTTTTTTAAATGTATTTTTATCATGGCTAAATGAAAGGGGAGGGGGCACTTGGACAGCCCTCACCACATTTATTTAATGGGGAGCAGGGGCAACTGAGAAGCCCCTGGTCCCAAGTATTTAAGTGGGACCACTGTCACTTTGAGCAACTTTGTCCCTAAATGCGTATTTAAGTTTAACTTTGCTCCCCTCCATCTTGTATGCCTTCACCACATCTCAAACTCACATAAATGGTTAGTGAATAGCATTTTGCTAGGTGGTGACTGAGCAAGCGAGGGTTGCCACATTTGTCAGAGATTCAAGTTTGAGATGAATACTAGTCTCAAACTCTAAACTCAGACCCCATAGTTTCAATTCTATGGATAACCCTGACAAATCCCCACAAACGGAGTTGAATAATTGCCAGTTACTCCTCCTGCTAGGGGCACCACATTTTCCCTTTCTTCTTCAATACAAGAAGCACAAGGGAAAATATAAATGTAGTAGTGTCCTTTAAGCGGAACACTCAAGGTCCTAGTGCACATGGCATTTAGTAAGTTTGGTTCAGTGTGCCATATACATTTGGCTATAACTAAACACTATTTAAAGCAACTTTTACACCTTATTTTTTATGATAATTAAATACATATTCTACAGATCGGGTTCTGGAATCTCTGGCTTTGATAAGTAATACTACTATAGTTTTTATCTAGTGACCTGAGGCGAGAAATCTACAAAGTAAATAATGATCTTATATGTCTGCCAACCTATTTCAGCTTTTGTCCTGTGTGTAATCTTGACATGTTGCTATTTTCAAAAAGTAAATAAATGAGGCCAAACCCCATAATTTTGTCACGTAGGACAGGAAAAGTATTTATTTAAAAATGTCCCACGAGCAACACATCTATCTGATATGGGGTCTATTCACCAGAGGTAAACGGACTAGTAAACTGCAGACAACAGATATTAATAGCTGAGTTGGATATATTTTCTAACCTTGCCTCAGCTATTAATGCCTAAGTTTTGTAGCTCAAGTTTAGTGAGTACCCGTATTCTCATTAGCCTTTTATTGAAATCAATAGCCTCATTAGACTTACTTTGCTACTTTCAATACATTACATTTTGACTTCTCAACTCACTGAATGAGTGTCTCCTGTAATCACTGTTCTCTCCAAGCTCTCCAGCCGTTACTCCCCTTAAGCCCTAACAACCACTTGACTTTTTTGGGGAGGCGTAATCTACTATTATACGTGTCATAGTATGAGTTCGGCACAGTGCTCCTCCCCTGCCTTGCGCGTGCGACATGAAGAACAAAGTTTATGTATTTACTGCTCATTGTCATGTTATACAAAGTTTACGTATTTACTGCTCCTTGGCATGGTATCCAGAACTGTATGTATTTACTGCTCCTCGGCATGATAAACAAAAGTGTATTTACTGCTCAAAGGTGTGTGTTTTTACTGATCAAAAGTGTGTGTATTTACCAAGTTTTATTGAAAGATATCATCAAGTATTGATTATTGTACCAGGTTGCAGCTAATGACACTACCCTGAATAAATGAAAGTGAGAGGTGATATCAGTGTGTCTGTGTAATGATTACTGTAGTTATATAAGTTATATATAATGAACTCTCTACCTAAATCGCCAAGCCAATGGGATACATAAAGTGGATGAGCAGCTTCATGTACCTTGGGGGACCCTGAAAGATATCTTATTTGGGTTCTGAGTTGATAAAGATGTGATCTCCATAGACTAAAACATTTTTCGGATTTTGCCTGTTTTGTATGAGGCTAAGTCAACTGTAGTAAAAAATACAACTTGTCCTGAAAAGCAGTTAATGAAGGCTCCTCCAATTGGATCTATAAGTGTAAAATAGTTTTGTGGACGATATTTGTGTCGACATTTCAGAATTCAAACTCCTCTGGAGTTAGGCTGACGAAATGGTAGTCTTTGTCCTCCCCAAAGACTTATTTTGAGCTCATTTTAGGAAGTCCACCAACAGAAATAATTGGAAGGAATAGTCAACATCCTCCCGAAATCCCCCACACTTTAACAAAATTTAAATCAGTTTTTTAAAAAAGGGACACATAAAAGAATACATTAAATTAAATCAAATTAACATAAAATAATTTAAAATAATGTTTTTTAAAAAAAAATGTAAAATGCCTAATATTAATGTAAATATACTATTATTATATATGACATAAATAAATATAATAGTATTTCAATATTTTTGTGTTTGAAGTATGTTTACTTTCATTCTTCTACAGTTCTCTGCTTAAATCTGATTTTGGACCAACTTTCATAGGATATCGCTGTCCTACCTCCAGCCGAAGTACCCTGCCATTCTGCGGATTTCTGCCCAGATCTGGCCCAACTTCGGCATATTGAGTACAACTTTATATTTATTTGTACAACCCCACTATATAACCTGTTCTAGTGATGGTTAAGCTTGGCACTGCAGATTCTTGGAACCTAAATACCCCATAATTCTCTGTCTGCCTCAACTAGGCAGACATCGTGGGTTATTCAGTTCCCAGAACATCTGCTGGGCCAAAATCACGGAGCTGTCACTGATCTATGCATTTCAGTGCCCTTAGAGACCATCTCAAGATTCATTTTTAAAGCATATACTTAGAAATAGACAGGATGATTGTCTGCCATGAAGGACTGTATATGAACTAGAAACCATTAAATCAATGCACTTCTTGGAATACATTTTAATAGGATTTCTGGCTTGGCAAAGTATTATCAATTCAAATGCCAATATCAAAAGTTCTTATCCTAGCCATGTCATTTAAAGCTTATCATTCATTTTGCATCAGAAATTCCGTAAACGTCCATGCTACAGAAAAAAAAAATACAAATCTTTACCAATAATAAGATTACGGTAAGTATTAGATAAAGCGGAGATAGTCACTATAATTACCTGTGCAGCTCTATTTTCCAGGAATAGTTGGATGGTATTAAAATGGTTCTTAATATGTTTCCCTGTGCATTTTGCAAGGCTTACCATGAAAACTTTATTTTTGCAAGCTCTCTCCCGGGGAGTAATCCTCTCACAGTGACATCAGGTCACCCCACTAGTAACAAGACCTTGCTTCGAATAGACTCCATTGACTACAACCCGCTGTTGTTTGTCACTCATTCACCACTTAATCCCTTCAACTAAATTGAAATCCAAAATTCATTTACTGATAGGCCTTCTATGCCAAAGTGCCAAAAGTGTTCCTAAAATCTACATAAAAAATGTCTAGTGTACCAACCTGATCTATTATTTTATTTTGAAATACAAAAGATCTCCGAAGATTCTTCTTTACAAATTTGGCGTCGCTACACCAGCTTTATAAAGATGAATCTTCAGAGATATTTTGTTTTTCATTGCTCTATGCTGACATACCTATGAGCCTGGTTCTAATAAGGTTCATTTATCCGTGAGTGTGATTCTAAAGGTTTTTTTTAAGGTTCAATAGTGAATCCCAAGATACTACGCTATATTGTTTTCCCTATGTAAATTCTTTCTGTTTGCATCCAGTTATACAACATTCTTTGGTTATAAGTTAAGTACAATTCATTTATTACACATTAAAAAAAAGAAAATGTAAAAAAAAGTTTTTAGCACTTGAATGGCACTATAATATGCCAAACTTTTATGGGAAAACTGCTAACCAGGCCAAACTTCCTGAAAAACAATAGCTTCTGATACTGTGACAAACACCACCAAAAACTCAGGGAACACTTTATAAAGCAAGTTTACAATTCTAAGATTATTGCCAGCCAGATACAGAGAGCCACCAACATTCCCAGAAAAAACAGCTGAGGTATAAAGAACCACATACAGGGAGCAGTGTGCCATTGGTGGACACCTACCAACCCCACGTTGATGTTCTATGAACGATTTAAAAAGAACTTCAAGCAATATTACAGATTCAGGTATACATTCCCACAGCCTCCCCTACTCTCCTACAGACAGCCCCCAATCAAACTGATGGTAAGGAGGGCCATGAATACTTGCACACACATTTACACCACGGACAATTTCCCTACATCAAACTTCCATTCACACCATAGGATCAATGGCGTCTTCCCCTGCAAATCTTCCAATGTGGTATACCTTAGCATGTGTGCAAAATGCCCATGTGGGTAAAACTTGCCAAACATCTTTTATAATGATGTATTTAACTCACTCCTCTGTATTGTTTGTATGGACTTTCTTCCCACTGGGATGTGTACTTTTGCAGGATACTGTTGTTCTTCATATATGTCGTTCTCCCAACATCAACAACAACAGGGCTGAGACACCAGTGGGAGAACATTTTGGTTAAAATGGACGCAGCGTCAGAGATATCAGACTGACTGTATTAATGCGACTGATCCAAACTCAGAGAGAGAGAGGAGAACAATATGGAAAGTTAAATGAATGCTTCAATTTAATTACTTAAATGATGGCTTCAACCGGGATAGAGAACTTCTGTCCCATTATCACATTATACACCAGTCTGCAAATCAGACATCCAGATCCCACTAGATGTGTGAATGCCTTCTCACATCTCCAGAGGATGGCTGTAATTTATATCTCATTATATCACCACTGACTGATCAAAGAACTCAGAGCTAAAAAAAAATTAAATCCAATTTTCTTTCCATTCGTAACAATGTGATCTGTACTTATAAGAGATGTTTTTCACATTTATTTTGTACAACATGCCTGATGAAGAGACTTGAGAGGTCTTGACAGATTGCACTCTGAACCAATAACCAATAAATGCTTGCCTCTACTTGTCTTCTGTTAATCTAATATGGCCTCCTCATGAGTTGGCTCCTCAAGTACTTGCTTTAGAGACGACCCCAGTAGGGATTTAAGAATATCTGTACTCCTGGCACAAGCAGCTATTTTGGTTTTCCATTTCACATCAGGAAAATTAACATCCCCCATGGTGAGAGCTTCCCCCTTCAATGTCATTTTAACTATTTCATCAACTCGTAGATGATCTCCTCTACTTGTCCAGTGGGTCTATACATGACATCTGCACAAGTTACTGTACAATTACCAAAGTGTAATGTAACCCAAACTGACTCCTTAACATGTATTAGGTTAGCTAGTTTGCTATCTTTCACATACACGGCCACCCACAACTTTTATTGCTGTTTCTTTATTTTCTATATAAAAATGACCCAGGTATGGATATGTCCCAATGTATTTTCTCATTATAATTTTTTTACCATGTCTCAGTAACAGTCACCACATCTACATTCTCAGTTGCCATTATTGCCACAAGTTAATGTGTCTTATTCCCTAAACTGTGAGTATTTGGAGCTTATCATTTTTTAACATGCGATAGGCACTTGTTGTCCATGTTTTGGGGGGCAATTGGACTGGTGTATTATCCCCCTCTCTTCTTAACACCACCATGCAATGTTTTATGGTATGTCCACTTGAATAAAGCAAAGAATAACATATTTATATTGCCACTTTATAAGGTATTATATCACTACCTCTAAGAGAAATCTATTTCCATATCATTATTGACAGATTACAAATCTTCCTCTCCAGTGATTTCTTTTTGAACTGAAATAGGTAAGACAGAGAGAACATGGTAAGCACTCCATCCTGCATTCTGCAATCATGCCAGTGGGAGGCACTGTGTGTACATATTCACAATGATTCTCAAGGGTCTACTCAATTGAGAGAGAATGGCAGGGAATTAAGATTGGAATTTGAAACTTTAGACCAAAAATTCTACAATGCAGCTGAATTTTTCCAACAAAGATTTGCAATATTTGGGCAGGGGGAGGTATTTATGAAGAAGGTGCACATACTAACAGGGCTAAATATGATGCAATCTCACTGAGTGACTGCACCAATGTACAACACAAACTCCTGTGCAGTTAGCACTAGAGTTGAGCGGACACCTGGATGTTCGTGTTCGGCAGGTTCGGCCGACCTTCGAACAAAATGTCCGGGTCTGTGCTCGAACTTGACCCCGAACTTGACCCTGAACCCGAATCCCATTGAAGTCAATGGGGACACGAACTTTTGGCCACTAAAATGCCTCTAAAAAGTCCTGGAAAGGGCTAGAGGGCTGCAAAATGAAGTAAAATGTTGGTAAGAGTGTCCCCATTCATACAAATAGGTCAATTAACCTATTCGTATGAATGGGGACTCTATTTCGGTTTATAGAATAGCAATATCATTATATGTATTCCATAAACCGAAAGTTCATAAACTGAAAGACATACGGTTAATAGACTTTCGGTTTATGGAATACATGTAATGCTATTGGTATTCTATAAACCGAAAGTCTATAAACCGAAAGAGATTCGGTTTATAGAAAGCCAATAGCATTACATACAATGTAATAGCCGAACCCCGAACTCCAACCCGAACATACAGTGAAATGTCCGTGTTCGGGTCCGGGGTCCAAAAACCGTAATGTTCGGTACGAACCCGAACAGTGCGGTTCGGGTTCGCTCAACACTAGTTAGCACCAACACAATCCATGTATGGAAAATTGAATGTAGTAATGCACCTAAAAAAATGGAAGCCAACCTCCACCACTGGATTGGCTGTGACACAGGCTCCCTGTGTCTGTCTGCCCCCTGGAACAATGGCCTGCAAACTGAAGAGGATACTCCTCCATCAGATGCTGTCACCTGAGTGTTTCCCCTCCCATGTACCTAGCAAGGTAACTTAAAACTGTCTATCAACCTTCTCAGACCTGTTCCCTCCCTCACTGCAGGATATTTAGTAGACTAAAACTAGACTAAAACAATTCAGAGGACTAAAATACGACTGAACTAAATTGGAATTTTACTCAAAAGGCTAAAAATAAATCAACATTTGCAGTCAAATTTAACAATGAAGTTGTACATTGTGGTTTTTGTTTGGTACTCTCATCCTAGCCTCTTAAGGATGAATACTTGTAAATACTGTGGGGGTCATGGATGAAACGGGCACATGTGGATACAGGGCCAAATAATGCCTCTGTAACCCTGTGCGCCAATGTATAACGCTAACTTCAGACAAAAGTTGGGCGTTTATGTTATGTGTGCCTTAATGCAGCCCATGTATTAAAAAAAGAAAACAGAATTGCACTGAAAAGTGGTGGATCATTTTTTTAGTCCATCTCAGCTCCCTCAAAGTCCCACCATTTTGTAAATTAGGCCTCATTGATTCATCTTTTTTTTCTGACAATTTGCCTTGTGGGAGTTTTGTACATAACCCTCTATGGGTAATATACCGCTTTGCAAAATATTTAGCTCTATCCCCATTGTGTGGCTCAGACAATTGGATATATCTGTAGGCAACCTGTGGCCCCTCCAGATGTTGTAGGACTACATTTCCCATACTCCTCTGCCAGCCTCTTAGCTAAAAAAGCATTATGGGAGATGTAGTTCGTCAGCAGTTGGAGGGCCACAGGTAGCCTACCCCTGATCTAGATGTTCCAAATTAGGTATTTCAACACATGCTGCAATAAATCACAGTGAGCAAACTAATCAGATAAAATTAACCTCTGTGTTTGGTTTTTTTCTATTTCCTAGGAAAATCAAGAGAAATGCAGCAATAAATGTGATTGCACAGTGCAAGCAACATAATACTCATTATTTTCTGTTTTAATATAATAAAGGGTAATCTTTCAGGAAACGAAGATCATGCAGCTGCGTCCATTATGTTACACTAGAAAATATGTTGAACTTAGATGATTTGCAAAAAACAAAAACCTTATTATCTTGGGATTGCCCGTCCAGTAATTTTGTTACACAGAACCAGCCAACGCCTAATTTTACCAAGACCACTCAATATGCTCAGTTTACAGAGTTGTGGGCCACATGCACTGACGTAATTTGCCTATTGTGCCAGAGGATTGACATCAAATAGATGGAGTTGGGTATTTTAATAGTGCACTGTGGTCTGGACACAGAATTATATACTTTTTTAGTGTTGGCTTCAGAAAGGTCCAACATTATGATCTTGAAGGGCTCTATAAAACACCCAAGGAAATCAAATTAAAAAAAAAAAAAAAAACCTTTGGAGAACAAGGAACTTAATCCTAGGAGCAGGGGTAAATATTTATAGATTACAGAGGTATGCCCTCAATGGCTGTTCTAGGCTTTTAGGGGTCTAAGGAAAAATTCACATTGGCCCTCCAGCACAAGCTGTTTTCTCTCCTCTAACTATTCACCACCACCAATTGCTCCTCACCTGTGAACCTATCATCTCCTCTGTCCCGGCCCTCCTTCTAACCCCCCAAAATAATTTAAATAATTTAGCCTCATCATCCTTCTTACTGCTCAATGGAGGATGCCTGTATGCACATAAAAACACACATATATTTTTCTGTCAACCCTTCTACCTATCATTCCAGCTTTTGATCCAAAAAAAGGCAAAAACCCCTAAGGGGTGTTACTTGTCTTTAATTATCCTCATTAAAGGCACACAATATTGAAGCACATAGAAGCACACATAGAATAAATATAGGCCCCCTAGTAGTAGGATAAACGGACATGTACTATTATTCGTCATTGCGTATCCTCTGACCAGTAGGTGCCATGCTTCCATGAGCAGCAGGAACATTGGTTTGGTTGGTGATTGTCTTCCTCTGCTAGCCCAGAGTGAGTTTCTCATTTTTGCATCGAATCAGCAGAGGGGACCTTAAGTTGAGGGCATAGTTGGGGGTATGGAGTGTGACTTTTCAGGCCATGTGGGGCCTGTCCTCAGGATGTGTATAACGCTAGTTTGTGTCTCAGGTGTATTCTTCTGTGAACTAAGTTTCTAGACTTAACAATATCTGCTCATTTGAGTGCTCCTAAGAATCTTTCTGTTTATCCAGAATATATGGGACCTGTAATTAACAGGAGACGGTGAGACGGGGGTTATTTCTGGACTACAACTCCCATGATGCCTATGGTGGACACCTGGCTGAGCATCATGGGAATTGTAGTTCACAGCTAACATCTGCATTTGTATCTACTCTTGACTGCACTTCTCATGAGGCTCAGCCAGTATCATGGAAGCAGTGTTTCTGGCTGAGCCTCATGGGAACTGTAGTTAACAACAGGTGGTATGCCAGGTGTTAGCTCTGGACTAAAACTGATTGCTGGGGGGGGGGGGGGGGGGGGGAGAGGTGGCCCGCACAGGGCTCCTGAGCACCTAAGGCCAGCCCTGAGTATATGTACTCACATAGCAGAGATAGAGGAACTTTTACACTCTAGCGCCTTTAAACTACAACTCCCATGTCTCTGTCAGCATACTGCCAATCTAGTACATGTCACTGTAATTACCAACAGTATGATATCTTTTTACACTAGTGGAAAAAAAGGAAATTCCATTGTTTGGCTTATGTGTTTTGCATCTGATTATGGGAATGATCTTGATTAGTCATTTACAGATAAGAATGAACATGAGAAAGATTACACAAACATGCAGGACTCACGATTTTCCAGCACTAGGGGCCTAGAACTAGTGAACTATGGAATGAGTTAGTACCTTGTCCAGACTTAATTCAAAATAAATTCCATTAAAACTGGGAATACCGTCCAAAATAAACAGTGTCATGTATTTAAACAATAGACAGTGTGCATATTTCAGGTCATGATCTTCCTGTTTCATGTACTGGGGTTTTGTACCTACTCCCTACTATTTTGTCTTCCAGATTCCTGTACTTTTTATTGTGTATGTTTTCAATTTGTGAAAATGTTTCTTATAAATAAATAAAAAATGCTTAACTTGTTGGACTTTACAAAGAGTTTGTTTAAAATACTTTTTTGTGTATTAAACCAGTTTTAGATTGAAACTCAGCAACTACTTCATAAAGTAAAGAACGTTGCATCGTTATATAATAATAGCAAAGTGTTCTGACAAAAAAATGTATCTTTAAAGGACAAGAAAAGAAGTTCTGTTTAATTAGAGGACTGCATTGTGTGGCATGTCAAACAGGAATGCTTTAATGAAAGAATACAAATAAACTACCTTATTTAGCACTTTGTGCCTGTATAGCTTTATCAGGGGACTGGTATTTTGTTCAGAATCTTTAGTCAGATGCAGGGCTGGCCCAAGACCTTGGGCTGCTTGGATCCAAAACTCAAATGCTTCCCCCTTCCCACATATAGTCATGCACACACACACACTCATACAGTTACACACACATATAGTCACACATGCACAGATGCACACACTCACATACACAGACACAAACACACACATGCTTATTTACACAGCCACACACACAGTCACAGACAATCACACACGCATATACACAGTCACAAACACACACACATACTGAATACAGTCACATGCATATACCTAGATGTATGACAGTAGTTTTTTTGAGAGAGAAAAAAGAAAACCTTCATATTTAAATATACCCCACCCCCCCCCCCTCGCAGTTTTAGCGTTGATGGCAAGGGAGAGGGCTGAGATCTTGTTGTAAGATGTGCTGCCATAAAACTCCAACTTCCAGAAGCTTTTGCATTCCACCTGGTGTATTCCCACCCCATCTTTTGAGAATAAAACCACCTGACTCATATGACCTCCCTAAAATCAACCATTTTGACTCTCACTGGGTTGTGGGTGAAAGGGTTGCTGTGTGTTTTGTTACCTCAGCTGACCTATTCTTATGAATGGGGACTCTATTTCGGTTTATAGAAAGCCAATAGCATTACATGTATTCCATAAACCGAAAGTCTATAAACCGAAAGACATTCAGTTTATAGACTTTCGGTTTATGGAATACATGTAATGCTATTGGCTTTCTATAAACCGAAATAGAGTCCCTATTCGTATGAATGGGGACTCTATTTCGGTTTATAGAAAGCCCATAGCATTACATACAATGTAATCGCCGAACCCCCGAACTCCAACCCGAACATAGAGTGAAATGTCCGTGTTCGGGTCCGGGGTCCAAAAACTGTAATGTTCGGTACGAACCCGAACAGTGCGGTTCGGGTTCGCTCAACACTAGTGACTAGCAATCTTATTATAGACATTGTGCAGGACTTAGAATTCTTTTGAGAATTTCAAGCTAATTAAGATAAAATGTGTCTTATATGTGCCCACTCTGTCTCCTGCTTGTGACGTCACCTGTGGACTTCATATGTAAATCAAGCTCGGGATGTCATGAGCAGGAGAAACTAAGATACATTTAAAATCGTAACAAAAAAGTGACAGTGCGCGAAGGTGCTTTAAAAAGTGACACGTGTAACTAGGTATATATCCAAACTGTGCATGCAGCCCATTACCGTACTTTAAAAGCAATATACAGAAGGTGGTACATACTTAATAAATGTTGCACTCACATTCCGGCTCATGTACATGAAATAAACAATGTGCAGATCATAAATCTTCTTCCTTGGTCTTTGTTTTCTTGTACCCTCCAAGTAATGATATCAGTATCAACAAATAACAGTATTTAATACAAGTGCATAAAATATCTTACACATAAGTTGCTGAAAGAAGTCTAAAAAGATCCTGGCTAACAGGTAATCCATAAAGGTCTCCAACCCCGGTAAGTAGAGCCTGGTTTACACGTTTCACCCGTCTCTTCCTCACAACCAGGTTCTTTTTTTTATCACGTTAGTGCACTATCACTTTCTTGTTGTGATTTTAGTTGTATTGTACTGGGCACTGAGGGATAGTTGCCTGACACTTTGCTGCTTGTGCAAATTTGAAACAAGCGCCGCTAAACCTCACCACTCTACCAACATTTAAAATTGTATTTATGAATTTGCATCCAATTCTGTTAACATAATATATAGCTCATTTTTAATTAATTTTTTTGTTTGTCAGATTTACAGTATGAATAAAACTGCTATATATTAATTTAATGATGCGCAGACAGAGTCCCTTTAAGCACCATGTAGAACAGTGAGTGTCAGCAGTGATGTCATAAAGAGTGAGGTCAAGATGTCATAGAGGCAGCTGCTAATGATAACTGTGTGAACATTCTCTTTCCTCTCAGACACATCCGGAGCTCTGACGGAGCTTCAGCGTGCGTCCCTGGTTCCTTGGTATAGGTATCTATGCCTGACTTGGATGTGTCTGAAGACTTGGAGCTTGACTACCCGAAATCTGACCTTGAGCTTTGGAGGTTCTAGCAGGGGATTTATTTGGCAAGCGCAGCGACTCGTGTACCCTTTATCGGTCTGTTCTTGGGTGGGAAAGTGGGGTCTGCCTAGTATTTATCGGCGTTCACTGCGTCGGGAGGGCCACATCTGGGGTGGCAAGGGAGGGAGAAAATATGTACCCTGCCAGCAATGTCAATTTATTTCAGAGCTGTCCAACTGCAGTCATTTAGCTGGATTGTAGCTAGAGGGCCACAGTTGGACACCCCTGGTCTATGTAATGTTTAAATGAATTGTTTTGTTAATCTGTAGTATAATTATAGTCTCTGCATTTGCCTCTTAATGCCCAGAGGGAAGGGCAGTCCTTCAAGCCATGGTTCCCCAGAGGTTTCCCCCACAGGGGGTTTTTCCTCTCCTGAGTGCTGAAGGATGACTCTTCGTGAGTCTAGAGGTAGCCCATAGCTTGACCAGCTTTCTGGTTTAATCTGTGATAATACCCAGGCACCTGCTGGGCTGTAAATTCCTAAAATAAATGTACAATTAATATATATATGTCTTGCCTCATGTTGTTCTTATTTCTATAAGTGTATTCTCTCAACAGAAAGAGATTAAGGGAAACTAATTATGCATGGTGGGAATGGGTGGGTGGTAACCAACTAAAGAAGTGGGTGGGACTGAGTGGGTGGTAAATAAAATAATAGGTGAACACTGGAGGGGGAAACCAAATACATTTTGGGATCAACTCAGAAAACACCGAATAATGGACACTAATATTACAGTATTACAACAGGGAGAGGATTTTAGTACTGAGAATTGAAGAATAAATAATGATGTGTATAAAGTCCCTTCCACCCCACAGTATTATAACATTTACAGGTACAGTAGGAAGAGTATCTAGACTAATGAGAGAAGCCTCCTGCTTACACAGCCAAAGGTACAGAGACTGAACTAGAGAAGATATCTCCAACTTCTGAGGACTCATCTGAACAAAGGGTGTCAAAGAAGCTTCAGGCCCCCTGTATACAGCCAGTTACCATATCTTGATCCGATCCCCCCATCAATCCTGGAGAGTGTATCGAGGGATTAAGACACAGTTTATAGATCTGGTTCAGGGCGGGCGCCTCCTATAGGCGAACTAGGTGTTCGCTTAGGGCGTCAGCTTTACGAGCACGGCTGCTGCCTTCTGCCAGGATACATGTATCATGACGGCAGGCAGCCATGAGATTATTTTTTTTATTTTGTGCATGGCCAGGACTGGATTAAGGCATGGGATTTAGGGGCTGCAGCCCAGGGGCCTCGGCAAAGGTCCTCAAAGCCCATGCCTTAATCCGGCCGAAGAAAAAAAAAAATTGTCTGTGACAAGTCTCCATGCTGCCTGTCTCGCACTCCCCGTCGTTCTAAAAGCGCCAGATAACGTGATCGTCGTGGGTCACATGACCTTCTGCGATGAGCGAAGCGGGGAGGCGAGCGCTGGAGACAGAGCAGCAGGAAGGTGAGTACTGGGGAGGGGGAAACAGTATTTTTTGCTAGAACTAATTGTGGCATATTAATTGGGCATATCAATAGCGGCATATTAATTGGGCCATATTATTGGGCATATTAATTGGGCCATATTATTGGGCATATTAATTGGGCCATATTATTGGGCATATTAATTGGGCCATATTATTGGTCATATTAATTGGGCCATTTTATTGGTCATATTAATTGGGCCATATTATTGGGCATATTAATTTGGCCATATTATTGGGCATATTAATTGGGGCATATTATTGGACATATTAATTGGGCATATTATTGGGCATATTAATTGGGGCATATTAAATGTGCCATATTAATGGGCATGTTAATTGTGGCATATTTATTGGGCATATTAATTGGGGCATATTAATTGGGGCATATTATTGGGCATATTAATTGTGGCATATTATTGGGCATATTAATTGTGGCATATTATTGGACACACTAATTGTGGCATATTAAATGTGCCATATTAATGGGCATGTTAATTGTGGCATATTTATTGGGCATATTAATTAGGGCATATTAATTGTGGCATATTATTGGCCATATTATTGGGCATATTAATTGTGGCATGTTAGTGGGCATATTAATTGTGCATATTTATTGGGAATATCAATAGTGGCATATTATTAGACGTACTAATTGTGGCATATTATTGGGCATATTAACTGTGGAATGTTATTTGGCATATCAATGGCGGCATATTAATTGTGGTATATTTATTGTGCATATCAATAGCAGTATTTTAATTGGGGCATATTAGTGTGAATATCAATAGTGGCATATTATTGGGCATATTAATTGTGACATATTAGTGGGAATATTAATTGTGGCATATTATTGTGCATATTAATTGTGGCATATTGGGCATATTAATTGTGGCATATTAGTGGGCATACTAATTGGGGCAAAGTATTAGGCATACTAATTGTGGTATATTATTGGGCATATTAATTGTGGCATATTATTGGGAATACTAATTGTGGCATATTATTGGGCATACTAATTGTGACATTTAGTGGGCATACTAATTGTGGCATATTATTGGGCATAACAATTGTGGCATTTAGTGGGCATACTAATTGTGGCATATTATTGGGCATAACAATTGTGACAAATTAGTGGGCATACTAATTGTGGCATAATATTGGGCATACTAATTGTGGCATATTAGTGGGCATACTAATTGTTGCCTATTAGTGGGCATACTAATTGTGGCATATTATTGGGAATATTATTATGGCATATTATTGGCCATAACAATAGTAGCACATTAGTGAGCATACTAATTGTGGCATATTATTGGGCATAACAATAGTGGCATATTAGTGGGCATACTAATTGTGGCATATTATTGGGCATACTAATTGAGGCATAATATTGGGCATACTAATTGTGGCATATTATTGGGCATACTAATTGAGGCATAATATTGGGCATACTAATTGTTGCATATTAGTGGGCATACTAATTGTTTCATATTATTGGGCATACTAATTGTGGAATTTTACTGGGCATAACAATAGTGGCATATTAGTGGGCATACTAATTGTGGCATATTATTGGGCATCATGGGTGTCCGTAGGGGGGGGGGGAGTCAAGGGGGGGGCAGATTTTTGCAATTCCCCTTTAAAAAAAATAAATGTATTATTATTGTTATTTTTACTCAGTGTGCAGCCTCTAGTTGTCCCTAGGGGACTGCACACCAGTTGCTGGGGCAGGAGGTGGCACCCAAAGCTGTTGCTCTCTGCAACTCTGCTTGCTGTAATACTGGTCTCCCATCCACATTGGTGCAGGTCTCTGCAGCTGTCAGTCATGCTGCATGGAGAGCCAATGACAGGGGTGCCCGGGGATATGAAGTTACAGCCCCGCCCCTCAGCCCTCCATGTGGCAGCATGACTGACAGAAGAGAGCCTGCAGGGGAAGATACTCAGAGACCATAGCTGAGCCTCTGTAACAGGTAGGAAGAGCTTATAATAGCTTTAAAAACCAAGGTACATGGTAGAGTGGGGTAAATCCAGGGAGGTCCCTCCCATTACCCTGAGGTCTCCATTTGTCCAGTCTGAGCAGCTCCTCTGACCAGGCTCTGCTCCCATCTACATGGTGACAAGTGGATGGGGCAGAAAAGATAATGGAGGATAAAATGATGTGATAGATGGAAGCAGATTGCAAACAAAATGGGATGACATGGGGCAGAAAAGATAATAGAGGATGAAAAGAGGTGATTGATTGGAGCAGAATACAGACAAAATTGTGACATGGGGCAGAAAAGATCAAATGTAGGTGAAAAGGGATAACAAACTTAAGTGATATATTAGAGCAAAACAGATTATTTTCGTTTGAACAGATAAAACAATTATATAACCTCCCACAAGGAGAAATTTTTACATATTTGAGATTGAAGGGACTGGTGAGTTCTTCCGGGGTGCACGACAACAGACCCATTGAAGATTGGCTAGGCTCGCGTAAAAAGAGTAAGCAAGTTTCTAGAACTAGCGAATTAATCTCGCAACTGTCAAATAATGAAAAAGACTTACCAGTGATTAAATGGGAAAATGACTTGGGCATGACGTGCACTCTGGAGGAATGGAATCAGTCCTTTAGTTATACTAAAAAATGCATACACTCTCTCAATTTACTTGAAACCTACCACAAGATTAAACTCCGCTGGTATCTCACACCAAATAGACTTCATAAAATAAATATTAAAAACTCTGATATATGTTGGCGTTGTTTAGCGGCCATTGGTACAATAAAACATATTTGGTGGGAATGTTCAATGTTGGACAATATGAAAAAATCTTTAAATAATATAGTAAGTATCCTCTCCTTGGGAATAATTTTAATTACCCCACAGATGTTCCTTTTCCACATGAGCCTTTCCACTTTGGGAGAACAAAAAAAGAAACCTACTTATACACATTTTTACTGCAGCAAAAATCTCCATTGCTAGAAACTGGAAAAAAAATGGCCCAATAATTTGGGAAGAAATAACCAATCAGATTAACTTTTAATATATCATGGAGAAGGGAATATATGTGAGACAAGACCAGATTGCTGAATTTGAAAAAATCTGGGCTCCTTGGGAAATTCTTACTTATAGACAAGCCTAAAGAATGAGGAGAGGAATGGAACATGGGCACCCAGGGTAATAAAAACACCTGTTCCATGTCTCTAAATTATTTGTGAGCTAACAAACAACCATGAAGTATGAATGTGATAAGAATGCAGTATAAATGTTTTATATTTTCTGTATTGTATGTAAATAATTCTCCCGGTCCTGTTTATACTCTCCCTTCTTCCTCCCTTCGCTTTCTTTTCTTTTTTTTTCTCCCGTTCTTAGTCTCCCCTTACCTACGTGAGTGGGGAGGGGGGGAGCGAGAGAGATGGAGAATTACAGTCAACAAAAGTATCTATTTTTATTTATTTTTTGTTTTCTAGCGGAACTACACTTACACAGGTATTTAGCTTTCAAATTTGCCCCCTCACGAATACCACACGTTTATTTTTATTTTTTTTGTAAAGAACCAGGGGAGGTGATAGATCTGAGCAGAGGAGAGGAGGAGAGGGTCAAATATGACTAATATGCCACAAAGAGATAAAGGGAGAATCTAAACAGAAAACGAGACACAAGGATGATTCAAACCGAAACCAGTTATCTTGGGACTCACAATCCCCTACAACTACTGAACTGAGTGTCTCAGGATAAAAAAAAAAAAAAAAAATGTAGGTGAAAAGAGGTCACTGACATGGAGGAATAAAACATATAAAATGATGGGGAAAGAGATGGCAAACATGGAGGAATAAAACATAAAAAAGGGGGAAAGAGATAAAGAAATGTCATGGATTTAGGAATTTGGGTGTTTAGGGAATCTGTTGCTTTGTGTTTATATGGTGTGCTATAGTGTAGTATCTGGTGCTGTATGCTTATATTGTGTGCTATAGTGTTGTATCTGGTGCTGGGAGGTTATATTGTGTGCTATAGTGTTGTATCTGGTGCTGAGGGGTTATATTGTGTATGCTATAGTGTTGTGTCTGGTGCTGTTGGGTTTAGGGCCAGCCTTAAGTGTCCCGGCGCCCTGTGCAGGCTTGCCCCGTGGCGCCCCCCACGTCTTTCACCCCCTGTCTCTTTCACCCCCCTATGTATGTGTCCCTTTCCTCTTCCTTGCCATGTCTGTCTCTCTCTAACTCTCCCATACCTGTTTTCTCTCTCCCTCCCTCCTCTGTTCTGTCTCTCTCCCCCTCCCCTGTCTCTCTCCCCCCTCTGTTCTGTCTCTCTCCCCCCCTCTGTTCTGTCTCTCTCCCCCCTGTTCTGTCTCACCCCTGCCCCTGTTCTGTCTCTCTCTCCCCCTCCCCTGTCTCTCTCTCCCCCTCCCCCTGTTCTGTCTCTCTCTCCCCCTCCCCCTGTTCTGTTTCTCTCTCCCCCTCTTCTGTCTCTCTCTCCCCCTGCCCTGTCTTTCTCCCCCCCTCTGTTCTGTCTCTCTCCCCCTCTGTTCTGTCTCTCTCCCCCCCTCTGTTCTGTCTCTCCCCCCTCTGTTCTCTCCCCCCTGTTCTCTCTCTCTCCCCCTCCCCCTGTCTCTCTCTCCCCCTCACCCTGTTCTGTCTCTCTCCCCCTCCCCCTGTTCTGTCTCTCTCTCCCCTTCCCCTGTCTCTCCCCCCTCTGTTCTGTCTCTCTCCCCCCCCTCTGTTCTGTCTCTCTCCCTCTCTGTTCTGTCTCTCTCCACCCTCCCCCTGTTCTGTCCCTCTCTCCCCCTCCCCCTGTCTCTCTCTCCCTCCCCCTGTTCTGTCTCTCTTTCTCTCTCCCTCTGTTCTTTCTCTCTCCCCCCCTCCCCCTGTTCTGTTTCTCTCCCCATCTGTTCTGTCTCTTTCCCCCCCTCTGTTCTGTCTCTCCTCCCTCTGTTCTGTCTCTCTCCCCCCCTGTTCTCTCTCTCCCCCTGTCTCTCTCTCCCCCGCACCCTGTTCTGTCTCTCTCCCCCTCTGTTCTGTCTCTCTCCCCCCCCTCTGTTCTGTCTCTCTCCCCCCTCTGTTCTGTCTCTCTCCACCCTCCCCCTGTTCTGTCCCTCTGTCCCCCTCCCCCTGTCTCTCTCTCCCTCCCCCTGTTCTGTCTCTCTCTCTCTCTCTCTCTCCCCCTGTTCTTTATCTCTCTCACCCCTCGCCTGTTCTGTGTCTCTCTCCCCCCTCCCTTTGCCTGCAAATGTTGAATCCTTGTGGGATCCAGCAGAGCTTGCCGAGCAGAGGGCTGGTGAGGGGGATCTTTTGATCTCCCCAATCCAATGCTTCTACCGGCTCACAGAGGTCGCACACCCCTAAGGCCGGCCCTGGTTGGGTTATATTGTGTGCTATAGTGTTGTGTCTGGTGCTGAGATGTTATATTGTGTGCTATAGTGTTGTATCTGGTGCTATGGGGTTATATCTTTGCTATGTTGTTCTATCTGTTGCTGTGGAGTTTCAGCTAGAGCTCTGGATATTTATCTGGTGCTGTGGTTTATATCTTGTATCATGGGTTTTTAGCTGGTACCGTGGGTTAATATCTGGTGTTGTGGGTCTATATCTGGCACAGTGGATCTATATCTGGTGCTGTGGATCTGGTGCAGGGTTCATCAACCCTTTTCATGCCTTCACTTATAATGACAAAGCTCCTCCACTTCATGATAACTTGTCAAAAAGAGGCACGGCGCAGAAAGGATGACGGTAAAATTATGCCCCCCCCCCCCCTGAAAAAAATTCTGCGGATGCCCATGTTGGGCATACTAATTGTGGCATATTATTGGGCATACTAATTGTGGCATATTATTGGGCATACTAATTGTGGCATATTATTGGGCATACTAATTGTGGCATATTAATGGGCAAATTGGCTGTGGTATATTAGTGGGAATATTAATTGTGGCATATTATTGGGCATATTAATTGTGGCATAATTGGCATACTAATTGTGGCATATTAGTTGGCATACTAATTGGGGCATAGTTTTGAGCATACTAATTGTGGTATATTATTGGGCATATTAATTGTGGAATATTATTGGGAATACTAATTGTGGCATATTATTGGGCATACTAATTGTGGCATTTAGTGGGCATACTAATTGTGGCATATTAATGGGCAAATTGGCTGTGGTATATTTATGGGCAAATTGGCTGTGGTATATTTATGGGCAAATTGGCTGTAGCATAATCATGGCTAGACTAACAGTGGCATATTAATGGGCAAACTAACTGTGGCATATTAAAGGGCATATTGACTGTGGCATATTAATGGACAAATGGTGGCATATTAATGGGCAACCTGGCTGTGGCAATACAGTGGCAAAACTGGATGTAGAATGTCAAGTCTGGGGGTGTATTAACAAATATGAGGTGCAGATTGACAGGTCAGAGTGGCAGAGTGGCAAGTCTGGGGATGCATTGTAAAGTCTGAGGGGCATATTGGCAAATAAAAGGAAATAATAAAAACAAAAGGCATCAGGCATTTGGTGGGGGCAAGGGCAAAAAAAAATTGGGAAAAAGAGGGGAAAAAAAGAGACACCAGGCATCGGGAGGGTGAAAAAAGACTGGGCACTGGGGGGGAAGATAGGATCACATTGCATGTGTAACTTTTTGTGAATGGCTGCATGTGCATGTGACATTGCATGTGTTACAGTTTGTGTACATGTGGTGGCATGTGACATTGCATGTATGTCACATTGTGATACCTTGTGTGTAAATGCGGGTAGGATCATCAAGGGGCGGCAAAATATATTTTCGCCTAGGGCGGCAAAAAGTCTTGAACCGGCCCTGATCTGGTTAACATGATCTTACAAGGCTGGAGAGCAGTATCCTTAAAGAGGCCACAGCATCAGAAATATTTATATGATATATTTATTTATATGTTTAATTTGTGCAACAGATCTTTTTGGAATTATTGGGATTGTCCTACGAAGATAATCATTATCAAAATGTAACAGCAACCTCAAAAAAGTAATGGTTAATATACTTGCTTGAGCTTATAAATAGGGCTTCAGCAAAACCTTTGTGAGTAGGTCTCAGTACATCATTATCCCTCCTCTAACAATATAAATTAAAATGCATATTTGTAAAAGATTTAAAAAATACAATAATATTTACAAAAGGCTTATGTCGCCAGATTAATATTGCCAGTGCAGTCTGAATCTACTGAAGTGCCTGTGATCGTCACCCAGACAACTAATAGTTGAGTATCATTGCCTCTGTAGCAGATACACACAAACGACAGTGACAATGTAACACAGTGTAATGAGGGGGTGAGTTCACCTGATTTACCCCCATCATTGTCGTCATGGGTTTTTTAGGAAGGGAATACCCCAACTCATGCTCTGCTGATATGTCATTTCGGAGTTTGGGGACCCAATATCTTGTCCCCTGCTAATCAGTGGTGTATCTTGGTTTTGTGCTGCCCTAGGCAGACAATTTTTGGGCACCCCCCTACCCACGATGCACACCCACGACATGAACCATAACCAACGTTGCACACCAAGGACATGCCCCATCACCCAATTTACATGCCTCCATCACCCCATTACATACACATTGCCAATATTATTTGCCATTAATATTCCCCAGCTAATTTGCCCAATAATATGCCAGTATCATTTTCCATTAATATGCCCCTGCTAATTTGCCCAATAATTTGCCAGTATTATTTGCCATTAATAAGTCACAGCCAATTTCCCCAATAATATGCCATTATTTGCCATTTAATCAGCCCCTGCTAATTTGCCCAATATTATGCCAGTATTATTTTGTCATTAATATTCCACAGCCAATTTTCCCAATAATATACCAGTATTTGCCACTGAATATGCCCCTGCCAATTTCCCCAATATTATGCCAGTATAATTTGCCATTAATATTCCCCAGCCAATTTGCCCAATAATATGCCAGTGTTATTCTGCCATTTAATATGCCCCAGCCAATTTGCCCATTATTAAGCCAGTATCATTTGCCATTTAATATGCCCCTGCCAATTTGCCCAATAATATGCCAGTGTTATTTGCCATTTAATATTCCCCTGACAATTTGCCCAATATTATGCCAGAGTTAGTTGCCAGTGTTTATTGCTCGATGGCCAGTTCATAGAACTAGAGGTCATTGCAGAGACTTCATCGTGGGACAGTTCATCCCGGGATTGCATACAAGGTGAGTATGATTAATATTAGGGCTAATTGGGGTTAGTGTTAGTATTAGGGGTTAGTGTTAGTAATAGGGGTTAGTGTTAGTATGAGGGGTTAGTGTTAGTATTAGGGGGTTAGTGTTAGTTTTAGGGGCTAGTGTTAGTATTAGGGGGTTAGTGTTAGTATTAGGGGCTAGTGTTCATATTAGGGGTTAGTGTTCATATTAGGGGTTAGTGTTAGTATTAGGGGTTAGTGTTAGTATTAGGGGCTAGTGTTCATATTAGGGGTTAGTGTTCATATTAGGGGTTAGTGTTAGTATTAGGTTTTAGTGTTAGTATTAGAGGTTAGTGTTCATATTAGGGGTGAGTGTTAGTATTAGGGGTTAGTGTTAGTATTAGAGGTTAGTGTTCATATTAGGGGTGAGTGTTAGTATTAGGGGTTAGTGTTAGTATTAGGGGTTAGTGTTCATATTAGGGGTTTGTGTTAGTATTAGGGGTTAGTGTTAGTATTGGGGGTTAGTGTTAGTATTAGGGGTTAGTGTTCGTATTAGGGGTTAGTGTTAGTATTGGGGGTTAGTGTTAGTATTGGGGGTTAGTGTTAGTATTAGGGGTTAGTGTTAGTAAAAGGGGTTAGTGTTAGTATTAGGGGTTAGTGTTAGTATTGGGGGTTAGTGTTAGTATTAGGGGTTAGTGTTAGTAATAGGGGTTAGTGTTAGTATTAGGGGTTCGTGTTAGTATTGGGTGTTAGTGTTAGTATTAGGGGTTAGTGATAGTAATAGGGGTTAGTGTTAGTTTTAGGGGTTAGTGTTAGTATTGGGGGTTAGTGTTAGTATTGGGGTTAGTGTTAATATTAGGGGTTAGTGTTAGTAATAGGGGTTAGTGTTAGTATTAGGGGTTAGTGTTAGTATTGGGGGTTAGTGTTAGTATTAGGGGTTAGTGTTAGTAATAGGGGTTAGTGTTAGTATTAGGGGTTAGTGTTCGTATTAGGGGTTAGTGTTAGTATTGGGGGTTAGTGTTAGTATTAGGGGTTAGTGTTAGTATTAGAGGTTAATGTTCATATTAGGGGTGAGTGTTAGTATTAGGGTTTTGTGTTAGTATTAGGGGTTAGTGTTCATATTAGGGGTTTGTGTTAGTATTAGGGGTTAGTGTTAGTATTGGGGGTTAGTGTTTGTTCGTATTAGGGGTTAGTGTTAGTATTAGGGGTTAGTGTTAGTATTGGGGGTTAGTGTTAGTATTAGGGGTTAGTGTTAGTAATAGGGGTTAGTGTTAGTATTAGGGATTAGTGTTAGTGTTGGGGGTTAGTGTTAGTATTAGGGGTTAGTGTTAGTAATAGGGGTAAGTGTTAGTATTGGGGGTTAGTGTTAGTATTAGGGGTTAGTGTTAGTAATAGGGGTTAGTGTTAGTATTAGGGGTTAGTGTTAGTATTGGGGGTTAGTGTTAGTATTAGGGGTTAGTGTTAGTAATAGGGGTTAGTGTTCATATTAGGGGTTAGTGTTAGTATTAGGGGTTAGTGTTAGTATTAGAGGTTAGTGTTCATATTAGGGGTTAGTGTTAGTATTAGGGGTTAGTGTTAGTAATAGGGGTTAGTGTTAGTATTAGGGGTTAGTGTTAGTATTGGGGGTTAGTGTTAGTATTAGGGGTTAGTGTTAGTAATAGGGGTTAGTGTTAGTATTGGGGGTTAGTGTTAGTATTGGGGGTTAGTGTTAGTATTGGGGGTTAGTGTTAATATTAGGGGTTAGTGTTAGTAATAGCGGTTAGTGTTAGTATTAGGGGTTAGTGTTAGTATTGGGGGTTAGTGTTAGTATTAGGGGTTAGTGTTAGTAATAGGGGTTAGCGTTAGTATTAGGGGTTAGTGTTCGTATTAGGGGTTAGTGTTAGTATTAGGGGTTAGTGTTAGTATTGGGGGTTAGTGTTAATATTAGGGGTTAGTGTTAGTAATAGGGGTTAGTGTTAGTATTAGGGGTTAGTGTTAGTATTGGGGGTTAGTGTTAGTATTAGGGGTTAGTGTTAGTAATAGGGGTTAGTGTTAGTATTAGGGGTTAGTGTTCGTATTAGGGGTTAGTGTTAGTATTAGGGGTTAGTGTTAGTATTAAGGGTTAGTGTTAGTAATAGGGGTTAGTGTTAGTATTAGGGGTTAGTGTTAGTATTGGGGGTTAGTGTTAGTATTAGGGGTTAGTATTAGTATTATGGGTTAGTGTTAGTATTAGGGGTTAGTGTTAGTATTATGGGTTAGTGTTAGTATTAGGGGTTAGTGTTAGTATTAGGCGTTAGTGTTCGTATTAGGGGTTAGTGTTCGTATTAGGGGTTAGTGTTAGTATTAGGGGTTAGTGTTCGCATTAGGGGCTAGTGTTTGTATTAGGGGTTAGTGTTCATATTAGGGGTTAGTGTTAGTATTAGGGGTTAGTGTTAGTATTAGGGGTTAGTGTTCATATTAGGGGTTAGTGTTAGTATTAGGGGTTAGTGTTCGTATTAGGTGTTAGTGTTCGCATTAGGGGCTAGTGTTAGTATTAGGGGTTAGTGTTAGTATTGGGGGTTAGTGTTCGTATTAGGGGTTAGTGTTCGTATTAGGGGTTAGTGTTAGTATTGGGGGTTAGTGTTCGTATTAGGGGTTAGTGTTAGTATTAGGGGTTAGTGTTCGCATTAGGGGCTAGTGTTAGTATTGGGGGTTAGTGTTCGTATTAGGGGTTAGTGTTAGTATTAGGGGTTAGTGTTAGTATTAGGGGTTAGTGTTCGTATTAGGGGTTAGTGTTAGTATTAGGGGTTAGTGTTCGTATTAGGGGTTAGTGTTAGTATTAGGGGTTAGTGTTCGCATCAGGGGCTAGTGTTAGTATTAGGGGTTAGTGTTAGTATTGGGGGTTAGTGTTCGTATTAGGGGTTAGTGTTAGTATTAGGGGTTAGTGTTAGTGTTATTATTAGGGGTTAGTGTTAGTATTAGGGGTTAGTGTTCGTATTAGGGGTTAGTGTTCGTATTAGGGGTTAGTGTTAGTATTAGGGGTTAGTGTTCCCATTAGGGGTTTCTGTTAGTGTTAGTATTAGGGGTTAGTGTTAGTATTAGGGGTTAGTGTTAGTATTAGGGGTTAGTGTTCGTATTAGGGGTTAGTGTTAGTATTAGGGGTTAGTGTTAGTGTTATTATTAGGCGTTAGTGTTAGTATTAGGGGTTAGTGTTCGTATTAGGGGTTAGTGTTAGTATTAGGGGTTAGTGTTAGTATTAGGGGTTAGTGTTAGTATTAGGGGTTAGTGTTCGTATTAGGGGTTAGTGTTAGTGTTATTATTAGGGGTTAGTGTTAGTATTAGGGGTTAGTGTTAGTATTAGAGGTTAGTGTTAGTATTAGGGGTTAGTGTTAGTATTAGGGGTTAGTGTTAGTGTTATTATTAGGGGTTAGTGTTAGTATTAGGGGTATTAGCTTTAGGATTCAGGGGGGTTGGTATTAGGGTTCGGGGATGGCTAGTATTAGGGCTCATGGATGGTTAGTTTTAGGGTTTGGGGAGGGGTAACATTTAGGGGGGGTTTAATTTATTAGGGGGGTTACTCTGATTGTAAGTTCTGAAACTTACAGAGAAAGAGAGAGACTCTACAGACATGACAAGTGGGGAGAGACACACAACAGAAATGCTAGCCATTTCAGTGCAATCTGGATACTGAGCTATGTCAATAAATCCACCCAGTATGTACACACAGTTATATCTCACACACTGCACTGATATCTACTTCTTCATAGGGCAGTATATGCCCTCAATATGTACACTAGGAAATGTCTCACACACTGCCCTGATATATATCTCAGCACAGAGCAATTCATATAACTTTGTGTACAGAACAGTCCTTAATTAGGGGGTCTGTCCCAGCTCTTTCTCTCTTCTGCTTTTCAGGACAGAGGTAGATTTGGGTGGGATCTCGCACTCCTGATCTGATTCTCCAGTGTCTGGGACACAAGAGAAAAACATCCCCTGTGACTAGCAATCTTATTATAGAAATTATGCAGTATTTATAAATCTTTTGAGAATCCCAAATGAATCCCACATTAAAAGAAAAATGTGTTTTAAAATGACCACCGTGTCGCCTGCTTATGATGTCACCTGTGGACTTTATAAGTAAATGAAGCTTGTGATGTCACAAGCAGGAGACACTGTTGATACATTTAAAATCTTAATTTATGAATTTGCATCCAATTCTGTTAACATAATATAGAGATTATTTTATATATTTTTCTGTCTACATTTACAGTATGAATAAAACTGCTATACAGTATTTGAACGATGATAATATTATAATGTTTAGGTGACGCTGTCCCTTTAAGCAATGTCTAGAGCATTGCCAGCAGTGATGTCATAAAGAGTGAGGTCATGATGTCATAGAGGCAGCTGCTAATGATAACTGTGTGAACATTCTCTTTCCTCTCAGACACATCCGGAGCTCTGACAGAGCTTCAGCGTGCGTCCCTGGTTCCTTGGTATAGGTATCTATGCCTGACTTGGATGTGTCTGAAGACTTGGAGCTTGACTACCCTAAATCTGACCTTGAGCTTTGGAGGTTCTAGCAGGGGATTTATTTGGCAAGCGCAGCGACTCGTGTACCCTTTATCGGTCTGTTCTTGGGTGGGAGAGAGGCGTGGGCCTAGTATTTATCGGCGTTCACTGCGTCGGGAGGGCCACATCTGGGGTGGCAAGGGAGGGAGAATATATGTACCCTGCCAGCAATGTCAATTTATATCAGAGCTGTCCAACTGCAGTCTGTTAGCTGGATTGTAGCTAGAGGGCCACAGTTGGACACCCCTGGTCTATATTATGTTTAAATGAATTGTTGTGTTAACCTGTAGTATAATTATAGTCTCTGCATTTGCCTCTTAATGCCCAGAGGGAAGGGCAGTCCTTCAAGCCATGGTTCCCCAGAGGTTTCCCCCACAGGGGGTTTTTCCTCTCCTGAGTGCTGAAGGATGACTCTTCGTGAGTCTAGAGGTAGCCCATAGCTTGACCAGCTTTCTGGTTTAATCTGTGATAATATCCAGGCACCTGCTGGGCTGTAAATTCCCTTTTCCCATTATATAGAGACTAGAAAATGACTAATTCTGTGACATTCCTAAAATAAATGTACAATTAATATATATATTTCTTGCCTCATGTTGTTCTTATTTCTATAAGTGTATTCTCTCAACAGAAAATATAAATATTTATATATATTGTGTGTGAATGTGATGGTGGGGAAATAAGGAAATTACTTATTACAATCTATAATGGATGTTTTGGGGTCACAAACTACAGAAGGAGGTGGGATTGAGCAGGTGGTAAATGAAAAATTAGGGCCACATGAATATCAGAGAAAACAAGCCGGCTCCACCAAAGAACAATTGACATATGTCCATAAAACTAATACAACTAATACAACTAATACATAGGAGCCTATGAATAAGCGTGTGTTCACGCGAAACGCGTAAGGCATATTGCTGTACCCCATGTCTTGTCTCTGTTTTTGTGGATTTTATATGGAGGTTTAATCGGATCCTTCTAATAAATATTCATCTATTTTTCACCGCATTGGGAGTGCATACGCCTTTGTTCGCTACTTTCTTCCACATGAATATCAGCTAACAAACATAGGAAAAGATGGGTGAACATTGGAGGGGGAAACCAAAAATATTTTGGGATAAGCCTGGAAAACACTGAATAATATAAACAAGGTTTACGGTATTAAAGTTGGGATAGGAAATAATTTTAGTTTTCATAAAGGAAGAATAAATAATGATGTGTATAAAGTCCCTTCCACCCCACAGGATTATAACATTTACAGGTACAGTAGGAATAGTCTCTAAACTGAGAGGAGCAGGCTTCTGCTTTACTGTATAGTTCCCAAGGCTTATGTATCCATCCTTCTTGTGTAACCATCATAAACAGGGCCATAAACATCACATCGAGGGATCCCTACATTTAATTTGTACTTTTGCAGAATCTTTTATGAGTCTTGGTTTGTTGCACAGTGATCACTCATTTGCTCTCTTTATTTGTTTTTTGGCATTTGAAACCTAGAAGCATTTATTTTAGCAATGTTTGTTGTCATCCTTCAACACACCTCATTTTTGTGCATTGGAGCGTGTGACATAAAGTGCATGTTCTATCTTTTTTCAGTCCGGAGCATTGAACTGCTCTGAATGTCGCTTGTTGTGTGATTCCCACATTTTATATGGGCGAATCTCTGGTCATGTAAGACAGAGACGTCACACGCATGTCCAGTGAGAAACCATACACATTATCTGTCTCCATGCTTCTCTATGGGGATGCCTGGTAGAGAAGCATGGATACTTCTAATATGCATGTGGTGACATCGTGCAGATAAGCTCTGGATATCCTCATTCATCTCTAAGAGAGCACTCTGATTGGCTCCTAAGAGATTATGTCATAACAACCTGAAAATGGGTGCCAGTGAGGGTAAAGTAGGCGATAGATCTAATAGGATAACAGTATTAGAATTAGTCTTCAAAAGGATCGCGATCTGGGTGCAATATTAAAAAAAGATTATGTAAGGCTTTGTGGGACATCTAGCTACATTTTAGTGATTCTAAATTACAGGGGGAAAAAGGGGCAACTTGCTTACTTGCTATCAAGCTGCGGTTGAATGTTAACCCCTTGCTGACACAGGACGTGCTAGGTCCGTCCTGTGTGGCGAGGTGTTAGTGACACAGGACGGACCTAGTCCTGCACCAAAATGAGCACTGAAAGCGTTTTTTTTACCGCTTTCAGTGTTCAAACGGAATTGCAACGATGCTTCCATGTGGAAACATTGTGCAATACTGAAAACAATGCCCGTCGGCATTTCGATCGCTCTGGAGAGCGATTGAAATGCCAGTTTTAAAGGCACAGTGCCTTTAGAACCTCGGGCATGTAAAGCAAGCATAGGAAGCGAATTGAATCGCTTCCTATGCTCTGTAAGTGGTGCTGACTTGCCTTGCAAGTCGAGGCAATCAGCAACACACACAAAAAATGCACGATCTTGGTAACTGTATGACCAAGATGGTGCTTCCTTTCTAAGGGCAAGAGCACAGGAGGTAAGAAGTAGCGGCTTCCTGTGCTCTTCAAGCAGTCACACGATTGCCTCATCACAGAGGCAACCAGTGACTGCCAGGCATACTGTAAGGCTCAGATGAATATCCCCACTGCCTGGTCAGATCAATATTAACCCAATATTGTTCTGACCACTTAGGATCTGCCTCCCTCTCCTCACAATGTTTTAGTGGGAAAGAGAGATAGATCAAAGTAGATAAACTAAGTGAAAATAATATAAAATAATAAATATACGATAGAATATAAAAAAAACAATGAAACAATAAAAAAAAAAATCATAAAAGACATTCCCTGCGTTTAACCCCTTCCCAGCCATTGATATTGCGTAAGCAGTGATCTTGCACATAAGCACATTTTTTGCTGTTTGTGCATTTTTTAGGGGTTAATTTTTTTGTACTGTTATTTATTCCAGTACTACAAAGGCTCTTCTAAGAGCTATTAACCCCTTCCTTGCTGTCGATCACTGTTTACTCAATGATATTGACACCAAAGCAATTTTTAATACCCTAGGATGTCTAATTTTCCAAAAAATATATGGTTTAATGGGGTAAAATACATTGGCCGGCTTCAAAAATGTTCCAAATGGAACATGGGCGCAGGCTGACTACATGTCAAAATTCCAAGTTGGAAATGCGCACCCCCCCCCATGTGTCCTTTTAGCCCCCAAACAACCCAACAAACCTATGCACAAGCCTATGCATGCGTGGTATCCTTGCACTCAGGAGATGTTGCTGAACACATATTGAGGTGTTGTTTGGTATTGACACATAACAGGATCTGTGAATTCATGCCTGAAGTACAATGTATGTGAAAAAAAATTACTACCCAAATCTTTGACATAGGCTGGTGGTAGAATTAGTGCATAGAAAGTGTTAAAATACTACCATTTGAAATACCCTAGGTGTCTAGTTTTCAAAAATATATGGTTTTGTGGGGTAAAATACATTGTTTGGCATCAAAAATGTCATGGGCACAGGTTTTCTGCATATCAAAATTCAAAGTTGGAAAACCAAGAAGCGCACCTCTCAAATATGGCCTTTTAACCCCCAAATAACCTGACCAACCTATGCATGGGTGGTATCCCTGTACTCAGGAGATGTTGATGAACACATATTGAGGTGTTATTTGGCAATACCGCTTCACATTTTCAGGTAATGTTTACCTATATTGCAATCTATGGGAAAAATTACAATTTATTTATTTTTTGCTGCAAACTTTGGCAAAGGTTGTGGGTAAAATGGCTACATGAAAAGTGTCAGACTACCCCAAGTTAAATGCCCTGAGTTGTCTAGTTTTCAAAAATATGTACATGTGGGGGTTATTCATGAATTTAGTACAGATATCAGTGTTACAATATCACTATCGCTAATTTTGAAAAAAAAGGATTTTGAAATAGCTTTACACTACTTATAGTTCTGGCCCTGTAACATGAATAAAAAAGCACTAAAACATGGGCTATTTCTGAACTCTGGACAAATATTAGAAACCATTAAGTAGTGTTTTTTGTTGTCTCTTGTAGATGAGTATGCAATTTTTTAAATAAAAGTCAGAAAAAAATAATAATTTGTTTGCCATATTTTATTATTTTTTTTATATTAAATTATATGCTATTATCAAAATAATGGTAAAAGAAATCCCTTCTTATGATGATAAAAACGATATATAGTTTGTGTGGGTACACTAAATGAGACAGAAATAAATTACAGCAAAACACAAACACCTCAGAAATGATACAACAGCCCATGTCACCAAGCGTCGGACAAGCCAAAAAAGTCATGTCACTAAGGGGTTAATAGAATCCTAAGAGATTATGGGTATGCCCATTTTTCAAGACATGATGAAGAGATAGTGAAGGATTATCTGTAAAGAGAACAATGTATATAAACAGAGATACATTTTGCAGAAACTAATATATATATATATATAAAAAAACATTTAATACATACTTATTGCCCAATGTTAGTATTAACATATGCATTAATTATTTTATTTGGGGGGTGGTCCCTTACCAAAAATAACAAGCAAGGCCAGTATTTTTATATATATACTTGAATTTCACTCACTTTCCTACTTCATGTAAAACTACTTTATATTAAGATATAACAAGAGCTTTAAGTAAGTACTTCTGGGTATATTGTTGTCCCTGGGGCCTTTTCACGATCTGTAGTTCATCGGAATTGTGTGTAAGGCAGATGACATCATCCATTTCAAGTGAAATGCATTACTTTGCAGTGGCTGACAGCTGATCCATGTCTATTAACATATTAGGTACGGTGAGATAGAAAATGAATGTAACATATGTTTCACCTTTTCACATTGAAGCTAAATCATGTTATAAAGACCATGCATCATATATAATGATCAATATAGCGGAAGTGCTTAATATTCCTTAAAGATTTGTTCTAAGTGTTTTGAACCCGACCAATTAATCTCTCACTGTGAAACTGGTATAAGATTTGAAGGAAATGTAATGCTTATTGTAAACCTGGCTGCAGCTGCTGGGAAATAGCTAGCCTCAAGGCATTTTTTTTTTTTCAATATGCGAGAATATTTGTGTTCCTGTAAATAGAAACGATTGGAGGAAGCTGCAAAATGTATTAAAGGACCTTTGAAAGCGCTTGAAAATGATCGTTTTCTTTTCAGGCCTTTGAAAGCTCAATTATTATAGAAAGGTATGTTGCCATGAAATGTATGTATTCTAAATTTACTTTAATAGCAAATATCTGGTCTGCAGACATTTTGGCTAATCTACTTTTGGATAGTCTACTGATTCTCCCAGCATTGGGCTGGAGCCTGGGAGGGATGAAAAGAAAATACCGAACTAAAGTCCCCATTCATAAGAAATTCTAATGAATGGGGACTCTAGTTCGGTTTATAGAAAGCCAATAGCATTACATGTATTCCATAAGCCGAAACTCTATAAACCGAACGACATTCGGTTTATAGACTTTCGGTTTATAGAATACATGTAATGCTATTGCTATTCTATAACCCGAAAGTCTATAAACCAAATGTCGTTAGGTTTATAGACTTTCGGCTTATGGAATATGTGTAATACTATTGGCTTTCTATAAACCGAAATAGAGTTCCCATTCATAAGAATTTCTATTTCGGTTTATAGAAAGCCAATAGTATTACATACAATGTAATCGCCGAACCCCGAACTCCAACACGGACATACAGTGAAATGTCCATGTTCGGGTCCGGGGTCCAAAAACTGTAAAGCTCGGTACGAACCCGAACAGTTCGGTTCGGGTTGGCTCAACACTATTGATGTGTTTCATTTAATCCCTTACATCACTCTTAAAGGGACTCTGAGAAACTAAACACTGCTTACACTGATAATGTAGACAATTAAAAATAATGAAACATGACAATGGTACTTAGGAGAAAATGTCATCTCAAGTGTTCACCACACCGGAGTCATCCATCTAAACCTAATTTACATAATTATTTCTTCCTGTATGTTGTAGATATTTCAACAGCAGAATTAGCAACACAAGCTTCATCAGGTACAATAACTGCTAACTACGGTAATTCATTGCACTGCCAAAATGACTGCACTGGGGGTTTATTGATTGACACCTAATAAAATATAACATATATACGTAGTTTCTGAAATATATTTAAGACAAAACTCTAAATCAGTAATAGTCACTGATAGAAAGGGTGTCTTATTGCAGAGTGTCAATGTATCTGGTGTAGCGATACTTCCACAGGCCTGACTTTAAAAAAGACTTGGAGTAACTCTTTATATCCAGGAGCAGCCAAATATGGCTGACGCGTTTCGTCTGGTATAAGGTTGTATACTGGTAGTGACTACGACTAAGTCCGTACACCAGCTGAAACGCATCAGGTGTACTGAGCGTTGCTTGGATGTTGCTGTATTTATATAGTGGGTTAGTGTCTTATGAACACTGAATACTGTGAAAGAATCCTTACACTGGAAGTGTAGCATTGGGAAAGTTACATTTTATTTTCTTAAATATTTCAAACCACATTGTTTTAAGCTCTTACATTCAATAACCTGCAGATCCACATATTAGCATCTGTATAGAAACTAAAAAGCAGTTGGGAAACACTGACATTACTCCAACTGAGGATATCAACTCACCGGTGTATTTTTTTTTTATTTTTTCTATTTTAAATTAATGAATTACTTAATTAGAAAAGAAAAAAAGGGAAAAGAAAAGGAAAATGAACCAGGGTGTAATTTATATAAAGGTTCATTTAACTGACGACCATTTGTTTTTCGGAATTCAACATATCCCTGTCACTAGCATATTTTGAAACATTCAAATCTCAAGTATATATATGGAAACATGCAATTTTGGGTGCTATAAAATGACACATGTAACTTAGGGCAACTAATTGTAGGCTGATGCTGGATGACTGGATATTTAGAACAAACCACCAGGAAAGACACTAAACATGGTCAAAATATCTGCCATGGTTTCAGGCTGAATTATTCAAAAGCCAAGCCTGGCAACAGGTGAGCTATTAAACAAGAGTCGCAGGAGTCCAGGTCAGTAACAGGCGTACAATCTGCCAAGATTACATGATATGCTAGAAGATACAACTGTACATTTTCAGGACTGAGAGATGGAAGCAACAGGGAAATCTAGGCAAACATAGCAAAAGATCCAGGACAGGTCTGAAGTAGTGTTGAGCGAACCCGAATCGCACTATTCGGGTTCGTACCGAACATTACGTTTTTTGGACCCGAACACGGACATTCCACTGTATGTTCGGGTTGGAGTTCGGGGTTCGGCGATTACATTGTATTCAATGCTATTGCTATTCTATAAACCGAAATAGAGTCCCCATTCATACGAATTGGTCAATTGACCTATTCGTATGAATGGGGACTTAATTTCGTTTTTTTAGAAAGCCAATAGCATTACATGTATTCCATAAACCGAAAGTCTATAAACCGAATGTCTTTCGGTTTATAGACTTTCGGTTTATGGAATACATGTAATGCTATTGGCTTTCTATAAACCGAAATAGAGTCCCTATTCATACGAATAGGTCAATTGACCTATTCGTATGAATGGGGACACTCTTACCCACATTTTACTTCATTTTGCAGCCCTCTAGCCCTTTCCAGGACTTTTTTAGAGGCATTTTAGTGGCCAAAAGTTCATGTCCCCATTGACTTCAATGGGGTTCGGGTCAAGTTCGAGCACGGACCCCGACAATTTTTCGAAGTTCGGCCGAACCAGCCGAACCCGAACATCCAGGTGTCCGCTCAACTCTAGTCTGAAGAGCTATGTGCTGGTCAAAAAGTTATACACACCAGTGGTATACCTGGTGTCTGTAATATGCACAATATGCAGATGTACATTAGTGAAAACCTATCCCAAAACAAATTCATCTGGTATAGCACACACAGACCTATAATTTTTCTATGCTTGTCAGCCAAAACTTTATGTAAAAAAAAAATGCTGTAGTGTTTATATAGAATTGAAGTTTGTAATTTACATTTAAATGTGTAATTTACATATAAGGTGATGCGATAAACAGGAGACATACATTTAGTACACATTTAACCCCTTCGCGACCTTATGACGGGTTAACACAGAGCGAACCGCCAGCCGGTCTGAAACCGGTCAAGTCACACCCGAGGCAAAGTTCCAGGACCAGATGGCAGGGTTTTTGTTATTGTAATATATAAATGTAATTACAGTTAACCCCTGCGTGCCCATTCTGTGATTCTTATGGCTCTGACTAGTATCATCGCACTGGTCAGAGTTTTCATCTATTTTTTTTTTTGGGGGGGGGGTGTTGGGAACCTACTTATTTTTTATTAGTTAGTTAATTAGTTGGGATAAGTGGACTAGTGTTGTACTAGTTGTGTAGATTATTGTTGTGAAAATAATGGGAAAAAAAATATTTTTTTGCCAAAATTGTCCCCTTTTATATGTATTTTTTAATACTATATTTTTTAATAGTAGATTATTTTTATGGTTGCATTAAATGACAGAGGGGAAAATTCTGTTTCAACAACCACATATCAAACATTTAAAAATTGCTCTGGTCCTTGGCCCAGAAAATCCCTGGTGCTTAAAGGGTTATTTTATGGATTTGCTTGCAATTCTACTAACACTATATATATATATATATATATATATATATATATATATATATTCATTCTACATTCACAGTATAACCAATGTTAATGTGAGTCCATGTATCTTATTCCATTTAAATGAAGATAACATATAATTATCCAATAATAGTGAGGGGGTCACAGTTGGGTACTCAGAAAGAGATGTTTCGCTTAGTTGCAGTTAATAAAGTGATTTGTTGTGAAATAAAATCATGGCTTTAAACAGGCTGCTTGACATGTGTGTTCTTGTAACATTCTGTACGGGAAAATGCTCCTCTTGGCACCATACACAAGAACTGTAAATGGGGGAGGATTTGTGAAGTTTGCTGAGAAGAGATACAAGGCAGGAGTTGATATTTCCAGTTGCAAATTTGAGATAAATCGTACCACTTATCTAGAGATGTGGAAATTTGGAAACTGGCTGTACAATGTTACAGGAGGCCCTGGAAATAAGGAGGAGATTTTTGAATCCTGGAAGAATAAAGTGGTTTTCTTGTTTTTTGAATTCAACATAGAATTTGAAGATAGCTAAGAACCATTTGAACCTAAAGTGGCCTCATCGGACAGGTCGGACCCCGTGGCAGGTCTCTGCTGCAAGATCCGAAGCACAACTTATCTCTGGGGGGGGGGTCACAATGATTTGTTAAGTTATATGGACATTCTATGAAGGGGTTAACCTCTACCACAGGAATGACATTCCATGCATCCACCACCCTTTCTAAAAATAAATAGTCTGGCTCTAAAGTTTTAGATTCTCAGCTCTTGTAGTACCAATATACTCTCCTCCTGTGCATAGTTGCCAACATCGGCCATGTTTCCAGGGGCACATATGTGTTCCACATGCTGCAGACAGCGCATGCAAAGTGCAGCCCGGCAGTATGTACGCACAGGCATAATCCAATTAATTATTCATGGTAGGTCCTTTGAGATCTCCACCCTGATTAATTAATTGGATTGTGTGTGTGTGTATATACATCCTACATACTGCCGGGCTGCACTTTGCATGCTCTTTCTGTAGCATGTGGAACACATACCTGTCCCTGGAAACATGACCAATGTTGGCAACTATGCCTGTGCTTTATGGAAGCAGTGTATCTGTACATAGGGAAGCAGAGCAAGGCTGAAAGGTGTAGAACTTAATAAATATGAGATTCCCCTAATAAGACTGTACAAAGATAATAGTGTGGACTGTGTATTGCACTTGCATAAGGACATGCATCTTTATATAGAAAAACTTATGTAGTGAATGACCAGAGAACCCAGCATGCATAGGATACTCTCAATCAACCCACATATTTGGCTCCCTCTCTGGTAATGACCTGCTAACCTGTAATCTTACTCAGGGGCGATTTGTAACAACGTGAACCAGAGAAATGGTTTTGCTTCTACGTTCATCTCATTTAAAAGGCAATAGAGAAAGAAATTATATCTTTAAAAAAGAATAAACATGCCAAAGTCCTTATAGAATGAAGAATCCAAGGAACAGAAGCTTGGACAGTTCCAGTGTACAGATACAGTAAGACACATGATTAAAGTAAGTCCTTTGCACATTTAAAATTAAATTGTATTTTCACATGAACAAGTTTGGTCCCTTAGAATGTAGTATTTGTGATCCAGAGTAAGGTAAATTCCTAAGCTGGTAACTGGTAAACGCAGAGCAGCAGGGAAAGTATTTTGGACACTACTTATAATTCTGTGTTACGATCCCAGGAGCAAGTAAACGTTCCGGGTAACTGCACAGAAGCAGGTTATATGATTAAATGTCTAAATTCACCAGCTGTTAGAAAAGAGTCATCCAGGGAGAAATCCTTCACTTGAGAGATTCCACAATCCAGCAGCTCAGCATAGCTCAGCATAGGACATCTGATTCAGGCGACAACATGTCAAAGCCTAAACGCCTTATAGGGGTTTCCATTTAAGTCCACCTTAAATAGGGCGATAGTCCGTTATTTCCTGTTTTTACTCTTAAAGCCGCAGTAACAAAGCTTTTTACAGACCTGCTTAAGCCCATCAGAGCAGAAGTGTGTCTGTTTGCTAGAAGGGTTGCTGCGATGGTCGCCAGCCTCGTGACACAGTTCTAGTTTTTTTTGAGGTATTAAAAGCAGAAAATTAAATGGGGATTTCTTCCCACCAAACGTTTCTCACCTGCCAATTACCATATTTGCTTGAATATAAGACATCGTCTTACATTCGAGGTTCGTCTTATAATCAGACCTCAAATCAAGGTCTGACTATGAGACTAGAATCCAGGTTGCCCGCAGTGCTGCAGGGGACCTGGATCCCCCTCGCAAGCAGCCGGTGGATGTCTGCGTAAGGCGTGCAGACTTCCTCCGCTGCTGCCCGGCACTGACCTTTCGGGGGTCTGTCATAGAAGTCCCAGCATAAGTGCCTGGCTACAGCGGAGGATGTCTGTGCATATCGTGCAGACATCCACAGGCTGCCCCCACTAGCCACCAGGGAGATTGGGGTAGTTGGTGGACTTGTCTGGCGGTGGTCCATCATAGAAGACGGAAGTGTCAGGCAGCAGCTAGCCAGTGACCTCAAATAGGTGAGAACCGTTATTAATAAACTCCAGAAATCTTCTGCAGGCTAGCAGCACTGCAGAAGATGAAAAACTCCAGCAAGTTACACTAACAGTGTGATGCTATTACATCTGAGGTGTGTGAACTTACTACACAGTTGCATACCTTGCAATGCAGGATGGACAATATGGGCTACACATCCTGCCTGTGCAATGTCCAGATTTGGGGGATACCAGAGGCAATAGGACCCACTGGTCTCCCAGATTATATTTATAGGTTCGTCCTTCGCTTCCCCCCCCCCCCCCCCCTGATAAATCCAGGAAGCTCATATTTTGTAGGGGTCATTTCATGTGAGAGTGGCATCCATGGCACAGGAGTCTGCTGCTAAAGACACCACAGTAAGATTATACCCAGTCTCAATTGGACAGGATCTGCTGTCTTTGGCACAACAGCGATGATGTGTAGACTGTAGTGGAACACATATTTTGTTGTTGAAGGATCTGACAATTTCCCTGCTTATCTGGAGCTGGGTGGTGGCACCTGGCACCTAGACACGCCACTGGAACAGGATCAATTATTGTTGGGACTTTTTGCCATTTCTTTGGCTTTTCAATAAAATAACACATCTTGCTGACATGTTTCTCACATAGCTAGATCTCCCCACTCTACAAGTAAGTGATGGGCAACCTACCCGGAACACCCCCTTCTCATGATAAGGAATCACCCCCCCCTTGCCTGGAAAATCCGAAGACCTTACTCCACACCATACTTAGTAATACGGTTATTGGTTTTAAACATGGTGGCCTGCCCCAGGTCTGCGAGACCCCTGGAAGCTACTAAAGAGATTGGATTTCCCTATATGTGTATTGTCCCCCCAGCGTTAGCTCAGTAGTCTTAGACTTTATATATTTGTTGCCTCTTTTTCATTTTTGTTTTATTTCTTTTTTTTTATTAATGTGACTAAATACATTAGAAGGGAAACGCCTTAATATACATTAATCATAAGTATCCAAGAATAAAAGGATGATGTGGTCATTATGTACAGCTTGCTTCCTAAAAGACTAGAGAGCAACTTAGGGCTTCGTTCATGAAAGGGCATGGAATTGACAAGGGAATTTCAAACTTAAGGACAAAGTAGCCGAGTTGGAAAAAATCTCCAATTCAGCTGAATTTCATGAATATAGCCCACCACAATCTTGGATTGGATTGCAGGGCAATGCAGCATTTGGGTGACCCTTACAGAAAATGTAAAAATTCTAATTTGTAAAGATAAAAATGGTCTCAGAAGAAAGCACACGCATTCCCTTAAGTTTGTATGGGTACGCTAAATGAGAAAGAGAGAAGTTACAATTAAACACACATAACAAAAAAACTCACAAAATATCTTGTCCTTAAAGGGACTGTCTAGTTCCCAAAATGCATCTTCCAAATATTAATGTGCCTTCAAAGTACTTTAATAGCATGTTTTATATTTACATTACTTAAAATATAAAATACATACAGCTGGACGAAATTGTGAAATGACAGCAGTTAGCAAGAAACCAGGACTGCCCACACCAGCTGAGTAAAAGTAATTTGCTGCGGGAACCAATGAGAATAATGTCATTCAAATGGATTGAATTTCCTGTCTCTGTAGTGATGTCATCATAGAACGTGATGCACTGTTAAGAGATCCTACTGTGTACAAGAGCAAGGTCACTTAGAGTCCACACAATGTATTCAATTTGAGGAGTTTAATTTAGGTGAGAAGTGGCCAAATTAAACTATACTCAGTGTCTATATAATCAGTGCTGCCGCACATGCAGTAAACATGCAGGGTAATCATTGAGGGCTTGAGTCAAATATTTAAAATGTGATTTATGCAGAATGCCCTCATCAAATCCCACTTGAAAAAAGCCTGTGCACTATACAAGCAGCTATTTTTATCTTGTACCAAAGTGAGTTTTGGGGACTAGACTTTAAGGGGTTAATGCATCTAGCCCATTAGAATAAGGGACCAGAATTTAGAGAAGAAGGAGAAATGGACAGATGAGGAATTGTGTGAATGCAGTAAGTGGGCTGTTAGCAGCTCAGTGTGTTAGCCTGTAACACAAGGGGAAGCTTTGTATGTTAATAGGATTCTTCATTGGTTGAAAGATTTGAGGGCATAACACAGAAAAAAGGGAATGGAGCCGAGCCTGAAAAAAAAGGAGAAGCAATGATTAGAAGTAACAGTGCCAATAATGTAAAAATAAAATCAAGTTTAAACATTCAAAACCAATATCAATTTCTAAACTGCCTTGAGTTATTTTATGTTCAAGTAGTAGACAAATTAAATAAATATCAAATAAATAATAGTGGTTATTTATATGTTAAGCTGCCCATGTGGTCTGAAATATATAGGTAGAACATCAAGACCCCTTAAAGTACGCATAGGTGAGCATGTGAGGAATATCAAAAATGGTTATTTGAAACACAACGTATCTCATCATTTTCTCACCACACATAATAAAGATCCCTCTGTATTAAAATGTAAAGCCATAGAAAAACCTAAAAAACATTGGCGGGGTGGCAATAAGATAAAAAATTTAGGTCAGACAGAGATGAAATGGATCTTTGAATTGGATACCCTGGCCCCTAGAGGGTTAAATGCAGATTTCGAATTATGTCATTTTCTTTAAAAACATTCTGCTATCATCTGGCTGTTAACTGTTAGTCTTACCCCTATGTAGATTTTTTCCAAGCTGGGTGCTTGATTAGTAAAGAGTTATATATTTACTAAGATTGAACTGTCTTGTCCTCCTGTATTTATACTTTTTTCTCTCTGACAGATTTATTCTGGATATGCTAAACCTACATACACTATGGGTTAATGAGTTCAAGTTGTCCTCTGTTGAAATGGGTTGTTTTTTATATATGCATTTATATACCTTTATTTTATTTATGTAATTTTATATGTTTTTAATGTATCTATTTATGAAATATGCCTCTTCTATATTTGGGTACTTGTTAGATAAGCCGATTTTTATTAGAGTCTATGGAATTGGGAACTTTTTATATTATGTTCCTCCATGTGAACACCCCTTTTACCTGGAGACCCTCCCACCAAAATGATGGACGCTCCGGTAACCGTGGAAACTGGGGGTGCAACCTACATAAATAGAGTCTCGAGATTTGGTACGTCACTGCCCTGATGAAGCCCGGATTGGGCGAAACGCGTCGCAGTTAGTGACGTCCACGCAAGAGACTCTGTTTGCCCGCGGAATCAGGAAGCTCAGCGGAGACCTGTTTATCCCCGCCATCTGTCTAAACACGTCAGCTGTTCCTTCAACTGGACTTCTATGACGGAGGAATCATTACGGCATTATACCGTATTTGCTCGATTATAAGACGAGGTTTTTTTCAGAGCAAATGCTCTGAAAAATCCCCCTCGTCTTATAATCGAGGTCTCTTATAATCTGACCTCAAATTGAGGTCAGATTATAAGACATGGATCCAGGTCCCCAGCAGAGCTGCAGGGGACCTGGATCCCCCTCTCTAGCAGAAGGGGATGTCTGCGCAACAAGCGCAGACTCCCCTGCTTCCGCCCGGCACGACCGCCGTGGCTTCTGTGAAGAAGCCGGGTACTTCCGCTTTCGTCACAGAAGTCCCGGCGAGCGTGCCGGGCGGCAGCAGGGGAGGTCTGCGCTCATCACGCAGACTTCCTCTGCTGCCCCACTAGCCACCAGGGTAAATCGGGCAGCTGGGGGATGTCTGCACGATACGTGCAGATATCCTCCATGCTGCCCGACATGGCAGACTATTATGACGGACCAGCTGTCCGTCATAATAGACTGCCGTGTCGGGCAGCATGGAGGATGTCTGCAAGTATCGTGCAGACATCCCCCGGCTGCCCCCATTGGCCACCAGGGATCAAGGTAAGGGGAAGGGAGGGAGGGGGGCAGAGAGACAGGGGGAGGGAGGGAGGGGGACAGAGAGACAGGGGGAGGGAGGGGGACAGAGAGACAGGGGGGACAGAGAGACAGGGGGGAGGGAGGGGGCAGAGACAGAGTCAAGGGGAGGGAGGGGGTTAAGAGACAGAGACAAGGGGAGGGAAGGGGTTAAGAGACAGACAAGGGGAGGGAAGGGGTTAAGAGACAGAGACAAGGGGAGTGAGGCGGTTAAGAGACAGACAAGGGGAGGGGGAGAGAGAGAAAAATGGGGGCAAGGGAAAGAGAAAGGCAGCATTGGCACATAAAAAGAAATAAAAACTAGAAATACATTTTTTGATATCATAATTTTTTATTAAAAAAGCAATTTACATGTGAATATATACAAGTTTAACTTTTTTCCTATAGGGTAGTCTTATATTCAGGCTTTTAGTTTTTTTCCTAAAGGAATATCCAAAGTTTGGGGGGGTCGTCTTATAATCAGGGTCGTCTTATAATCGAGCAAATACGGTATTTCTGTCCAAGTATGTTTTTACCCACTTGCTTTTAAAAAGCCTCAACCACAATTAAGAGGCTATTAAAATTTGTACATGCTTCATCGTCTCCTCTACATATTTGACAACATCATCTCCGTTGCGGAAAGTGAAAGGAGTCTCATAGACCTAAGGGGTCATAGGACGTATAGTCCATTTGTCTCCCAGAGCCGATCACATTTGGCTCTAGAAAGTGTGAGTATGTTTCCTTTGGGGGATTTACCCATATATTTTGCCTATACAGGTCTTCACATTGCATTTTTGTTTCTTTCTGTTTTATATGTCTCTATGGAGAGTGTTTTTTGGATATTATTCTGAAGAATCATTTAGATAAGTATTATATTGCGCAACACCTTTATATTATTACATTTTTCACTATTGTGTGCTGTATTTGAGGGAGTGGCACTGGTGTATGCTGCACTCCGTTTTGTATTTCTTGCTCTTTTTTTCACTTAAAGAGCCAGTCACTTTATATTTTGAATCAAATAAATAATAGGTATGACAGTGAACATTTGTGTCAGGTAAATGATGTATTAAAGTCAGACAGACATTTTGTAGTACACAGCGGAGTAAAATTATTCGTATTGCACATGAAAAAGAATGACCTAACTGGAAAAAGACAAATAGTAAGTAGGTTTAACTGTTTGAAAATAGGCAAATAGCCTATTTCTGCTAAATGACACTGTGATCTGTCTGTTTTCAAGCAGTTAAAACTGCTAATTTATTGCCTATATAAAGTTAGGTAATTAACATAAAATAAATCAAAGCAGTTTAAAAATTAAAACGCTGTAGCAGCCGGGGGCTGTAAAAATGCCCTTGGGCCCATTTCCCTTATAATTCATGGGACTGGGGACTTCTGAAATGTGATCACCGTCCTAAATATGATCGGTGCTGGGAAATGCCCCCCCCATTTTCATTATCAGAGTGGGGGGGCTGGGCATGATGAAATGTCAGAAGATTGAATGGAAGGACAGAGGGTGTCAGGGTTCTACACTGACCTTCTGACTCATGTATTTAAAAGTCATTATTTATGTGCTTATATTCCTCCTGCCTCCTCTAGAGGTCTCCCTACCTTACTTTGCTTGTATTCCTTCTCCTCTGTTTGGTGTCAGGTGGGCTTGTTACCTTTTGCTCACACCCAGGTTAAATAGCTGCAGTTTCTGGCAAACAGTGCTTTTGCATTGAAGTTGGATGCCTGATTTCTGAGAGCTGTTGCTTCTGTTCCTGATCCTCTGATTAAAGCCCATTTGAATTGTGACCATTTCCAGAAACTGGAAATCTGAACCTGGGTGGCACAACCAGCTCAGTGGATGATTTTCAGCATCTCCTGAGACCCTCTGACTACAGCAAGATGTATTCAGCTAAGGTGTTCACTTAAAGATAGCTATCTCAGTACTCACCCTCTCTAGGGTGTTCCTTCTGCTTAGCTACCTATCTCAGTCCTCACCCTCTCTAGGGTGTTCCTTCTGCTTAGCTACCCTTCTCATTCCTCACCCTCTCTAGGGGGTTCCTTCTGCTTAGCTACCCTTCTCATTCCTCACCCTCTCTAGGGTGTTCCTTCTGCTTAGCTACCCTTCTCATTCCTCACCCTCACTAGGGTGTTCCTTCTGCTTAGCTACCCTTCTCATTTCTCACCCTCTCTAGGGGGTTCCTTCTGCTTAGCTACTCTGGTCGCATTTTTTTTAAAACAAACTTTATTGAAGCCGCGAGGCTGGAGGGGAGCACAGAACGCTTCCCTCACAACCGCGGACCTGCAGAGCAGAGCCCCGGGAGACAGCAGTAAGGAGGTAAGTACTGGGGAAGGGGGGAGGAGGGTGGCACATAACGAGCATACTGAGGGGCAAAATCCTGGCATATTGAGGGGGCAAAATACTGGCATATTGAGGGGCAAAATACTGGCATATTCATTGGCAAACGAATGACATATTAATTGGCAAACGAATGGCATATTGAGGGGCCAAATCCTGGCATATTAATTGTAAAAATACTGGCATATTGAGGGGCAAAATCCTGGCATACTAATTGGCAAAATCCTGGCATATTAATTGGCAAACAAATGGCTTATTGAGGGGCAAAATCCTGGCATATTAATTGGCAAATACCTGGCATATTGAGGGGCAATATCCTGGCATATTGAGCGGAAAAATCCTGGCGTATTAATTGGCAAAAGAATGGCATATTGAGGGGCAAAATCCTGGCATATTAATTGGCAAAATACTGGCATATTTAGGGGCAATATCCTGGCATATTGAAGGGCAAAATACTGGCATATTAATTGGCAAAATAATGACATACTGAGGGGCAAAATACTGGCAAAAGAATGGCATATTGAGGGCAAAATACTGACTTATTGAGTGGCAAAATAATACTGGCATATTGAGTGGCAAAATATTACTGGCATGTTGATCAACTGCTCCCAACCACCCTCTATATTACACTAGATCGGGATAACATGCTTGTGAGGGTAGGTGGGGCCAGTGGGAGATATTGTCGGGGGGGGGGGCTATTGTTGCCAATGCAATTCTGTAAGATGCCCGACGGTGAAGATGCCTAACGGCGATCGCTTGTGTGCAATCGCTTGAGGCTTTTACAACAGTTCTAATGGGAGCTACATTTCCAATGGAAGAAGCCTCAAGCACGCACACCTTGGGTAACTTTCTGAATTGCATTGTTATATAATTGTCAGCAATGCAATGCTGATGTAACATTCATAGAGTCCCAAGCAGGAGACTCTATGAATGAAATAAAGTAAGTCCTGCCCCCCCAAAAAATTAAGTTAAGTGTTGATAAACGCTGATTAAAAAAAAAATTGTGTCCTTTAACCCCTTAAGGACAGAGCCTTTGAAACATTTTTGTCCTTTCTGGACAATGGCTATTTTAACATATCTGTGCTGTTTGTGTTTAGCAGTAATTTTGTTCTTTGTCATTTGCTGTACCCACACATATTATATATTGTTTTTATCGGGACAAGAAGGGCTTTCTTTTGATGCCATCTTTTTGATCATATCTTATAATATTATTAAAAAAAATAATAAAATATGGTAAAAAAAAAAAAAATACACAAATTTCCTGACTTTTATTTGAAGCATCTTCTCCTCATCGACAAAAGCGAACGAAAATAGATTCTACTATTTCTCCTGAGTACAGGGATACCACCCATGCATAGGTTTGTTGGGTTATTTGGGGGCTATAATGCCAAATTTGTGAGGTGCAGTTTTTTGTTTTCCAACTTGAATTTTTTACATGCAGACAGCCTGCACCCATGTCCCATTTGGGACATATTTGAAGCCAGCTAGTGTATTTTACCCCATCAACCCATATATTTTTTAAAAGTAGACACCATAGGCTATCTCAAATGGTGGTATTTTAACACTTCCCATGTACTAATTCTACCACCAGCCTTTGTCAAAGTTTGTGGTAGTAATTTTGTTTGTGTTTTTTTTTTCCACAAACCTTGTACTTCAGACATGAATTCACAGATTTTGGTATGTGTCACTGCCAAATAACACCCCAATAAGTGTTCAGCAACATCTCTTGAGTACAGGGATACCACCCATGCATAGGTTTGTTGGGTTGTTTGGGGGGTAAAAGGCCAAATTTGGGAGGTGCAGTTTTTGGTTTTCCAACTTGAAATTTTGACATGCAGACCGCCTGCACCCATGTCCCATTTGGGACATATTTGAAACCAGCCAGTGTATTTTACCCCATAAACCCATATATTTTTTAAAAGTAGACACCGTACGCTATTTCAAATGGTGGTATTTTAACACTTTCCATGCACTAATTCTACCACCAGCCTTTGTCAAAGTTTGTGGTAGTAATTTGTGTGTGTGTTTTTTTCACAAATATTGTATTTCAGACATAAATTCACAGATTTTGGTATGTGTCGCTGCCAAACAATAACCCAGTATGTGTTCAACAACATATCCTGAGTACAGGGATACCACCCATGCATAGGTTTGTTGGGTTGTTTGGGGGCTAAAGGGCCACATTGTGAAGGTGTTCATTTTCAACTTGGAATTTTGACGTGTAGTCAGCCTGAGCCCATCTTTCATTTGGACTTTTTTTTAACCCCTTAAGGACAGAGCCTTTGAAACATTTTTGTCCTTTCTGGACAATGGCTATTTTAACATTTCTGTGCTGTTTGTGTTTAGCAGTAATTTTCTTCTTCGTCATTTGCTGTACCCACACATATTATATATTGTTTTTATCGGGACAAAAAGGGCTTTCTATGGATGCCATATTTTTGATCATATCTTATCATATTATTAAAAAAAAAAAATAAAATATGGTAAAAAAAAAAAAAACACACAAATTTCTTTGTTTTTATTTGAAACAACTTCTCCTCATCGACAATAGCGAACGAAAAAACATGCTAAATAGATTCTACTATTTCTCCTGAGTACAGGGATACCACCCATGCATAGGTTTGTTGGGTTGTTTGGGGGCTAAAATGCCAAATTTGTGAGGTGCAGTTTTTTGTTTTCCAACTTGAAATTTTTACATGCAGACAGCCTGCACCCATGTCCCATTTGGGACATATTTGAAACCAGACAGTGTATTTTACCCCATCAACCCATATATTTTTTAAAAGTAGACACCCTAGGCTATCTCAAATGGTGGTATTTTAACACTTTCCATGCACTAATTCTACCACCAGCCTTTGTCAAAGTTTGTGGTAGTAATTTTTTTGTGTTTTTTTTTCACAAACCTTGTACTTCAGACATGAATTTACAGATTTTGGTATGTGTCACTGCCAAATAACACCCCAATAAGTGTTCAGCAACATCTCTTGAGTACAGGGATACCCCCCATGCATAGGTTTGTTGGATTGTTTGGGGGTTAAAAGGCCAAATTTGGGAGGTGAAGTTTTTGGTTTTCCAATTTGAAATTTTGACATGCAGACAGCCTGCACCCATGTCCCATTTGGGACATATTTGAAACCAGCCAGTGTATTTTACCACATCAACCCATATATTTTTTTAAACTAGACACCCTAGGCTATCTCAAATGGTGGTATTTTTACACTTTCCATGCACTAATTCTACCACCAGCCTTTGTCAAAGTTTGTGGTAGTAATTTTTTTGTGTTTTTTTTTCACAAACCTTGTACTTCAGACATGAATTTACAGATTTTGGTATGTGTCACTGCCAAATAACACCCCAATAAGTGTTCAGCAACATCTCTTGAGTACAGGGATACCACCCATGCATAGGTTTGTTGGGTTGTTTGGGGGGTAAAAGGCCAAATTTGGTAGGTGCAGTTTTTGGTTTTCCAAATTGAAATTTTGACATGCAGACCGCCTGCACCCATGTCCCATTTGGGACATATTTGAAACCAGCCAGTGTATTTTACCCCATCAACCCATATATTTTTTAAAAGTAGACACCCTACGCTATTTCAAATGGTGGTATTTTAACACTTTCCATGCACTAATTCTACCACCAGCCTTTGTCAAAGTTTGTGGTAGTAATTTTTGTGTGTTTTTTTTTCACAAATATTGTATTTTAGACATAAATTCACAGATTTTGGTATGTGTCACTGCCAAACAATAACCCAATATGTGTTCAACAACATCTCCTGAGTACAGGGATACCACCCATGCATAGGTTTGTTGGGTTGTTTGGGGGCTAAAAGTGCCACATTGTGAAGGTGCGCATTTTCAACTTGGAATATTGACGTGTAGCCAGCCTGAGCCCATCTTTCATTTGGGACTTTTTTTTAAAGTAGGACAGTGTATTTTACCCCAAAAAGTATATATTTTGTAAAAGTAGACACCCTAGGCTATTTTAAATGGTGTTATTTTAACACTTTCCATGCACCAATTCTACCACCAGCCTTTGTCAAAGTTTGTGGTAGTCATTTTATTGTGTATTTTTTCCCACATACATTGTACTTTAGACACAAATTCACATATTTCGGTATGTGTCACTGACAAACAGTACCACAATATATGTTCAGCAACATCTCCCGAGCACAGGGATACCACCCATGCATAGCTTTGCCAGCTTTGTTGGGTGTTGAAAGGCTACATTTGAGAGGTGCGCTTTTTGATTTTCAAACTTGCAATTTGAACATGTAGAGCAAGGAAGGGGTTAATAGCTCTTATAAGAGCCTTTGTAGTACTGTACAAAAAAATTAACCCCTAAAAATGCACAGACAAGAAAAAATGTTCTGCTGTGCAGTGATCAGTGGCAGGGAAGGGGTTAATACACTACACTATACAAAGGGTATGGCTTTTATAAAAGCCCTTGGGACTCACAATTTTTTAACATTTAATTTAATTTATTACAATTAAAAAATTATGTTATACAGATCTGTCTCTTTCCCTCACTAAAACTCAAGTGAGGAGATGGAGGCAGATCCATATGGGTCAGAACAATATTTACCAATATTGATCGAACCAGACGAATGGTGATGCTCATCTGAGAAATCACCAAACCACCTTTGCCACTGATCGGCTGTTACTGATCGCTATACACGTGTTCAGACAGCTTCAAAAGGAATACACGTAATCCCCTAGTGGGTATAATTAACCCCTAGCGAGTCTGACAAAAAAATGCTGATAGCAAAAAAAAAATCTTTCTGCGACTAGATTGCTCCATATGCGCTGCTTAGGCAGTGACCATATGCACTGCTTAGGCAGTGACCATATGTGCTGCTTAGGAAGTGATATACGGCAAGGAAGGGGTTAATAGCTCTCATTTTAAAATTTTTTACGTTAAACGTAGTCCCCTAGCGGGTATAATTAACACGTGACGGGTGTAATAAAAAAGTTTTAAAAAAATTAAAAATGCTTCTGCAGCAAGATTGCTGCATTTGCGTCAGATCTCTGCTTAGGCAGTGATCTACAGCAAGAAAGGGGTTAATCTCTCTTAAAAGAGCTTTTTTTTATACTGTAATGAATTACAGTAAAAAAAATTAACCCCTAAAAAATGCACAGACAGCAAAAAATGTGCTGCTGTGTATGATCACTGCGTACACAGCGATCAATGGCAGGGAAGGGGTTAAATGGCTTTTATAAAAGCCCTTGGTGTTTAAAATTTTATTAAATATTTGTTTTATTATTTTATTTTTATTTTTTACTTTATCTGATCTGTCTCTCTCCCTTACTAAAACTAGTAAGGTGAGGGAGGCAGATCAATACTTGTCAAAGGCAATATTTGCTAATATTGCCTTTGACTGTATGGTAAGTGCTCATCAGAGCACTTACCATACATGCCTGCACACAGATCACATAGATCTGTTGTGCCGGCATCGATTGGCTCCCCCTAGAGGATCGGAAGTGAAATACTTTCACTTCCGATGCTCTTGCCATTAGAAGGGAAGCGCTGCCTGTATAGACAGCGTTCCCTTCTACTGAACCGATGGGGTCGCTCAGGAGAGCGACCACCATCGGTTCTGGGGAGCATCAAGGTGTTGTTAAGTGCCTCGCTGGCGAGGCACTTTAACAACACCGGAGATGCTTAGAAAGCGAACGATCGTTCGCTTTCTAAGCACATGTGTGCAGCGGGCGCAGCCATTTTTAAATGGCTGCTACGATCACTCCGTGGAGTGATCGTAGCGCGCCCCTGCACATTTGGGGGGTGTTGCACAATGCCTCTACCTAGAGGCATTGTAGCAACACCGTTAGAGTAAAGAAAGCGACCGCTGGTCGCTTTCTTTACTCAGTTTAGTGCATGACGTGCCAGGCACGTCACCTGTCGGCAAGTCCTCGATTTGCCGTGACGTGCCTGGCACGTCATCTGTCGTTAAGGGGTTAAAGTAGGACAGTGTATTTTACCCAAAAAAGTATATATTTTGTAAAAGTAGACACCCTAGGCTATTTTAAATGGTGGTATTTTAACACTTTCCATGCACCAATTCTACCACCAGCCTTTGTCAATGTTTGTGGTAGTCATTTTATTGTGTATTTTTTCCCCACATACATTGTACTTTAGACACAAATTCACATATTTCGGTATGTGTTACCGACAAACAATACCACAATATATGTTCAGCAACATCTCCCGAGCACAGGGATACCACCCATGCATAGCTTTGTCAGCTTTGTTGGGGGTTGAAAGGCTACATTTGATAGGTGCGCTTTTTGATTTTCCAACTTGGAATTTTGACATGTAGAGCAAGGAAGGGGTTAATAGCTCCTATAAGAGCCTTTGTATTACTGTACAAAAAAAATTAACCCCTAAAAATGCACAGACAAGAAAAAATGTCCTGCTGTGCAGTGATAAGTGGCAGGGAAGGGGTTAATACACAGGCTACACTATACAAAGGGTATGGTATATAAAAGCCCTTGGGCCTCACAATTTTTTAACATTTTATTTAATTTATTACAATTAAAAAATTATATTATACAGATCTGTCTCTTTCCCTCACTTTAAAGTGAGGAGAGGAATGCAGATCCATATGGGTCAGAACAATATTTACCAATACTGATCTAACCAGACGGTGACCAATGGTGATGCTCATCTGAGAAATCACCAAACCACCTTTGCCACTAATCGGCTGTTACTGATCGCTATACACGCGTTCAGACAGCTTCAAAAGGAATACACGTAATCCCCTAGTGGGTATAATTAACCGAGTGTGACAAAAAAAATGCTGATAGCAAAAAACAAAATCCTTCTGCAATCAGATTGCTCCATATGCGCTGCTTAGGCAGTGACCATATGCATTGCTTAGGCAGTGACCATATGTGCTGCTGTCACGGACTGAGTAGGATCTGAGGACTGGATCCGCGATGCGAAGACCTGGTATCTTACTGCAACAGGTTTGGAGGCAGGACAGTGTCTATTCACCTGAATGGTATTATACCCTACGGTTGAGCCTCAGGTAAATGACCACCCAGGACTTGGAACACTGACTGCAACCGCACACTGAAGCAGGGATACCCAGGAAATACAGGACGAACGGATGGTCAGCAGGCCGGGTCAAACACAACAGGAGTAACGGTACAAATACGGTATGGAGGAGGCAAGGTCAAAAACAGGCAAAAGGATCGGGGCAGGCAGCAAACAGAGGAGTCAGAAATCACAGCAGGAGTCAAAAACCGAAGTATCAATAATCAAGAATAAACGCTAGATCAAGCCACAAGGAACTATCTCAGGCAAGGTCTGAGTAGCAACTGAAGGTTTAAATACAATTTGGGCGGTAAAACCCGCCCCTAATAGGTCCCCAAAAAAGTATAAGTATAGCCCTTTAAGGCTATGCTAATTTTCTGAGTGTAGCGGTACTGCACATGCGCGCAGTTTCGGTTTGTTGCGCGTTCGTCGAGGGGAAGTGGTGAGCGCGTCTGCAGCCCTGGAGGGCTGAGATGCTGAACGGAGCCTTCGCTGTCCGTCCACCCTGCCTGCAGGGGCAGCGGCAGCGGAGGCACGGACCTCGTGGCGGCGGGTAAGTTTCTTTTTTATTACAGCTGCTTAGGAAGTGATATACGGCAAGGAAGGGGTTAATAGCTCTTAAAAGAGCCTTTTGATATACTGTAATAAATCAGAGTAAAAAAAATTAACCCCTAAAAAAATGCACAGCCAGCAAAAAATGTGCTGCTGTGTAAGATCACTGCGTACACAGCGATCAATTGCAGGGAAGGGGTTAAATACTGGAAACGGCTTTTATAAAAGCCTTTGGGTCTCAATTTTATTAAATATATTATAATTAAAAACTTACATTATACAGCTCTGTCTGTCTCCCTCACTAAAACTCAAGTGAGAGGGAGGCAGATCTACACGGGTCAGATCAAATATTTACAAATATTGATCTAACCAGACGAATGGTGATGCTCATCTGAGCAAACGCCAACCCGCCTTTGTCACTTATCAGCTGTTACTGATCGCTATACATGCGCTCAGACAGCTAAAAAAAAATTTGTTTACGTTAAACGTAATTACCTAGCGGGTATAATTAACCCGTGAAGGGTGTAATAAAAAAGTTTAAAAAAAAATTAAAAATGCTTCTGCAGCAAGATTGCTGCATTTGCGTCAGATCGCTGCTTAGGCAGTTATCCACAGCAAGCAAGGGGTTAATCTCTCTTAAAAGAGCTTTTTTTATACTGTAATGAATTACAGTACAAAAATTAACCCCTAATAAATGCACAGACAGCAAAAAATGTGCTGCTGTGTATGATCACTGCGTACACAGCGATCAATGGCAGGGAAGGGGTTAAATGGCTTTTATAAAAGCCCTTGGTGTTGAAAATTTTATTCAATATTTTATTTTATTATTTTATTTTATTTTTTACATTATCTGATCTGTCTCTCTCCCTTACTAAAACTAGTAAGGTGAGGGAGGCAGATCAATACTTGTCAAAGGCAATATTTACTAATATTGCCTTTGACGGTATGATAAGTGCTCATCAGAGCACTTACCATACATGCCTGCACACAGATCACAGAGATCTGCTGTGCCGGCATTGATTGGCTCCCTCTAGAGCATCGGAAGTGGAAGCTCTTGCCATTAGAAGGGAAGCCCTGCCTGTACAGGCAGCGTTCCCTTCTATTGAGCCGATGGGGTCGCTCAGGAGAGCGACCACCATCGGTTCTGGGGGAGCATCATCGAGGCACTTTAGCAACACCGGAGATGCTTAGAAAGCGAACGATCGTTCGCTTTCTAAGCACATGTGTGCAGCGGGCGCAGCCATTTGGCTGCTACGATCGTAGCGCGCCCCTGCACTTTTTGGGGGTGTTGCACAATGCCTCTACCTAGACCGCTGGTCGCTTTCTTTACTCTGTTAAGTGCATGACGTGCCAGGCACGTCACCTGTCGGCAAGTCCTCGATTTGCCGTGACGTGCCTGGCACATCATCTGTCGTTAAGGGGTTAAACTCTTATCTTATTAACATTATTATTATTATTATTATTATTATTATTTTCTGCATGTATTTATGATAAAACATTTCATAACTTTCCATTTTACTATGTTTGCAATTGTTTCAATTGAATGATATTTTCCAATAAATGATCTAGATGAAATATTCACGGTAAGAAATATGTTATGCGTTATTTAATTAGAAACATGGTTCCCTTTCCTTCTAATGCCAGGATCAGCACATTCCATTTAGAAAAACTACCCTTCTTTTCCCCACAGTTCTCAAAGTTTTCAAATAAATTAACTCTTTTAGCTTTGGAAGAACACAAATCTAAATCTAAAGCATGGCTGCCATGAGGATCAACAGAATTATCCATTTGAGAGAGTGTTGGAGTGCCGGGTATTCTCTTTCAGTTTATACTAAGTGACCGATAGGTTGAGGAGGCGGTGACCGTGGCGGTGTAGGTGGAAGCGGCGCTGGAGGAGGAGGAGGTAGCCAGAATTTTTCAAAGTGCGCTGTAAGCACAGTATTGGACTGTTCTATTTGACTCTCAGATATGAAGTGCACTGCAAGACGCAAATGTACTATTTACCACCCAAAACTATTAACATTTTTCAAAGTGCGCTGTAAGCACAGTATTTGATGGTTCTATTTGACTCTCAGATATGAAATGCACCGCAAGATGCAAATGTACTATTAAGCACCCAAAACTATTAGAATTTTTCAAAGTGCTCTGTAAGCACAGTATTTGACGGTTCTATTTGACTCTCAGATGTAATACATGTAATGCTATTGCTATTCTATAAACCGAAATAGAGTCCCCATTCATAAGAATAGTTCAATTGACCTATTCTTATGAATGGGGACTCTATTTCGGTTTATAGAATAGCAATAGCATTACATGTATTCCATAAACCGAAAGTCTATAAACCGAAAGACATTCGGTTTATTGACTTTCGTATGATAGATTACATGTAATGCTATTGCTATTCTATAAAAAGAAAGTCTATAAACCGAATGTCGTTCGGTTTATAGACTTTCGGTTTATAGAATAGCCAATAGCATTACAGGTATTCTATAAACCGAAAGTCTATAAACCAAATGTCTTTCGGTTTATAGACTTTTGGCTTATAGAATACATGTAATGCTATTGGCTATTCCATAAACCGAAAGTCTATAAGCCGAATGACTTTCGGTTTATAGACTTTCGGTTTATAGGCGAACCTCGAACTCCAACACGGACATACAGTGAAATGTCCGGGTTCGGGTTCGTGGCACAGACACCGTAATGTCCGGTATGAACCCGAACAGTGTTTGGGTTCGCTCAACACTATTATGTACTAATTCTACCACCAGCCTTTGTCAAAGTTTGTGGTAGTAAATGTTTTGAGTTTTGTTTACACATACATTGTACTTCAGGCATGAATTCACAGATTTTGATATATGTCACTGCCAAACAACACTCAATATGTGTTCAGCACCATCTCCTCAGTACAGCGATACCATCCATGTATAGGTTTGTTTGGTTGTTTGGGGGGTAAAAGGCAACATTTCTGAGGTGGCATCTCAGTGTCCCAACTTGGAATTTTGACATCTAGTCAACCTGCGTCCATGTCCTATATGGGATATATCTTTACAGCCAGCCAATGTAATTTACCCCCACCTAACCATATATGTTTTAAAAGTAGCCACCCATGACACCTTGTGGCAAGGGCTCAGCAGCCACTGATACATTACTAGATGATGTATCAGAATGCTGACCAGGGTCAAAATCAAACCCCGAGTCAGCGGCCTCAGAATCAGTGACTAAACAGTGATCTACTTCAAAGAAGGGGTTCTAGGTCCATCCTGTGTCACTAACGCCTCACCACACAGGATGGACCTAGTCCATCATGTGTCGGCAAGGGGTCAAAAAATATATTTTTATATTGACTGAAAAAAGGTATTCTAAACATTTAGAGATCCCTATAACACAGCAAAGCTGTCTATATGCCTACAAATACGTTCTCAATTTGTAAATCATAGGTGATTGCACAGTAATTTCTCCCATCACTGAAAGCATCTGGAACAATGACGAAATGCACAGAAACTAAGTGGTAGCCTCGGTACTCCCCATATACTTTTATGAGGAAGATTTCGACCCATTTTGGGGCCATTTCAGGAGGACCTCGGCTATAATTAATATAGTTGAAGTCCCCCCACAGAAGTCTATGACAGGACTTCGGATTTAGCTGAAATAGCCCTGAAATGGGCCAAAATGTAATAGTATAAAAATATGAATAATACTAATAGGTGAACTGTTCTTGGTTGCCCACCATTATGGTCAGCTCCTGGTTTAAGTGGCCAATATCATGATGGGTTCCAGCAGTGAGAACATGGACAGCAGCTTTGAATGTGTCATCTGGGCCCGCTTTAACCAAAGTGGGCACTTATGGGCCATGCTGGTAGTGCTGCCCGCTTGACTGTTTCACATGGAGACAGTCACGCTAGGGCAGCAGCTGGCAGTCTGTGTCCATCGGATATGACAGTAAGTCATATCTGGCGGTTGTATGTCCCTCCTTACGCACACTGCGTGCATGGAAAGAAGACCGCTGAGGATATGGCCAGGGACAGAGAGAGCAGCAGGTGATTACAGGGGAAGGGGGTAATAGCTTTTAATTACATTAATGCATATTAATTAAAATTAATGTTGCATATTAATGGCCAAATTGGGTGTGGCATATTAATGGACAGACTAACAGTGTCATATTAATGGGCATGCTAACAGTGGCATATGAATAGGCCGGCTAATAGTGGCATATTAATGGACAAATTGGCATATTGGCATATTTGGATCAACAGCAGTGAGCCGGGGATAGGAAAATGGTTGAACTTGATGGCTGCAAGTCTTTTTTCAACCTAAACTACTATGTAACTATTTGCTATCCTCTCTTCAGTTCACTGTTTAGTGAATAAATTCCAGAGTTTAGGATCAGCCAGATTTAAATAGTCTAAATAACAAAAATCAGCGAATAAAATCTGCTTTGTGAGGAAATAAGTAGAATTAGCAGTTCTTTTATCATGAATAGATTGGAGGAAAGACGTAACAGGGGGGCTATGATAGAAACATCTAAATACATAAAGGGAATCAACACAGTAAAGCAAGAGAGTATATTTAAAAGAAGAAAAACTACCACAACTAGAGGACATAGTCTTAAATTAGAGGGGCAAAGATTTAAAAGTAACACCAGGAAGTATTACTTTACTGAGAGGGTAGTGGATGGATGGAATAGCCTTCCAGCGGAAGTGGTAGAGGTAAACACAGTCAAAGATTTTAACCATGATTTTTGTTATTTAGACTATTTAAATCTGGCTGATCCTAAACTCTGGAAAAAGAACTGCTAATTCTACTTATTTCCTCACAAAGCAGATTTTATTCGCTGATTTTTGTTATTTAGACTATTTAAATCTGGCTGATCCTAAACTCTGGCAAAAAGCTATCCTAGATATAAGACCGGGAACAGGGGACTAATAAAAGTATTTAGAATATTGGGCAGACCAGATGGACCGAATGGTTCTTATCTGCCGACACATTCTATGTTTCTATGTTTCTATTTAATTCAGATTTTTTTTTTCTAATTCCATAATCATTTAACTGAACTTTATTAATATTATTCTTATTCCAGGAACACTATAATAATAATAATAAAAAAACTACTCTGCATTTGTTGATACTACTGACAGAGTACACTAAATACGTCTGTGGAAACTCACTCTCCCAGACTAATAACATTACTTTCGGAATCTACCCTTGTCCATACAAGTCTGAGCGTGCACACACCAGTGAATTAAGACTGGTACAAAAAAAAAACATTTGGATTTTTCTTTAAATTCAGACTCATGCAGGGAGCCAAAGTGAGTCAGCCCTTCTTCCTGTAAGAACGCCTACACTAGTGTTGGATTTCTGGAGAAGCCAAAAAAGTCTATGGGGAGGAACAATCCGAAACAGGGTCTCAAAATGCCAGCTGTGTTCTCATGGTCCAGGAACAAACCATGTGAAACATTCAGTGAAAGTGGTCATTCAGTGTTGACCTTTTCTTGCTTCCTTTCTTCACTGCAGAGTCCCTTTTAACTAAGGAAAAAGAAGATTTTACCTTCACAGAGAAACAGTGAGTAAAACTTTCCCCAAGAGCAACATTCAGTATAGTTTTCACGCACCATATCTGAACACTAAAGAAAGCTACCCAGATAACATAGAAAACGATTAATGGTAAATTAACTGTTACTAATTCATGATTGTTGTATTGAACATTTTTCAGGAAACTTGTTAATAAAAAAGAAATGTACTTGAAGTTTAAACTTCACATTATTGAGAGTTGTATTGCTGTGGAGTTCTGTTACACTGATACACAAACGGCACATTCTGATACACTGATACACAAACGGCACATTCTGATACACTGATACACAAACGGCACATTCTGATACACTGATAGACACACACCGCACATTCTGATACACTGATACACAAACGGCACATTCTGATACACTGATACACAAACAGCACATTCTGATACACTGATCCACAAACGGCACATTATGATACACATTCAGATACACAGACCAGAGACTGTTCTCTCACTGTTACCTATTCCCCTTCCTCCCGGTTTGTTTACTGAAGTGTTTTAAAAGCACTAACACTTTATTGAGTGTTTTAAAGCACTAACCTATTCCACAGTCCGATACGTGGGAGAGCTAAGAATGTGACCACAGATGAGAATTAACCCACTTAATTAAAATTCTGTACTTGATTTATTTGCTTTGCTTGTCCATAGAAAGTAGTAGTAGATACCTGGAATAACTTACCAGTGGACGGCTAGCACTGTCAGAGAATTTGAAGAATGGCTGGCATGTGTGTCTAATACTGTCTACATAAGCTGGGCTTTACATATGCAGAAAATATGATCCAATTGGATGCTTTCTACCAACGTCAATAATATTTGTATGATATCTTTAAGCAAATAACCAGCATTTACTGAATTTCTTTACTGTTATGTTTATTAAGTTCACTGTAAGATTATTCCAGGTATGTACTGCTCTTTCTGTATGGAGATATTTCTTCATAAGCTACTAGGCCTTAGCACAGGTAAATTATTTAAAGGAGACCACATTGTGGTCATGCCCTGGGTCCCCTAAAACCATAAAGTCCCTCTTTGAAATGTTGGCAACTGTGGCCCTTCACTATGTAAAAATCATATGTATTCAGATGCCAAACAGTTAATTAATCAAGGTTGTTCTATTGGACAGTATCCTTGAAAAATTACTTGGAAACCTCTGAACACGAAAAGCAACGAGAAATGGCAGATCAGGCAATAGTAGTTGCAGGGCAGACATACTAAGTTACTATCCTGCCTAAGTAAATGCCCGATTGTTTATAGATTTAAAGGTGCTTTTATTGTCAGGATCAGTCCCAGAGCAGAAAACTGTACACAAAATTTCGAATCGATTTGATTTCTAAGTCCCTTTTATGGACACTTTCGTCATACTCTGCACCAACCGTACTCTTAATTGCCGTCAGTGTGATTATAAATCAGGAAAAAGAGATGAAGAGTGTGTCTGGATCTCTACATCATACAATTTAGTTTTCACCATATCACACTGATCTGTTTAAACGCCATCATTAAATGGAGCGATGACTAAATGTAGTAGAAAAGTCGGCACTCAAAACTTGTAGGCAAAATATAAAGTGATTTGATGAATCAAACAGATACAGGGAGTGCAGAATTATTAGGCAAGTTGTTTTTTTGAGGATTCATTTTATTATTGAACAACAACCATGTTCTCAATGAACCCAAAAAACTCATTAATATCAAAGCTGAATATTTTTGGAAGTAGTTGTTAGTTTGTTTTTAGTTTTAGCTATTTTAGGGGGATATCTGTGTGTGCAGGTGACTATTACTGTGCATAATTATTAGGCAACTTAACAAAAAACAAATATATACCCATTTCAATTATTTATTTTTACCAGTGAAACCAATATAACATCTCAACATTCACAAATATACATTTCTGACATTCAAAAACAAAACAAAAACAAATCAGTGACCAATATAGTCACCTTTCTTTGCAAGGACACTCAAAAGCCTGCCATCCATGGATTCTGTCAGTGTTTTGATCTGTTCACCATCAACATTGCGTGCAGCAGCAACCACAGCCTCCCAGACACTGTTCAGAGAGGAGTACTGTTTTCCCTCCTTGTAAATCTCACATTTGATGATGGACCACAGGTTCTCAATGGGGTTCAGATCAGGTGAACAAGGAGGCCATGTCATTAGATTTTCTTCTTTTATACCCTTTCTTGCCAGCCACGCTGTGGAGTACTTGGATGCGTGTGATGGAGCATTGTCCTGCATGAAAATCATGTTTTTCTTGAAGGATGCAGACTTCTTCCTGTACCACTGCTTGAAGAAGGTGTCTTCCAGGAACTGGCAGTAGGACTGGGAGTTGAGCTTGACTCCATCCTCAACCCGAAAAGGCCCCACAAGCTCATCTTTGATGATACCAGCCCAAACCAGTACTCCACCTCCACCTTGCTGGCGTCTGAGTCGGACTGGAGCTCTCTGCCCTTTACCAATCCAGCCACGGGCCCATCCATCTGGCCCATCAAGACTCACTCTCATTTCATCAGTCCATAAAACCTTAGAAAAATCAGTCTTGAGATATTTCTTGGCCCAGTCTTGACGTTTCAGCTTGTGTGTTTTGTTCAGTGGTGGTCGTCTTTCAGCCTTTCTTACCTTGGCCATGTCTCTGAGTATTGCACACCTTGTGCTTTTGGGCACTCCAGTGATGTTGCAGCTCTGAAATATGGCCAAACTGGTGGCAAGTGGCATCGTGGCAGCTGCACGCTTGACTTTTCTCAGTTCATGGGCAGTTATTTTACGCCTTGGTTTTTCCACACGCTTCTTGCGACCCTGTTGACTATTTTGAATGAAATGCTTGATTGTTCGATGATCACGCTTCAGAAGCTTTGCAATTTTAAGAGTGCTGCATCCCTCTGCAAGATATCTCACTATTTTTGACTTTTCTGAGCCTGTCAAGTCCTTCTTTTGACCCATTTTGCCAAAGGAAAGGAAGTTGCCTAATAATTATGCACACCTGATATAGGCTGTTGATGTCATTAGACCACACCTCTTCTCATTACAGAGATGCACATCACCTAATATGCTTAATTGGTAGTAGGCTTTCGAGCCTATACAGCTTGGAGTAAGACAACATGCATAAAGAGGATGATGTGGTCAAAATACTCATTTGCCTAATAATTCTGCACTCCCTGTATGGTGAGTAACTTACAGAGGCAACATGGAGTGCAGATACGCACTGTGTTTCTTGTTTAGGCCACTCTTATTCATAAGTTGCCCAGTGCACCTAACTGTTCTTTGTATCTTAATCATAAGTGACCTAGGAAAGGTTCAACTGGCCATGGGTAGTGTATTGTTCCATTCTTAAAGGGATAAGTTAAAAAATGAACTTATGTTTAATTGAAATATTGTGTAAAGTGTAAATAATTTATAACAAAAATCTTTAATGCAAGAATACAAATGAAGTTTCTTACTGAGCCTTCTTTACATATCATTCTCTCAGGAGTCAGACATGTTGTTTAGAATCTTGGGTCAGATATTCACTCACCTTGGTTAAGATGAAGAAAGATCTGACCCATCTGACAAAAGAATCTAAACAAAATGTCTGCCTCCTGGTGGAGCTATATGGAGTATGGCTCAATAAGGTACTTTATTTGTATTCTTGATATTTCTATATAAAATGCCTACACTTGATACCATCTTTCAATTTAAATACGCTACGATTTTCATGCTAATCAGCGACAATCAAAGTGCTCTGGAATAGGCACAAATATCAGCCAATGTATTAATATCATAATATATAACATTAATATATTATAAAAAAATATGTAAATATTTTTGTGATTGAAATAAGTTTACTTTTTTCTTCCAATTCTGTGTCGGCAGATTTTCGGCCCAATTTTTCACCTAAAATCTGGAGAATAAGACTGCTCAAAATGTGATACATTTTGCTGATTTCAGGCCAATTTTAGGGGTGTTCGGTCCTTTAGGAGTAAGCAAAATCCATGGGAGGGTCCAACATCCCCCCCCCCCCCCCCGCCCAAATGAATGTGGCGGAATCAGGGCCGGCATGACATCGGCACAAATTGTCAATTTTAGCATAAAATGTCTCCATATTAGGTAGTCTGTTCGTCTTTATGCCCCGATCTGGACCGGGTTCGCGGCATATTGACTCGATCCTGTAGTGCACATAATTACCAACATTGGCGATGATTCCAGTGGCACGTGTGCTCTATATGCTGCAGAAAGATCATGCAAAGTGCAGCCTGGCAGTATCTAGAATGCATATATGCACATCTCATAGGACTTACCATGACTAATCAAAGGCCACTTTTCTACTGCAAGAAGAACAGAGACGGCTCTACATAATGCACTGTTAAAAAAGTGAGAGTTTTTAAAGTTGGAACTATTCACTACCCATGACCAGCTGACCTCTCCGATCGGGGGAAGGTCACTGAGGTTGAATCTACACAGTGTATTTTTTTTTTTTTTTTGAAATAACGTTTTTCAATTCACCTTTTAGTGAATAGAATAATTGTCTATAATCAAAATTCCAATACATAAATTCTCTCTCACACGGGAGAAAACAAAGATAGATACAGTACCAATTCATCCATTAAATCTAAATCTCAGATCTGCTAGTTCCAAAATATTTTGCAAGAGTAAAATATATATTTACATCACTGTCTGGAAGAGTTTTTAACGCTAGTAATAACATCCTAACCTCCTGAGGGGTTTCTGGCGGTCCTGTATATTTTTTCCATGTGCGCCAAAATAAAGCTCTTAGAAAAACGTATACACTGGATTTCGGGATTAAAACTATTGGAAAAACAATGCGTCAACCATTCTTTATTCTCCATGTTAGATTCTGATACTCATAAACGAGACACATTTTTGAATGTAACATTTTTAAAGGCAAATCTCCACCATCCATGGATAGCAGAAGTGCAATTTTTTTTAAATTATCTCTTTAATAAACATTTTTCTTTATAAATCACATTAGACATTCACTCTAGTCCCATTCCAGACAGAGTGACACACAAACAAACCAACAAACAACGCCAAAAAAATAAATAAAAAATAGATACCTTAATTAATAAATAATACAGAGTAATAACATATACCAATTACATGTACCAATTATATTCCTAACAAACCATCATAGTTTAACCCAAAGCAAAAGACAAATTATAAAACCAAACAAACAAAAAAAAGACCATCTAGATTCCTTCCCCCAACCGCGCCTCCCCAACACCCTGCTCCCTTTCCCTTTCAAACATCCCAGATTTTATTATACTCTTTCATGGTATTTGTCAAGGAATAATGTAATTGTTCATAATGACTATTCAAATCCACTGTAGCCATCAGGTTTTGTGATTTTGTATATGTCCCACCAGTCTTGCTATACACTTTGATGTTAACACTGGGAAGATGTTAAATAATATTATTTCTGCTCTTTTATTTCAATTAACTCCTGTTGTCTCTCTTATCTACTGGAAGATTTTTTCCCAATATTCCAATCCTTTCGGACGCTCCCACCATATATGCTGTATTGAGCCCTCCATTCCACATCCTCTCCCACAAGTTGCAGAAGTGCAATTTAAGGTGCTAACAATGTTCGGATGAATGAAAACACAATACAGACCAATATCAGTACATAACCCACAATTTTCACCCATCGTTGATGAAAAAATTGCAGATCTAGACACACCATGCGGCCACATCATTGGCTTCTACATCTTTTTATTCATCGTTTCGAAAGTTCATCTAAAAATGTAAAACAACAATAAATATTTAATATAATTTACATAATACATATATAATAAATAATACATAAAGTGTCAGATCCAATTATCGTTTTTTTGTATATATATATGTCTAACAAATCATAATACGCAAAATCACAATCAGATCTTGATTGAGAGTCTGGATAGATTCAAACCAAGTGCAGACCACAAAGAGCAACACTTTGGGGCATCTGGGCGACAAAAGGGGCATAGGTTACAGGCCTAAGACTACATCAAAGTTTGAAGACTCTGAGACGTGTTTCTTACTCTAACTCTTTATACCAGACGTCAGAAATACATGACCAGGGTTCCCAGATGTGTATATATATAAGGCAAGGCCTGTTATTCCACATTGCTCTGTCCATTCATCACATAAAATCTCCAGGCCAACCATGAATGTAATATAATATTATATTATAATAATATAATATAATTATATAATATATAATATATAATATAATATAATATAATATATAATATAATATAATATTATAATCTATAATATTCCCTGTAGCATTACTGTAAATTAATACAGCTGCTTTTAGGGAGGATACACATTGTTCAGTAACCATGAGAGAGGCTTCTAGAGTTGTTGCTACTCACTGGGCACTTTATTTCATTGGTCCTTAGATCACAGCCTGTAAAGGTTGCAGCATCCCACTCATACAAGCTTTTAGATCTCTACTATTGTTTTCTGGCCACATAAATACTCACACTCTTGAAGGGTGCCTTGCAGAAGTTATATGAGACTAGAAGGAAATCTCTTACCTAATCAAGTAATGGATCCCACAGAACCACACTAATTAATCAATTGATTTTTCCCTCTGGTCGCATGTGACTTCCACATACCACAAGGCAGCATGAAACAGTACCAACATGTTATCTACAGACCTTTCCCATTAATAATAGCACTTCTTGTTCCAAGGAGAACTCTGATTGCTTTTTGGAGTCAAGAAGGAAAATCTAAATATTGGTATTTGAAATACATTTCATTTACTAATACAATTCAGGTTTGTAGCTTTTTACTGACTCTCCCACTCACTGCTCAGAATTTGGCTGGAGTCTGGGAGGAAGAAAAACAAACAAACATTTTAAAGCAAAAAAAGAAAGGTCTTCCAAATGATAACTATAATCTCCAGGTCAATAGCTAGGAATGCCAGGTCAGACAGTTTGTGGCCAATATATAACATGCATTTGTAGAATATAGCCAGGAGAAAGTAATTCAATTATCAAGACACCTTGATTAATGAATTGATTTCTCTCTGAATATATATGAATAAACATCAAATCATGAAAGGTAATATTTATGTGCTACATTCTGATTCATGTCCTTTCACACATCATACATTTCAGTATTCCTAAATCTGCATGGTACATTCTGGCCATTTATATCTACCTTTAATTTCTCTGATAAAGTCTCAGAGTCATCAGAAAATGAGAGAAAGTCCAAATTATGTTATGTATAGAAATTATTTGATGCAAATGATTGTGTGGAATTATGAGAGAAGAGATCAAGCTGAGGACCCCTGAATTGTTAGGGATCTGAGTGTCTACACATTACCTAAAGTCTTATATTAATAATTATGTCTGCCTGTCATCCACATGTAGATCAGGGGTATCAAACTGTGACCCTTTATCTGTTGGAGAACTACATCTCCCTTATTGGCCTGCCATCCTCTTTGCTGAAAGTCTTATGGGAGATGTAGGTCATCAGCAGCTGGGTGGCAGCAGTTTGACACCATCATGTAGATGAAGAGGTAGGATATTTAATAGAATTTTAAATTTATTACAATCAGAGTTAAACAATTAAGTAATAGCTAATAAGGTGGAAGTTATTGGATACCAGCATGGCTCGCTACCATTTAGGCAAGAGGCGGAGGTGGACTAAGAGAGGGTTCTAGGATATGGCCTGTCCCAAATGAAACCAGCAACAACAACAAGCATTATTAAAACACTTCCTCTGCACCTGTCAGTTATTAATCATTTTAATTCCTAATATTTAACAGTTTACTTTTTTGACTAGACCCCTTTAGACAAACAGTCATCTCAGTTGGTCAATGTCATCCTCCCTAAAAAAAAAAAAAAAAAATCCACTTTATTTATACATTCAGCTATTTTCTTTTACATCCATCAGGACACTGGAAAGAAAACCTAGGATGGTAGGAACTATGATCCCAAATCGGGATAGGTCTGCCAAAATGGAGCCAATTTAAACTAAAATTACAGAGCTTTGTATGGTGCCAGAAAAGTAGTCTGTAATTATTTTAAAATGTCAGTGCAATTATGTGGTTACCTTACTACAGCAAACATACAGTTAAGCCAGAGATAAAGCAATAGCAACAAAAAGGGCAAGAAAAAAAACTATATTATTTTAAAGTGAAAAGAAAGTCAAAAGAGTTCATGAATAAATTGCCACACTGAGATGAATACAATGATTTTTTCCCCCCTAGCTTTAACCTCTCAATTGGAAAAAAGAGCAATCAGCTCTTATTGTAATGATTGTTTCGCTTCAGATAATTTCCTGACCCAGTGTTTTTCTACAATGTTTCAATATTTACATCTTCAGCTCACTGATAAGTCTGCGTTTCAATGATGTGTCATTTGAAAATGTCAACTGTTGTCATTGTTGTGAACACATAGCTGACAGAATTTCTCCTCACAGCAAAGCTGTCAGATCTGTTAAATGCACTTTCTTTAGTGGTAGATATTTCTGCTGTAAAAGTTTAATAAATCAATAATAACACCTGGAAAAAAAAGACTCAAAAATCAGTTAACAGACCAGCTTTTTACATGTGTTCTTCCACACTTGCTATTTCCTAAAAGTTTCAAATACAGTGTAAGAGTACTAACTGTTGCTATGGCAAGAACTGTAATTTGTTTTAAAATGAAAAGAAGTGTATACCCCATATATAAAACAACCTACTTAAAATAATCTAGGTGGAACTGCGCCTTTAACTTCTTTCAATCAGTTTATGGGCAAGAATAGCAGGTAGGATTTTCATTTTTTGAAGTGTTCCTGCCTCGCCCAGCTCTCTCCTGGTTTACTGGTTATTAGACAAGCTGCGAGGCATACACTTGACAGACTTGATTCGCATTCTTCGCTAAAAATAAACATGTTCCAATTGGCCAGTCACGGCACTGGGAAATTCCCCCGGAGGCCACAATCCTCAGTATGATGCTGTTTTGGAGCTAGGATAAGCTGTATAAGGAAAACCTTCCTCTTCTATTCCTTCCAACCCCAACTCAACCATTAAATATTGTGTGTAAATATAGAATTTCATACGCGGTATTGTTTTAACTCAGCGGTGGGTCTGAACAATTCGTTTTTTTCCTTGAGCTGCTTTTTTTTTCTGTAAAACCAAAACGAAATTCAGATTGTAGTTAACCCTTTGGGTGTGTTATACTGCAGATTCAAGTTAATGCACTAGTAGAACACTCAGGTGGTGGTTATATAACACCCCTGCACTCTATAGAATGTAGACCGGGGAGTCCAACATGCAGGAAAGATCTGTGTTCTAAACAGTGAATGTTTGTCTCATGCTTTACACCTTTAGCAGTGGTTAAACGGACTCTGTCACCTAAATGTTGTTTGTACTGTGGATGTGCAGAATAAAAATAAAATTAAAAATAATCTACATATTGTGTTAGCAGAATTGCAAGCAAGTGCATACATGAAGAGAAAATGTGTATTAAATATGTGTCTTCTGGTTTGATATACGAATTCCACATTTTTCCTTGAAAAATAGTTAATGATTAATCAATACCAAGTCACGTGTGATGTCATATACAGGAGACAGCACAGATATTTTTTTTTGTAATCTTCATGAAAGAAACACATTCACTTGTGTTGATACAATGCATAGATACTTTTTCATCTAATAAATAAAATGGTTGTGAAACTCCACCATAATCTAGAAAAAGGCTATGTAAAATAAGATTCTGCATCTCACTAAATGACTAGGAAATTGAGTTACCTGGCTCTAAACTAATAGCTGTCTCAACCGTAGTTTGGGGATAAAATTCCCACTTTGGGTTCAATTCCCCAAAACATGTTGTTCCCAAAAATCTACATCTTGTTCAGTCTCAACAGAAAACAAAACCATTAAAATAAACAATAACAAATTCAAACCAAAATACGCCAGACTTTTATATATACCACATGGTGCTCGCAGCAACTTTTGGAGGGGACTGACCCTATACCACTTAGGTAAGGATGACAGGATAGAAAGAGGGCGACTGTGGAGACCTGCGACAGAAGGAGAGGGGGGCGGGGAGCAGTCTGAACAGGGGGGGGGGGGTCAGCGGTGAAAACTTCAGCTCAAATTGAGGGTTCACAGAATGTGGTACGGCGGCCACCGCTAAGGTCATCATGCTTATTTTAAGGGTTACCTGTTTCTAGTTTTGTTGAGTTTGGTTATGTTTCACAGATAATTCTTATTATCAACTAGACGGTCTGAACGTGGTTTACATTTGTGTTCTCATACTCGTATACAGGGTATGTCTACGGCAGAGACGGGGCTGGTCCTATGTCCTGTTTTTCTTTAGAAGTTAGATGGGACTCGTGAGCGACCCAGGAGTGCCTCTTGATTTACCTGGGACATGTCCCTTAACCCAGAAGTGAAGCTATCACAGTACATAAGTCACTGTACTACCATGATCTGTTTTCTTTTACCATCTCTTGGGACAGCCCTGTATGTCTAATGTCTTTGTCATGATATATCGGATATATGTTGTCTATGAAAGGCCTAACTTAGCTTATATGTCATTCTGTTATTATGATTAGCCTGCTATTATCTAACTTTTTGACAATTCCTGTATGTAATGTATATCAGACAAAACATCTTTGACATATGTTATTTTCAGATTACCCAGTAAGTATGTCATCCCTTTTCTGATAAATAAAAACTGTTATAAAAACAAAACAAAAAAAACAATAACATAAGTAAACAAAGAAGTTGCATCTTCCAAATGTAGCATGTGCTTTACCACAAAGAACGTCAATTATCTTGATCTTGGGGCATGAAATAATCTTTAATTTCACACCCTTCCCCTAGGATAGTCTCCATTGACGCGTCACGCTTAGAACATGTTTTTCATTTCAAAACCTCTCATAGTTCATGCAAAGTTCATGTTCTAGTTGGGAAAGCATGTTTTACATACACATTTCTTAGGAAGATGACATATTTGGCCTGAATTCGATTCTAGTGAAATATGTGGTGGCAAAATAATCCTACACTCCCTTTTTAAGTAAATATTACTAAATAGGAAAGTCATTCTCCAGGAACTGTGAAGAGCAGCTCTTGTAAGCTGTGACCTATCACTATGGATATCTGGATGACCTTGACTCAAAGGTTAGAACTACCTGGGGAATCTTGAAATGAAAACTTATGAATCACATACTGAACTTCTTTAAAGTTACCATAAGGACCTGTCAGACTTATCACCAACTTTCCTACAAACTTCTTTAAAATTTCAAAACAAAAGCTATTTCAAGATATAGTAATATTTAATTTTAATAACAGCATTTAAATGAAAATAATTTATAACACACGTTAGGAGTTAATATGTTTCCCCTATGTGTTTTTGTTGTATCTCATTTTTATCTAGGATAAATAGTTTCGATATTTAAGAAAAATCTATTATTGAAACTTAACTGATACAATAGATTGAGGCAGAAAAAAACAAGAAACACACTGCACCAAAATGTGATAGTAATAGCAGCAACTCAATCAACCAGTGTTTCACTTCTGGTTCGGTACAGTAGACAAAGAAAAAAATGAAAAAGTGCGCTTTAACCAACACTTAATATACAACAAAAAATGGATAACCCTAAATTATGTAGCAATCCGCTTGATTTATACATAAAGGGAAAAACAGAAACAAAATAATAATAGTATAGTGTAGTATTTTAGTGCAAATACAGGGAATGTGAAAAAAGTGAAAATACACTCACATATCCCTGAGCAGTATTCTGCTCAGTACATAAAGCCTCATGGGAGCCCACGCAGGGTAGGTGACCCAAGCGTATCCCAGAAGATGAGAGAGCAGAGGAGAGACCGTTAGTAAGGATGTAAAAATTTATTGTAGACAAAATATAAAAGACCTAACATTAAAATAAACAGGATCCAGCAGGATGAACTTCCTAAGTGAACTTTATTTCTTATATTATGATGTACATTATGTAATAGAATTTTAATATTATCCTTAATAATCATATATTATTTTCAGTACAGTGGTTGTAGCACTTTTTATTCCATAGCTTTTTTGCTGGATGTTTTTTTGCAGAAATGTATCTTATTGTAGAGCTTTTCACTCTAAGAAATTTAAGAATTTGAATGCACATTCTGAGAATGTTAGCATGTGTTCATTGCGGCACAATTTATCACTATATATATATATATATATATATATATAATAATAATAATATATATTTGTTTTTTTTCAAACGGCTGTTGTTTTTTTTAAGTGTTTTTAAGCAGTGTTTTGTGACCATTCTCCATATGCACGTTAACCTTTTTCGTGATTGGTCATTGATTGTTTTTATAGAACACATTATCAGTTGTTACTTTCAGTTCTGATTAATCGTCACCCATGACGCGAGAGGTGTTATAGGGCAACTGTACCAACAAACTAACTTGTGTTTAGTAGAAAAAGCGCACCAAGTGTAGACATTTTACATAGAAATGTTTTAATGAAAGAATACAAATAATGTACTTTATTGAGCCCTCTTTGCTTCATATACCTCTAACAGGAGGCAGACATATTGTTTAGAATCTTGGGGAAGATCTTCATTCGCCTGCATGAAGGTTAATGAAGACCTGACCCAAGACTCTATCCAACATGTCTGCCCCGTGTTAGAGCTATATGAAGCAATGAGTGCTGAATAATATGCCTTAATCTTTCAGTTATTGTTTGCCTACAGTTGTCCTTTAAGTGTATAACTTAAACTTGCTTATGTGATTTCATAGTCTTTCAGTAACTAAAGCACTTTACCTGAATCCTGCGACTTGAGTGCCAATATTTTTCTCTGTTTATTACATATATATAACATACCTGTTTAATAGCTGCTAATAGAATCTCAGGTAGGATCAGCATTGATCCTTTGTTTATTGACTGTTAGATCAGCAGTGATCTGTGAATAACTAAACTGTATAAACTCTTCTTTTCAAAGTAAATAGCAACGACATTTTAATGATAAGTAACTAGTAATTAATTAATGTTAATTCAAGGTGTCTATAAGAGGAAATATAGTCAAACAGTTTTTATTCTATTTGAAGCTTTTATATCTTGTGGTTATTTTTTTACTTTGCATGAATGGAATATTCTTGTTTTCTTACAGACAAATATCTGAACCATGGATCATCTGTCTTGTCTTCTTCTTGAAATTATGCTACTTGTCCTAAACTTTGGACTTCAACATTGTCAAGACATAGCCCACGATAAGAAACCCGCCACAACTGTTCCAAGTAAAGATTAACAAACCGTGCATCCACAAACCTGTTAAAACTGTTATAAAATTCAAATTGAAATTGAGTAGCATTTTTTATGGTTTTTTTTTTTTTTTAGTTTTCGATTTGCCTTCCATGAGTGGAAGAGGTTAATACAGTAAAAATCATGTAGAGAATGAGCATAAGCATATAAGATGAGGTTAAGTGTCAAGTAAGGTAAGAAGATGTGTCATAAATAAAAAGAAATAAATGAAAATTAGAACAAGAGCAAAAACAACACAATGAAATGATGGAAAAAACAAAATCACAATTTTGTTTGCCCAGTGGAGATCTAAATAATTGTAGACATTAGGAGAGAAACAGACCAAGCTTAGTTCAGAAAATGGTATTTCCATAGAGTTCTAAGTAAGACAATCAGAAAAGTTGAGATTTAGGAGTGATGGCTTCCTGGTCCCTGGGATTTGTCAAATTGTGGATTAATGTAAACATTAGTGGCGGCAGTGGGAACTCAATAATATTAATTCAATACATGCAAACAAACATAAAAATCTGAATATTTGGAGCACATTTGTAATTTACTCAGTTCTGTGTCTAGTTTATTTATTTACATCTTCCTCTACTATTGTATGATACAATATTGATGATCATGACTTAGAGAGCCATGTTTAATTCTCAGCTTGCGTACGAGATTGCTATTACTCACTGTTTGTCACTGTATACAGTTCAATAGTACAGTACACCACACAGTTCATTAAACACACTCTCATTGAACTATAACCAGTACATCCAAGTGTTGACTTTCACCCGTTGACTTCCGTAGACACAGATGTACCCCTTGCGCCACTGAATCTGAAAATCCACATTGTGTCCACACAGCAACGATTAGATGTGGAGTGGAATGTGAGTGGGCATGCAATAGAGTCTGGTTCTAATATTGAGTTCAACATCCAAGTGAGCCGAGGAAAGGCAATGAACATTATTTGTGATGTAAGTATAATACCGTAACGTACGGGTGAAATTATCGAATCTCTAACCCTCTGAACAAAATTCATATTATCTATCATATTACCTATACTCAAAAGAAAAAAAGTATATAATTGTGTGCCTGTGAAATGCACTGGTAATTTTGCATGATAAAAAAGCCTAACAGGACTATAACTGGTCATACCATTTCTATTTCTGTAGTATATACTTGAAATACCACTTTTTTTGTGGGGATGGCTATGTCTCCATAGTTGCTGCTGATGTAACATGCAAAATAGAGCTAAATAAAAGCAACCTTGTTTACTATGCAACCACAAAAATGTATTTGTAAAAACACAATACACAACGTTTAAAAAAGTGATCAGCACAAAATCGATGTACATATGACTAAAGATATATGCTGAAAATCAACCAGATAGTCTAACAGCAGAAGAGCAGACCATCAGGCCAAACAAGTTAAGAGTACATAATTTTCGGAGGGGCACATTGTATCTGGTGTAAGAATCTTTAATGAGTTGGCAGTGATCATTCCTTTTTCTTCTGCCGGCTCCATATCGCTTGTACATATAATTATATTCATTTTTATCTTCTAGAAAAAAATTACTGAACGTCTTTCTCAGACCAATAAATGGTTTAGGTGGAGCTGGGTCTCAGATTTACCTTTGGAGTGCGAGTCTCATTCTGTCCGCATTAGAAGTTCACATGTTAGGGATCAAGTCATTAAACATGAAGAGTGGAGTCTGTGGAGTCCGTGGAAGACACATTATGGTGCGTTGGGTTTTCTATTTTAGTACTATAAAAAATAAATGCTGTGTCTGATGTCCTAATGGATTTTGGCAATAAACTAACCTGTAAAATAATAACAATTTCATACTTACCATTTTATGTCTTCTTTTTTCTTTCTTCAGCCCTAAAAATGGTCAAATAAAAAAACATAATACGCGCCGCAACTGTTAAAAAAAAAAAAAAAATCCATTGGTGAAAAAATAATCCAGGGGCCCTGCGCAGACTGAGCTCTTCAGGGCGGTTTAAGCTCAGAGCACTCTGATTGGTTGGTTTAAGCCAACCAATCAAAGTGCTCTGACAGGCAAATGAAGAGACTGACAGGTAAGTCTCTCCATTTACCTGTCACAGCACTCTGAATGGTTGGTTTGAAATCCAACCAATCAGAGTGCTCTGTGTCATTTTACACACAGTTCTTTAGAATTTTCCCACTATGTTTAAAATCGCTAGCACTCTGGTTGGTGACATACCCCTACTGCAGGGGGGGGGGGGGGGGGCTGGCACAGGTAGGGGCAGCAGGATTTTGGATTTTACCTGTTCTGGTCCACATTGACTTCAATGGGGTTCAGGTTCGGGGTCAAGTTCGGGGTCAAGTTCAAACCCGAACCCGCCACACCCGAACATCCAGGTGTTTGTTCAACTATACTCATGAGTTTGAACTCCAGCCTTTCCATTATAGTTACCAGATGTCTGGAGCTCACTTTTATAGTATTTAGGTAATTATGCCCCAATGTCATTAGCGCCACTGTACATATAAAAATGTATAAAAAAAACTGTCTGCGCTTCTCACCCTAATAAAGTTGGCAACAAATACATAAACATACTGTAAATGAGAGGTTTTGGTTATATGAATTGGCCAAAGCATAATTAAGTTCACCCGCCACGTCAAGGCACACTCTCAATAGGGTGAGAACCTAACCTCACCCCCTATCTAGTGGGCACACAAAGCAGTTTATACTGCTACTAAAACCTTTTTAATCTGTTGGAGGCGGTGCAATTAACCCCTTGACAGCAAGCTGCAACCAGACAACGAGGAGTCAACAACCTCAACTATGTGCAAGCAGGAAAAATAAAAATGTAGGTGCGCTAAACTAGTCACATGCTCAACTAATATAAATATATTAAATGAAGCCTACCAAACAGGTGTCTGCAAATAGCCAGAGGAGACTGTCTCTGGCTTTCCTCTGGGTAGCAAAATTAATCATATTAGATTCCGACCACAAACTATTACAGGACAAGTTGAATTATCCATAAAGCCTTTAAAGGTACAATCCCACCCAAAAAAAATTTTTTTATTTTTTTTTATTTTGTATTGTTGAATTCAGATGTGTGTTTTGTTTTTGTTATGTGACTGTATTTAATACAATTTTAACTAAACAAGTGTGACTGGGCGCCGCCATTTTGTGAAATATAGTGTTTTTGGGTGCCACCCCCCAGTGACTTTACAGCACTAGTAACTAACTTTGGGGCTGGGGACACAGGATGCAGTCTATAAGTCAGAATTCTGATTATAGGTTTGCATTGAATGGAAGGGTAATGTAACTATTACATCAAAAGGGGCAGAGTTGTGATCCTACTTGATCAGGTTAACCTCCTCTGTTTGTGTTGGAAGGCATTTAAAAAAAGTTGTAAACAGCAATTCACTGATAAACAGGAACCAGGGAGCAAGGGTGTATCTTAAGACATCATCATGCAGACTTTGACCACAGTTGTAAAGTGAGACTGGCTGGAAGATTTTGGATGATGTTGTATCATGGGAAATATTCACAAAATGTAGCCAGGAGATAAATACCTAATTTTATTTTTCCTTTTATATGCAATTGATTGAATCATATAAAAAAAAACAGTAACATATGATTTATATATGTGTGTTTTAAATGACCAGGTTATTCTAGTTATATCTTATGTAAGTGGTAGTGTCCCTTAAAGCATAACAATAGTCAGACTGACTACTAGGCCTATAAGAAAATACCGTATTTATAGGCGTATAACACGTGCCGGCGTATAACACGCACCTCATTTTAAGAAGGAAATTTCAGGGAAAAAAACTTAAATTTCAAATAAAGAACTTTGAAGCCCAATATGCCATTTAATATGCCATGATATTGCGCCCAATATGCCAGGATATTGCCCCCAATATGCCATTTTAATATGCCAGGATATTGCCCCCAATATGCCATTTAATATGCCATGATATTGCCCCCAATATGCCAGGATATTGCCCCCAATATGCCATTTTAATATGCCAGGATATTGCCCCCAATATGCCATTTTAATATGCCAGGATATTGCCCCCAATATGCCATTTAATATGCCATGATATTGCCCCCAATATGCCATTTAATATGCCATGATATTGCCCTCAATATGCCAGGATATTGCCCCCAATATGCCATTTTAATATGCCAGGATATTGCCCCCAATATGCCATTTTAATATGCCATGATATTGCCCCCAATATGCCAGGATATTGCCCTCAATATGCCAGGATATTGCCCCCAATATGCCATTTAATATGCCATGATATTGCCCCCAATATGCCAGGATATTGCCCTCAATATGCCAGGATATTGCCCCCAATATGCCATTTTAATATGCCAGGATATTGCCCCAAATATGCCATGTAATATGCCAGGATATTGCCCCTTAGTATGCCACCCTCCTCCCCCCCCTTCCCCAGACCCCAGTACTTACCTTGTTCCTGCTCCGTCTCCCGGTGCTCTGAAGCTGCGTGGCTGTGAGGGAAGCGTTGTGAGCTCCCCTCCAGCCGCGCGGAACAATAAAGTTTGTTTAAAAAAACACACTAGGTTTACCGAGTGGCTGGAGGGGAGCTCACAACGCTTCCCTCACAGCCACGCACCTTCAGAGGACCGGGCGACAGAGCAGGAACGAGGTAAGTTTTAGATTTTTTTTATTTTTTCATTATATCGGCGTATAACACGCACACACCATTTGCTCCCTATTTTCAGGGAGAAAAAGTGCGTGTTATACGCCGATAAATAAGGTATATGCAGCCACTTGCAGAATCTCCACAGATAGCACGCATACAACAGAATTCAAAAGTACAAAACTTTATTCAACAGGGTGAACACACATGACAGAGTGAACAGTAAGCTAGGGAGACTTACACATTTTGAGCATGAAGGTTTTTTTTACCCAGACACCCTAATCCACCCACTCAAAGATACTGAAATGCAAGTAGAGTAAACTAATGTCTGTTTTTGACTCACTGACACATTAGTGAAACCTCAGCTTTATCTACCTACGCCAGCCCGTGGCCATGATGAAATGTGTTGTGATTTTGGTCTGTGGTGGAGGGTGTGTCAATCAGTGGCTTTCTTCCCTCCCACATGATTTGTTTTATACTGTCCTGTTAGGTTATACATAGAAAAATTCCTAATTGCCCACACAAAAATCGGGGGGCGGGGAGGGACGGGGGAGTTTATAGTGCAATTGGTGAGCTTGCAAGCAGCCAGGTAAGGTGCGCATAATGTCAGTGAAGGGCATGAGGAAGTTATCTGAATTATTTCTGCGTTGGCCCTGCTCTGACGTCATGTGCACAGTGACTGTCTACTTGCAGCCAGGCCTTATGTATGATAAAACTAATTTACTTCTCTAATGATCCAAAAACACAAATATAAAATCAAAATCTCTGAACAACAATTATGGAAATCAGGGGGCCAAGATTATGATCCTAAACCAGAATTCTGTATTCAGGTAACCCACCTCATACTGACTGGTATGGAGAATATACATCTCCAAAGACTGAGGGGGTAACAGTGAAGTAGAGTGAACACGGGATGTAATGATGGGTGATCTGGAGAGGGCTGGCAAGGGGGAAACGGGGCAAGTGCCCTTCCTAGTAGCTCTCTAACCTGACACAATAGGCTGAGTCTACCCCACATTTCACTTATAAATGGTCTAGTGCAGAGGTTAGGCCATATATAGTTTAAAAGTTGTATGAAGCACGAATAATGTTAATTTCCTGTTATAGCCATCTGCCCTCAAAACTGTTTTATGCACTTTAAAAATCCAGCATGCTACTGAACAGAGTGCAGAGTGCTCTACTTTTTTAAGTATAGGTAGCATACCGGTCAGGTTTGCTTCATATTTTATCTTTCATTACATAACATTACATTAACATTTTTTTATATAGCGCCAACAATATACGTAGCGCTAGGTACAGAGCGTAGAGGGGGACCACTTACTAAGATGAACAAAGACAGGCTGATACAGGAGGTAGAGAGCCCTGCTTGCAAGCTTATATATCCAGGGGGAAATGGGTGAAATGAGACACACAAGGGACTGAAGAGTTCAAAGTGAAGGTGATGATTGCAAAAGTATTTGGGATGATTGGAGCTCGGTAGTTTTGGCCAGCGATTCATTTTGTACATTCTAGTTGGATGAACTGTAAGCTTCCTTATTCATAACAGTGTTTGAGGACAGTGAGAGCTAGTATTATTTGTTGAGGTTAATTAGAGGGTAGGGGATGAGTGGTAGCGACTAGGACAGTTCGGTTTGAACGCGGAATTGTCAGCTGTGAAGATGAACGCGGCCGCTTCATCGCGCCAATATAAGGGCTGACAGTTCAGCGCTGAACTGTCAGCGCTTACAAATGTACACCCCCAAATAAATTAACCCCCCCCTAATAAATGAAACCACCCCAAAAGTGACCCCCCCAAACCCTACTACTAAAATTAACCCCCGAACCTTAATACTAAAATTAACCCCCGAACCTTAATACTAAAATTAACCCCCGAACCTTAATACTAAAATTAACCCCCGAACTCTAATACTAAAATGAACCTAAATACTAATGCTACCCCCCAAACCCTAATACTAAAATTAACCCCCAAACTCTAATACTAAAATTAACCCTAATGTTAATGCTACCCCCCAAACCTTAATACTAAAACTAACCCCCGTACTCTACTCTAAAATTAACCCTAATACTAATGCTGCCCCCCAAACCCTAATACTAAAATGAACCCCCAAACTCTACTACTAAAATAAACCCTAATACTAAAATTAACCCCCAAACTCTACTACTAAAATTAACCCTAATGCTAATGCTACCCCCCAATACTCACCTTTAGCGATGAAATGTCCCACAATGACCTCTCGTGCGATGAACTGGCCCTCACACTAGAGGGGGCGGTGAAGCGGCTGCGTTAATGCAGCCGCGATGAACTGTCCCATCCCCTGAGAGGTAAGCTTCTTTAAAGCAATGAATTTTGAGGGTCTTTTAGATGGTTGAGAATGAGGGGGAGAGAGCTGTATTCTACACGGAAACAATTTCCAATGAAGTAGAGCAGTTTAGGCAAAGTCATGCAGAAATGAGTTGATGAGGTTGGAAAAGCGCTAAAGTCCATTTTAAGAGTGCAGTGCTGATGCAGGGTTGTATCAATTATTGAAGGAGGCAATTTAGGCAGGTGCAGAGGAAGGGAGGGCTTTGTAGGTAGAAAGAAAGAAGTAAGATAGAACTTAAAATTGTATCCTACAGTGGACAGGAAGTCAGTGGGGGGAGAAGTAGACCAATCAGAACTATAAGCGAGAAAGTCTAGCAGCTGGGTACTGGAATAGATTTCAAGGGAGAAAGATAAGCCAGAGGCACGCCAGTCAGGAGGGTAAGTGAATTAGGATTTTGGCAGAGGTACTGGGGTAGAACTCGATGGAGGGAAGATGATAAGCTCTGTTTCAGAGAGATTACGTTTTAGACCCTTGTGGAACACCGACAGAGAGCAGAATGGGCATCAATGTCTCACCAGCAAGAGACACAGTGTCTCCACCGTCATAGCCTTTCTCTCCTTTCTGCATTTCTGACTCTGTAGTGAAAAGGTGATAAAAGGCCAGTGGATACTGGGTCAAAATGCATTTGGGCACAAACTCTGTTGTATCTGTCTTTCTATTCAATTGTCTTGTCTGCCTATCCCTCTCTGTGCCTGTTTATCTGTGTCTATCTCTGATGATAACGGGTGGACTGGTGAAGTTCTTCTTGAGATACCTTAACAATAAATGATTGTGTTTTGTTTGTTTTGTTAGGAGAGAAAAACATGGGACAAAAGCCCATAATATACCCAGATGAGAAAACAGTTCATGAAGGATCCACTGTCACCTTCTGCTGCATCCCAGGGCAAAACCAAAAGGTTACAATGATTCGTTACGCTGAAACAAGTCATACTCCACCAGCCACCCCGGAATCCAAGATATTCACAGTCACAGTGAAAAATGTGTCATTGTCCAAAGCAGATGGGTTTAATGTGGTGTGCTTCTCTGGCGCTTTATATTATGGAACTGTTCTCATCGTCAGTCGTAAGTGTTTCCTGGCGGTATATAAGTCCTTCGCAAGACTGTTGTAGGCCAACATAGAGGGGATGAAACTGATAATCCAATTAAAAAGGAGTTATTTATAGTGACCTAATGGGAGTCAGCATTCAGAAAGTGGAGCAATCAGCACAAACAGGGGGCGCCCTTTAAATAATTTTTTTTTTTTTTGCCTGTATAGGCACTGGCTGGGTAGATCGGAAGATCTCCCCTCACCAGCCCCCTGCTCAGCTGCAGCATAGGATCTGGGAAGGAAGCAGACCGCAAAGGTGAAGGTCCACCCCCACCCTGTGAAGCAGTGCGACGTCTGCTTCATGGGTAGCCGCAGGCAGCATAAGCTCAGTATGTTAAACACTCACGGTGTTCCGTAAGTGATGATGCAGGTCATCTTTCCAATTCCAATATTTCCAATTCCTTGCATTATCACTGTGTGCAGGGAGCATGGAGAGAAGAGAAAGACTAGAGATGGGACAAGAGAGAGACCAGAGATGGGAGACGAGAGAGACCAGAGATGGGAGAGGAGAGAGAGAGACCAGAGATGGGAGAAGAGAGAGAGCAGAGAGGGAGAAGAAGGGAAGACAGAGACTAGAGATGGGACAAGAGAGAGACCAGAGATTAGAGAAGAAAGAGACCAGAGATGGGAGATGAGAGAGAGAGAGACCAGAGATGGGAGAAGAGAGAGAGAGACCAGAGATGGGAGAAGAGAGAGAGAGACCAGAGATGGGAGAAGAGAGAGAGCAGAGAGGGAGAAGAAGGGAAGAGAGAGACTAGAGATGGGACAAGAGAGAGACCAGAGATTAGAGAAGAAAGAGACCAGAGATGGGAGATGAGAGAAAGAGAGACCAGAGATGGGAGAAGAGAGAGAGAGAGAGAGAGAGAGACCAGAGATGGGAGACGAGAGAGAGAGAGAGAGAGAGCAGAGATGGGAGAAGAGAGAGAAACCAGAGAGAGGAGAAGAGAGAGAAAGTAGAGAGGGGAGAAGAGAGAGAGCAGAGATGGGAGAAGAGAGAGACCAGAGATGGGAGAAGAGGGGAAAAAATAGAGACCAGAGATGGGAGAAGAGGGGAGAAGAGAGAAACCAGAGATGGGAGAAGAGAGGAGAAGAGAGAGACCAGAGATGGGAGAAGAGAGGAGAAGAGAGAGACCAGAGACGGGGGAAGAGAGAGACCAGAGATGGGAGAAGAGGGGAAGAGAGAGACCAGAGATGGGAGAAGAGAGAGAGAGACCAGAGATGGGAGAATAGAGAGAGAGACTAGAGATGGGAGAAGAGAGAGACCAGAGATGGGAGAAGAGGGGAGAAGAGAGAGACCAGAGATGGGAGAAGAGAGAGAGAGAGACCAGAGATGGGAGATGAGAGAGAGATACCAGAGATGGGAGAAGAGAAAGAGAGACCAGAGATGGGAGAAGAGAGAGAGAGAGAGAGAGAGAGAGACCAGAGATGGGAGACGAGAGAGAGAGAGAGAGAGAGAGCAGAGATGGGAGAAGAGAGAGAAACCAGAGAGAGGAGAAGAGAGAGAAAGTAGAGAGGGGAGAAGAGAGAGAGCAGAGATGGGAGAAGAGAGAGACCAGAGATGGGAGAAGAGGGGAAAAAATAGAGACCAGAGATGGGAGAAGAGGGGAGAAGAGAGAAACCAGAGATGGGAGAAGAGAGGAGAAGAGAGAGACCAGAGATGGGAGAAGAGAGGAGAAGAGAGAGACCAGAGACGGGGGAAGAGAGAGACCAGAGATGGGAGAAGAGGGAAAGAGAGAGACCAGAGATGGGAGAAGAGAGAGAGAGACCAGAGATGGGAGAATAGAGAGAGAGACTAGAGATGGGAGAAGAGAGAGACCAGAGATGGGAGAAGAGGGGAGAAGAGAGAGACCAGAGATGGGAGAAGAGAGAGAGAGAGACCAGAGATGGGAGATGAGAGAGAGATACCAGAGATGGGAGAAGAGAGAGAGATACCAGAGATGGGAGAAGAGAGAGAGAGAAAGAGAGAGAGACCAGAGATGGGAGATGAGAGAGAGATACCAGAGATGGGAGAAGAGAGAGAGATACCAGAGATGGGAGAAGAGAGAGAGAGAGAGAGAGAGAGAGAGAGAGAGAGAGAGAGAGAGAGAGAGAGAGAGAGAGAGAGAAAGTAGAGGGGGAAGAAGAGAGAGAGCAGAGATGGGAGTAGGGAGAGAAACCAGAGAGAGGAGAAGAGAGAGAAAGTAGAGAGGGAAGAAGAGAGAGAGCAGAGATGGAAGAAGAGAGAGACCAGAGATGGGAGAAGAGGGGAGAAGAAAGAGACCAGAGATGGCAGAAGAGGGGAAAAAAGAGAGACCAGAGATGGGAGAAGAGGGGAGAAGAGAGAGACCAGAGATGGGAGAAGAGGGGAGAAGAGAGAGATCAAAGATTGGAGAAGAGAGGGAGCAGAGAGGGTAGAAGAGAGAGAACAGAGATGGGAGAAGAGGGGAGAAGAGAGAGACCAGAGATGGGAGAAGAGGGGAGAAGAGAGAGATCAAAGATTGGAGAAGAGAGGGAGCAGAGAGGGTAGAAGAGAGAGAACAGAGATGGGAGAAGAGGGGAGAAGAGAGAGACCAGAGATGGGAGAAGAGAAAGAGAGATAGACTAGAGATGGGAGAAGAGAGAGAGAGAGACCAGAGATGGGAGACGCGAGAGAGAGACCAGAGATGTAAGAAGAGAGAGAAACCAGAGAGAGGAGAAGAGAGAGAGAAACCAGAGAGAGGAGAAGAGAGAGAAACCAGAGAGGGGAGAAGAGAGAGACCAGAGAGGGGAGAAGAGAGACCAGAGAGGGGAGAAGAGAGAGAACAGAGATGGGAGAAGAGAGGGACCAGAAATGGGAGAAGAGGGGAGAAGAGAGAGACCAGAGATGGCAGAAGAGGGGAGAAGAGAGAGACCAGAGATGGGAGAAAAGGGGAGAAGAGAGAGACCAGAGATGTGAGAAGAGAGGAGAAAAGAGAGACCAGAGATGGGAGAAGAGAGAGACAAGAGATGGGAGAAGAGAGAGACTTGAGATCTGTAATGGGGGGCCCTCAAGGATTGACTCAATTCCTTGTTTTGTGGAATGACTAGTAAGGTGCTGGAAGTGGACCTAAGATTGTGGGAAGTTTCCCATTTATAAGATAAAAATATGTTTGCACATTTATACAAAATCAGCTATACTGACATATCACTCAGAGGAAAAATATCTCAAATATTGCCCAACCAGTACACAGACAAGAATATCCATCTCTATTGAAGTTTAGAACATACATGTACTTAACGTTCTTTTTTAACAATCCCTATGTACTGTATGTTACAGACACGCCTGATAGACCAGATGACATTTCCTGCGAAACACATGATCTGAAAACTTTAAAATGCCACTGGCTCCCTGGAAATACATACAACTTCGATATGGCTGGCAATGGCGACGGGAAACTTTCTCCAAAATACATGCTGCATGACCGGTAAGCTGGAATAATAAACACCCACCAGAAACCTGTATAGTGAAGATACATTATTTTACATACTACTGAATACAGCACTTGCTTCTGCCTGGGGCTCAAGCCCATTGATTTTTGTTTGTCTGGTTCCATAGTGGCTAAACATGGCATTATCATTAAGGGGCATCTGTTTTGCAGTGTTTAATGATGTAGACCATGCTGCCGCTATAGTTTAGAATAGATACAAAAATACATACTGATTTCATACATCATGCATTTTCGATTACTTTTTCCAACTAAAGGGGCAGTATGGTCACCATAAGTGTAATGTTGAAAAAAAAAATGTATCACTTTTACCATAGAAGTTCACAAATTAGTATCACTTTCACCATAGAAGTTCACTAATTAGTATCACTTTCACCATAGAAGTTCACTAATTAGGTTTGTTGAGTTATTCTTTCTCTTAGTTTTCAGTGTGCCTTTAAGGACACCTGTCCTTAAATCAAGCCACTCCTATGATTAAGCGATATCTGCGCAAAACGCGTTTAGGGTTGCCACCCTAATTAATTGTCATAACCCTGGCATATTTATTGGAAAAATCCTGGCATATTAATTGGAAAAATCCTGGCATATTGAGTGGCATAACCCTGGCATATTAATTGGCATAGCCCTGGCATATTAATTGCGAAAACCCTGGCATATTAATTGGCATAACCCTGGCATATTAATTGGAAAAATCCTGGCATATTATTTGGCAAAGTCCTGGCGTATTAATTGGCATTACCTTGTCATATTAATTGGCAAAATCCTGGCATATTAATTGGCATAACCCTGTCATATTTATTGGCAAAATCCTGGCATAATAATTGGCATAACCCTGACATATTAATTGGCAAAATCCTGGCATATGGAGGGCAAAATACTGGCATATTAATTGGCAAAATCCTGGCATATTAATTGGCATAACCCTGGCATATTAATTGGCAAAATCCTGGCATATTAAATGGATATTAAACGCTATTGAGGGGCAAAATCCTGGCATATTGAAGGGCTAAATCCTGGCATATTGTAGGGCTTAATATTGGCATATTAAATGGCAAAAGAATGGCATACTGAGGGGCAAAATACTGGCATATTACATGGCAAAAGAATGGCATATTGAATGGCTAAATACTGGCATACTGAGTGGCAAAATACTGACTTTAGACCGGGATAACATACTTGTGAGGGTAGGTGGGGCGGGTGGGAGATATTGTCGGAGAGGTAGGGGGAGTTTGTGAGAGTGACAGTCTGTGAGAGAGTGAGTAAAAGTCTATGTGTGAGCAAGAGAGACAGTCTGTGTGTGAGCAACTGCTTGTCTTTGTGAGTGATAGACAGCTTGTCTGTGTGTGTGATAGACAGCATGTGTGTGTATGAGCAAGAAAGCTTGTTTGCGAGTGAGAGAGACAGCTTGTGTGTGTATATGATATATAAATATATATTTATACACACACACACGCTTCTTACTGGCATGATATATAAATAATATATATAATTTCAGTGATAATCCGCCCCCTTTGTGACTCCACCCCTCATGGCCCCTCCCTATTGTAGCTCCGCCCACACACGGCCGGTATTTTTGGGAGGAAAAGGTGGCAAACCTAAACGCGTTAGGTGCGCTTCATATTACTGTTTACTGCTGGTATCTTGATTTAATATATTTTTTCAATAAAGAAGATCGATTTTTTTTTTTACCGTTGGTTGGTGTGGTGAGCGATTTGTTTCTTACCTTCCGTGAAGTTCCTTTTCCTGTTACATTTAAAGACAACTGTACCCACAACATGTTATGGCCATGGAAGTGTTCTGGTGTCGATTTTTAAAGCCGCTGTGCATCGTTTTATGTGCCAGTGTTAAGAAATTCAGTTTTTTCCCTGTAATCGTCCTGTATTTTATTTATTTCTCAGTCAGTGTTTTTCTGGTAACCCAGCCCACTTTCTGCTTTGACCTTTATCCATCATGGCAGCCGCCATGATGACAGAATATGCGTATTCCAAAACTGGATAAAGCTTCCCTGCGTTCCAATGTATTGCGCATGCCAGCTGTGTAGCAAAACACTGTGTGCAGCCTGCCCATCTCTGCATACCAATAATGATAACGAGTGAAGGGTACACACAACCTTTACAACACAACTGCACATTGGTAGCATTAAATGGTCGTAACATTGATCACAGTAACTGGTTTTCCTTGTTCATCTAAAAATGAATCCTCTGGCAATAGACAATCATTCTGTGGTAGTAGTAGCTATCCTGCAGATCCCCAAGAGCCTATTTAGAAGCATGAAAGTGATGACACAATCTCCTTGTCTAGCTAAAGGCTGCTCTCTGCTGGTTATACTAATAATTGCAGATCCAACATTAGGTCAGATTCAATTATCCCTTTAATGGAAAAAACACCCACATGGGAAAACGCAGAGGAACATGTGGGAAAAAAACAGAAAGAAATGACAATAGTGTCATATGTAAATTATAAATCAATGGCATGTGAAGTGAAAGTTCACTAGGAAATGCCAAATAAAGGGGTTTAAAAACACAGGAGTGTTCTTCAGACTTCAATCAGTTTAATACTGTATAGAAAGATAGAATACAGTATATAGTGTAATGTAGTTGGACAAATCCTTGTCCACAAGGTTAGGCACCTAGAGAGTACAAATGTATAATGTTCCAAACTGTGTTAGGTAACAAGTCCCAAATCTGCAGTGACTGGCGAATAAGCTGCCTCTCAACGCATTTCACCGGGTCTTCAGAGACGCGGCTTCCTCAGGAGAATGGTTGCAGCGATTCTTACCCTCCCCCCCCCCCCCCCCCCTTCTCCTAAAATAGAGGAGAAATGGGGAACTTCTGTTTTCTGCCCTATGTTTCTTTACAGACGTCTGTAATTGTTGGAAGGCATCCTGCGTTCCAGGCGATTCATTTTCTACTCGTATGCGTTACACCTCATATTCACATGTTTTCCATGGAGAGATAAGCAGTGTAAACATTTAATATCAATAACAAACGCAGAACGGGTTAATTGACAAGGGGAGAAAAGAGAGGGTTGGATGTTTATCAATTTTAGCATAATATATAAACAGACATTAAGATTCAAGAAACTTTATTGAAAATCATGACGATACATATAGAAAGATCAGCCATAACATTATGACCACTGACAGGTGACAAGCCGGGCAGAGGCAGTGTGATGGTTTTGGCAATGTTCTGCTGGGAAACCTTGGGTCGTGCATTTATTTGGCATTTCCTTGTGAATGAACTTCCACTTCACATTGCATTGATTTATAATTGACATATTGCACTATTGTTGTTTCTTTATATTTTTTCCCCCATGCTGTTCTGCACTTTCCCATGTGTTTGGTTTGACTTGTCTTGAGTATTAGAAGGAGGGCTTTTGGAAAGCTGCATTTTAAACTGTGGCTATTTTACTATGTTTCGCATATCATTGATATTGAGTTGGTTTTTTCGCAATCCACCTGTGTTAGCGGTAAATTAAATGGCACTGAGGATTCAGTGCCTGCCGCTAACAGAGTTAACGGGTGCTGGAAAATTAAATTACTTTAAAAGAAAAAAATACTTTCTATGGAGGTTTAGCGGAACCAGTAAAAAAAAACAAAAACGCCATTAGAACACTGTTCTGCCCGGTAGTAAGCACTCACACAGTGATTTAATGTATTTAATTTTTGCCAGTTAATTTAACACACACAAAAACTGTTAAATGTGCAAAGGCTGCTAAGCGCAGATACTATTTACACAATGCAACCCTTTCAGTGCTGTAGGGAACACACACAGTGCTCCCTGCAGCACTGAAAGGTTTGTCACCCATGTCCCCCCAGCGATCTCCCTCTGGCTCTATTGAATGAAAAATAGTGTCCTCCAAGTGACTGCAGGTCAGCAAGATTCCCACAATTATATTAACAAAATAATTACAGGCCCTCTGGGGATACAGGCCTGTGGCCCAAAATAAATAAAATCAAATGCCCCCGGGACATAGGGCTATGACCCAAGTCCTTTATATTAACATAAAAATGCTCCCCAGGGATCTGGAGCCTCGCTTTGTCATAGGTCCCTAATGAAAATAGATATTGCCCCTCAGGGACTATGAACAATGCACTATTCCTTGTGAAGGGACTGGCCATATGCCGGAGGGGAGGGGGATGCTTGGAAACTGGGGATGGCTATTGCACCCCCAGTCCACTAGCATTTTAATAAAGTGAACATCAGGAACAACGTCTCTTACTGCAGTCCCTTACGGCAGTACCAATGCTTTAATGCACAGCATTTCTGTTGTCCCAGTTTAGGTTGAATTGCACGTAATTCCTTCTGGTATAACTTGCCATATTTAAAACGTAACTTTTAACGGCAATTAAGAAAATCACACTGGGGAAAATAGTATTTGGGGCATACCTCCATGACTGGTGGGCTCCAGGTCCCCAGCCTGACCGTTCACCGGTAGATAGAAGTATTAGCACTAAATGTTTTGCCCAATTAGCAGGAAATCAATCAATCAACATCCCATCCTTGGAATTGCTACTTTGTTATGGGCTTCCACAGTGGTGTCCTGAGGGGTGTGTGGACCACACCGGGTGACACCTGTGCTGCCGGCATCCTACCGGAAAAAAAAATAATAAATAAATAAAATATTTGCCACCGGATATGACAATAAGTCATATCAGGTGACTGTGTTTCCCTCCTCCATGCAGGAGGTGACGACCAGGGACATTGAGCAGCCAGGAGGTGATTACTAGGGAAGCAAAATACTGGCATATTGAATAACAAAACACTGGCAAACTGAATGGCTAAATACTGGCATATTGAGTGGCAAAATACTGGCATATTAAATGGCTAAATACTGGCATACTGAATGGCAAAATACTGGCATATCAAATGGCTAAATACTGGCATATATTAAATGGAAAAATACTGGCATATTGAATGGCAAAATACTGGCATATTAAATGGCAAAATACAGGCATATTAAATGGCCAAATAAAGGCATATTAAATGGCTAAATACTGGCATATTGAGTGGCTAAATACTGGCATATTGAGTGGCTAAATACTGGCATATTGAGTGGCAAAATACTGGCATATTTAATGGCTAAATACTGGCATACTGAGTGGCAAAATACTGGCATATTCAATGGCAAAACACTGGCATATTAAATGGCTAAATGCTGGCATATATTAAATGGCAAAATACTGACATATTAATTGGCAAAATACTGACATATTAAATGGCAAAATCCTGGCATACTGAATGGCAAAATCCTGGCATACTGAATGTCAAAATCATTGCATATTGAATGACAAAAATGCTGGCATATTAAATGGCAAAATTCTGGTATTTTGAATGGAAAAATCTTACTGGCATATTGAATGGCAAAATAATACTGGCATTTTGTAGGCAAAATATTGGCATTTTGAAGGGCAAAATACTGGCATACTGAATGGCAAAATAATGGCATATTAAATGGCAAAATAATACTGGCATATTAGGCAAATTGTCTATGGCTTATTAATGGCCAAATAACACTGGCATTTAATTGGGCAAATTGGCTGTGGCTTATTAATCAAGGTGGGTGACACCATGAGTTACCGCACCGGGTGACACCAACCCTGGTGATGCCTCTGGGCATCCATGAATGTTTTTTTATGATCGTCATCAATAAAAGGTTCTTTAGGTCATAGTTCCACAGCAGGTGTTCCGCTGCACTCCGCTGTACCATGAGACGATGCAATTTTTGCTTTTTATTATATTTTATAGGTTGTCTAGAAACTCTTCCTCCTGTCAGACCAGAGACAGCTGTACCTGGTCCATTGAGAGGGACACACCAATATATAACTTTACCCTGATGGCTGAAAACCAATTAGGATCCAGCAGTGTTGATTTTGCTGTGAATATAACAAACAGCAGTGAGTACGGTATTTTCTTAGACTAAAGTCATATGATATTTTTGTTTGTATGGATATGTCGGAAAACCTATCCTGTTATGCCAGTTAATGCCCGCTGTAAATGGACAGTGGGGTCTATTTCCTACACCGTAAACTGAGGTTAACTGACAAATGAATGGCATTAAAAGCTGAATTAAGATAATAGAAATGTCTGACTTTTGCTATAAAATGTTTGGCAGAGGGGCAAAATCCTGCACACAAAACTGTCTGGGTGTCAAATCAAGCTCTGTGATGCCCAGTGTCCAGTGCTCTGGGCATCACAGAAAGTTACAAGCAGTGCCTGACCTGTCTTTTTTTGTAAATATATGCAGGTCATGTATAAAAACTCCTGCAATGTAATGTGTTGGAAAGGGTATAAAAAGGCACAATCGCCGTCTGTTAAGTACAATGGTGGTTGCATATTTTTATCAATCCCGACACTTTTTAGTGCAGGAGAGGGACCACCGCCAAACACATCAGACACGTTTCATTTTGCTGGTGCAATTAGTGCTGGCACAACCAGAAAGTACTCAACTGGCGGCGGCGGTGGTGCATTTTCCCGAAATTTCGATGAAAGGTGACCAATGGGCTTAATCAAAGTAGCCTATGCCCCACCATTTTTTACCTTCTGCGAGTAACTGTAGACTAGTCTTCAGAATAGTCTGCTTAACAGAGTATCAAACCCTGGTCCTGTAGATTAGAATAGTATGCTTAATCATAGTTGGGTAAGAGCTCTCATTTTGCACATTTTAAATTGAAAGTATTGATTTATTTACTTTGCTTGTTCGGAGGAAGCCAGTTCACCCATCTATTCCATGGTGGACACCTTAGATGTTTGGAAATATATGTTATTGTATTTATTGTGCTACACCTCATCTTTTAATTTTTTTATGTTTTGCTTTTATTAGTTCGGCCATTCGCTCCAACACATCTATTCGCATATAACATGGATTCTCGGAATGCCACTCTAAGCTGGTTATTGGAAGCCGATTATAAATCTCTCCCGTTAACATGTCAGGTCGGACTTTGGATGGACAGTGAAGATGAACAACTGGTAAGTAGTACAGTCAACTGTATTAGTCTTACCAGTGGTGGTGCCATGAACAAATACAAACAAATAGCAGGAGCAAATCCTTATTTCACTGCTGCCATGCACTAGAAAGGTTTGGGGACATTTATCGAGAGTGGCATACTTGTGGATACATTTGTGCTCAGGGTCAGCACTCACAAGTAATATGACTGCTCTAATGGGAGTTTAAAATAAAATATGCAGCAACATAGGGGAAAACAAATCAATCTCTCTCTCTCTCTCTCTCTCTCTCTCTCTCTCTCTCTCTCTCTCTATCTATCTATCTATCTATATATAAATATTTTTTTGAGGTACTGTGATACCCATTTACAGACCTTAAACAACCATTTCTTTGGTTTTATCACAACTTTCTATACTTTAGTTTTGTGTCACTAGAGCACTTAACACTATTGGGTTTTATTAATATTTTAAACATACTAATAAATGATAATATGTTATACATTCAAGGAGTTTCTACTTTACTATGAAAGCCTTTATAATCCTGAAAAAAAACCTCAATATATGATTTGTGTGGGAAAACAGTAAAGGAGAAAGAATAAATTTACAGCTAAACACAAACACCACAAAAGTTTTAAAACATCCGTTGTCCAGCACAACCAACATTTTCAAACAGTCCGATCACAAAGCAGTTAAAGGTACTCATTTTATTTACTTCAACAGTACAAAAGTTTGTGCTGACTCTGAAGGGAATCAAACCTGTGATCGTGATGTTTTAACAAGTAGCACTGTCATCACCTTAGCGATCTCATTAAATATAATTTTTTTGACAGAGAGAAACATCAGTAACTGGAGAAGAGGCATCTTCACCATACAGTGTCAGCCTCGATGCATTAAAGCCATATACCAGCTATACACTGAGAGTGCGATGTACAGTAACATCTGTAGCAAAGTGGAGCAAATGGAGCCAAAAGATTACAATCAAGACACCAGAAGATGGTATGTCTTAAACACTTATTGATTTCCCTGAATGAATAAAACATAATCAGGAGTGGATGATAATGTCTAAAATAATGAATAAATGCAGATCTTATCATCTAATAGTTTAGTCCACATTTAATAATTTTTGTGTTGAGGAATGTCCTGTAAGTTGCTACAATAAACTTTTTTGGGGTAAAATATAGAATTCTAAAATATATATCAATTACTTTATTTCTTGTAGTTCCAACGGCATCACTAGACATTTGGAGAGAAGTCAATGATGCTCATCGAGTCAGAACTGTGACTCTTCACTGGAGGGTAAGAGTTTATGGTCAAATATAAAAATGTGCAGTAAAAGGTAAAGGGAAAATGGCAATCCACTATCACATGTTAATACTGTGCATTAGGACCCTATGTGCAACCCATAGTATTGTTGGTGTGGTAGGCTCAGATACCATATGCGTCAGGGGTGTATCGTGCTCCTGAGTGACAGGCGTGCTGCCAGCCCAGAGCACTCCTGTCACTCAGGGGCATGATGTCTCTCGTGTATTTCCAGGGGTTTGTGTGCTGAGAACAGCCAGCACACAAACCCCCTGAAATACGCCAAGTACACTTCCTGCACGACCTTTGCGCTCCTCACTGGGACACCACTTCTCACTCACGATTGCAAGATTTTGCCTGAGCTGCCCCCTCTCTCTGGAACTCCATTCCACAGAGCATCCAGCTCTCTCCCTCTTTTTCAAATTTTAAAAAGTCCCTCAAAACCCACCTTTTTAAAGAAGCTCACTACCCAATCCACTAGAACACCGGTCACTTTACCTTCAGCAGTTCCCACCTAGCTGGAACACACACTATTCCTCTGTGGCCTATCCCACCTAGTGCCACCCATCCACACTACTGTTACTACAACTTCAATCCCTCTGGCCTCTCAATCCCTTATGTGTCTTACGGACTCTATTCCCTCTAGATTGTAAGCTTGCAAGCAGGGTTCTCTACCTCATGTACCAGTCTGTTCTAGTTTGTCTAACTTAGTATGTAGTTCCCTTCTATACTCTGTACCTAGCGTTACGTAAATTGTTGACGCTATATAAATAAATGGTAATGTAATGTAATGTACATCCGGCGACACCAGCTACGAATTAGTCATCAGAGTCACTCACTCTGTTGCCAAGTCGACAAGCACGAAAAGTATATGAAAGTTTGTATACTTTTAGTACTTGCTAAATTGGCAATAGAGTGAGTGACTCTGTTGCCGAATTTGCAGCTGCCGTCTGTCTCATGGACGTATTACCGGGGTTTGTGTGCTCTCTGTTCCGAGCACACAAACCCCAGAAATACACAACGCGGCTGCTCCATGCTAGGTGTGCACATATGGAGCATCCGCCACTGATATGCATGTATATTATGATGCAAAGCCTGTGAGCAAACAAATCATAATCAAACAGGTCTGAGAATATAGAGGATTTGGTGCATAATGTAAACATTCTAACTCCTCCTCCACCAGTAGCAAAAAACGACACTTCTAATTAATATAGAATGTATAATAGAATCAGGTTACAGAGAGAGTAAACTCTGTTTTATTCTTTTAATGTGGCAGTAGGGGCCTTATCCTTTGTCTCTGTGTTTTCACTGAATTGAATGCCTTGATAAAACCAAATTCTATACATGATCGTGAAATATATTTGTCTTGCACAATGCAGAGAAATGGTTTTATCCTTTTTAAAGCGATACGTTGCCATTTTTACCTGCAAGGTCCACTTTGGTGTATAACATTGTAATCTACACACTCGCCCCCTCACATATATGAAAATGAAAGATATCTTGAGAACATGTTGCCGACATAGGATGTACATGTTCTAATAGCGATATGCACACTGGCATAAAGCAGTCGTACTGAAATTGACATGACTGAGTGCCTTGAGACGGAGGCACTCCAGCCATGTCTGCAGAGGCTACTGTCACATCCGATCGGTGTTGACAGTAAACCACAACAATCAGACATGTCAGTGCAATTGCTGGGCAGGGAGAGACTAAATACAGTATGGGCAGCTTGCTCATGTCCACCAACCACCGCACAACCCCCAAGATTTTGATTTAAAAAAAATTGTCCTTAGGGTTAGGGTTGAGGCTAAGGCTAAAATGTCCCTATTGTCAATGCGCTACTTGTATTTATAGCCTTAAAACTTGCAAAAGAAAGTCATAAAAACAAGGGCTATTCCATAACTCAAGACAAATATTAGAATCTATTTAGCAAGTTATAGATGTGTAATGTTAGAAAAGTGGAGGTTTTTTTTAACATTTTCAATCATATTTTAATTTTAATTTATAGTAAATTATGATGTAATCAAAATAATGGTATCTTAAGAAACCAATATATCATTTGTGTGGGTACAGTAAATAAGAAAGAAGAAAATTGTAGCTAAACACAAACACCGCAGGAATGTTAAGACAGCCCATTTCAAGAAGGGTACACCATGACCAAAAGTTTTGTCGTGAAGGGGGTTAATGGTAAAACATTTAGGGCATTATCCATGGAAGAGGGAATTGCAGGGAATTGACAAATGTATTGCAAACCTAAGGCAAACTCTGCTATGTTATCCCTGAAGTAAACACGTCTTTCCTAGTATTTGTTATAAAGATTGAAGGATTCTGTGTTTGTTTGTTTTGAATCCCTACTTTTTGTTTTATTTATTTTCTATCTGTTTTTGTTATAGCCTCTCTCTGGGTTTGATGCCAATGGGCACATTTATAGTTATCATGTTACCTGGCTGCCACTAGGACGTCACTCTGAAGCACAGCACAGGAACATTTCTGCTCTGCAAAACAGAACACAAATTACCCTCGACAGCCAGGCTTACATAATCCGCATTACAGCACAAAACAGAGCCGGCAGCTCTCCCGTCTCAGAACTCAGAATCTCTGCCACCAGCAAAAATGGTGAGAACAATACTGATTTTACTGGAACAGAGTCATACGAACAGGAGCTCTGTTATTAATCTTCTGAGATGCTGAGAAAACATTGATTTGCCATACATTGATAAGCTCTTTAGCACTGAAAGGGTTAAAACACTACTCAATAATGAAATTATTAGAATGGAGTACTAAAGGTCTACTTAATAAGGAGAAAATTGCTCTCCCTTTCAGCTGCACTGAACTCGGCTACATCCCCTGCAATCCGCTCTTTATTGAGTAGAGCCTTGAATCCTTCATATTAATGTATATCTTTACACTTGAATTATATTTATCTTAGTAAGTGTTTTAGTGCCACATTTGAATTGGTATTTTTGGAATCACATTACATTTGGCGGACAGGATGGAGACCCTCTAGAGCACCCCCATTTCCAGCTTTTAAACAATCTTTATGTTTGACTTGATGTCTGTATAATAAAAACAGGTGGGTATGCTAGTACTGCTAATGATTCTTTTATGAGGCACTCCAGGCATCAAACTAAATTTGATACATCTGGTAATGTGTAACCTGTCCATTGTTTGCAATGTAAACGTTAGCAGGGGAAGCACTAGGCAGAAAACCTGTGAGCCTGTGAAGAGACCATTCAGTTAGCAGCTGCATGAGCCAGAGTCTAATGGTCTTTCTAAGGAAAGACAAAGTTAGGAGGTCTGAGAGCTTTCTGAAAGAGATAGCACTCCTGCATAGATAATTCTATTTCACTTATAGAATCCCTTTAAGTATTCCGCAGATAAAAAAAAAACAATAGTGAGTAGAGTGCAGCGCATCTCGAGAGGCTCGGTAGTGGGGATTAATCCAACAGAGTCCAAAAATTATATTTTAATTTAAAAAAAATGAACAATCCAAATGGTGAAACGCGTGGGACTGCCTTCTCATCCTTCTGTGATTATATGAGGTTAAAATAAAGGTTATACTTTTATCATGTTTGGATTAATCCTCACTACTGAGCCTCTGGAAGTACACTACAATCTGCTCACTATCCTCTGGAAGTACACTACAATCTACTCACTATCCTCTGGAAGTATGCTACAATCTGCTCACTATCCTCTGGAAGTACACTACAATCTGCTCACTATCCTCTGGAAGTATGCTACAATCTGCTCACTATCCTCTGGAAGTACACTACAATCTGCTCACTATCCTCTGGAAGTATGCTACAATCTGCTCACTATCCTCTGGAAGTATGCTACAATCTGCTCACTATCCTCTGGAAGTATGCTACAATCTGCTCACTATCCTCTGGAAGTACACTACAATCTGCTCACTATCCTCTGGAAGTATGCTACAATCTGCTCACTATCCTCTGGAGGTACACTACAATCTGCTCACTGGTAGTATGCTACAATCTGCTCATTATATTCTGGAAGTACGCTACAATCTGCTCACTGTCCTCTGGAAGTACGCTACAATCTGCTCACTATCCTCTGGAAGTACGCTACCCTCTCTTTTTACTGAGAGGGTAGTGGATGTATGGAATAGCCTGCCAGCAGAAGTGGTAGAGGTAAACACAGTCAAGGATTTTAAGCATGCGTGGGATAGACACAAGGCTATCCTAGCTATAAGACCGGGAACGGGGGACTAATAAAAGTACTCAAAAAAAAAAAAATTGGGCAGACTAGATGGACCGAATGTTTCTTATCTGCCGACATATTCTATGTTTCTATGTTACAATCTGCTCACTATAATATACCTACATGTCTGTGCTGCTCTTACTGGATACCCTTTAAGTATTCCACCCGTGTCTTACAGGTACTGAAGAAATAGAAGAAAAAAGGATGCATGGAAAAGACGGTGCCATTTGCTTATCATGGACGCCTCGTCCTAATATTTATCATGGGTATGTGGTGGAATGGTGTAACTATCCCTGGACCTTTTATTGTGACCTTGAGTGGAAGAAGTTCAACTCCAGTATCCATAAGGCAGTCATCAAATCCAGTAAGATACCATTTGACTAGACATACCTAATAGACAAAAAAAAAAAGCTGGGAAGAACCTTCCCAAAGGATTACAATGATTAAAATGTAAATGTAATATTCTTAAAATTATTACAAAATATTGATTTGAAATTTTGCATGAAATATTTTATTTTTGTGGCATTTTTATGCACACTGCTCCCCTTATCGTCTATGATGCCATCATCAATTTTCCATTGCTCTAATTTTTTTCATGTATTTACTTATAAATTGCATTAAGGAATGTATTGCTTCATTGATGACATTGCTTTATGTTCTTCAATATATTTTCTCCCTCCCGTTCTGCTCTTTGGATCAGTTGACTGTTGATATAAAGTGCATTTTACTTAATTTTACTTGAGAAATAGATCCTGTTTCACGCATTTACAGGTGCATTTAAGCCAGGGGTGAGGTACCGCTTCCGAATTTATGGATCTACAGACCAAGGGGAACATCTTCTAGAAAGAAGAGTAGGCTATACAAGAGAACTAGGTATGTAGACATAATAATAAAATGTGATAGGAGCAAAACTGACATAAAAATGGTGTTGGATTTTATAGGTTGAACGCTGCAGCATTAATGGTTATAGATCTGGCATTCACAGACCTTGTTCTTCATTGAACTTGACCCCTCCCATAATATAGTTCATGGCAATGGCAGCAGTGATATAGTATGCAAACTGGTTGTGATTCTTTTTTTTTTTTTATCTGTTCCATCAAGGTCAGGTGCACAATGCACACCAGGTCACTAGTCAAGTAAACAGTGTACAGCAGCACAGTCTGCTCTGCATACAACTAGAAGATCCAGGCTCCCTTTGATTCATATTTAAAGCCATTTTTTGTACTGTTAATGCAGAGAATAATAGAACAATCTTTACAGTTTCTGGCAGTATTATGTGCAAATCCATAGTCTACAAAAAAAATGTGTTTTAAATGTGTCGGTTGTGTCTCCTCTATATGACATCACATTGGTATGTCATAAACCTGAGACAGCAGAGATCCATGCAAAACACATGCAATATATGCCTTTCTTTCTAATTCTGTTAAAGCAACATTTTAATTTTGTTTAGGATCTACATTACTACTGTAATGATTATTTGGATGACGGAATCCATTTTAAAAAGGTAGAGAGCTTCCAAATACTGTGCAGTAATTTACACAGACTGATATATGTTTTTTCATGTTGATGTTATATGTTAAGTGACTTAAGGCTTGTGCCCAAATAGGGTGGGCCAAGTGTAATTGTCTTGCAAGTTCACTCAGCCCACTCTTTTCGGCACAGAGGTAGAGCTCAGTGGGACAGCAGGATTTAATAAATCCTGCAGTATCAGTGGGACACCAGAGACTAGTTACTACGCATGCACAGAAGCCCTGCCACTCTGAGTGATGGCGCCAACCGAGACTGCGCATTAGTGCTGACACTCCACCTCCCAAGCTCAGCCCCCTGGCGTCATGATTTGCTGGGAGCAAGAGTTGGGAGGTAGACACGTATGCACTCAGGTTTTATAAAGAGAGAAGGAGCAGCTGTCTCTCCTGTTCATCTCCTCATTTGCTCTATACATAACATACTGGGATGGAATCAAGGACGGCAAAAGTTAAAGTTGAAATTCTGCACGTTATTCCTTAAGGAACAACATGCCAGGCCAGGGTTTTTTTTTTACTGTAATTTAATGTATAAAAAAGGCTCTTTTAAGAGCGATTAACCCCTTCTTTGCCATAGATTACTGAATAAGCAGCGATCTGGCAGCAGAAGCATTTTTTTTGCTATCTGCGTTTTTTTTATTTTACGTTACACCCGCTAGGGGTTAATTATACCTGCCAGGAAATTATGTTTATGGGAAAAAAATGTTTTAAGCTGTCTGAATACATGTTTATCGATCAGTAACAGCCAATCAGTGGCAAAGGTGGTTTGGTGATTGCTCAGATGAGCATCACCAATTGCCTGGTCAGATTAATATCGGTAAATATTGATCTGACCCTTCTGGATCTGCCTCCCTCTCCTCACTTGAGTTTTAGTGAGGGAGAGAGACAGATCTGTATAATGTAATTTTTCATTGTAATTACTTAAAGAGAATGTTATAAAATTGTGAGGCCCACAGGCTTTTATAAAAGCCATACCCTTTGTATAATGTACCCTGTGTATAAACTTCCACTGATCACTGCACAGCAGCACATTTTTTCTTGCCTGTGCATTTTTAAGGGTTTATTTTTTTGTACTGTAATTTATTACAGTATTAGAAAGGCTCTTATAAGAGCTGTTAAGCCCTTCCTTGCTAAATCCCAAGTTGGAAAATCTAAAAGCGCACCTCTCAAATGTGGCCTTCTGATCCCCAAACAAGCTGACAAACCTATGTATGGGTGGTACTTGGTAGATGTTGCTGAATACATACTGGGGTGTTGTTTGTCAGTGACACATACCAAAATCTGTGAATTCATGTCTGAAGTACAATGTATGTGGGGGGAAAAAACACCAAGCAATTACCACCACAAACTTTGACAAAGCCTGGTGGTAGAATTAGTGCATGAAAGTGTTAAATTACAACCATTTGAAATAGCCTTGGGTGTCTACTTTTAAAAAATATATGGTTTTATAAGGTAAAATACACTAGCCAGCTTAAAAAATGTCCCAAATGGAACATGGGCACATATTAACTACATGTCAAAAGTTGGAAATGCCCACCTCCCAAATATTGCCTTTTGATCCCCAAACAACTCAACAAACCTATGCATGGGTGGTATTCCTATAATCAGATGATGTTGTTGAACACATATTGGGTGTTTTTTGACAGTGACACTTTCCACAATCTGTGAATGCATGCCTGAATACAATGAATGTGGGAAAAAAAGACCAAACAATTACTATCACAAACTGTTACAAAGGCTGTTGGTATAATTAGTGCATGAACGTGTTAAAATACCACCATTTAAAATAGCCCAGGGTGTCTACTTTTAAAACAAATATGGTTTGATGGGGTAAAATACAATGGCTGGCTTTAAAAATGCCCCAAAAGGGATAATGTCGCAGGTTGTCTACATGTCAATATTTCAAGTTGGAAAACCAAAAAGCACACCTCTCAAATACGACCTTTTATCCCCCAAACAACCCGACAAACCTATGCATGGGTGGTATCCCTGTACTCAGGAGAAATAGAAGAATATATTTAGCAGGTTTTTTTCATTGGCTTTTGTTGATGGGTAAAAGATTTTTAAAATAAACTCAGAAAATAGGTTTCTTTGTTTTTTCACCATACTTTTTTTTTATAGTATATTATAGGATATGATCAAAATTATGGTATGTAAAGAAACCCTTCTTGTCCTGATAAAAATAATATATCATGTGTGTGGGTACAGCAAATGACAAAGAAGAAAATTACAGCTAAACACAAACAGCACAGACATGTTAAAATAGCAATTGTCCAGAATGACCAAAAATGTTTCAAAGGGTCTGCTCTTAAGGGGTTAATAATGTATGTTTGTTAACTGATTCTATTGCACATGCAGCAAGTGTTTGGTTAAAAGTTTTAGTGCAATAACAATTTACCCCCCAAATCTTTGTTGATCGGCCAGATACCTTTTAATTCAATACTAGTTTTGAGGGTTTTTTTCAATAAGCTTTAAAGAATATACTTCTATCATCTTTTAGCACCTTCAATAATGCCGCGTCTGAGAATTGACTACCTGGAACCTTATTCCCTGGACTTAAATTGGGAACAATACACCATCGATGAATCTCAGGAAGGCTTTATAACCGGCTACAAAATTTATATCAAAACTCCAGAAAGAATATGTGAATTAAAAAATGTAGAAGAAGGAATTCTTTCAGGTAATTGAAGCCTTTCATTCAAGTCATTCCAGAGAAAAAAAAATTGTAATTACGGAAGTAGAATCTCGATCGTTACAGTCATTTAGAATATAGTTGTTTAAAAAAAAAAATATAACACATTAGCGTTGCATCTCTTAATTGATATATACATTTTTTAGATGGTTCCAGAGTCTGCCTCATTCTCATTAAGGATCCTGAAAGGAAGAGTTTTACTATAAATAACCTAAAACCCAATACAAAATATGAAGTTGGAGCAGCTGCAGTCACAGAGGGTGGAGAAAGTGCTTTTGAATTCATTGAAACTGAAACCCCTTCAGACAGTGAGTATAAGGAAGGAGTACCTCATACAGTAGGAAAACATGTGATGGGGCCTTTGGGTTACCCCTAGATACATGCTCTCAACTGTACATTGTTTGACAGGAGAATCTCAATTTGGAACCCATGCATGAGTGGTCAGAAGAAGTGTTTAAGTCTATGTCCGCTCTGTGGGGATCATCTAGGAGTAAACATGCCTCCATTGGTGGCTACACCACAATCTGTATCACTATGACCCCTCTAATGGTCACCCCTTCTGGTTGTCCTTAATGTTGGACAACCAGTGTTGGGAGGTAGGCAGACATATAAGTGAAAACAGCACATTATCCTGGCTGGCTGGAACAATGGTAGACTCATGTTGTTTAGAATCTTGAGTTCAGATGAGGGAAGAAAATCTGATAGGTCCAACCCAAGATTCTAAACAACATGGCAGCCTCTAGAGGGCAAACTAAGTACTTTTTTCTCTATTCTTCCATGAAAGTATTTCTATTTCAAATGTCTGCACTTGATGCAGTTAAACATAAGTGATTTTTTGAAACAGAAATAACCTGATTTTCTGGATTTATTCCTGTTTTAAAAAATGAATATTAAAAAGCAAGAATATATAAGTATCTTGATGTTGCTTAGGAATAAAACAAATAAAAACATTAGTCAGTGCAGGATACTTATACAACACAAGTTACTAGGATTATTTTCTCATGTTCTGGAAATAATCAGTTAATTAATTTTGTTTTTCAGCCAGAGCAGTGATTCTAGCAATAGTCCTTTCCGTGGTCATCTTTTCAATCATTGCATTCATTTTACTGACCATGGGTTACTGCAACAGGAGCAGGTAAGTGTTTTAAGGAATTAAGACATGCACTTTCTAAATAGGTGCTATTTCCTCTCTTCGCATAGGATTTATTTAAAACACATAAATAAAAATAAAATCAGAAAATAAGGCAGACTCGATGAACGAACAGCTCTCATCTGCTGTCAATTCATTAGGGATTTATTCACCTAATCAGTGGCTGACTTTATTTGACTCCATTTCATACTATTATACTTGCTGAAGGTTGTTGAAAGGCTAGACAGATGAATCCAAAGTCTCCCAAAACTGGTCTTGTAGAACCATCGGAGCAATTATTTCCAAAGGGTAGACCTGCTGCACTTTAAAAAGTTTAATTAAAACTGTATTTTGAATGGTACGGCCATTGTGGTATGGCCATTCAAAAGATATTGAATCCAAGTCTCTGCAAAAGCTAATTGTGACAGTCTCACAGAGCCATTGGCGTGTGGGTGCATCACTCACAATCGCTGCAGAAGAGATGAGTATCTTCTTCCACCTGAAGGTGTGTTTGACAGCCTGGAACCTAACTCTATTGGAGCACAATTCAATAGTTCTTATAAACTACAGAAGATGTGCATTCGACCCAAGATATTTAGGAGTCAGGCAGGCAGGAGCTGTCAAACTTTACTGTGATTTTTTTCAAAACTATTTTACTGGCATGTTGACCAAAGGCCAGTTATGTCACCATGCCCTACATGGGTATGTATGAATTAATAATGAATTCTATGAACCATCTATTCATTGGCATATGAATATAAATGTAATACTGCCCCAGAGCAAAGCACATATGGATGTTAAATGGCAGATCATTGGTAGATGAAAAATGTAGCAGCCAAACAAATATTCCAGTGAAATATATAGTTCACATCAAATTGTAACAGCTCCAAAAAACGATGAACCGCACAGCACTCAATCAAGTGGGAACGTTTCAACCCTGTCGGGCCTTTTGTCAAACCATGGTTGAAATGTTGCCACTTTGGTGAAAATAGACACCCACCTTGATCGAGTGCTGTGCGGTTCATCGTTTTATTGATCGAGTTATTATATGGAACACAGTGGAATCCTACACCTGGCACCGTTTGAAGAGTGAGTGCTGATAGACCTTATGTGTTATTATCAAATTGCAACAGTTGCCTTCTATAGATTCCTATAAAATCATCCACATCTCATGAATAAGACTTGTTTGTTTTTTTTTTTTAATTTTCCTGCAGGTTGAAGAACATGTTTTACCCTGATATACCGGATCCAAATAAAAGCAATATACTTTCATTTGATACAATCAAGGTATGGTGTTGTATAAAATCCCATTATTATTATTTAGATAATTACTGTGGGCTTTATTAATGAAAGAGAAAATTACAGGGAAATGAGAAGGGAATTTCAAACACTCCCAAATAAATTTGGGCCACAAGGCCTTTCTTACTTTCTGGACAACTATATATTTTTTTTGTCATTTTGTCAAACCTGTCAACAACTAAGAACCATTCTCAATTTTTTCATATATTTTTATTTATATACCAATTTTAATTTTGTTTTCTCTGACCAGAGCAATGCCAATATGGATGCGATGTTAGCGCCCAACAGCGGGCAGTCTCAAAATATAGACATTATTAAAGTTCAGGAACCAAAGTTGCGTGAGAAACCTGAAAATGAGCCATACCAACGACTGGATGCTGGCTACACTGATCCAAATGAAAACAAGCCAAGTGGACAACCTATAGATTCAATGAACACAAGTGATTCCCTTTATAACATAGCACACGAACATCCTTTAGGTGAGAAAAACCAGGAAGAATCTTATCATGCACAACCGACCAATTACATGGAATTTTTCAACCAAAATTATTGTGAGAATTCAGAGGATACGCTAGATCCCCCCATAAATTTGGGATACAAGCCTCAGACTACAGTTTCACACCATGGATTACAGTGGACTGATCATTGTATTGGTCCCAAAAATAGGATTTCTACAAATTTGAATACCGAGCCAGATTTAATGTGGAGGGATGCAAGCTTGGACAACCTGTATAGCATGGACCTGGGAGAGATGAGTCCCATATCCACCAAATCTTCTGCCTTCATGCTTAAAGACTAAGACTTATTATAAATATGTGAAATGTTCCTTCTGGGGCTATAACTGCAGCTGATATTCAAAACAGCCCCCAATAATGTGATTTTAATTACAAAACATAGACTGCCACGAACTCACAATGATGTCAAGGGTGAGGAGGGTATGGTGGGAAACTGGGTTGCAACATGTCGGGGTGACATAGTGTTGAAATAACTTTCTGTACAGTTTTTTTTATTTTTTTTAATGGTTTGTGTGAAACTCCTTAAATATAAAATAAAATAATGAGTCATTTTGTAAACCAAATATGTGAAGAAAAAAAAAACTGAACGTGTTGGACTGTTTATAATAACCCAGTTGCTCATGCATCTCAGCTGGCATGCTATGCGTGGGCCATGATGATCTGTAAACAAGAGAATGGGAGAAGCTGCAATATGAAAAGGTTAAATGTAAAATGGCTTTCAATAAATTGCAGTTTGATAGCATTAAACATACAGTTCAAGTGGGAATATTTTTTTTTACTTAAACATTTAAGTAATTGCACTGGTTAAATCAGATGATAGTTTCAAGAACAGGTAGAATGTACACCTTGTAAAGTAATTCACTCTGTGGGCTAGGATCATCTTTAAACAGAGGGAAAAAAAGTGCAGCTGCCCAGGAACCATGGTATAAGCACTCATGAGCACAATGAAGTGCTTCGCAGTGAACAACATGGAAGCCGTCACAACAGTGTCTATGGGAAAGTGAATGCCTGTAGCCAATCAGAAAGGATGCTTTTTCGTCCTTTGTGATTGGCTGTGCTGCAGGGGGAGTTCCAGACATCTCTCTACGTGCTGCTGCTGTGAACAGGATATGTAAAGATATTATTGTGCGGCTATACATAAATGTATGTATCACTGCTGTTCCGTTAAAATTTTACTGTGTGTTATGAAGTTTAGTTTACAACTGGTGGAGTGCAAAATGTTAGTCATCACTGCTGTATCTACAGTATGCTTGTATATATATATATTTATATATATATATATATGTGTCAATGTATGTATGTTTCTATCTCTATAGGGGAAGAAAATGAAGGGCGGGGCAGGGACGAGATAAAGATCCCTGTGCTGCCATAATGGGGCTCCATTAGAAGACATTAAGCCTCATTAATGTTTTGTATGTGTATTTTTTAAAATAAGTTTGCACTATGTAGCTTACAGAAAAGCATATATTTTTTATTAAACATTAATTAAACACTTTTGTGTTGGTTCTGTGTGTATAAAATTGAAATTGAATTTTGTTTTAAATAAAATATAAGGGGTCATGTTGCTAAAGGTGTACACTCAAGCATACATCTTCAATCAGAATATAATTAGCAAAAGTCAACATGGTTTTGTGAAAGACAGGTCTTGTCAAACAAACTTAATAACGTTGTATGAAGAAGTCGGTAAAAATATAGATCTAGGTGTGGCAGTTGATGTGATTTATTTGGACTTTGCTAAAGCATTTGATACAGTTCCACTCAAAAGGTTACTCTACAAATTGAGAGAAATAGGTTTGGGGGCAAATGTATGTATTTGGATAGAAAATTGGATAAGGGAAAGAAAACAGAGGGTTGTTGTAAATGGAAAATCCTCAAATTGGACCAGGGTAGTGAGCGGAGTACCTCAGGGGTCTGTTTTGGGACCTCTTCCTTTTAATTTGTTTATTAATGATCTCCCACGTTGTGCTGAGAACCATGTCTTAGTGTTTGCTGATGACACTAAATTAGGTAAGGTAATAAAGACTAATCTTGATGTTTTTTATTTGCAGGAAGATTTGGACAGAGTGGGGGACTGGGCAAGAAAGTGGCAAATGAGGTTCAATATAGACAAATGTAAAGTTATGCATTATAGGAAAAATAATAACAAAGGAACATATACTTTAAATGGTATTTCCCTGGGAAAAACTACTAATGAAAAGGATTTAGGAATAATTGTAGATAACAAACTTGGCAACAGTGCCCAATGCCAGTCAGCAGCTGCAAGGGCCAATAAGATATTGGCATGTATAAAACGAGCTATAGATTCACGGGAGGAGGATACCATCTTGCCTCTTTACAAATCAATGGTAAGTCCGCATCTTGAATATGCAGTACAGTTCTGGGCACCAGTCCTTAACCCCTTAGTGACCGAGTGCTATGCTGCATTTGATGTGCCTTGAAGACCAGAATTCCATTATTTTTGTCATACGTTTACTGAACTGTGAATTTCTTTCTTTGTGTTCAGTCCACCCACATAAATTATATATCATTTTTTAAAGGACGGAGAGGGCTTTCATTTGATACTATTATTTTCATCATATGATATCATTTACTATTAAAAAAATATGATGAAAATATGCCATAAAAAACACTTTTTCTAACTTTGACCTTATTTTTTTTTTTTTACACAATTACAAATGGTAAAAAAGACCCTGTCTATATATTTCTAATATTTATCCTGAGTTTAGTAATACCAATGTTTCCTTGTTTGTCTATGTTTTATTTCAAGTAATAGGGCAATAAACAATATTAGTGGGTTTTTTTGTTTTTTAACCATTTTCTTCTACAGTGACTTTTTAACCCCAACTCTAAATTTACACTAACCCTAAATCTACCCCCACCCCTTAATCTAACCCTTGTAATCATCCGAACCCCCCTGTAACCCTAATTATGACCCTAACCCTAGATCTAGGTTTAGTAGATCAAGGGTTAGCTTTTTCCATTTATTTATTTATTTTATTTATTTATTTAATTCAGGAACTAGAAAAAGCGCAAAGGAGACTGACAAAATTAATAAGGGGATTGGAGGATCTTAGTTATGAAGAGAGAATTAAAAAATTGCATTTATATACGTTAGAAAAAAGGCATCTCAGAGGGGATATGATAACATTATATAAATATGTGCAGGGCCAATATAAAGAGCTCTCCGTGGACCTGTTCATTAACAGAAATGTACAAAGAACAAGAGGTCACCCCGAGACCGGAAGAGCAAAGATTTCATAGACAGCAAAGGAAGGGATTCTTTACGGTTAGGACAATAAAGTTATGGAACTCACTGCCAAGAGAGGTAGTGCTATCAACCACAATAGATGCATTTAAAAATGGTCTGGATGTTTTTTTTTTAGAAAAGCAGAACACACAGGGCTATTAATAATAGAATAAGCATTAATAATAGAGCTTATTGATCCAAGGCGAAATCTGATTGCCCTTTGGAGTCAAGAAGGAATTTTTCCCCCTAGGAGGGAACCTCTCTAGGCAGTGAGTTCCATAACTTTATTGTCCTTACCGTAAAGAATCACTTCCTTTGCTGTCTATGAAATCTTTGCTCTTCCAGTCTCAGGGGTAGGCCTCTTGTTCTTTGTACATTTCTGTTAATGAACAGGTCACTGGAGAGCTCTTTATATTGGCGCTGCACATATTTATATAATGTTATTATATGCCAGCTGATATGCCTTTTTTTCTAACGTATATAAATGCAACTTTTTAAGTCTGTCTTCATAAATAAGATCCTCCAATCCCCTTATTCATTTTGTAGCCCTCCTTTGCACCTTCTCTAATTCCTTAATATCCTTTTTAAGGACTGGTGCCCAGAATTGTACTGCATATTCAAGGTGAGGTCTTGCCATTGACTTGAAATGAGGCAAGATGATTGTATTGGACATGGCTTGCAAAGTCATTTATTAGTAATTCACGTCACAGAAGCAACTTCATAAGTGTATATTAATGATATGAAGTACCTCCCTTTAGATAAACCACACCTTTGACTATGGCATCCATTTTGATATCTGATCTATGTAGCATTGTAAGAAGTGCATTACTCCTATCAACAGGTGTCACTAGGGAGTGAGTGATGGGAGTGACTGATGACCCTTTGTTCCACCAGGTAAATCCTGGAAGAGGGGGAGAAGAGGCTGGACAATAGCTGTGTGGGGGGAGGAGAGAAAACACATGTGCAATGGCCAGAAGGAAACAGCATGGTCAGAGGAATCAAGAGCTCTGAAACTATTTCTAGTTAAAAGTAAAGCTTTCCTCTTGGGCTAAGTTTAAGTGCCAAGAAACAAGGGTTTTGTTTAATGCCTAGTATTGTAACTAAAAGTAGAAAGTAACTGCTGCAGAACCTCTTTCAAAATCATCCTTTATCGACCTGGAATCAAGAGCCATTTTGGACACAGCCATGTGCTTTGCTGAACTTCTCTGAAGTTAAGTACACATGATGAGAGTTGAGCGGACACCTGGATGTTCAGGTTCGGCCGACTTCAAAAAAATGTCCGGGTCCATGCTCGAACTTGACCCCGAACTTGACCCCAAACTCAAACCCCATTGAAGTCAATGGGGACACAAACTTTTGGCCACTAAAATGCCTCTAAAAAAGTCATGGAAAGGGCTAGAGGGCTACAAACGGAAGTAAAATGTGGGTAAGAGTAGGACAAGTGCCATGCAAGCAAATGTGGATAGGGAAATAGCTTAAAATAACATAAAATACATACAAATTAAAAATACATCTGAGCCATAAAATAGCACTAGATGGAATCTTTGATTTTAGCTTTGGAAGAACATAAATCTAAATCTAAAGCATGGCGGGCAGGAGGATCAACAGAATTATCCATTTGAGAGAGGGTTGGAGTGCAGGGTATTCTCTTTCAGTTTATACTATGTGACCCATAGGTTGAGGAGGCGGTGACCGTGGCGGTGTAGGTGGAAGCGGCGCTGGAGGAGGAGGTAGCCAACACTGTTTTTTATTTGTTTTTGTTTTTTTGAAATTGGGGTAGCCCCCAAAATATTGGGACATATAACAACATAAAACAAAGAATAAGTACACTTGAGTATAACAATGACTGGGTGAGGCCGGTATAAATGTCTATTCTGCACAAGGTACAGACAAGTCTGGTGGGATCCATGCCTGGTTCATCTTAATAAACGTGAGCACTTCCACGTTGGCTGTGGACAGGTGGCTGCGCTTGTCTGTGATAACGCCCCCTGCTATGCTAAACACACATTCAGACAATACAGGCCAGCACCTCCAAGGTATAAAGGGCAAGCTCAGGCCATGTGCCCAATTTGGAGACCCAGAAGTTGAATGGGGCAGACCCATCAGTCAGTACGTGTAGGCCGGTGCATACGTACTGTTCCACCATGTTGCTGAAATGCTGCCTCCTGCTAAGACGTTGCATATCAGATGGTGTTGCTGCTTGTTGTGGCGTGCTGACAAAGCTTTTCCACATTTCGGCCATGCTAACCCTGCCTTCTGAGGTGCTGGCGGTGCCCCAGCTGCATTGGCGACCTCTTCCTCTGCCTTCGCCTTGTGCTTCCATTGAGCCCCTGGTGTCATTTTGGAATGCCCTCAGCAGCGCGTCTACCAGCGTGCGCTGGTAGTTGCGCATCTTATGATCACGCTCCAGTGATGGAATTAAGGACGGCACGTTGTCCTTGTAACGGGGATCCAGCAGGGTGGCCACCCATAAATCAGCACAAGTTAGAATGTGGGCAACTCGGCAGTCGTTGCGCAGGTACTGCAGCATGTATTGTCTCATGTGTGCCAAGCTGCCCAGAGGCAAGGACAAGCTGTTTTTTCAAGGAGACATAAAAGCGGGATAGTAAGGCTGAGAACGGCGTCATTGGCACTGGCCATGTTGGTGGAGTACTCGAAACAGTGCAAAATGGCACACAGGTCTCGCATGGAGGCCCATTCATTGGTGGTGAAGTGGTGCTGTTCCGCAGAGCGACTGACCCGTGCGTGCTGCAGCTGATACTCCACTATCGCCTGCTGCTGCTCGCACAATCTCTCCAGCATGTGCAAGGTTGAGTTCCACTTTGTCGCAGGCGGTGAGGCCTAAGTTACTCTGCGAGCAGCAGTGGGGTGAGAATGCCTAAAGTGCGCACAGACGGCCCACACTTTCTGCAGCAGCTCTGATATATCTGGGTAGTTTTTCAGGAAGGAAGAAGCTGAGTAGGAGGAGGAGGCAACAGGAGGCAAAGAGAAATACCCTGCAATGTAGTATAGCACCCACTAAAATAATCACTGTAATTTGAATAATCGCTGTAGTTCGTATAATCGCTGTAGTTTGCAGATTCAACACCAGAATTTTTTAAAATCTGTACCTCACAGCTGCAGCATCCTATCCCTACACTTAGAAGAGCTAATGTGATGTGCGTGTATCTGACTCCAGCTTATATATATAGAGGCTGGGTCACATGCTGCACTGGCCAATCACAGCCATGCCATTAGTAGGCATGGCTGTGATGGCTTCTAAGGGCTAACGAGTCAAACGCTTTCAAAATGCGCCATTAAATCGCCGAACTCCAACACGGACATACAGTGAAATGTCTGAGTTCGGGTCCGGGGTCCAAAAACCGTAAAGTTCGGTACGAACCCGAACAGTGCGGTTCGGGTTCGCTCAACACTACACATGATATCTAATTAATACAATGCTATATAGAATATAACAGTTGTATGTTTGTAACTTTGTTTGTGATATCCTTTTAGATATATTGTTTTTACCGCCAGAGGTATAAATAAAGTATATTATATATATCACAAGATCTTTTGGTATTCATCTTTACGTAATTTATCTGTATTCTCGAATCAAATAAATTTATTGTTGTACTGTTAGTCTTGTTTGTCTAAATAAATATTTATTAATTATCTTAATAATAATTATTTATTATAATTTAGCATAAAGCAGGCCATGACCGCAAAAATGATATCCTCCTCCCGTGAATCAATACCTCGTTTTATACATGCCAATATCTTATCTTAGCTGCTGACTGGCATTGAGCACTGTTGATTAGTCTGTTATCTACAATTATTCCTAAATCCTTTTAATTAGTAGTTTTTCCCAGGGAGATGCCATTTAAAGTATATGTTGCTTTGTTATTTTGTTCCCCATAATGCATAACTTTACATTTGTCTATATTGAACCTCATTTGCCACTTTATTGCCCAGTCCTCTACTCTGTGAAAATCTTCCTGTAAAGAACAAACATCAAGGTTAGTCTGTATTACTTTACCAAATATTGTGTCATCAGCAAACACTGAGACATGGCTCTCAACACAACTTAAAAAGAAGAGGGCCTAAAACAGACCCCTGAGGTACTCCGCTTAATACCTTGGTCCAGGTTGAGAATTTTGTATTTACAACAACTCTCTGCATTCTATCTTGTAGCCAACTTCCGATCCAAATACATACATTTGTCCCACAACCTATTCCTCTCAATATGTAGAGTAACCTTGTGTGTGGAACTATATCAAATGCTTTAGCAAAGTATAAATCGATCACATCAACTGCCACACCTAGATCTATATTTTTCCTGACTTCTTCATAGAATGTTATTAAGTTTGTTTGACAAGACCTGTCTTACACAAAACCATGTTGACTTTTACTAATTATATTTTGATTCAAGATTTATTCTTGAGTGTATACCTTTAGCAATCTATATATAAAATATTTTTCCCACTACAGATGTCAAGCTAGTGACATGGATATGTGACTCCAGGTCATTTCAAAAGGCCTCATGAGCTGTTACAAAGTTGGAAACAGAGCATTGTCCAAAATGTCTTGGTATGTTAAAGCATTAAGATTTCCCTTCACTGGAAGTAAGGGGGCTAGACCAACCCCTGAAAAATAGCCCCATACCATTTTCCCGCCACCACCAAACTTTACAGTGGGCACAATGCAGTCAGGCAGATAATATTCTCCTGGCATCTGCCCAACCCAGACTCGATCATCTGACTGCCAAACAGTGAAGACTCCACTGAACACATTTGACTGCTCCAGAGCCCAGTGGCAGCGTTCTTTACACCATTTGATACAGCGCTTGGCATTGTATTTGATGATGTGAGGCTTGCATGCAGCTGCTCGGCCATGGATACCCACTCTATGAAGCTCCCGCCACACATGTTTTATGCTGGTATTAATGCCTCAGCACTTAGTGACCCCGCTCTGTGACTTCCAAATGACTTATTTTCCCCCAAACGTTTGTAAATTGCAGACTACATGGAAATTGCTGTATATCCAGTAACATAAATTATTTTACACACTGACATACAAGTACAAAGATAGTATGGTGGACAGTGGGGGTGTAATGTGATGATCCACAGTGGAAATTGAACCTGTCACAGTGATTTTTAATCACGCCCCTGCTTAACACAATTGTACTATCTATATTATATGCAAAATATACTTCTATTATGTATTATATGCGATCAACATATAAATACAATTTAAAGTACAAATAAAATAAATATCAATATATTTGTCATATGTATTATATATATAAATATTTATGTGTATTTACTTTATTATAATGATATCTTTCTTATTGAAACATATAACATGCATATGTATATTTGGTTATTTATTTTTTTGTTATTGTTTCATTAATTAAATATGCCTTTTTTTTTTAAATTACATTTTTTCATGGAAGATTCTGTTATTTTTTCAGGGCTTTTAACTGTCATCCATGTTTCTCTTTACACTGTACAGTTAGTTATTTTGTAACTTTGCCCATGCTTGGAGTACACAGCACATTCACTGGGTGCAATGCATCTGTTTCAGCACCATGGATAGCTACACTGTTGTGTGTAACACCAGCAGACAGGTACCATCACTGCATTGCACAGAGGGCTCTAAACAGGACTCTGTTTGGTCTGTGAATGTAGAGAAATAAAAAACGGTCTATACATAGAACAGAATAGCAGATAAATGCAGAAATTAAGAAGATACCTGAAACACAAACTGAGTGCTCACAAATGTGCCTCATTTGGGCAGTGGATGGCAGCCTAAGACTATACAATGATTGCACTGTGATTTGTCTTTAAGATGCTTTATTATGAAGAACACATATCCCTGCACATCAAATGGTTATGGGTCCTTCAGATGAGTCCAGATTAGGACATGATGCATAGCTCCCACATGGCTTGCACAGTGCTGTGCATGCTTAGAAGGCATTCTCCAGTGTCCCAGACACAGGAGAATACTGTCAGGACAGAGGGATCGTGGTCCTGCAACCCACCATCCCATCAAACTCTACCTCTGTGGCAATAAAGTGGACCAGATCAAATCATCACTGACCCGCGAAGTAGAACAGTCGGGGGTGGGGGGGGGGCGGCGATTATGATGATGGGATTAAGTTCATCTCTCATGTGTTTCTGACACAATTGGGAAAAAAAATCTTTTTTTTTTTTTTTTATTATACTGGTTTTTCGCTGTATTTGGATTTATAGTAATCCAGGCTGACATGTAACCGTTTTACCCTTGCATCACATTTTTACAAATACTTTAGAAACTAGGCGGATGAAGGATACAATTCAGAAAAACTTCTATAATGATGTGTTCTGCTGATCATGTCACACCTGATCTATTATACAACCCTGGTAGCCATCTGGCTCCTTGCCATGGGAATCGATGACACAATGGCACACTGCTCATTCCCTGTCTTTACCAGGATGGGAGACAAGACAATAAGCAATACAGATTCATGCCACAACAAGCACAATTTGTGCCACATGGTATCAACAGGGCCTATTGTGTGTTGATGACGATACTTCTCCTAAAAAGATTCCCCGAATACAACATTACCAGCAAAGCCTATCTCTTCTACACACCCTAATCTGAAGGGCATGTTCTTTGAAGGAAACAATCTTTTATTATTTATATATAATACTATTATATTCTGAGCACCCTACATACAGGTAACCTAAATGTACAAAAAAACAACAACAGATAACAGAGTGGAGTTGCTTTGTTTCTTTGTTACCAGACCTAAGAAACGCTTTGGGTGCGGAGGTGTATTTGTTATTGCCATCACTGTTTTATTATCGTGGATGGCGGATGTCTCGGTTCATATTTTCCCACCTTTGATGCCGGAGATCGTGTATACCTGGTATTTTATTTGTGCTGGTTGCTAGTTCTCAGTGCAATATGTGGATATGAGCAGTTCTAATTAATGCGATTTTAAAAGATGATAAAAAAAATTCAACGTAATATCAGGAAGTATTACTTTACTGAGAGGGTAGTGGATGTATGGAAAGGCAAACACAGTGAAGGAGTTTAAGCATGCGTGGGATAGACACAAGGCTATCCTAGCTATAAGACCGGGAACGGGGGACTAATAAAAGTATTTAGAAAATCTGGCAGACTAGATGGACCGAATGGTTCTTATCTGCTGACACATTCTATGTTTCTAAGAGGACCCAAAGAGTCCTTAAATGTATCCCTAAGGAGAGTATTTTTCTCTGTTTATATACTTCTATATATGTCTATTGTGATGGAGGGATGCCATGATCATCCATGGAACTGTCCCATGTATAAAAAATAAAGTTTATACAATGTTCTATATTATAACCAGGGTCAATAGAGATCTAGGTATTTAGATGTATGTAATCAATGTCAGGAAACTTGCAAAATGAATTTAATACAATGATCAATAATATGCCCAGGATCAATATAGATACCTAGATGTATGTAATCAAAGCATGCTGTTTGCTCTCAGGAAACTTGCAGATTATATCCCAGTAAGGTTGACTTTCTAAAGTCAACAGCCCCGATCCAGGGTCGCATGTTTTTTCAGGGTCGAGAAGAAAACCCTAATCTTTAAATCCTTTTTCTTGTCTCTTTTCTTGTGTGGTGGAATTATTGGAATCATGGTCAGTCCCTAAACGCCAGTAAACACAGTAAGGGTAAAAGCAGACTTTTTAGTTTGATAATGCATGGCATAACCATGCATTGATTCTAGAAGGGGTTATAGCCTGCATAATAAAGAGAAACCAAAGGAACAAAATGTAAGCGCAACCGAAGAAATTAAATTTAACTGATAGATTGTAAAGAAATTAGTGTGTGGCTCCAGTATTGCCACAGCTAAAGTAATGAGTCAAGATAAAAATCACAACTTTTAATTAATAACATATTAAAAAACACCAAGTGTGAAGGTGAAAAGTTGGTACACAGAGTCTAGATTCAATAAAGTGACTAATAGTACGTACTTAAAACCTCCACCAAAATATAAATATATTGAAAGGGAGAAGTTGTTATATATAAATAAATACAAACCCCAAATAGATAATATCAATATACAAGACAATGGGGAAAGACAGTATGTCGGGCGTACTTCTGGAGTTCCCAGTGAAATTCGTAGAATGGATCTTGTTAAATGAAAAAAATAGCTGTTAGTCTTGAATAGGACAGTGGAAAACCGCTGAAGAGAAAGAGAGAAACCAGATTATAACATAAGTAGGCAGCGCTGAATAGATATTATTGATTGGAATTAAATAATAATGAGAACAGCTTAAGTAATAAACTGAGCCCAATTAAGTATAAAAAAAAACACATACACACATCAAGTATAAAAAAAATTAAATGTTTAATAAACAGAAAAAAGATATAGTAAGCGATTATGATATATAAATGCAAGTTATATATCACTAAAAAACATATGTATAAATAAATACAAAGACAGACAGATAATATAATATAATAAGTATAAATACTCTGGCGGAAATGCACTAGAAAAAGCGCTTAGAGGGGCACGATTAAATCCCACAGGTGATGTCTATTAAAAATCAGGATAGACAAAACAATTGATAAAATCACAAACAAAAAAGTATTACACTCACTTGTTGCAAACACTTATTGTGGCAAACCGCTGTAGAGATGTGCTGACGATAAACAAAGAGAAGGCTTAGACCTTCAAATCACAAGAGGGACGCGTTTCGATAAACTTCTTCAGCCTCATACATACACGTCCAGCACAATGGGAATTTCTGAAGTACGCCTGACATACTGTCTTTCCCCATTGTCTTGTATATTGATATTATCTATTTGGGGTTTGTATTTATTTATATAGAACAACTTCTTTATTTCAATATATTTTGTGGAGGTTTTAAGTACATAGTACTAGTCACTTTATTGAATATAGGCGCTGTGTACCAACTTTTCACCAAGTGTGAAGAGATGCCATAAGAGCCCCTCAAAGAGAGACCACTTAGGTTAACAATCCACATACATAAAAAGATAAAGACAAACATGCAGTGACAACACTGGTCAAGGTCATTGTTACTCTTACCAAAACAGAGGAACTCCACACGGATGAAACAAAGAGGGGCAAAGCGCAGAAAGGATCCCGAATTTGCCCGACCAAAACACTGAGGAGTCATCATCGGTATTGAATCTCTCTGCAGTCAACTTGAGTCCGGAACAACTTTCTTTTCTCTCACGAGGTTTATCTTTTTGTCCAACTCAATACTTTAATCTTTTTTGAGACTGTTGTCGATGTGAGCAGTTTTGTGCTGAAACTGGTCCTCGAAAAATTTGTTGGCTGACCAGCATCCACAGAATACTGAATCTCCCGAGGACTTTGCGACATCTAATTACAATGATTTTCTTTTTCAGGATTTTTGTGTGGTTGACACACTCCAATCATTACAATCATAGTTGGAAGTGGTGCCCTTGCTGGGTGTCAACCAAGAGACAGTGATGCGTGCTGTATCTACTAAATGTAAACCTTTGAAAGCACTTGAACAACTTTATAATGATGCCAATATCATTAGACAAGGGCGGCTCCATAGTGGTTATTAAGTCCGCTGACTATAAGAACAAAGCTCTTAGACAACACTCAGACATCGCATCTTACACTACCCTATCCACTAATACTACCACTAAGCTTAAAAAAAAAAAAAAAAAAAAAAAAAAAAAAAAGCTTTTTTTCCATGGTTGATACTGCTTAGGTAAAGGTTTAACTACGCCAAATACTGCTAACTATTTGAAAGTAACTAACCCAGTTACTCCTATTTTCTACCTGTATACTAAGATACAAACATTTGAGGGAGTAGGTGTTCCTAAGTTCCGACCCATTATATCTAGCATTTCATCTCTTAATGGGCATCTTTCAGAAATTATAGATATCCTTACAACCGTTGGTATTTAGGCTTCATTCATATTTGAGGGACACTACTCACGTTTTGAATTGTCTTAAGGACACGTAGCACAGTCACTATTCTTGGGTTACACTTGATGTAGCCTCACTGTATTCCAGTATACCTTATGATTTGTGCTATACACGATCACTTAGACAAGTACAGTGTTTAGGATGAGGGCCTCAAATCTTTAATTTTGCAAGCTACAGAATTTCTACTATTTCATATCTTTTTTTATGTTTCACTCTGCTTTCTATCTCCAAAGATGTGAGACTGCGATGGGTGCTAAATTTGCCCCTTCCTTTGCCAACCTATATATGGGCTGGTGGGAAGAGTCCCACACCTTTGGAGATCCTTTGGATATATCTTTAGGTTCTCATGAGATTCTATATTAACGTTATACTGATGACTTGATTCTCATTTGGTGTGGCTCCAAGTTACTTCTAGATACATTTTTTTCCACACATGTAACAAGAACAATTTGAACCTTACATTTACAGATGTGGTACTGTTCCATTAGTGTAGAGTAATCTAGGCACATATGTCATAGGGCCTGTAAATGTATAGTGAGCCAGACACAGATGTCATAAGGTTCCATCAGTGTATAGTGAGTCAGGAGCAGATATCATAGGGTTCCATAAGGGTATAGTGAGCCAGACGCAGATGTCACAGGGTTCCGCAAGTGTATAGTGAGCAAGACACAGATGTCATAGGGTTCCGTAAGTGTATGGTGATCCAGACACAAATGTCATAGGGTTCCGTCAGGGTATAGTGAGCCAGACTCAGATGTCATAGGGTTCCGTCAGTGTATAGTGAGCAAGACACAGATGTCATAGGGTTCCGTCAGTGTATAGTGAGCCAGGCGCAGATGTCGTAGGGTTCCGTAAGTGTATAGTGAGCAAGACACAGATGTCATAGGGTTCCGTATGTGTATGCTAAGCCAGACACAGATGTGGTAGGGTAGAGGGTAAAAGGTAAATAAATCTAGTCTGACTACATTGCTCTAAACAGTGGGTTTATGACTAGAACATCTCTTGACTAACTGACATCTACTGGCTTCTGGCAAATGCACAGATGGAATTATTTGTATATTAGAACAGTACTTGGTCATGCTATGCATAACAGTCACTTTTCATTTAAAAAAAAATACTTGCCAGCATCTGCTGCCAGTCGCTAACAAAAAAACAAAACAAAAACTTGAGCTTAATATCAGACTTGTCTCCCAGAGAGGTTATATCTAGAGACACTAAAGGTGGAAAATAGCATACACACACACACCAACACCGCAAAAATCCACAAACCAGGATTATAACAAATCATAAAAACCTTTATTTCTTCATAAATAATAAAGGTTTTTAAATATTAGCGTAAGGGGTGGATTTTTGTTACGAGCGCCATGTTTAAGGCTAGTATAGCATCTATGTTTGTGAGTGTTATTCACTCACCTTTGCACTTTGATGAAGTCCTATAGCATCTCACTATTTTAGCTGTTTAATTATATTCTGTTTGTGTATTTTTGGTGCTGGGGAGAGCACCCATTGTCGGAGGCTGCGTTACACTGTGGGAAGTATTTCATTGTAGTCTATGCATGCATTACAGCACAGAGTGTTCACATATTGCCGATCTTTGTATCACTACTTTCGTACACATTTGGAGATATTTGCTATATCACTGTTATTGACTTGGAAGTAACAATAGTAACCACTCTCTGGATACGTGATTGATATATCCCCGATGTACAGGGGGACCATTAGTTCTCAAAGCCAAATAGCTTTTTCTTACAATTACTAATGTGTTGTCCCAAACTTCTTTATTATTGTACAACTTTTATGTATTCAGTGTTCTATAGTTTGAATTCTATTAAATGGAGCTACAAACTATTTTCTGGAAAAAGAGAAGCAAAAGGTGGACACCTCCCCACCCCCAGTATTTATTATATTCAGCGATGTCTAAAGCTCTGATTAACAAGACCAAAGTCATGTATCTGATGCAATATGTACCTGTAACAGCATTAAGAAGCTTTGCTCATATGGATTAATTCCTTATGTTGAAGGTGCTAATTGGTCAATTTAATGCAATAATAATCTGCACCATATTATAATTTAGTAGAACAATTTTGTGTTTTTGTTACAGCCCCATATACAGCAATATTGCCAGGTCAGGTTTGGTTAAAGGGAATGATTATAACACTACACATTTTCATCAAGTGAAAGTATGGTACAACACCTTCTATATGTCAAGAAGACACAAGCCTGGTGACTTTCCCTGCCTGAGAAGCAGCTTATATAGTGCAGGTAAGCATTAATCTAGTGAGGTTAAAGCATGACAATTCATGTACATAACCCTTGCTCTCCCCTCATATTATTTATTCTCTAGTCACTTAAAGAGACCATCAACTAAATATAGTTTATGATGAATAAAACTAAATGGAAAAGGCTCTATACAGTGTACTCATTTATACATTTGCTTGCAATTTGGGCAAGAGACACGTTTTGAACGTGTCTGTGGTGTCTTCTGTTTATGACATCACCTAAGGCCTGGTATGCATTTCCCTTGGAAAGAAACTTATTTGCATATCAAGCCATAGACGATGACAAATGGAAAACCGCGCAGAACCTTTTCTATGAATTTGATTGATGGAAATTCTTCCCACACACTGTATAGATCATTGTTTTCTTGTCTACATTGAGAGTATAACTATTATTTAGGTGTCCCTTTCACATCCAGGTAACACAGAGCCACAAAGCAGTGATAATGCAAGAACTGCAAACCAGGGCAGAGCTGGGAAAATATTACCCTACCTGAAACCTGTGACAATTAACCCTCTGAATACCAGAGAGCTTTAATTCACTGCATACCTGTGGCACTTAAACAAACAAAAAACCCAAAACAAAGAAAACTACAAAGTAGTCACTTATTCAAGAGTGACAAATAAATGATTACATATAAGTAGATGTAGTTCATAAAGGGATTACTGGAGGGTATCCACCATGTCATCACAAGATATTACCTCTGTATAAGGGATGAGTCATTTATTGACCACCACCTATAAGGGAATAACTCATCACTTAGCCCCAATAGTAACAGGAGAAACCTTACAAGCCCAACATCCCTCTTCATCCCTCCTCCGTTCTTTGGCCGTATTTATTCAGAATTGAATCTGCTGAAAATAAGAATAATTGAAAATCAAGGTGTTCATTAGTATAAGATTTAATTGTGTTTTAAATATGGTTCATCTTACAGACACATTCTGCTTAACACAAAAGGAAATAGGTTTGTAGGACTCAGCTTGCCGACCTCCAGTCTAAGGTAAGCAATCAGGACACATTCTGTAATAACGTTATCAAACACTGTTCAGTTCATTTCTAAATTCAGTATTTGCACAGGTTCTAACAGCCCAGCTGGATGTTATATATAGATATATACACACGCAAGCCATTCAAACGGGGAAATGTGAATTACATACACGCAAATGTAGTGAAGTTGTTGTTTTTTTCATGCTATTTATATACATATTTGCATATCATTCACCTTTTTTTTCTGTGGAGTTTCTTCCAAGATTGCACTGCAATATGTCAGAAGAATTTACAGTAAAGGTGGAGTGTGTGTGTGTGTGCGTGCGAGCATGTACAATCTTTCAAAAACAATTAAAAAGGTGCTTCAAAGTGATAGTCTTCCTTTGAACATCTAAATTCCAAAGACTTAAAGTTTAGATTTGTTATTTAGTTAATTTTTCATCTCTGGCCCCTCCGTCTGGCTGAACAATCGGCATGCTTGATTATAATGCATCATTGTTTAAATAGGTTTGGGTTTGAATGGAAAAAAAGCTCACCTTGTCAGATTGTTGGCCTGCACTATTCTGCACTGTCAATTTGTTTTGTGCAAACGTTTGGTAAAGAATACTGACATATATATATATATATATATAAAAACTGAAATAAACAAGACAGATATAGAGCAATGAAACAAAAACAGAGGAGGGGGAGGTAAAGAGAGCAAGACAAAAAAAAAAAATTGGGGGAGCTAGGACATTTACCAGACGGCTTAGATAAAGCACACAAGGATCATATATCACAACATGATAAATAAAGTTACTTTTGATTTGATAAAGATTGTAGTCCCCCCCTCACTTTTCTTGGAATGTGCAAAATTCTGTTCTAGTTTTATCCCCGCAAGACCTCATCATATTCATATATATATATATATATATATATATATATATATATATATATATATATATATATATATATATATATATATATATATATATATATATATATATATATATATATATATATATATGCACACATATTACTGAAATGCATTATAAGAGATCAATTTTACTATGGTGTCCAAAAGGATTCTCTAGACCAGATCTCGTGATTAGAAGGGAGGAAATCAAAATTCTAATTAATATCTGTGTCCATCGAAGATGCAGTCAAATGAAAAAAGTCCGGTGCTTCTGTGATACATGGAGCTGTAGCAATGCGGCAGCCATTGGGAAACGTAACCTTGTTCATGCCAGAGCTGGTGAGCAAAGCTTGGCCCCCCTCATCACAACTTGAAGGATTAAAGAGACGATTGTAGATAGAAATCTGACGTTTTCTATTCAATGTTCTTAAAAGACAACACATCCAGATTAGTGTTCTAAAAATCCATCACAGGGTCCTTTTGCTCCCTGAGGCGTGCCCATCCATCTTGGCAGGTGCTCACTGATTGGAAGGGACATGCAGGAAAATAAACAGTTAATGTACAAGGTATTTATACTGCGCGTCGAGAACAGAAAGTGAATCCGCATTTTCTTCACAGTGTCCTCAGGAGTCATTATTTACATACAAATGGTGCAGGTGTTTCAGTGCTTGGCTTTTGCATACATAGGTATTTAATAGTAGGATTGTCTGTACGTTTGCCGAAAGAAAACTCCGGTACATTGTGATGATTCATTGTTTTTCAAGCAAAGAAAAAAAATATATATATACGAGACCTCTCTCCCCAGCCATTTAGCACTTAGCATTAAATAAAATGGTGGGAGGCGCTCCTCTGTCTGCTATCCATGGATCAGGCAATTGCAATTGCCATTGATTTTCAGTCCATCACTGAAAGCTGAGGTCAGGATTCACCTTCAATGTCAATTACAGGCTGCTTTAGAGGTACAGTAAGGAGAGCTTCAGCTTCTTCGTGCATCTATTTGTAGACATAAGAAAGCACACTGATTAATACCCTCAATGATACACGTATAATTAACATGACTAGCTAGGACTCTGCAAACAGCTCATTAGAGCCGACAGCACAGTTATCTTAAATGATAGCCATTAGAAAAATTAAATTTTATTGCAAGAGTCAAATTTTTCAATGGAAATGCTCATTAGGATACAAATAAAAGTGCCTTATGGAGCCCACCAAGGTCTGTACAGGCGCAGACATGTTTGGAACCTTGGGTGAGATTTTGCTTCAGACGTCGTAAGATTCTAAACATGTCCGCCCCCTAATAGAGCTTAATGGAGAAATAGAATAGGTTTATATGAAATGCAATTAAACAAAAGTTCAGATTTTGCCTATATAAAACACAATAAGTATACAATAATATACTGTAAAATACAAGTAGTGTTGCAAGATTTACAATTAAAAACTGTCCTAATTTACATAAAATAAATTTCTTGTGCGTTTTCTTTGTTTTCCTTTGGAAAAGTCAAGCAATATATCAAAAACCCTAACATGGTTTCACACAAGAGAATAACGTCTGTAAGGTTGCTAATCTGACAGTTATTCTAGCTTTTATGGATACCGAGGAAGTCATGGATACGTACAAGCTGAAACTGCACATCCTGAAAAAGCTCCTGAATGAACCTCCGAGAGGGAAGCCGAAAGGTGCAATGAGCTAATAAGTGAGAGACCTCAGAGTAGAGACAGATGTCATCGAAGGCCTGAGGAAATTTTTCTTTAATCCTTAAGCAAAAGAGAAAAAGTTAAATTTTAAGAGCAAAATTCTGCAGAGTTCATATTAAAACATGATCTGAATCTATAAGGTGCTTCATACAGCAATATAGCAGGTATTACGGAGACCCATGATATCAGTGGAGAAGAGTGGGCTTCATGGAATAGGTTTGTAAAGCCTTAAGGCTGACAGAGCATCATGGGGTATGTAGCTACTAAACCGCTGCAGTGCCAAGGTTAGCCATCACTGCACTACACTTATGCCTACACACCGGATTGTCTGCCCTATATTTTACCTTGAATTCACAGACGTGTTACATCATCAAAATAGATCTCTGGGAGCCAAGTTAGGCTATTTTGGATTGTATTCCTTCAAGATGTATTTCTTCCTGGCTGTCTAAATAATTAGCCTTCCCCAAGGTCTTTAAAATAAATGGAACTGACAGCACCAGTTCTATGTGATGCTTTAATAAACGTGTTTAGAAGGGATCACTGTTGGTGTTGGAAAACTTAAAAAGACACAGACTGGAAAGGACTTCATCAATGCATTGTATTAAGCAACAAATCGCTGTTGCATGCTTTGGTGGACACCATTAAAAATCAGAGACATGAATTGTCTGCCCTTATATCAGCATGCATGGGGGGGGGGGGGGGGGGGGTCGTGCGAATGAAGATGGTCTATAACTAGCTGATGTTTAAATATGAGTAAGGATTTCCCCCTTGTGGCCTTTTAAATAAATAGCTGTAAATTGTGCTTGGACAGTAATAACTTAATTGTAAATATCTTACGTTAAAAGCCCGGTTTCATGACCTTTTGTTCCTACCGAGCTGCTTAAATTAATGACAAGTCGCAGGACCTCCTTCCTTAGCAATATTCTGCACACTGGCGTGTCTTCAGGAATGGACTTCCCACCTAGAGCAAAAAAAAAAAAAGTTACACTATGATTTATACTCACTCCTTTCAAGGGGTTGACTGCATTTTGTTCCTTTGAAATTGAAAAGATCAGAATCATCCTAATTAGAAGTGGCACAATTATTAAGGTTCTTGTCCATCTGCCTAATTATTTTACACTACCCCAAATATTCATGATCTCCAACTAGGAGCAGAAAATTATTTGTGACCATATCGCTGATGGACACGTCTAACTCCAAATAAAAAGTCATTTTTGTATGTGGTCAGCTTCCTGTCCAAGGTGGAGGTCCAGCTAGACATACATAAGTCGAGACACATTACTGAAGACTATTACCTGCCTTGGTGGGACCAAAGTGTCCCATTCTATGAAAATAAATTCCAATGATGAACATGGCACCAAGTACTGCGCAATTGATGCACATTTAAAAGGACTATGCCACCTGCATTGTGTTTATAACATGAATGTGCCGAAAACCCCCAAAATGCATATATCAAGAGAAAAATGTGCTTTAAATGCGTCTGTGATGTTTATGACATCACCTGTGAAAAGTAGTTAATTAGCATAACAAGCCACAGGTGAAGACAACAAATTTTTCTCTTATATTGCTTGTAATTTACATAAATCTTTTTTTTTTTTTTTCTACTACATTCACAGTATATGTTTGGGTGGAAGAGTCCCTTTAAATTGCGCTAACAGATCACACAGTGCGCGGTTGATTCATATCAGCACTTACCTAGAACTAATTCTGTACTTTTTGTACTGCTCGCAGAACCTTGGGAAGTAGCATCACTACAACCTGAAATTCCAGAAAACTTTAAATGATGGGTTACCACCTCTATGTGATTGGGGATGGTATGCGCGCACCAATCAGAATATGGAATGTCGGGAAAGTCTGGGGAAAAAAAAAACAGGGTAACAAAAGGCTAAATGAGTGAAATGAAATGTGATGTGCAGATACCTGGATGTGGAACAAAAAAACAACAACTTTAAATTAATGCAACAACACAAAAACGCTCAAAATAAAAGTAACAGGATATTCCATGAGCAGAGGACGGATAATTGAGGAGTGAATTAGAAGGGAGTGGCTGAATTATAAAGAATGACATTAGTTGCCTATTGCGCCAAAGGAAATTGCTTGAAATATTTGTTAGAAATGTTCAAACGGTAAATAAATAAAAAAAAACATGTGTTAATGCAATGACCAAACAACAGGTTCCACTCAGGCTTGGGAATGGTGCGTTCTTTTGGTATTTGAAGGAAGAATTAATCCTCCATAAAGAGGTATTTTGGAACAAAGCCAATGTTTACAAGTAAAGGCAGGCTGCAGAAATAGGACAGTAAGGTAGTAAGGAGCCGTGTAAAAGAAACACGTGTTAAAGAAACGGCCCACATTTACCTCGCAGAACAAATACTTATATTGGGAAGACAAAAGACAACAAGCTTTAACAATCAGGAGCTTCATCCAAATCACAGTGGCAAATAGAAGATGGCAGCTTTTGTACCGCTCAAGATGGTAATTTCTAAACAATCCAGAGCACTAGTCACATGTTCATTGCTCATGTTTATAAGCATGACACAGATCATATGAAAAGTAATGAAGTGTGCAAGTAGAGAGATGTGTCAAAGCTGACACATCCTCCCAGCTTATCCGTAAACACTGCCCGATGATGCTTTAAAAGGCAACTTTAACTTTACTCCACATTAACCTCATGTCAGCCTCATTTGAAGAGATATGTTTAATGCGACTCCATATATCCAGCAAAAATGAAATAAAACCTTTATATTTATAGCTCTCCCTCTAGACAGTGTATATCATGTTAAACACTCACAACTGAAGCACGTCTCCATTTAGTTTACTTTCTCTGCTTTGAAGAAGATTTTCAGCTTTGTGAAAATAATTATATTTTCTCAACGAGCCTTAACGAGATGAACTTGCCCCCTACAAAGCCCGACTTATGAACATGTCTGTGCTGGTGCTCTTGGAATTTCCTTTGTATTACAACATCATATGTTGGTGGTGGGATGTTTAAACCTCTGCAGATTGCAATGCCAAGGTAAAAGTTTTTGTAATGTGCACGGTGATAAGGATATGGTTGTACAATGGCTATTTGCCACTTAGCGATAACAGCGGGACACATAGCTGGTTTCACTAAGATAACTATAGGTTGTGTTGCACGTCTTTACCATTGAATGAGTGTGGCTATACTGGACCTGGCAGTAACTATGTAAAACCACCACGTTCTCTGTTTAGCTCATTATATTTATAAAAGCTCTAGAAGCTGGGCACAAAATGGTTATTTACTTGTAACTCAAAAAGAAAGGAAAAAAACAAACAAACAAGACTACACATCTCTACATACCTAAACGACCAAGTTGATTACTATGATTGTAGCCCATTATTTGGAAGCCAACGCAGTAGAGGCAGTTATCATCTGTGTGTTCCTGCAGACCGGAGTCTTCGGTGTTTTCAAGGAACTGGGAAGCATCTGACCGGCTCGAGTTCATTATCTCCGTAATGCTGAACTGCGGCCGCAGTGCTTGGAAAGGAATTCTTGTCCCAGACCCTGGGATACCTTACAAGCAAATGAACAAAAGCAAAAACATGCATTATACAGCCGACAAGGTGTAGTTACCAACCAGGATCGAAGAGCAATTTTGTATTTAAACATTAGTAATTCTTTAAACCTGGAAGAATGGGCTATGCCCTTATAACAGTCTGTTAAAATAAAAACCCACCTGCTATGGGGTAGATGATAATTGGGAGACTAGTACAAATTATGCTGGCCATGTAATCTTAGCACAAGGGTGAAAGCGACCGTCAGCAACGAAGACTCTATACTAGAGTTGGTGATATCACGCGGGGTTCTTAAATAACGCCAACAGCTGGACACCTTACCTGGCGCTTCTGGTGCAAAGAATTTAGCGACACGTTCTTCACAAGGAGGCACTGACTTCTGAAAATAAGGGGTTTCCTTCACCTGGAAAACAAATGTAATGTTTTAGTAGCTTGTACTATTTGTGTCATTTCATATTGATCATCCCCATCCAGGCTCTATAGAAATGGAAAGCATCTCATATAATAATACATTCGCCAGTGTTACTCCAGTGCAGCAACAAACTATGATATCACACGTGAATGACATCACGCCAACACGTTAAGGAATTCACGCATAATTTGGAGACATGACGAGAAACGAATGAACGGATTCCGCGACCTTTACGTACCTGAAACATGTCGTTAATATCTACTGGGAGAGCGAGACCAATGTAGTCGTCAGAACTGCCGTAGGTGGCATTGGACACCATGGAACGTACAGAAGAGGAGCGCTGAAGCGTATTCTGATTTATGGGACTTAATAAATCTTCTTTATCTAGTGAAGCATAACTTAATGCCTTCATGAACCTGTCAGGCAGAGAGAATGATTAACAGTAAGTACTGGGAAATTAGCACAACTCTAAATGCATTCTTATTGGTAAAATAAAGGAAAGCTTCTCATCACAGTCACTGCATCAAAAACATGATTACTAATAAACCTAAAGAGTTCACTGTCATCTATTCCAATCTATTCTATTTCTGTAATTTAAAGGGCAAGTATATATATAAAAAAATCCTTTTTTTACACTTAATACCCAAGTTGCATTAGTAGTGTGTATTAACTTGTATCAAGGTCCTTTGCAAACTCACTGGCCCTGTGATTCTTTTCTTATGCAGTGGGACTATAATATAATGAAACAAATAGATCACCTACATCAGTGTGTATATAATGCCTGTATGGGAACAGACCGGTAGAACCATTACCACATCATTACTAGAACCAGATGGTTCTTGTCTGGCCGTTTTTTACACTACTGGAGAATTATTATTCCTGGACTTTACAGCAATATTACATATCTGTTCTGCAAATTGGTACTGTATCAATCAGCCATAACCACCTGATATTGTACACTTGAAATGTGCATACTAATTTGACTAATTAGCTGTCTATGAAGAAGTTATTAAAGCTGGATCACCCCACTCCGTATGCATAATGCAGGGCTTTCGCTGCTAGCGCAGAGACCCCCGTGTTTTGCATGGACCCTGCTGATCCCATGAAGAAACGAGGGTCTCTCTCTGCCCTAGCAGCGAGAACCAGTTTCCGACCAGACGGCTGAGTGCTTCCTATGGAAGCATGGCAGCTGACAATCAGAGAATAAACTGGCGTGAACTATCAAAAGCCAGTTCCATCCTCACAAAAGGGACAACTAACATTTCACTTGAGCTTCTATATTAGAAGCACAAGTAAACTAGAACATTTGGTGTTCCTTTAAATGAACATCCACTTTAAGATGAATAACTTAAAATGTTTGTTTCTATGATAAACCGTGCTTGGTATATTTAAGTTTTATTGATAAACGTATTTTCTAATCAGTACTCATTTTACAAATGTAGCTTACTTCTAGAGATTTACTTTTTTTTTTTTTACTAAACTCCAAATGTAAGCTACAGAAACATCTTTCTTATAAAAAAAAAAAAAAAAGCAGCACCTCTTTGCTTCTGGAATAATATATAGTAATATTGTCAATTTTGGAAGACCATTTTAATTCATAGGTGTTTACAGCAAGCCCCATACTGAATGTCATAATTACATATTGGGCGCCATATCTTAAGCTCTGGTTGACCAATCAGCATTGTAGTTAGCCCTACCTGCTTGAAGTTAGCCTGGAATCCAGGCTTCCGGTCTTCATGGTTATTGTATCAGTGAAGAGAACGTCTTTAGCAGGTGATGCCAAGGCTTCGGAATGGGACAGTGACGGGTGCATCCGCTGCTGCTGAAGTCGTTTCAGCGTAGCATAGCCAAACGCATCGCGTGAACTCGTATAGTTAAAATTATAATCCGCTAAACTCTTTATGGCAGAAATGGAAGGTGCCTTAAGGGACTGCGCCCTACGTGGAAGTGTATGGGACAACCCAGGTGGCACCAAGGACACGGAATTTGATTTTGAAAGGGGCAGATGATTAGGATGCAGTATGGATGGGTGAATAGTTTTGACAGTCTTGGTGCTTATTACTGTACTTAAGCTCCCACAGTCTGTATCGAGGTTTGTACCGTCTATCCCCACAGTCTCTCTGGAAGGACTTGAACTCATTGAGCTTATACCGCTAGTTGTGGTGTCCGTATTAAAACTTAAACTGCGGCTTTTGAAATTGGTGGTCGTCGTTCCGTCTATTAGCTTTTCTCTGCTTGCGTGATCCCTGTGGTTTTCGTTACCCAGGCTCTTTGGAAGCTTTAGATCGTTTTCTGTAAAACTGGGGGTGCTGCCTGTATCATCAGTGTGTTTGCTGACAAAAGAAGTCTCCAGACGAAGTGTATTAATTTTTGGAACTTTGAAAACAGAGCTGAAACTGTCCATGGAATTAAACTCCGAGTTTGAACTGGGCTCGGTCAGCGTTCGGTTTCGCCTCAAACCTGCCTTGTTGTCGCTTATCCGTTCTCGTGTTTTGGGATCACTGCTGCTGCTGCTTCGGGGTTTTTTACTGGGAAGCGTTAATGAATTGAGAAAACGATTTTTCACAAACTTGCTTTGTGCGAGAAGAGTGAATGGGCTACGATCCTTATCCTTCAAGGGTTTATCGTAAAAGATTTGCTCGGACTCCTCCGTAAAAAAGAAAGGATTCGGGGAAGAATTACCATACCGATCATCCTCTATGATAAACATGCCTTGAAAGAAACAAATGAATGAATGAAAAGGTTACTTTAGAAAAATTTACTTTGGGCCTAAGCTTACTATGCAAGTTTGCTTTCTTGTTAAAAAGTAAAAAAAAAAAAATTCTACTATTTTACCCAGTTTCCTAGAAATTCTCAATTACCTATAGTTTCCCTAAAAAAAAAAAAAAAAAGAAAGGTTCCCCCGAAACATCCATGCATGTATTTATCTATAGATTTTTTAATTTATTTTACCACAAATATACAGAATAGATTACCGGAAAACATTAACAAAATGTGACTTCAGACTCTACTTAATCATATATCGAAGTCACGTCATTAGTCTTTTCCTTTCAACTGTAAGCATGGCTCTGCCTACCTTACGTACTGATCAGTCTGTTCAACTAACTGATTTGATAACTCCCCCTTTAAGCAGTGTCACTTATCAGATCTGGCCAGTGTCAATTATCAGTTCGGGCCAGTTACATATTTAATTATTTTATTACAGAACATTTATATATCAACACATCTTGAGACCATCAGCTGCAATGATCTCAAAAAACATGGTAATGCCATCAAATGAGTGGAAAAAGGTTAGGAGAAATTCATACTATTTGTAGACATGTTACTAAGTGACTGTGCAGAACTAACAGTGCAATTTAAAAATAGAGGGTGAGGAAGATATTATAGTATACCTGATTTAGTATAAAAAGTGTAGAATATGTTTGTTTTATTTAAACATATATATCTAAATATTTTAAATGTAAAATATAAAATATTCACAACTTAACCCACCTATCTGAAGATAGAAAGGGGTGTGTATTGAGAGTAATAGGGTAGAACAAGGGCGTCCAAGTTGTTTCTGATGTGGGCCTGATGTACAGAAATGCATGTGTGAATTGGGACACATTAATTTGTAATGGTAAAGAATTGGTAGCTAGCCATAGAACATTCTGGGGTCATATAGCATCCCAAAAATAAGTTAAATCAACTTGGTTAAAAAAAAAAAAATAACCCTACATGTTAATAGGTCTAAAGATAATATGTATAGAATCAAGTCCGTTTGGCTGAATTCTACAAATTTCAAATATTCCAAACGTTACCAGTTGAACATGTAAATTCCACATCGAAAAGTAAAGCAAGAACATGGTAGAGATAAAAGTATCTGTTCAATGGTTTTCTTACTGGGAAGTGCAGATTCACTCTCACTATTGTGGCGGGAGCTGGTGGATTCAGAGTTTAAGCTTAGTGTGCTTGGCACGGAAGATAACTCGTTACAAAGTTGCTCCATGTCGTCAGGAATCACAGGCCATGGATGTCTGCGACTATGCCTCACGGAATCCCAGTTGTAGTGCTTTAAGATATCACAACCTTGCTTTGTTTTGGCAAGCAGGCCAAGGACATAAGCACACGTTCTAGAAGTAGATAAAAACATGAAAAAAACCCCCATTAACACTGAAATTACTATAATCAGAAAAACAAGAGACTGAACTCTATGGATTAGAGTCTGGATTAAAGTGATTATTTTTTTTTTTTTGTTCAAGTTTTCTCTGGAGTGGATGCATGAGTTTGTTGAACTGCATTATCTTTTTCATTTACAGTAATGGTGAAGAATACCTTGTATGGAGATATGTTTAGTCATTAGCAATAGCACAAAAGCAGTCTAACACTAATAAAAATCTACTTTATGCAAAACAAAACTAGACATTTCTAGGACTAATGAGAATATGGCTAGTTATGTCAGGTGGGCGTTTGCTGTCTAGTGGATCACACAGTTTCAACCTGTGCAATCCATGGTTTCCTTTTTTTATATATTAACGTCTTCTACTGTGATACAGTTAGAAAAAAAAAAACAATTCACAAAACACCTGAGGTCAATATACTTCAGAACGATTGTTCCCGTAGTATTCAGTCTATGAGCACAAACCATAAGTATACGGAATTGTGCAAACTATTATATCTATAAATATGATGATTGAAAGCAGACCTACCCCCTTATTGAAAGAACTTCACAATGCTGGGCAAGTGCTATAATATCTGGTATCACATTTTCCTCTTGTAGCAAATTCAGGCCCCAGTTAGATGATCCAATATTTCCCTAAAAAGAATGAATGATAACAAAAATTTGATTAAAAAAACATGCTGCTCATTTGTCTAGTGATAATCTACAGCAGAGCTTGACAAAACTAAGAACCAGGATTCCTCGATGCTGGCACTTCTTTTTTTATTTTTTTTAATATAACGTTATCAAATGGACTACAAATATTTATTAAGCACTGGCCAGCCACCACATGCTGGCCTACGTGTATACATTGTTAATCTCTAGCCATGTGGCTGGCTATATATCATGGGAGCCCAAGAAGGCTCCCAAAAGGTAGCAGATATTTCTTTGGTAAGAGCTTTGTCTATGCAGTCACAACAAGTGATATTTACATAGGAAATATTACTAGACTGTACAGATTTGACTTGTGGAAGGTGGGAATCCAGGAAGCTAGAATCCCCCACAATTGCAGTATTTATGGAAAAAAACAACAGTTAAAATCATATACATTACAAATATTTGACAATTAGGACTAGCACTTTTTAGGAAAATTATGCTAACCAGCCGGTGAAGATTGTGAAACGCGTCCTGTATGGTGTTTTCTATGTCATTTTGTCTCCCTGGGATGACAAATCATAAGGTAAGAAGCTGGAAGTCTCTTTTCCCCCCCTTAGTTGTAATTAGACCGTTCTAGTGATAGTGCTACTATATTACAAATCATATAGATTTATTTTTATGGTGAATGTGCACCTACTATAGCTAAGCATGAAAAGAAGTTCACGTGTATATATACACCACATAGACCAATCATTGGCAAGATATACAATATTAATAAGTTGAAAACCTTGGAACCTGCAACACTGATTATTTTTTTAATTATTGTATTTTATTATTACTAATGAATTGATATTGTTTTATTATTACTTGGCTTTGTGTGGGGATTATTTAAGCAAATTACTATTTGTGATAAAAAAAACAACATTCATTCCTGGTATTATTTAAGGCATCTTATTTTGGCACGAATATTTCTTACCAGAGACCAAAGTGCTGCCTTCAGTTGCTTGATCCCTTCCCACTTGTCCAATGTTGGCGATCGAACATTGTAACTAAGATCTGGGACGACATTCTAAATGGAAAAACAGTAATAGAAAATAAAATAAATCATATAATAGTAAAAAGGACAGACACTGCCAGTTCACAAACACTGTTGTGTTAATCCTTTATGGACCATATTTGTATTTTTTTGTTGTGTGCTTAACTCTAATTTAGCGGCTCTAATATGTAATCTGCTTTGTTTTCATACCATGTTAATTATTAAAAAATATATATTTTTTCATTAATGACATGCCAGAACAGTGAATGGTGCGCAAGGGGTTACATACATAAACGTGAGAACAATGTTTATTGAATTGTACTTGCTTTCAAAACCTAATGCATGGAGCCAAAAATGTTGTACCGTGTCAGTAGAAGCGACATCTACTATCCAAATGAGAGGCTTTAAAGGTTTCTCAGCCATAACATTTTTGCTCTGCGCCATCTGTTCAGGCATTTCTAATTATGTGATAATGGCTATCATATCTATGCTTTTTATTTGTCCGTTTGGCAGTGCCGTGGACTAAAATACTGATTATGAAGAGAGATATTTGCTTGTGATGAAGCTACTGTAAAAAAATAATAAGACCTGCAAATGTATTGTGTGTATGTACACAAACAATGCAAATGGTCACAAACACCATAATTTACAATAATCACATGATACTTCATGTATCCCACCACAAATGAGCTTCGTTACCCACTCAGCTGCTACAGCTGATCACTCAAGCAGAACAGAGAGACGGTTTACCAGAATTACTGTGCTTAAATCTCACCTGAACCTCCAAAAGTTGGCATCCAGTTTTATGATGCACTAGCTGCCCGTACAGGTGGACTGGCAAATACACATGTGGTCGTTGTAATCTGTATAAACGAGATTCCATCGGGTTCATTTTATTATAGGAGGTAAGATGTCACAGATAATGCAAACGCTTTATATCAGATAAGATGTTGTGAAGTTGGAAGAGGGGAGACATTACCTTTGGTTGCTGCGCCGGACGTAATTATCACCATCAACAGGTTTTCGATACGTGGTGAGAGCTTCATTAAGTTGCTCTTCAATTAAATCCACGTATTTCAAATTATATTCCTGCAATACAAAACTCTGTGAATGGTGTGCGAGATATCCTGCATCTTCTAAAAACACTAGGGTCAACCGAAATGTACTTATTTTCTACCAGTGACCATAAAGGTTTATAATAACAGAAGCAGGAACACTAAAGTATTTAACATGAAAAAGCATGATGAAATAATGTCCTCTTTTAAATACGTCCTGGGTACGTTACTATTGCCCAGGCCTGATTCTAATTCCCAAGACTGCGGCGCATGTCCATGGTACTATACATGGTAATATACAGCATGCATCACTCAGATTTCCTTTATTCATGGTACAGAACTTCAGATCCGCAGACACTTTATAACATAGTACTACTGCCAGTTTTAATTAAAACAGATGAAGGAGCAGAAACTCATGGACGCCAATTCATACCCATTAAACACAAAGATACCTTTTGCCATTTTTCCAGCTGCTTTGTTACATAACCCCTTTCATTCAGGTATGAAAACCCCTTTGGAATGGACAAAAACCTGTCATTAAAAGAAAAGAACATAAGGAACGCAGATCTGGCGAGCACACGGCGCTGCAGGGTTACAATAAAAGAGTTACAAGTCAGGTTTACCTAAGTAGAAGGAGTAAGCCCTTGTCACCAAGATGAGACAGGGCTGGTTTCATTTGAATGAGGGCATGGAGATTAGCCTTCAAAGGAAGAAAAACAAAGAAAAACACTTCTGTTTACCATTGAATTCAGAAAAGAGAAGCTATTGTTCTAGTCTAACACTTTAATGGAAAGATCTTCAGTCACTATTAAGTGCAGAGAATCAGGGAACCCAGCTCACCTTATCTTCACAGGCCTCATCCAAGATGTCCAGAGCTTCCGTGGAAATGGTTTTGTTCTTGTCGTGCAGTTGTGTCACCAGTAACTCAATGCCCCAGTTGCTGAAGAATTCCACGTTAGCTCTCAGTAGGACACGCAGGTGCTTTGTTGCATATAACCGACAGCTCTGCGCATGAAGACAGACAAATCACGGTCTCATCCCCTCAATAATACATCTTCATTTCATACATACACTTGCCTTCATAGAACGAGAATCAGCAAAAGTGTACTGGAGTAATTAGAGTAAATTACAATTTCCTAATGCATGTAATTCAACCTCTTTCTGGTTTATTAACCTTGACTTTCGCTTGGTGACAAGGCTGTTTTTACATTTCTGGGGTGTTTGTGTTTAGCTGTAATTTTCTTCTCACATACTGTACACACACAAATTATATGCTGTTTTTATCATCATAAGAAAGGCTTTTCATTAGATACCATTATGTTCATCATATCTTATAACTACAAATAAAATCATAAAATATTAAAAAAAAACCTTTTTCTAACTTTGACCTAGAAAATATAATTTACACAAATACAATCATTAAAAAAGACCCCGTCTAAATAGTTTCTAGATGTTGTCCCGAGTTCGGAAATGCCTGTTTCCATGTTTTTCTGCAGTTTTTGCGAGTTATGGGGCAAAAAACAAAAATAATGTTTTTTCCTATTTTGACCTTTTGATCCCAACCCGAACCCTAAATTCAACCCCAACCCTATCCCTTATGCTAACCCTAATTTAATTGTTACATTGTTTAAAACGTACTTTACAATTTATATTCATTATTTCCACATATTTATCTTGTGCTGCCCTGTTTCCATGTGACTGCATATGGATACTGTCAGCACACGCCAGACAGATTGGCTGGGAATGTATCTATTAAGATACACATCGGATTTACTTGGGAAACAGAGGACCTGCTTTTTAACCCTTATTTCCATCATCAAAGTGATTGTCCTTTAATGGTTGAGATGTCGCCCTCTCAGCTGGAAAAGGAACAGCATAGTAGCAAATCATATTATTACCAATGAGGGCTATATCACCAGTTTTACATCACTCTGAATACAATCCAAGCAAGAAAATAAGTAATAAGGCTGTGGGTGGGGAAATGGTCAGCAAAGCTGTGAAAACTGTGCTACTTAATAATTATACAGGTTTCACTCTACATACTGTGTTATGTTTAAAGTTTAGCGGTTCAATAAGGAAGGGATTTAAAAAAAAAAAAAATGCATTATGGGAAAAAAGTTACACTCACGTCAGCAGAGGCGGTTAATGTTTTGGACAGAATAACTCTGGCGAGTCCATCTCGACTGTAATCCAAACTGGAAACCGCCAGCTTCAATAAGTGGTCTTGGTTTTTTAGAGAGCAGAGATTTAGAAGACTAAAAGAAGAAAAAAAAACAACCTCATTAATAAAATCTACTGGCTTTTTTTCTGGAGAGACGTATCCCCCACAAATATATCCTCTGATTGTTCCACAATGATGTGGCTTTTTGTTGTAACTTGCGTGTTTATTTTATTTTTTTATAATTCTATGAATGTTTATTAAAATAAATTCAAAATAAGTGTGTTTTTAAAAACCAGTATAATCTTTACAATGATCCCCCGGGCACACCTGTGATCCCCGCGGGCACACCTGTGTTAAAGTGTGACTCCAAGTGGCGTTTATTCCACACTTTTATCCAAAGCCCAGAGTATTTTGTGAACTCACATGCTGCAAATAAAATGACTCAATGACAGAATCCACTATGCAACACCTTACTTACCACTGAAACACATTACATTTCTCAAGCATTTTGACGCCGTGTGGATGACAGGACAAAGTGCCAATAAACAGAAAGTAGTTCTGGCTGAGTGTGTTTAGCAGTCCGTTGTTCTGAAGAGTACGGTCTGGTTTCATGCCGGATGAGGAGCTTAACCACTGCACAATGTCTTTAACAAGCTCCTCCAGGTAGCTCTGCCCATCCTTAAAGGAGACAGTGGGTAGAAGACAGTAAGGTGAATTCCAAAAGCTATATTTTTTGTGTACATGGAATAATGTCAACTTAGCATATGTCAGATGAGGCAAATGGTCATTGCACAATGTCCCAGGAGAATGAGATCAGGTCCCAAAAAGTGGGATTGACCAACAAAATGTGGTGCATGGCGGAAGTCTGGGTGGAGCTTTGGTGAGCTGTGGGTGAACTACTAAACCAGAGTTATAATAATGGGAAACTAGAACTTATAAGTAGCAAAGTTTATTCAATCCTGCCCATACATTTGTATTATTTTTTTTTTACTTGGTTTCCACTGCTTTACAGCTTTACTGCTTTACAGTAAATCACCGAAGACAAGATATAACTGATTTCTGCTAAAAGTGAATGTAACATTCCCTGTGAGGTCAGATCACCTAGTGAATAACATACAGTTCACTGCCCATCAGAATGACACCAGTTCACATAACATGGACATCAAGGGAAACATACTACACATTAATACTGGGTTTTCTTTTTTTAAAAATTGCTTTAAATGTTATATTAATGTGTGTGTATATATACACACATATATATATATATATATATATATATATACACATACAGACATTTTTTTTTTACATTTTATACACACACACACACACCTCCTCTGATTCCAGCAGAAATTCGGTGAACTGGCATCCCACTACAGTCAACTGCTTAGCCTTGTCGTAGTTCAGATCCAAATTAGCATAGAGTTTGCTACTGGGCTTGTAAAAATAAAGCAGACGCCGAACAAATCTGAAAAAAAAATAATATGCAATCCTCTTAAGAAAAAGAAAAGCTTAACATGCTACAAATGATTGAATGATTCTTCTCTATGTTCATAACACTATACAAGACACAAAACATAGCTTTATATTAAAGACGCTGAAGTATTGCTACAATTTATTGAATGATTCTTTCTCCGAGAAAAGATTTGTAATAAAATAGATATATAAGTGTTAATTTTATATCTATCTATCTATAGTCTTCAATGTTCAGTGGTGGAACAAGACCATTAAAGGTCCTGGTGAAGAAAAAGGTTCACTTCCCCCCACTAGTCCGATATTGCTAACTGTGGCTGAGATACGGAGAGTCTCTTAGGGACACATAAAACAGGTAGCTTCCATATTAGAGCTTAATATAATTGGAGTGCAAGAGTGGCAAACAACTGCTTAAAATGTTAAAGTAAAAACTGGCCTCATAAGGATGAGACGCAGACAAGATTCATCCTTGTCTGCTCACATTCCTACCCACAATGCTCAGATTAATATAGGGCGTCTATAGCCCTATATAGCCACCAGACAACCCACCAGGAGAATCGGGCAGACATCCTCCATGCTGCCCGACACTTCTGTCCATTATGACGGACAGACGGACAGCAGTGTTGGGCAGCATGGAGGATGTCTGCCCGATTCTCCTGGTGGCTAGCGGGGCAGACGGAGGATGTCTGCACGATATGCACAGACATCCTCCGCTGCTGCCCGGCACTTCCGACGGGACTTTTATGATGAAGCCAGAAGGACCCGGCTTCATCATAGAAGTCCCGGCGGTCGTGCCGGATGGCAGCAGGGGGAGTCTGCTCTCATCGTGCAGACATCCCGCGGCTGTTAGAGAGGGGGATTCAGGTCCCCTACAGCTCTGCAGGGGACCAGGATCCCTGTTTTATAATCTGACCTCGATTTGAGGTCAGATTATAAGACGACCACGAATATAAGACGAGGGGTATTTTTCAGAGCAAAAGCAAACCTTGTCTTATATTCGAGCAAATACGGTACTAAAATAGGGTAATTTCAGTTTATAGAATATGAGAAAGTCGGTCGCTCACTAGTTGAAACTTGAAGAAACTCTCCCCAAATCACGGTTCGTTATATCGTTATTGCACATGGGTTAAAAACAGAGATGTAACGAAAAGACTCACATAACGGTGCAGGATAGACAAACCCGTTTCACTTTACAGACTCAGTCATAGCTTTCTTACAGACCAAGTCAGATGAAACGTGCCGGGTGGTTTATCCTGTATGCGAGACTGTCTGACTGCAAGGTTTTTAACCTGTGTAAAATAAAGTGATTGTTTTAAGCATCACAACCAATTATTTGGGGAGAGTTTCTTCGGGTTACAAACTGTGAGCAACCAACTCATTTTTCCTGCATGGTTCGCATACGGACTGCATCTCCGAGGCAGGACACTGTAGCAGGTTAGTCCGCATCCCTGGCTAGCTGGAGTACCATATTATTATGTTTTTCCCTTGTAATGCCAAACTTACAATCAGCTCATTATGTAAACCTTCAAACCTTACTGGAATTAGTAAATCAACCTGGTATCATTTGGATTACCCCTTCATAATAATTATTATTAGTTAAAGTCATACCTGTGCAACTGTTCATCCTTACAGTTTCTCAAGTTCACATTTGGCCACTGGAAAAGGGGGAAAAAAATATAAGGAACACTAGGCATTCATTAACATAGTAACAACTTCCAGCTATAGAAATAATCAACACAGCTTTAGACTGTAATTTCATTATTTAATAGGCAGCCAGCCGAGACAGAGACCACGCACCTTCAGGATGGTCCCTATGAGATTCCAGTTCCATTTAAGATTTTCTTTATGGTTAAGAACGTGGCTGTCCCTCAGGTTGGTCACCAAAGCTTCTTCTGAATCCTTTACCAAAATACAAAGCATAAACAGAACACATTCATAATTTCATACTAGAAGAAATATGATGCAAAAGAATACGTGCTAGTGTATAAAATGTACATTGTCCTGTTCTAGTCCTCACTTCCTTTTTTATGTAGCTATAGGTACTCGGGAGACGAGCTTCACCCAGAAGGTGGTGAAACATTTAAATACATAAAGGGAATCAACACAGTAAAGGAAGAGAGTATATTTAAAAGAAGAAAAACTACCACAACTAGAGGACATAGTCTTAAATTAGAGGGGCAACGATATGTCTAGTAGTGGTTAATTTTTGTACAGAGATAGAAATGTTGGCAATACCTCACAAAAGTCAGAATATAGCAAGTTTTCTAAACCTTTGAATAAATGCATCTATCTTTGTACTGGTGTGATCCTTTAAGTGATTTGTCACAGATTTTAGCACCATTTTTTATCTGTTTCCATACTTATACTTATATTACATTGTCCTCTTGAACTAAAAACTTGTTACAAGTTAAATAGTACTTCAGTGTAGGTTACGGAATCTATTAGGTAGACAGTAGAAGATTCTTGCATGCATCCAAAAGTTACCAACTCGATTCCCTTACCTTCAGGATAAATATATCTTTCTGAATGCGTAGGTGCTGATCCCTTTTTTGGTGCGTTGTAACCGCTTTCTGTATAATCTGATCCAAATACAGACTGTATGGCTTGGGACCACGTTTCTTCATTTCGTGGAAGCGTTTCAAACTATTTAAAGCAGCACTGGCCCGTCTGGAAATATAACAGGAGGAGGAGGTCTTGGTTTCACTGTTGACCAACAGGCCATAGGAGGAAGCTTCCCATGTAACTATACATCTGTTTTATATTAAAGGAGAACTTTAAGTTATGTTTAAAAGTTCTCACTGAGAGGGATCCCACACCAGTTTTTTTTGTCTCCATGAGTTATCAGGGTATGCCCAGACATGGGTCCCTAGCTCGCTGCACCCAGGATACAAGCCGCACCACACTGACGAGGCCCATGAACGCCGAAACGTACGTCTGTGGTTGTGTTCTTCGTGCAGAGGAGACCTGCCAGGCTATTTACATCTGGACTGACCTTATGGGTGGGACCAGTCTGATATGCTAATGGAGAGGTTTCCTCTGTAATGGTGCAAGCGAGCAAAAAACAAACAGTGATTCCTCTCCTGAGTAGGTTACAACCTATAGGGCCGGCTATTTCAGCCTTTGCCCGTTCTCGCTGAGAGGGATTCCACACCTTTTTTTTTTGTCTGTTTAAAAGATTGCATCAAGTGTCAGCATTTTAAATAGAAATGCTCTAATCAATGAATGCTTCTATAGTTCAGGGAGCAGACATCTTGGGTCAGAGTGGTCAAATCTTCCAAGATGCTAAACACCATGGCTGCCCCCTCATGGACTTATACAGACTGAGCCGGCTCAATAAGGTACTTTATTTATATTTTTATCAAATAATTTCTATTAAAAATGCCTAAACACGATGCAATCTTTTGATTAAACAGAACATAATGTTTGCAGATGGTTGTCCAAAGTGTGCTTTGTCTAAAAATCATAATACTTACAGTCTTTTCTCATTTGGAATATCAAAAGATGCCGCCATGTTCATCAGGGTTGGTAAGCAGTGCAAGTGGTGGCTGTGTGAATGGGGAAGGATTGTGTTCGCCTGCAGAGTAAAAGCACATGAAAAGAAGGAATAAAAACACTGGGGTAACCACAAGCCGTTTCAGGATGTACAATAATGACATTTAGGTTAGTGGATGATTAAAACAATCGTGTAAAAAGTAATAATGTCATAAAAAAACAGATTTAGCCATAATATAGGATTTCTTTGAGAATCAATAAAAATCATTACAAATATCAATTAGTGCATCAATTAAGTAGACTATGGAAGTGACCCATGGAAAGCAATTATAAATACCCTACATTTAGGGCAAGCACCGTACTCTAAAGGGCTAATTGACACTTCAGAAACTAGAAGACCCATCAACTCTCCGAAATACTACGAAATACACTTTAATGTGAAGCAGTATTGAACTTAATTTAGCAGTAAGTGAAACTGTTGGTAATGTATGTATATTGTACACAGGTTTGCAACTTTAATCCATACATTTGTGAACATGCATGTTTTATGTAGAGCACTTATGTGAAAATAACAGTGCAAGCACATAATGCCCCATGATTCACCGCAGTTGTGAATAGGACATCCATTCTGAGCGTATCAAAGAAGTCACAAATGCTAACTGGATTCCTAATTATCGATGAGTGCCTTGTGATCAGTTCATAAATGGATGCTAGGGACTCCTTGATTGAGAGAAGCTAAGGGCAGCAACGTGGAAAGACACATACTGAACATTTGGTAATAAATAATATAATAAAACAATATTTTTCCATCCAGGAACGTCCTTTTGATAAAATATCCATGTGGTCATCCAAGGCACTGGAAGTCGGTAAAGCGACCAATAGTATAAATGCACCTAGAAGATATTTTCAGGTAACATGTCACATAATATAGGTATGGACAGGGATGACCACCCAGAAAGTGAGTTCTGTGGAATCCTAAAGGATAATGTGTTCAACAGCAGTCTGACTATGCCAAACACTTGTTTTCTGGCTTTAAAGTTTAGGACATGGTCAATAGATCTAACAGATTTGTTTGTATCAGTGACAAAGCCTACAAAGCAGCACTGTGAATCAATAATGTAATGGACTTACCATGTGCAGTAGTTCCCCAAGGATGATTGTTGCTCTGACAGACACATCATCATCGCTACTTGTGATTACCTCAACCAGACCCTGATGGAAAAAAAAAAACAGACTGTGGTGAAACCATGCACTGGGGATAGTGCCAACATCTCTCGAAATGGTCTAAAATATCTTAATATTACCTCCAACAGACCATTTGTAATGAAAGCGGACAGTATCAATGCCATATAGTTGTCCATAAGATCAGGTCTAAAAAACAAAGGATAAATAATTACTCTGACTGAATGAACTGCAAATCAATAGACTTTACAAAACAGATGTACAATTCACATGGCCTGTTCCAACCTCAAGGTTGCTGGTTCAAATCCTGGCAGGGTTTACTCAGCCCTTCATCCTTGTGAGGTCAATAAATGAGTACCATCAATTGGGTAATATATATTATTCAGCGATAAAAAAGCACTTTGAGCCCCACCGGGGGAAATGCACTGTATAAATACTAGTTATTATTACTTAAAGTGGGTTGGTGCTACTTCATATAAATATCTGATCATTTATCATGCTGCTGTGTTTTACTCCCACCTTCTAATGATGAAGAAAAAGTTGTCTGAGGGCTGCAGCTGTTTACATTTCTCTATTAACTAGCTAGATAACATCCCAGTTATTTACTATGATGACCTGAAGTATGCTATTACATTTAAAACCAGTCAAGTGTGCCTATAATTATAGAACACAAGATTTACGGTATGGTAAATTCATTGGGTATTAAACAAATCTACACACACCACAGAAGTCTCACATTCACAGTGCTATAACCACCTCAAAGGATTCTGGGTAGGCATATTAAAATCAGGTCAACAACAATCACCTTTTTGCCTCTATAGCCACTTTATACATGAAGGCCTTGGAGGCCAAAGGTCTTTTTGACTTGTTGGTAGATGAAGATGTTGTTGAAAATGCCTCTGCTGCTCCATAATGATGGACAGCACATGTCTTTTTTTTATTAAGTTGTTGTACAACCACTCACCAATGATGACAATATTTTAACCCTGTATAATATCCACACATTTTAACGAAAGAAATGCACTTTAAAGTCTTAAATTACTTCAATAAACTGTTTAAAAAAAAACAAAAAAAAAAAACCTCATCTTCATTTGAATTTAAACCTCATTTCTTGGAGCTCCAGCTCCTGGAAGTGTGTGCACAGACCTCTCCATAGGAGGGAAGGCATATTTAGTAGTGCCTATGAATCTGCTTCAGTGCTTGGGCACAAAGGTTAATCTTCTCTCCCCAACATATCCGCAGCTGCAGTACCAATCGTGATACTGTTTAGTGCCCCCAGGCCCATGTAAAATGAACTCTAGTGTGTACTAAAGGGAGAATAAGGACAGGAACGTCACTTAGAAAAGTCAGTGTCATGTCAAGTACCTGGACCGTGCTCTGTGCGGAAGAATCGTTTTAGCTTCTGCTGCTACAAATCCGTCTGCAAGTCTCCAAGCTTCCTGAAACCGACTGGGCTCTGAAAGAATCGACGAGCATAGAACGTTTGTGTTTTACATCCGTATGTTTCTCACACAGAATGCACTATACAATGCTATATATCTGGTAAATCTTGTGGTATACAGCAGGAGTAGGCAACCTCTGGTGGCCTAGATGTTGCAGGACTACATTTCCCATACTCCTCCTAACGGAAATCCATAAGGGAGATGTAGTTCATCGGCAGCTGGAGGGCCAAAGGTTGTTTACCCTGGGTAACAATGCTCTACACTATCCATAGTATGTTGTATGATCAAATAGTCTGCCTATTACAACTTCTATATCTGTATTACGGAACCAAAAAGACAACTCACTGACTGCTTCCACAGGTTTTGTGGCTGTGGGGTTCACTTGAAATAAAAAGGAGCTGTAGAAGATGATCCCGGGTCGAAGAACATTTAAACTATTACAAACTGAAAGTATCTGCAGATACTGATATCACTCACCTACACTTAAGAGGGCTTCAATAAAGTCCTTTGTCACAACAGGAAGTGGGAGGCGAAATACTTCATACAGCACCTCGAGTAGACCTCGCTGCATTAAACAAATAATACCAATAAAACAAAAGAAAGAGAATCTGCTACAAGATAACCACAAATATACAATGCTCAAACCAACAAGATATCTGCATCTGACTAACAAATGGACTTCCTAAGCTTAGCTATAGGGTGATCAGCACTGTACTATGTGGTCCCATAAAGCTATAGACAGTGGAGAAAGTCCAGTGCAACAAAAAGAAGCAACATACTTTTCAAAGCTATACAGCACATTCTCCTCTGTGCAGTGTGTGGGACATTCCCCTTTAGTAAGGGTATAGATGCATTGTTATTTTACAGAGTTAAATTGAGCAAAGCTAGGCTGCACACTAAATGTCACTAATGTGTTTTGTCCAACAACTTGCCCAACATTCATTTAAAAACAAATGAAGTAGGAAAATGAAAGCAATGTGAGTTGCACAGTCCACTCCATAGCAATAACACTATGTACAGCGTTACATTTCTGGCTATGCCAACTATTCTCTAAACACGGCCCAGCGCGGCAGACTGCATGGGGTAGAGGCAGACTGAAAGAGGCAACAGCAGTGCCAGTGCTCCCGTTGCTGCTGGGAGCTCCTGCCTGTACAGATATTCGGACTACCCGGATTAGGTCACCTGGGAGCAGTGCAGTGCTATGCAAAGGGATGTGGGGGAACAATCAGACACTGTTGTAAGGTATGTGGGGAAAATCTGGTGCACTGTTAATGTTATGGGAGGAATGGGTGCAACCTGCAGTGGAAGTGGTTTTACCGATGAGGGTTGGGGGTGCACGTGTTAAGTCAGGCCTAGGGCAGCACAAAACTGACTACATAAATACTATCCATTTCGTTTTACCTACCCGTATTTCCATGTTTGGTATACAAAGAATCCCTATCAAAGACTGGATCCCGGCATTACCAGGTTTGCATAGGCTAATAATACCTGCGGAAAACAGAATCATGCATGGTAAATGAGACAGTGTGTTTATGATTATTGTTTTGCAGATTGCAGTACAGATTTTCCTGGTTTCAGGAAGCGAGTGGGTCACCAGATCGTTCACAGATCCACCTTTGAACCTGCAAGTTAGCGGGTGAGTCTGGTCTAACAGAGTGAAAGATCGCAACACAGACAATCAGTTAAGTGGATGGTAAATCCATTGCTTCCCAAGACTCAATGCTCAAACTCCAAGGCTGGAATATGTTCTGCATGAATTAATACCAGGAAGTATTACTGTACTGAGAGGGTAGTGGATGTATGGAATAGCCTTCCAGCGGAAGTGGTAGAGGTAAACACAGTAAAGGAGTTTAAGCATGCGCGGGATAGACACAAGGCTATCCTAGCTATAAGATCGGGAACGGGGGACTAATAAAAGTATTTAGAAAATTGGGCAGACTAGATGGACCGACACATTCTAGGTTTCTGTGTAACTTGTCAGCCAATGGCCACAAGCTTACTGGCAGAGAGGTAACAGTGTGCTAAGCAATTCTGTCAGCTACCATTATCTATGACCCTTCAAGGATGACAACAGATGCATAATTTGATATATTGGCAAACAAACAACAACAGTGACTTCTATAGAATCACAACACTTACGCAAATATACACATTTTATAATATGCCCAAGCTACATGTATCAGTTCTAGTTTTCCTGTCTGGCAAACGGGTACAATGAACACACAAATGTTTCTACAATATAGAAGCTAAAATGAGCTCTTCATTTGCCCTCCCTCCAAGTAATCAGAAAAAAAAACAACACAGTGCGTCAATCAACCTACATGTAATACTGTATCAGCTAAGAGTTTCGGAGATAAGGTGCACCAAAATTATATTTTTGTATGGCATCTCTTAAAAATCTAATGTATATATATATATAAAAATGGATATTGGGCAGGAAACTATATTAAAGAAGTGAAACGTTTAATACAAATAATGCTTTAAAAAAAGATAATGTGTACATACAAAATCAATATACTTTGCCCGCATTGACACACCCTGTTTGGTTATTATTGAGTTTACGAATATATGTGGGAACTACCCCCTTATGCAGCAAGAGAGAATCCACAGCCTTCCCATACGTGATCTCTGTGACAGCCAATCACAGTCCTGAACTACTAAAGTGCTTCACTTTAATGACCGCACTATGTTTCTCATTCAAATAGTGAGGAAGGAGGACATTTCATAGATAGTGAGGAAAGCGTTGCACACTTTGCTTTTTAAAATGATCCCGGTTATTTACAACAATAAAACAAGGAACATGCCTTCATATATATGTATATTCAATATACACCTGTGGGATATACACTTTGTTCTGCTAATTCTTGACTGCAAAGTGTATACAGAAAATATATTTTAAACTGTATGTATGTGATCTGCACTATGGATGTACTTTTGAATGATGAGCATTTTAAGACACATTGCAAACCTTTAAATGTTTTAGAAAACAAGTTTAGGGATCAGTGCAGTGGTATAAGTGAATCTCTTACCTGCCCATGATCGGAAAGCTGCTACAATTCCCAGTTTGCTTGCTTGGAACCGATGCTCTCGATCCTCTCTGTATAAAAGGCATTAAAACAATTATCTTCATTTGTTCACTGCTTATTTTCTGATAAATCAAGTGGCCTTTAAGGGAGTGAAAGATTCTGGATAGGTGGTCTCTACCTTGGGCAGTGTCGTATAAAATGAATTCTTTTTTTTTTTTTAATATAGAGAGAGCTTTAGTGCACGCTTGTCTGAAATGTCACCACCCAAGCTAATGGTACTCTTTATTCTGACCTCCCTAGGATGAAAGGCTGAGTTAACCCTGCTAGGAATCGAACCTGAAACCCTAAGGATTAAATAGACTCTACATTTGAAGCACTGCCAGCAATGTTTTGTATCAAACACGGATACCACTTTTATTCTACTGTAAAAGTAGCTCCCACACAAAAGGAATGCCAGGAAAAACCTTTACATACAAAGGAGCTAGAGTTCTGAGTTGAACTCCCATCATTCTGGGCCACAGACAGTGTTCGTTGGATAACACTCATCACATTGCTCAGGGACACAGAATAGTTTTATTTATAGGTTTAAAGAGCTTGAGCGATTGTGAACCCTGACCGCCATGATCACTTTCAGATTGGAGGATGGCTCTTATGAATGCTTTCACTAAATACATTACTAAAACAATAATAGACCATTCTATTCATGGTTACACTGAACCACGGGATCAATCATGTTTTGAAACAAAAACACCAATATTTTAATTATATTGCTATGAAATATTGCTGGTTTATTACTGAATAGTGGAGCAACTGAGAAATGAATCTAGCTGGGGTGGAGATACTAGAATAGCAATATTGGCCTGATATTTTCATCTCTTATCAATTCACTGTAACAAAGATTACTTCTGCTGTAAATTTAGAGCATTACAAATGAACAAGAAACACTTATTGTGTGCATATAGATAAATAGAGAAGAATAGTTTAACGGCGCCTGTGGAGTCTCATGCTTATGGCATCACTTGTGGCTGGATTTGCAAATTACACAGCTCCCATTTACACAAAGTGATGTCATAAACAGGAGACACCACAGAGCGCTAAAACCACATTCTCTCTTATTGCATAGAAATAGGAAAAGTGCACAGCGCCTAATAGTAAACGTGTATAATAAACACCCCCAAAGAAGGAAAGAAAATATTTTTAAATTAATTGATCAAATACAAACCCCAACAAAACAAATACAATTGCTTAATGGGAGGCAGAGTTTCTGGATGGAATCCACAGGTAGCACCAAGGAATCTTGTAGACAATTGCTAGTCTTAATACTTGACAATGGGGCACCACTGGAGAAAAGGGGAACAAGTAAATATCTGAATAGACAGCGCTATATCTGTAAATATTATGATCACAGAACAGTATAATAAAAGAAAAAGGTTCCACACCAGTTAATATATAAAGATATCAGTTTAATAAAAAAAAAGTAGACATGAATAAAAATATACAATTATAGAAATAAATAGTACATATAGAATAAGCACTAGGCAAATTCAGTTATAACTGCTCAAAACATGTAAATAACCAGGGAAGGCTAGTACAATAAAAACCTAACAGTAATCAAAAAAACGGGATACAATGTAGGTATACACACCTTATTTGCCCGAAATGTGACAAAAAGGGATGCATTGTGACCACTTCCTCAGCCTCAAAAAATGGCGTCCATGGACACTTTTTGACCAGGTCCATGGACGCCATTTTTTGAGGCTTAGGAAGTGGTCACAACACTTCCCTTTTTGGCACATTTCGGGCAAAAAAGGTGTGTATACCTACACTACATTGTATCCCGTTTTTTTATTACTGTTAGTTTTTAGTGTACTAGCCTTCCCTGGTTATTTACATGTTTGCGCAATTATCACTGGATTTGCCTAGTGCTTATTCTATATGTACTATTTGTATAACTGTATATTTATATTCATGCCTACTTTTTTTTTTATTAAACTGTGATATCTTTATTAGAGTTGAGCGGACACCTTGATGTTCGGGTTCGGCCGAACTTCGGAAAAAAGTCTGGGTTCGGAGTCGAACCCCATTGAAGTCAATGGGGACCCGAACTTTTGGCCACTAAAATGCCTCTAAAAAAGTCCTGGAAAGGGCTAGAGGGCTGCAAAATGAAGTAAAAGGTGGGTGAGTGTCCCCATTCATACGAATAGGTCAATTGTCCTATTCGTATGAATGGGGACTCTATTTCGGTTTATAGAATAGCAGTAGCATTACATGTATTCCATAAACCGAAAGTCGTTCGGTTTATAGACTTTCAGCTTATGGAATACATGTAATCCTATTGGCTTTCTATAAACTGAAATAGAGTCCCCATTCATAAGAATTTCTTATGAATGGGGACTCTAGTTCGGTTTATAGAAAGCCAATAGCATTACATACAATGTAATCGCCGAACCCCAACACGGACATAGTGAAATGTCCGTGTTCGGGTCCGGGGTCCAAAAACCGTAACGTTCGGTACGAACCCGAACAGTGCGGTTCGGGTTCGCTCAACACTAATCTTTATATATTAACTGGTGTGGAGCCTTTTCCCTTTATTATACTGTTCTGTGATCATAATATTTACTGATCTAGAGCGGTCTCCTCAGATATTTACTCTTTAAACAATGAAGAAAAAAGGAACTTGCACTCTGGATGTTAAGTGAGTGAAATGATGTTTAATGGCAAAAAATATGCACAGCAAAATAACTGTGTGGGAAACCGCCCTTTGACGCGTTTTGCTCATCACTTATGATTAAGCGTGAAATCACGCGAAACGCATCAAGTGCGGTTTCCCACACTGTTCTGTTGCTGTGCATATTTATTCTTTTTTGCCATTAAACATCATTTCACTCCCGGAACATCCAGAGTGCAAGTTCCTTCTTATTTCTTCTTCATTGTTGTGATTTAATGCTTGGTCGTCGAATGAAGGCCGCACCAGGTCCAACACCCACAAGTTGACCCTTCCAGTGCTAGACAGATATTATTTTGCCTTGGTGGAGCCCGGAATGTCTTCACTGGAAGACTTCTGACTACTATTTACTCTCTTATTTCATGCTAACACAATGTATAGATCATTTTTGAATTTTTTTATTCTGTACAGTTGCAGCATAAGCAATGTTTGGGTGACTAAGTACCTGTATAGCTGGCTACTAGGTTATAATAGCAACCCGTCTTTCAAGCTTTAAAAACCTATACATGAATGCAGAGACTTAGTATCCATAGGAGCCAGAACAGGCACAACATCAAGAGGACAGGATACTCATTTTAATGTTATTGGTGTGGATGATTTCACATACTGGATTAGGTATAACTGGTGAATAATATAACCATTGACTGATTATATTCATTAGGTTTTCTCTTGCTGGCTTAGACCTGGAGTCATTGTTACCATTATTTGAATTAGTTTGAATAACTGAAGAAATCTGCAGAGATCTGTAGACTTAAATTCCTAAAATACGAGCAAGACTTTACATTAGAAAACACAAATAAACGAAACCACAAAAATGGTACTGTCACTTACTTCAGCTGCCCTTCTGCAGTGTCCGGGTTATGTCTGTAGTGAAAATCTGTATACGGTGCAAGAATTTGCTATAAAAAAAAATCAAATAAAGATGTATAAATATCTGTTTCTACAGAAATTCATGAGGAAACAAGATAGTTTCTAAACGCAATTACCACTGGAATTGGTTAAAGATTCTTATTGTCAACATTATAATATTAATATTAAGGATGTACTCCCATGGAAGCTCAAATCACACTGACTGATTGTGGTGGTAGCTATAGCAGACACACAAACCCTTAAAAAAATGGACACAACAGCCACCAAACATAGTCCAATGCGTTCACTAAAATTACTTATGTGCTGCTTGAATTATTTCTATGAGTTTTCTGCTAAAATCGCAGTAGTATACATGTAATGCCAGCAATATTTAAAGTCAGAATGGGATTGGGAGAATTCAGCCCTCTGAGAGGTCACAAAAAAAGCGGAGAGCTTCCTGGGTCATACTGAGTGCAGAGCCAAACTGAGCAGGATTTTTTATAATGTTTGTGGGGTTTCAACTTTGTAAGTGATGGATGATTGAAAGGCTTCGCGTTGATACAGTCATGATACTCTCAATTGGATTGCCAGAAAAAGCCAGCCACAACTAAAATGGAAAATGGATGGCAGTTCTGCACTCTCTGTAGTTTATGTAAAGATGCAGTTTACAAATCCAGTACATACAGGAATAAAAAAAAAAAATGGAATATGCATTGTTTTTTTAAAAGAGGGTAGCTTGGCGAGTTTACTGTCCCTTTAAGACTACTTATGCCGTCAGATAGCGGGTAGTCTATTACAAAAAAGAAAGTGGTAAACAGCATGTGATTGCTTTGAAAGAATAGTATCAGCAAATAGCAATGCAACAATAGAATAAAAACAAAGTTACTACCTCTAATTCGACATCAGCTCGCACATACTGCCGCGTCTTAGGATGATTAAGTAGGTGCAGAATTGTAGTGACAAGAGCCTCGTTTATCCGACTTAATTGGCAGTCAATCACATTTTTAAGGATAGTACTCAGTCCACCCCTGAGGGCCACCACTTCTGGATTCTGAAGTGCTGCAACAAGAAACACGTGTTTATTATGTAAACAATAATTACATATACAAAATAAAGCTAAAATAAATAATTGTGAAATAGTGAGGGCAATCCAGTACCCTGTGATACTCAACCAATTATTATGGGCACATGACATTGAGGGTCTATGTCATTGATGGTTAACCTCTGGCACTCCTAGTGCAGAGTATTCTTGGAACAGGGCACAGCAGCCGGAGTTCCAAAAGTTAACCATTACTGGATATTTGTCTGTTTGTTCATTATAGTAGAAAATATAGACTTACAAATAAAGGAAAAACACAAAAATGGTACTTTCAGTTAACGATCATTAAAAGGCTAGTTGAGTTAATTAGTATGCCATGATATCTCTAGAATCTAACCAGCACATTCATAATTCCCAAATGATATCAATCCACCATTGTTATAACCTGGTTTTTGTAACCTAAATGATCTTAGCAGCAGCAGCCTTTCACATCGATCTGCCTGTTACCAAATGTGTCACAGGTTCAGTGAATGAACGCAGGGAAACACACATTATACCTTAATGTACACATTTATCAGTATATACTATAGTGGGATGTACCAGCATAGAAACCCGTGTGCACCCATCAATGGAAAAACCCCAGAAACATTTTAGGTACATACACGCATAAGTAAGTATGAATGTATGTATGTATGTATGTATGTGTACACCTATATACATACACAAATATATAGAGGTGTATATAAAATATATTTATGAGCCAGGGACTACTAAAACAGATTTTCCCAAATTCCATAATGGTTTCTCAGTAATGAGTATAACCAAAATATGGTCAACAGCATGAAGGTTTTCTGCAAACCGTTTGGACATCCTTACCCAGCTCACAGATAACGGCAATGCAGGCTCGAACCATCCGGTCTCTCTCTTGAAGTCCATCATTTCCAACAGCTATCAAGGAATTGGTTATAGAGCTAGGAAATAAGGAAGCATTCACAGTAATCATCTGAAAGACATAAACAAGAGATTAAGGATAATGCGGCTCCTGTGGCGGTAATAGAGCTGGGTACGCAGCTTGTTAATGTGCACCATCTATTACCACAACAGAGCTGTGCAACATATCTACTTAAGATGAATCACAATTTGAAGTGATCACCGCACAATTCTTATAGCAAGTGCTTTGTAAAAAGCTATTTTTCTATGTGATGACAGATGTAGCCATACAAAGAAAATCACAATAAATGACAGATAATGGGGGAGAGCCAATGGCCCTAGTATTATAAATAACTTTATAATTCAGTGCTTGCCACTAATGTCATGAACGGTGCGGTAAAATAATCATGGCTCCTGTTACAAAAAAAGTAATTTAAAATACTGTGCTGTGCAGTAATTACCGCACAAAGAATCAATAAAAAAAAAAATCCAAAATTAACAGGCAAGAAAAATTCACTAATTTACTTAAATTTATGACCAGGGCCAACTTTACAGCTTTATAACACCAGTCCGTGGTTGGGAAATAATTTTTTTTGTATGGGGCCAGAGGTGCCGCTGACCCCATGGAGTCCATATTAAAAAAAAAAAAAAAAAATGTATGGGCTCAGTGTCAGTCTTCTGGCCCCAGAAGGGCATTCATTTTTTTATTTAATGGGGCCAGTATTTTTGACGGTGAAGGGGTAGAGGAAAGGGAGGAATGCTAGGGGACTAGGGATGGATATTACACTCCGTCTCGTAGTGTTAAATTAATGTGGGGAATAACAGATGTCCTGGGGTGGGGGGCGTCGGTGCTACTGCTCATGCGCGGTAACACTGTCAGTCACTTTAAATCCAGGCAACTGCACAGTGCTGCGCATGCACAGTAAACTCTCTCTGCTTTCGGAGACACTGGAGAATGCAAACAGGACCGTGGGATTGTGGTCCCGAGTCCTGCTGTCACACAGAGCTATACTTCTGTCCCGCTTCTCTGGAGTGCGGCGGGACATAGCTCCCAAATCAGTACTGTCCCTTTGGCAAAGCCTGACTGTTGGGAGGTATGGATGGGTGAGACCTATTTCTATATAATTGTTGAGCAAAACAAAATTGGATAGGCTAGATACTTAGAAACAAACTAATGCACTTTGCAGAAACGGCTCAAGTGTACTTTCTGTATACATAATTGCTGAACCTTTTTTTAGAAACTGCAAAAATTAAATCTCCAAAATGCTTAACAATTTATGCAGAGCAGATGCTCAGGAAATTTAGGAAATGTGGAAAAAAAGGCAACAATATATCGGTTTAAAAGTGTTTTTTTTTCTTCTCCCAACTGCTTAGTGTGCAGGAGATTTTATACAAAAACGCCCCCTATATATGGCTTCTAAATAGAACTCTTATTAAAACTCTTGTACAGGATATTCAAACTTGACTGATGAAAACTAGAAACCATGTAAGAACTCAGAATTGAACGCACTGGTATCCTCTCGATCCAGAGAATACACATGTATGTATAATCATTGCTTTTATTAGTAGACTGAATCATAATGCATAGCTTTGGTTAAAAAGGACTGTTAAGCTGGCACTGCTATTCATACCACCCAAGAATTTGCATGATCTATTGGATCAAGAGCAGAGGTCAAGTGGGGACATGTAAACGCATACAGAGCGGCCGGGTTACAGAAGGAGTGTTTATACAGACAGCAGATGACTGTAGATTTGCAATCAAAGCAAGTTTTGTTTTGGTGCACATGTAGGGAAGCAGAGGAGGTTTGTAGGCTCCCATTCATACTCAACGGGTAAAACAGCAACTACTTCTGTCTCATACCAAGCAAAAGTTTCAAATAGAAACACTAATTGTCATGTACCAAATGTAAATAAGATACTGTAGCATTTCTTATGGATTATTTTTTGTTTTTGAAATCCCAAGACCTGTGTGGGGGAAAAGCTCCAGAAACTTTCTTTATATATGGATTGGAAATTCGGGATCGGCACCACTAAGCACAAACTACCATGTTTGGATATTTGCAATGTATTCCCCTTTATACATAACAGAGACTGATCAAATACATTCCTATCACATTCCACAGCAATTGGACGTTCCGTTCATTAAAGATTCTGTCGACAATTCAAGATACACACACACACACAACATTCTCAGTCAACCACTTGGCAACCTCACCCCTCAATACACAACTATTGGCAGTATGTTAACTGCCGACATTCACCGTCTGCAGGATTACAGTACAGGGCCCGCTACCTCGTGTTTTAGTGAGGTTTATATTGTCTAATCTATATGTTACTACTATATTATCAGAGCAAATGCTTTGTTTTAGATCATTAGCTTCCTTTTTTTTTCAATGTCAAGAAGTATGCCTCCAGATTCTGTATTTAATATTTAATTAAAGGGACAATCTAGTACCCAAATTCAGTTTGGTGCAAGTTGAAGTCTACTTTTTGTATAGTGCACAGGCTTTTTTCCCCCAGTGAGATTTTATCCAGGCATTCTGCATAAATCACATTTTTGTAATCTCTCCCCCAGTGATTGTAAACTACAGGTGCTGATTATATAGACACTGCGCATGAAAAGTGGCGTTTTATTTAGTCACTTCCTGCGCTGCTGGAATAGCATGCATTGTGTAGAAAGTGATAAACTTGCTCTTGCACACAGTAGGATCTCTTAACAGTGCCACACAATGTCCGACGACAACTTCCTGAGGCAAAAAAAGGAAATTTACTTTTACTCGGCTGGTATGGGCAGTCCTGGTTTCTTGCAAACTGCTGTATTTCACAAATTCATCTAAGTGTAAGTTTTTTTTTTATATTGTAAGCAATGCTAAACGTAAAACATGCATTTTAAAGTACTTTGAAAGCACATAAATATGCATTAACATTTGGAATATGCATTGTGGGCATCAGAACACTAACTTTTGCTTTGTAACCAAGATTTTTTCTTAGCGGTGCAGTATTGCATAGTCATTCTATCACACCTCCTCTGCACACTTTCACACCTTCACACGAACGCTTTCATATTTAACTGTAAAGAAAGATCCTTCAGGCCACAAAACATGTGCCTTAAATAAGCAAAAATTGTAGGCCAGGGTTTTATTTATTTCTTGTGGTTGATCAGGGCAGGGTTACCTCACAATAATCCCGCCAGTTTACAAGAAATACATATATTGCCTCAAATATTTGCAGTGCAGATGTATGAAGTGTAAATCTAGAAGTAAAGAGTGCAATGCATGTGTTTGTACAGCGAGGGAAGGTAAATATGTGCACATTTCAAGTAATGTGTAAAGGAGGTGAAGCTGCAGTAATTTTTTACTAATTGTGTTGATTTATTAATTGCAAAGAACTTTATGGAGAGACAGAAAAAACACTTGTCAAGTGGGTGACATTGAATGAGATTTTTCCATACCTTCCGAACTAGTCGAAGTGCTTGCGTCCTTTCTACTTCATTGCTTTGCTGTATATCTATGCATCTGCGAATATATAATTATCCGTCACATACTGTGCAGTATGGAAGCATTCAAACTGACAACACGACAAGGTTAATGACAAGTTTAAAAGCTATTTACATACATGACAAGAGCTCAATTCATACAACAGATTAAATAATAATATATTTTTTTAGTAAGGTTTTTATTCTTGAGTCTGTATAAAAAGGGTCAGAATGAGTTTTACACATAAGAAAATTTTATGTTTTGTTCAGTGCAGATAACACCAGATTATGACTGGCGGAGAATTGTAGTCCAATAAAGTGATCCAAAATAGGCACAATTCTGACATTTTATTTAGAAACCCTGTAAGAAAAAATCTTAAACCATAATTATGTCACTTATTTTGGTGCAACTGTGGCTTCTTTCTGGCGTAAATCCGTTTATACCTTATTTGCTCAATTATAAAAGACAAGGTTTTTTTTCAGAATTTTTTTTCTGAAAATTGCCCCATGTCTTATAATCGAGGTCTCTTATAATCTGACCTCAAATTGAGGTCAGACTATAAGACATGGATCCAGGTCCCCAGCAGAGCTGCAGGGGACCTGGATCCCCCTCTCTAGCAGCAGAGGATGTCTGCGCGATGAGCGCAGACTCCCCTGCTTCCGCCCGGCACGACCGCTGGGGCTTCTGTGATGAAGCCGGGTACTTCCGCTTTCGTCACAGAAGTCCCGGCGATTGTGCCGGGCGGCAGCAGGGGAGGTCTGCGCTCATCGCGCAGACATCCTCTGCTGCCCCACTAGCCACCAGGGAGAATCGGGCAGCTGGGGGATGTCTGCACGATACGTGCAGACATCCTCCATGCTGCCCGACACCTCCGTCTATTATGACGGACCAGCTGTTTCATCCAGTTTATGTTTAATCGATTATATAAATCGGCATCCAAAAGGCCTACACTGAATGACTCTGTAGGAAAAAAAAAAAAGCAGTGCAGGAGGAATGGTATAAACTTGAGTTGAAGGAATAAATCAAATGTCAAAGACTTTATTTCTCTGTTTAGGTTACCTAAAGAAAAATTTACAGGAATTATGGGTTCTGTAAATAGTACAGCACTAAAAAAATATATATAAAAAAAAACAAACAACTGAGCGTTCAAAACGAAAATCAAGACTGCATTAATGGTGATTGAAAACATCATGACAAACCGAGATCTTGCTGGCTGGAAAAGAAAAGCTATAAGATTGACATCACCCATTTAGTTAAGGAGACCAAACTCCTCTTGTAAAGAATGTTTTAGATATCTAAGGGTGAAAAGCATGTTGGCTCAAGTCAACCGGGGTGATGACTCTTCTAAGATAAGAAGCCGGTTGTCCTATATGCTGGTTAAGACCAATTAGAAACTGGTCTCCCTTTTGTTGGATATAATTAGATAAATGCAAGTATATAGGCCTCTGTCTGTGATAAAGAAAATGGGAAAGTGAACTAAAGATAACGCTCAACTACAAAAACTGGAATAGCACCAGGTTACCAATAAAGCCATTCACTGTTTGAATCTCAGTGAAGTCCAGTAGAAGCTGGCGAACAGATGTTATCCCGTCCTCTCACTAATTTCTAAAATGTATCCCAATAGCAATAACGATTTGTCGATCTGTTGGGGACGTGGATCTTTTAGAGGGCGATATGATCCATATATGGTGAGAATGTCCCATCACAGCGAGATTATGGGAAAGAATATCCCAGATTTTGGTAATAATGGGAAATTAACTGCTGAGACAGCACTACATTTGAATATCCCAGATTCAACACATTCTTATGCATTTTCTTACAGCAACCAAATTACTTGTGGCAAAAAAATGGAAGTCATCCGAGCCAATTATGTGATGGATGGAAAAGTCACTATCTCCATGTATTATGGAAATACGAATAGCATCTGTACAGGGAGTAGAAACAGCTGTTCTTATTGGGAAGACAGGGTGAAAAGATGGAGGGCAGGTGATTGGGCGTTAGCTGAGAATTCTAAGTAGGTTTGCTGATTAAGTTTCTTATTTTCATCTACTATTTTGGGCTACTCTGAAGTGAGACGGCCCTCTCCGACTTCTGGCCAACGGCGCTGACAAAAGCAGAATTTAAATTCACTGTGCTTGCTTTTGCTTTATATAGCCGGATTGGCTTTATACATAATGCTTTTGTATTTTTGCATAATTATGAGGCGTCTTTTTCTATTGTATGTTTTTTGTCATATTTCAATAAAAAATAAAAAAAGTACCGGTATACACTGGCGCATACTTTAAAAATGTGCACGACTGTACTGTCAGAACTGTTCATGTTCAGCTCCTTGAAAGCAATAGGGAAGACGTTACAGGTCACTGTGATGATGAAGTGTGACGCATGGGCTCGCAAGCAGAAGGAATCCATATAATGTCTATGGGAGCCCACTGATTAGTTCAAAAAAAACTGTTGGGGATGCTTATTTTATTTTTTTCACGGGGGAAAAAAGTCAAACCAAAAAACAGTTGCAAAGGTAGGTACCAAAACAAGTAATGAAACAAACAGAATTTTTGAATTTTTTTTTAGCTTTCATTTTTTCCAGGTTGGAGAGATTGCTTTGATGCAATCATGATGGTTTTCAGACTATTTTTTCAGTAGATGTCCCAAGCACAGATCTATATCTCTAACATTATTAGGTGATGCACAATCCTTTTTCTCTCCAAGATCATGGCTTTTGATCTTGGGTATGAAGGTCTATATAAAATCACTGATGCCATTAACTGGTATTATACAAATATAAGTAGCACATGAAAAACACAGAACTAAAGCTTTGTAACAATGCACTGAGAGCCGGTGATGCTTTTGGAAAAAGGTAAAAATCATACACCTCCCTCTACAATCTGTTAGACACCTATCTCAACTAGTCTTACACAAGTAAAAGCCTGACTAAAATAAATAAATAAAAAGTGTTGCACAAACAAAACCAAAAAAATCGATGGGTTACTGATAATGCCACCATGAAAAGGTTTACATTTGTAAAAAAGGGTTACTTTATTACAATTACCCACACATGTAACAGCAAGCGCTAGCATTACCTTGCTATTAAGTAGTCTACTTTCAGAGTTAGCACCTTCTGTAATATACTGGTATCTCTGATAAGATAGCGAAGAGCTCGGAGTCCAGCTGCTCTTACTTCCTTTGCTTCATTTAACAAAGCTAATCGTAGACTGGAAGAGAACGAAACACAAGTTATTTCAGTCATTGAATGGTTTGTGATCAATAAAATACAACTGTGTCAAATGGCAGAGGGCGTGACAAATATTTGATGATTCCCGGAGCCAGGCAGCTCAATTCAGGAGACAGCCAGATAAAAAAATTATTTTAGGAGCCAGGGAAATGGTACTTCCATGGCGTTCTAAACCAAAAAACTTTTGGCATGGCTGCTGGGTTATGTGAAACCCTGTTTGTAGGTATTATAAACTTACAGAACAACTCCATTTAGTTTTTGAGAAATAAAACAAATATCCTAGCGTCATAAAATGGTTAAAAGAATTACAATGTTTAAAACATGTGGATCTGTCAACCTAAACATTACTTATCCTGTGAATATAGAGAATACAAAATGATGAAACATTTCTCTTAGAGAACCACACCAGGAGTTATACATATTCTTCTGTAAACACAACTGGGTAATCCCTGAATCCTGGAACGTTAGGGTCAGGTTTGAGAAGCACTGATCTATACATAATCGTATATTATGAAATTGTTAAGCAAGTTTGCCAAGAGAAATACATGGTTTTTAAATGCGTCTGTGCAGGGCCGGATCTAGAGTCTGATCTTGGGAGGGGCACTGCCAGATTTTGGTCTGTAAGGTGCCCCACAATTTATCATAGCTGCCGTGAACACTAATGAACCACATCATAATACACTGACCAGAAAAATAGTCACACAATAAACCAATAGAGTGACACTTTGTGTCTCCATGGTGCTCACAGGGATAACAGATCAGGCTCTGGGCACCTGAAATAAATAATGCTTCAATACAAAATAACTGGGTAATTCAATCAATTCAGTTGAATGCTATACTCCATTAAATGATTCTGCAGTTAAAAATGAGATCACTAACAGACATTCATATTAGAGCATCCACACACAAAGCTATGGCAGAACGGATTATTAGAATAATGGGATTACAGCAGGGCTTGACAAATTTAATTTTATTCTAGGAGCCAGCAAAAATTTTTAGGAGCCAGACAATCACGCAAACATACACGCAATTTATAAACACACACACACCAACCTACGTCACATATACACCCCACACACACCAACCCACGTCACATATACACCCCATACACCAACCCACGTCACATATACACCCCACACACCAACCCACTTCACATATACACATATATACCTCCCTTCACATATACACCTCCCCCCCCACACCTCACATATATACCCCCCTTCACATATACACCTCCCCCCACACATATATACCCCCCCTTCACATATACATCCCTCCCCCCTTCACATATACACCTCCCCCCACACTTCACACATATATACCCCCCCTTCACATATACACCTCCCCCCACACTTCACATATACACCTCCCCCCACACTTCACACATATATACCCCCCCTTCACATATACACCTCCCCCCACACTTCACATATACACCTCCCCCCACACTTCACACATATATACCCCCCCTTCACATATACAGCCCCCCCACACTTCACACATATATACCCCCCCTTCACATATCCAGCCCCCCCACACTTCACACATATATACCCCCCTTCACATATACACCTCCCCCCCACACTTCACATATACATCTCCCCCACACTTCACATATACATCCCTCCCCCCCACTTCACATATACAACTCAAACATATAAGTTTTTTTTTCTCTTCATAACTTCTGAGTGCTGGGTGTCGTCTCTTGACAACACAGCACTTAGCCGAAAGAGCCATGAAGATCGGCTGCGGCATGAATGTTCCCCCTCCCTGCTGCCTTACCTCATTGCTGGGGAGGGGGAACATTCGTGCCGCAGCCGATCCTCATGGCTCTTTCGGCTGAACACTCACACACGTGTTGCGCGAGGGGGCGGAGCTTGCTGTCTGTCCCCTCGCGCTGCAAAAGACGGATGGCAGCGGCAAGGGGAACATTAGGGCAACGGCACCCGGGCGCCAGGCTCCATTTCCAGGTCGCCATGGCGACCTGGCGCCCGGGGTTTGTCGAGCCCTGGATTACAGTACCACAGCATGTACTGGGCCATGCTTCATGTCTATGGCTTTGACAAATAATGTCTGGCACTTTCACAATGACCAGGCAAACTGTAAACAAAGTGTTTCTATGTATCAGGAATATAGCAATGCTGTGTTTAACCCCTTAAGGACAGAGCCTTTGAAACATTTTTGCTCATTCTGGACAATGGCTATTTTAACATTTCTGAGCTGTTCGTGTTTAGCTGTAATCTTCTCATTTGTCATTTGTTGTACCCACAAAAATTATATATTGTTTTTATCAGCACAAGAAGGGCTTTCTTTAGATACCATAATTTTGATCATATCTTATAATATTATATAAAAAAATTAATAAAATATGTTGAAAAATAACAAAAAAAAATTAGTTTCTGACTTTTATTTGAAAAATGTTTGACTCATTTACAAATGTCAATGAAAAAACCTGCTAAATAGATTCTACTATTTCTCCTGAGTACAGGGATACCACCCATGCATAGGTGTGCCATGTTTTGGGGGGGCTAAAAGGCAACATTTGAGAGGTGCGCTTTTTGGTTTTCCAACTTGGAATTTTGATGTGCAGAAAACCTGTGCCCATGTCCCATTTGGGGCATTTCTGAAGCCAGCCTGTGTATCTTACCCCATCAAACCATATATTTTTGAAAACTAGACACCCTAGGGTATTTCAAATAGGAGTATTTTAACACTTTCCATGCACTAATTCTACCACCAGACTTTGTCAAACTTTTTGGTAGTACTTTTTTTTCACATACATTGTATTTCAGATATAAATTCACAGCTCCTGCTATGGGTCACGGCCAAAAAACACTCCAATGTGTATTCAGCAACATCTCCCGAGTACAGGGATACCACCCATGTATAGGTTTGTCATGTTGTTGGGGGGCTAAAAGGCCACATTTGAGAGGTGCGCATTTTGGTTTTCCAACTTAGAATTTTGACTTGCAGACAACCTGCACCCATGTCCCATGTGGGACATTTCTGAAGCCAGCCTGTGTATTTTTACCCCATCAAACCATATATTTTTGAAAACTAGACACCCTAGGGTATTTCAAATGGTGGTATTTTAACACTTTCCATGCACTAATTGTACCACCAGCCTTTGTCAAACTTTTTGGTAGTACTTTTTTTTCACATACATTGTATTTCAGATATAAATTCACAGCTCCTGCTATGGGTCACGGCCAAAAAACACTCCAATGTGTATTCAGCAACATCTCCCGAGTACAGGGATACCACCCATGTATAGGTTTGTCATGTTGTTGGGGGGCTAAAAGGCCACAGTTGAGAGGTGCACTTTTTGGTTTTCCAACTTGGAATTTTGACTTGCAGACAACCTGCACCCATGTCCCATTTGGGACATTTCTGAAGCCAGCCTGTATATTTTTACCCCATCAAACCATATATTTTTGAAAACTAGACACCCTAGGGTATTTCAAATGGTGGTATTTTAACACTTTCCATGCACTAATTGTACCACCAGCCTTTGTCAAACTTTTTGGTAGTACTTTTTTTTCACATACATTGTATTTCAGATATAAATTCACAGCTCCTGCTATGGGTCACGGCCAAAAAACACTCCAATGTGTATTCAGCAACATCTCCCGAGTACAGGGATACCACCCATGTATAGGTTTGTCATGTTGTTGGGGGGCTAAAAGGCCACAGTTGAGAGGTGCACTTTTTGGTTTTCCAACTTGTAATTTTGACTTGCAGACAACCTGCACCCATGTCCCATTTGGGACATTTCTGTAGCCAGCCTGTATATTTTTACCCCATCAAACCATATATTTTTGAAAACTAGACACCCTAGGGTATTTCAAATGGTGGTATTTTAACACTTTCCATGCACTAATTGTACCACCAGCCTTTGTCAAACTTTTTGGTAGTACTTTTTTTTCACATACATTGTATTTCAGATATAAATTCACAGCTCCTGCTATGGGTCACGGCCAAAAAACACTCCAATGTGTATTCAGCAACATCTCCCGAGTACAGGGATACCACCCATGTATAGGTTTGTCATGTTGTTGGGGGTCTAAAAGGCCACAGTTGAGAGGTGCACTTTTTGGTTTTCCAACTTGGAATTTTGACTTGCAGACAACCTGCACCCATGTCCCATTTGGGACATTTCTGAAGCCAGCCTGTATATTTTTACCCCATCAAACCATATATTTTTGAAAACTAGACACCCTAGGGTATTTCAAATGGTGGTATTTTAACACTTTCCATGCACTAATTGTACCACCAGCCTTTGTCAAACTTTTTGGTAGTACTTTTTTTTCACATACATTGTATTTCAGATATAAATTCACAGCTCCTGCTATGGGTCACGGCCAAAAAACACTCCAATGTGTATTCAGCAACATCTCCCGAGTACAGGGATACCACCCATGTATAGGTTTGTCATGTTGTTGGGGGGCTAAAAGGCCACAGTTGAGAGGTGCACTTTTTGGTTTTCCAACTTGGAATTTTGACTTGCAGACAACCTGCACCCATGTCCCATTTGGGACATTTCTGAAGCCAGCCTGTATATTTTTACCCCATCAAACCATATATTTTTGAAAACTAGACACCCTAGGGTATTTCAAATGGTGGTATTTTAACACTTTCCATGCACTAATTGTTCCACCAGCCTTTGTCAAACTTTTTGGTAGTACTTTTTTGTGTGTTTTTTTTCACATACATTGTATTTCAGATATAAATTCAAAGCTCCTGCTATGGGTCACGGCCAAAAAACACTCCAATGTGTATTCAGCAACATCTCCCGAGTACAGGGATACCACCCATGTATAGGTTTGTCATTTTGTTGGGGGGCTAAAAGGCCACAGTTGAGAGGTGCACTTTTTGGTTTTCCAACTTGGAATTTTGACTTGCAGACAACCTGCACCCATGTCCCATTTGGGACATTTCTGTAGCCAGCCTGTATATTTTTACCCCATCAAACCATATATTTTTGAAAACTAGACACCCTAGGGTATTTCAAATGGTGGTATTTTAACACTTTCTATGCACCAATTCTACCACCAGCCTTTGTCAATCTTTTGGATAGTAATTTTGTTTTTTTTCACACACATTGTACTTCAGCCATGAATTCTCAGATTTTGGTATGTGTCACTGCCAAACAACACCTCAATGTATGTTCAGCTACATCTCCTGAGTAGAGGGATACCACCCATGCATAGGTTTGTCACCTTGTTTGGGGGTTTAAAAGTCACATTTGGAATTTGTCCATTCTGGTTTTCCAAATTGGATTTTTGACTTGTCCTATTTGGGACATTTTTGAAGCCAGCCTGTGTATTTTACCCCATCAAACCATATATTTCTGAACATTAGACGCCCTAGGGTATTTCAAATGGTGGTATTTTTACACTTTCCATACACTAATTCTACCACCAGCCTTTGTCAATCTTTTGGGTAGTATTTATTTTTGTGTTGTTATTCCACACACACAGTATTTCAGGCATGTATTCTGAGATTTTGGTATATGTCACTGCCAAACAATACCCAAATTTGTGTTTTACAACATCTCCTGAGTTCAGGGATACCACCCATGCATAGGTTTGCCAGAATTTTTGGGAAGGTTCAGTCAAAATTATTGAACTTGGTAATTTGGTTTGAAATTGAGCGTATATGTTCCGATAGGGCTATCTTTAGTTTGGGGCCAATTGCATACCCCAATTTAGTTTGATTTTCAGATAGCAGTATATATTTGAAATGTTGACACCCCAAGGTATTGCATATGGGGTGTTTTGATGTCTTTGATGCAACCATGTTTGCAAAATCAGTTGTTGGAAGTGTTTGGTGGTCTTTTTTCAAAACAATATTTTACACATACATTGCATTTTGACTGTGATTTAGGAGAGCCTGTTCTAAGTTACTTCAAGAAAACACCCCAGTTTGTTTTCTGCCAGGCCTCCTGAGTACACCCATGCCCCCCATGCATAGGTTTGCCGGATTTTTAGGAAGGTTCAGTCACAATTATTGAACTTGGTCATTTGGTTTTAAATTGAGCGTATATGTTCTGATAGGCCTATCTTTAGTTTGGGGCCCATTGCATACCCCAATTTAGTTTGATTTTCAGAAAGCTGTATATATTTGAAATGTTGACATCCCAAGGTATTGCATATGGGGTGTTTTGATATCTTTGATGCAACCATGTTTGCAAAATCAGTTGTTGGAAGTGTTTGGTGGTCTTTTTTCAAAAAAATATTTTACACATACATTGCATTTTGACTGTGATTTAGGAGAGCCTGTTCTAAGTTACTTCAAGAAAACACCCCAGTTTGTTTTCTGCCAGGCATCCTGAGTACACCCATGCCCCCCATGCATAGGTTTGCCGGATTTTTGGGAAGGTTCAGTCACAATTATTGAACTTGGTCATTTGGTTTTAAATTGAGCGTATATGTTCTGATAGGTCTATCTTTAGTTTGGGGCCCATTGCATACCCCAATTTAGTTTGATTTTCAGAAAGCTGTATATATTTGAAATGTTGACACCCCAAGGTATTGCATATGGGGTGTTTTGATGTCTTTGATGCAACCATGTTTGCAAAATCAGTTGTTGGAAGTGTTTGGTGGTCTTTTTTCAAAAAAATATTTTACACATACATTGCATTTTGACTGTGATTTAGGAGAGCCTGTTCTAAGTTACTTCAAGAAAACACCCCAGTTTGTTTTCTGCCAGGCATCCTGAGTACACCCATGCCCCCCATGCATAGGTTTGCCGGATTTTTGGGAAGGTTCAGTCACAATTATTGAACTTGGTCATTTGGTTTTAAATTGAGCGTATATGTTCTGATAGGCCTATCTTTAGTTTGGGGCCCATTGCATACCCCAATTTAGTTTGATTTTCAGAAAGCTGTATATATTTGAAATGTTGACACCCCAAGGTATTGCATATGGGGTGTTTTGATGTCTTTGATGCAACCATGTTTGCAAAATCAGTTGTTGGAAGTGTTTGGTGGTCTTTTTTCAAAACAATATTTTACACATACATTGCATTTTGACTGTGATTTAGGAGAGCCTGTTCTAAGTTACTTCAAGAAAACACCCCAGTTTGTTTTCTGCCAGGCCTCCTGAGTACATCCATGCCCCCCATGCATAGGTTTGCCAGGATTTTTGGGAAGGTTCAGTCAGTTGTAAGATGTGGTAATTTGGATTGAAATTGAGAGTGTTTATAAAATTTGAAACTCTAGAGCAGTACACATAAAAACTAAAAATCTGGAGCAGTAAAACTTAAAAATATAAAAGGCAGAAAAATAAAGGACTAAAAAAAATTAAAAATGGGCAACTGTGTGGTACACTTTGAAGCAGGTACCGATGCAGAGTCCTGGCTTCCCGGTGCAGTCAGGACAATAAAAGGTTGTATCCGTTCTTTGTCCCCTGCTATAACAGACTCTGCATCTTTTCTGGGGGTTCTGCTTCTTGTCAGTTGGGGGAATTTTAAAAATAAAATGGGTAGCCCCAAGTCTGTTTCCCCCAATCACCGCCCGGGGACCAGGTGCATCTTGGTATAAGATCCCCGAAATTATCTGAAGCTGAAACTGTAAAAATGACAGCTTAATTCCGGGGTTTGCTGTTTTGTGCAACACAAACGCATTGTAGGTCGCAACTTGTAGCAGGTAAATTGCGACCTTCTTATACCATGCCTTCGTCTTCCTCATAATAAGATAGGGCTGTAGGAGTTGATCTGACAGATCAACTCCACCCATATACCTATTATAGGCCCTGATGCACACTGGCTTTTGGATGACCTCAGCTCTGCCACGGACTGCAACCTGCACAGTCCTCTCATCATGGATGGTGCTGAGCATGCACACATCCTTTTTATCCCTGAATTTTAATGCCAAGAGCTCTTCTTGGCGCAGAGCTGAGGTCTCCCCCCTTTGTAGCCGGGTACGTACCAATTGCTGTGGGAACCCTTTGCGGTTAGAACGAATAGTACTGCAAGCCACTGTTTCAAAACAATAAAGCAACTTGAACAGTGGTACACTTGTATAAAAATTATCAACATACAAGTGGTACCCCTTGTTCATAAGGGGTAGGAGAAGGTCCCACACAATCTTGGTACTTGCTCCCAGATGTTCTGGGCAGCCTGGAGGGTCAAGATGGCTATCTTTTCCCTCATATACCCGGAAGGCCTGAGTGTACCCACTCTCGCTCTCGCAGAGCTTATACACCTTCACTCCATATCTGGAGCGCTTGGAAGGGATATATTGCTTGAATCTCAACCTTCCCTTGTACTTCATCAGAGATTCATCCACGCATATATCCCTTTTAGGTGTATAAGCCTCTGCAAACCTGGCAGAGAGGTGGGTAATCAGGGGGCGGATTTTAAATAGCCTGTCAAACTGGGGGTGCTCTCTAGGGTGACACAGGCTATTATCATTGAAATGCATGAAATGAAGAAGCATTTCATACCGCTGCCTGCCCATAGACTGGGCGTAAATGGGGGTACTGCAGATGGGGCTTGTGCTCCAGTAGGAGCGAATGGAGGGTTTCTTTATAATACCCATCAACATTGTTAGTGCCCAGAATTTTAGAAATTCTGGCACGTCAATGGGGACCCATTGCTGCCTTCCCAAAAATGAAGTTGGGTGAGCAGCGTGGAACTGCTGGGCATATAGATTAGACTGGGAGACAATCTCCCCCAGTATATCATCCCCCAGAAAAATTTGGACAAACTGGAGGGGAGTAAATCCTGTAACATCAGTACTGATGCCAGGAACTGGGGTAAAAGGAGGGATAGTTGGCCTATAGCGATTAGGCACTATCCACTCCTCAGCAGCACTGCCATCCGGAGTCTCACGACTCCTTGTGGCAGGGGGCCCAGCAGCCACTGATACATCACTAGAAGATGTATCGGTAAACTGACCAGGGTCAAAATCTGACCCTGTGTCAGTGGCCTCAGAATCTGAGGCGAGGATGGCATAAGCCTCCTCAGCGCTGTACATGCGCTCAGACATAATAATATAAATGTATTAAAATTTTACTTTACGTGGCCCCCTAGCGGGTTCAATTGCCCCTAGCGGGTTTCAAAAAAAAAATATACAGACAGCAAAAAAGTACTGCTGCAAGCCGGATCAATGAAAAGCAATGATCTACGGCAAAGAAGAGGTTAATAGCACTGTAATAAATACAGTAAAAAAATATTAACCTCTAAAAAAAACTGCACAGACAGCAAAAATGTGCTGGTGTGCAAGATCACTATTTTACACAGTGATCAAAAAGCAGGGAAGGGGTTAAACACAGGGAATGGCTTTGAAAAAAGCCTTTGGGTCTCACAATTTATTAAAATATAGAAAATAACTAATATAACTGACTATAACAATACTGATCTGTCTCTCTCCCTCACCAGAACGCAAGTGAGGAGAGGGAGGCAGATCTAACACTGTCAAAGGCAATATTTGTAAATATTGCCTTTGACAACGAATGGCAAGTGCTCATCTGAGCACTTGCCATTCTAATCGGCACCCTGATAGGGTCTGCCGAGTGAAGCCCCCCCCCTCTGATGCAACGGAAGTGACATTACGTCACTTCCGTTGCCGGCTCCAGCAGAAGGGCAGCGCCATCTTTACAGCAGCGCTGCCCTTCCATCGTGAGGATGTGGCCGCTCATCGGAGCGGCCACGAAGATCACACCAACGATTTTAAGGTGTTGCTGAATGCCTACACGGCCAGGCATTTCAGCAACACCTTTTGATCTTAGGAAGCGAACGCTGTTCGCTTCCTAAGATCGTTTGTGCAGGCGGCGCCGCCATATTTAATATGGCGGATACGATCACCTCGTGGGGTGATCGTACGGCGCCCCTGCACATTTGAACAGTGTGGCACAAAGCCTCTACATAGAGGCTTTGTGCCAACACTGAAAGAGCAAAGAAAGCGACTCTAGATCGCTTTCTTTGCTTGATTTAGTCCATGACGTGCCAGGCACGTCACATGTCGGCAAGTCCTCATTTTGCCGTGACGTGCCTGGCACGTCATCTGTCGTTAAGGGGTTAATGGATCAACAAGGGCAAATACAATAACATTTCTCACAGACAGGCATTTTGTATCAGATTTTAAGCTTTATCTCCTCCAATTGCAACTGTTCTATAGCAGTAAATCACGTCTGAGGATAATGACAGTTTGCGTCTACCTGAGTTTTATATAGTTCATACAAAGAAAAACATACACATTCATAAATGCAGTCACACTTATAAATTGATAGATATAGCTAAGTAGATGAGAAAAGCAGATAAACTTGCAGACACACTAGACACATAGATAGACGTAGAGGGAGAGCAGCAGCAGCCAGTGTAGGTGGGGAGCAGCAGCAGCAGTCAGTGTAGGTGGGGAGCAGCAGCAGCAGCCAGTGTAGGTGGGGAGCAGCAGCCAGTGTAGGTGGGGAGCAGCAGCAGCAGCCAGTGTAGGTGGGGAGCAGCAGCAGCAGCCAGTGTAGGTGGGGAGCAGCAGCAGCCGCCAGTGTAGGTGGGGAGCAGCAGCAGCAGCAGCCGCCAGTGTAGGTGGGGAGCAACAGCAGCAGCAGCCGCCAGTGTAGGTGGGGAGCAGCAGCAGCAGCAGCCGCCAGTGTAGGTGGGGAGCAGCAGCAGCCAGTGTAGGTGGGGAGCAGCAGCAGCCAGTGTAGGTGGGGAGCAGCAGCAGCCAGTGTAGGTGGGGAGCAGCAGCCGCCAGTGTAGGTGGGGGGGAGCAGCAGCAGCAGCCGCCAGTGTAGGTGGGGGGGAGCAGCAGCAGCAGCCGCCAGTGTAGGTGGGGAGCAGCAGCAGCAGCAGCAGCAGCCAGTGTAGGTGGGGAGCAGCAGCAGCAGCCAGTGTAAGTGGGGAGCAGCAGCAGCAGCAGGCAGTGTAGGTGGGGAGCAGCAGCAGCAGCAGCCAGTGTAGGTGGGGAGCAGCAGCAGCAGCAGCCAGTGTAGGTGGGGAGCAGCAGCAGCAGCAGCCAGTGTAGGTGGGGAGCAGCAGCAGCAGCCAGTGTAGGTGGGGAGCAGCAGCAGCAGCCAGTGTAGGAGGGGAGCAGCAGCAGCAGCCAGTGTAGGTGGGGAGCAGCAGCAGCAGCAGCAGCAGCCAGTGTAGGTGGGGAGGAGCAGCAGCAGCAGCAGCCAGTGTAGGTGGGGAGGAGCAGCAGCAGCCGCCAGTGTAGGTGGGGAGGAGCAGCAGCAGCCGCCAGTGTAGGTGGGGAGGAGCAGCAGCAGCCGCCAGTGTAGGTGGGGAGGAGCAGCAGCAGCCGCCAGTGTAGGTGGGGAGGAGCAGCAGCAGCCGCCAGTGTAGGTGGGGAGGAGCAGCAGCAGCCAGTGTAGGTGGGGAGGAGCAGCAGCAGCCAGTGTAGGTGGGGGAGCAGCAGCAGCAGCCAGTGTAGATGGGGAGCAGCAGCAGCAGCAGCCAGTGTAGATGGGGAGCAGCAGCAGCAGCCAGTGTAGGTGGGGAGCAGCAGCAGCAGCCAGTGTAGGTGGGGAGCAGCAGCCAGTGTAGATGGGGAGCAGCAGCAGCAGCCAGTGTAGGTGGGGGAGCAGCAGCAGCAGCCAGTGTAGGTGGGGGAGCAGCAGCAGCAGCCAGTGTAGATGGGGAGCAGCAGCCAGTGTAGATGGGGAGCAGCAGCCAGTGTAGATGGGGAGCAGCAGCCGCCAGTGTAGATGGGGAGCAGTAGGAATTTCACTGCAGTTATTTGCCAAGCGAGTCAGTTTTCCAGTCTGGCTCCCATCCTGCGAGTGTTGAAGTGTACCTTCTGCTGGCGGTCTGCAATGACATGTTCTGGCCGCTGTAGCCTTTAGGGCTGATAGGATAACAGTGCTTGGGGGAAAAGGCTTCCCTGGCCAGCCAAACCCTGCAGCACAGACCTGACTCTTTGTCTTGTGGCATCCTTTTACTCCTGCACGCTCATCTTGTGACGACACTGCACGTGGGCTAGGAGGCGGGATTATGGGCTCATATTCCTGCACTCCCTTACCATTGGCCCAGTGCAGCCTGTAGCAGCAGTGAAAGCAGGTCTGTGCTGGAACAGTTACAGACCTACTCTTATGATAGACTTTGTTGTGAGACAGCCCCATGATACTTGGCATGCTGTCATTATCTGTGCTGGCAACATTGTCAGCACCAGGAAGAAAATTCTACTTAAAACATTTTTTTAAATTGTTGAAGGCAAACCAGCCACTGTGTAGCAGCCGCTGTGTCCATGGTGTATCCTGTGCATGACATCCCTTGGTGACTCAATATTCAAATTACACATTTCTCATTGAAAATGTGTTTATTTTCATATCATGCTACAGGAGATACCACTGACATCTAAAACATATCGTTCTGTTATTATATACACATTTGTATGCAATTCTGCTAGCACATAGTATAGATAATTTTTCATCATTTTTTTTATGCTTCACTTTCACAGTATAAACAATGTTTAGATTGACAGACTCGGTTTAGATTTCTCTCATTTTTAAAATTATCATAGTGAAATGGGTAAGCCATTCTGCAATGGGGTAAATGCATACTCCATGTATTGTATATCACCACCCAATATGTTACCAGTTACAAAGTAATATAACAGACTGAATACAACTGCAGCTCTTACCATATAATTATGTCTTCATACATAAAGCCTAGTTTTTCTTCATTGTGGCCAACTTTGCATAAAAGCTGGAAAAAAAGAGAAAAGAAATGTCATCAGTGGATTACAGAAAAGAAAAATCAATCCATTAATCTCACCTACAGGTATACACACTCCCTCCATCAGCAAATTAGATTGTTTTTAAAATGAATTACTGTACAATGTATGGAAATAGAAAACAGAGTTTAAAGGTAAGAGACAAAGAAGTATGTTTAAAATAAAGTTTATTGCAACTCCGAAAAGGAGAGAGCGGTCATTTGTATACTAATGGGAGTCTGGGAAATTGCATGCAAAAATAATGATTTTAAGAGGTGATGGTAATGAAATGTGTATTCCAAGACTGCTGAATATTTTACTCCTTAGTTAAAGACTGTCACCTATACGTTTATTACACATATACCTTTATACACCCCTCATACAGCCCATCCGAGCAATCGTTGCCCCCCAATAAAGCCAGTCCGAGCAATCGTCGCCCCCAATACAGCCAGTCCAAGCAATCGTCGCCCCCCCCCATACAGCCAGTCCGAGAAATCATCGCCCCCAATACAGCCAGTCCGAGCAATCGTCGCCCCCAATACAGCTAGTCCGAGAAATCGTCGCCCCCCCAATACAGCCCGTCCGAGCAATCATCTATCCTCAATACAGCCAGTCTGAGCAATCATCTATCCTCAATACAGCCCTCCCGAGCAATGGTCTCTTCCCAATACAACCCGCAATCGTTGCTCCCCAATACAGCTCATCCAGGCAATCGTTGCTCCCCAATACAGCCTGTTGAATTGTGACAGAACATTCAATCAGATTCACCACACCTAGCTGCTTTTAAAAGGGTGGACATGCATACATTCCTGGCAACTACAATATAAAAAAAAAAAATTCCCTTCACAGTGGGCATCCATCCTGTTATGTGCCCACTTTGCTCACCTATGAAAAGCTGCCTTAGGTCTCTAAATAAAATACGCCACATTGCATGAGTTAGTTGAAGTTGAACCCTCACACATCTCAGCTTAGGAGAGGTTTCCCTTCACTGCTTTACATCTATTCAAGCTTCACTTACACTGTGTGTTTCTTTACTAGGAATTCTATTAGACACGAGTGATTATGTGCATTTGTGTTTATAGAAACGATGGTGTTTGCCAGCAAATGGGTAGATGCACGCTGTAGAATACGTAGAGGAGGCGTGCTCGTCGCATACTGGGCAGGATGGAAAAGCCCACAGCTTGCACAGTCTTGTCCAATAACCCACTGTTATATGATGATAGAGCACCTTTAAATTACACATTCCAGCAGGTGGTCAGCAGTGGGATATTTTGCTTCTGACAAGGAACATGAAACGCAGGAATGACATCTTTATTTATAAAGCAAAAACATATACACAATGCGCAAACTTATTTATTTTATCTAGTGTAAACATACATAAAGGGATGAGCCTCCTACTCAGAAGAAGTAGTAGTGATCGGATTTATGACTGGGTACAGTGGTGTATTCAGGATTTGTGCTGCCCTTGGCCTGACTAAACTCAAGCGCTACCCAACCCTCATTTGTCGCACCCCTTATTCCCAAGGTTGCACCCTTTCCTCATATAACCTCTCTCACATTTCAACAGCACCAGATCCCCCCCCCCCCACATCCCTGTCCACAGCACCAGATATGCCCCCCTCCCACATCCCTGTCCACAGCACCAGATTGACACCCCTCCTACATCCCTGTCCACAGCACCAGATATGCCCCTCTCCCACATTCCTTTCCACAGCACCAGATTGCCCCCCACCCATATCAGTGTCCACAGCACCAGATATGCCCCCCTCCCACATCCCTGTCCACAGCACCAGATTGACACCCCTCCCACATCCCTGTCCACAGCACCAGATTGCCACCCCTCCTACATCCCTGTCCACAGCACCAGATTGCCACCCCTCCTACATCCCTGTCCACAGCACCAGATTGCCACCCCTCCTACATCCCTGTCCACAGCACCAGATATGCCCCTCTCCCACATTCCTTTCCACAGCACCAGATTGCCCCCCACCCATATCAGTGTCCACAGCACCAGATATGCCCCCCTCCCACATCCCTGTCCACAGCACCAGATTGACACCCCTCCCACATCCCTGTCCACAGCACCAGATTGCCACCCCTCCTACATCCCTGTCCACAGCACCAGATTGCCACCCCTCCTACATCCCTGTCCACAGCACCAGATTGCCACCCCTCCTACATCCCTGTCCACAGCACCAGATATGCCCTCTCTCCCACATTCCTTTCCACAGCACCAGATTGCCCCCCACCCATATCAGTGTCCACAGCACCAGATATGCCCCCCTCCCACATCCCTTTCCACAGCACCAGATCTGCCCCATCCCACATTCCTATTCACAGCACCAGATTGCCTCCCCCCACCCACATCCCTATGCACAGCACCAGATTGCCCTCCCTTCCACATTCCTATTCACAGCACCAGATTGCCCCCCTCCCACATCCCTATTCACAGCACCATATTGCCTCCACCCACCCACATCCCTATCCACAGCACCAGATTGCCTCCCCCCACCACATCCCTATCCACAGCACCAGATTGCCCTCCCTTCCACATTCCTATTCACAGCACCAGATTGCCCCCCTCCCACATCCCTATCCACAGCACCCGATTGCCCCCCTCCCACATCCCTATCCACAGCACCCGATTGCCCCCCTCCCACATCTCTATCCACAGCACCCGATTGCCTGCTCCCCCCCCCTGTACACAGCATAAGAGTGTTTCCTGATGATCTAGTGGGGAAGTGTAAATCAGCGAGTGAGTATGTACTACCAATAATGGTAGTGCTGGCTTTGCTGTGGCCACCTTAGGCCAAGGCAGAAATACAGCAGTGATTGGGTAAGAGGTGGATCCACGCTCACACATCCAGAGAAGAACATAGATTACTAGGTATATAAATACAGCTATACAGGTTTGTATCCACTAAAGCAGAGCAGTATGGTAACAAAAGATTAAAACCAGTTTTGCAAAAGTGATTAACTAAAATATAAATATACAAAAAAACAATAAACACGTTTACACTGTATAAATACCCCTCAGCTATTCCACATGCAGAAGTAAGTTACTAAAATAAAAACGCATGGAAAAATGAAAACCAAACGCACACACACGTGACTAGGGTGACTAGTATCTGGCTCCTGTTGCCCAGAACATGCGTTATGCAGAGTAATCCTCCAGTTACACAAACAGCAGATAGCAGCCGGCCGATTCAGCCCTTCCCCTGCTTCCTGTTCCTCCCCAGACTGTGCTGGTGCAGTGGGAAACGCCTGTGAGGAGTGAAGGGAACTCCATACAGTCACTGCTGTTGTGCTTGAGGAGGAAGGAGGGGAGGCTCAGTGACCCCACCATGCCTAGAATGCTGGGATCTATAGCAGAGAGAAGCTGCCCTGTCCCCACTGCAGTGATGGACCCTCTGCCATGAGCTAGCCTAGTAAGTATTTGATGTGTAGGTCAGCACGCGTGTGTGTGTATAGATAGCTGTATGTACTTTCTATATGCTTATGGAGTGCGGTCCAAACAGAATTGTTTTGTGAATTGACACTGGCTCATAATTTGCATTCCTGGCTCCTAGATTTAAATCAAATTTGTCAACGCCGGATGAAGGAGATAATCTTTTGGTTGGTATTTCACATAAGTAACATTAAAAGGCGATATAATTATTTAGTACTTAAAAAAAAAAAAGGGATGCGGAGGATATCACTAGCTTACATTTACTGATCCACCAGTGACTTTTGAATGCTTCAATAACCTTCACCTCAGTCACATTTGCATCTCTAAATCTACACAATGTATCATGTAATAGAAGGCAATCATCACAAAGCAGGTGTATTTCCAGCTGCAGTGGTGAATTTTGACACATTCAGAGGTCACTGAGATGGCAAATGAAAGTATCGCCACATTCTGCACAACAGTCAGTTTTTGCAAACCAAGTTCTCTCGATCAAATAAAATGATAAGTAAAAGTTAATATCTTCGCAATAATAAAACATAGGAATTTAAAAAGCTTGATCCGCAACCTCAAGTCGCCTTTCATTTAAGAAACCTTTTTGTGTGGTTACCATTACTCCCATTTTAATTAACATCCTAACTCAACACTGTCCAAGGACCTTTTAAAATTCTGTCCATCTTCTATTCAGACTGCCGCATTGTCAAGTTAATAAAAAAATTATTTCATAGATAAATGCTATGCCAGGTTTGTAGCCCTGGGGTCATAGTGTAAGACTAACATGGTTATCCATTAACCCAGCTCAGGGATGAGTAAATCTAAACCATAGCAGGGGCTGCTGCAATGGAGATGGTAGGAAATACAGTAAAAAGGGATGCTACCCGAGACGAGATTCATACATTACAATGTACGACAGGCGCCACCTCGCAAGCCAGGCTAAAGAGCTGGCAGCTATGTTATCGAGTGAGCACAGTGAAGTCAGTAAATCTCTTGGTCAGGTTATTCTATCACTTGTGCAAAACGCAAACATTATCTCAACACCGGTCGTGTTCCTTGCAATTAAAAACTATTTTAGAAACACTTCAAGGAAAGAAGCCATTCAAGTTCAGGCCTCGGCACCTTAGGTAAACCATGGGAGGAAGGATGGTATGTTCTGTCCTGTATCCTATTACATAGGGTGTAATATGGAAATGTAAGAAATGATACATAAAGAACACTAGACACATAAATGAGAAGAATCTGTTAATTTAGTAACCAGCACTGGTTTTGATGGTATACCATTAGATCCAGTGACAATGTGACCTGAGATCACTCCATGAAGCAAAAGCAGGCGCCATATTGGATTGGCAGTAAGCCATTCTGTTATGGCATTGCCTTGTTGTGGGCAAGATCAACGTTTACTTCCGTTGCCAGCCTGCTCTATTACACCTAAAAAAAAATAGGGGTTAGTTAACTGTAAATCTAGCTTTAGCGTAACATGTTAGGGCTAAGGTTAGATTTGTGGTAGGGTTAGCATGATGGTTAGGGTTGAGGTCAAAATGTCATTGTAGGAGACCGTGGTTAGGAAATAGTAATTCACTACTTTCAATTACTGCCCTATAAATTGCACACAAAAAAACCCCCAGAAAATGATGTAAACATTGATTATTTCTAAACTCATGACAAATATTAGAATCTATTTATGAGGTTTTTTCATTCGCTTTTGTAGATGTGTGAAATGTTTCAAAATATATATAGTAAATTATGTTATGATCAAAATAATATATATTTTGTGTGGGTAACATAAATGAGAAATGAAGTGCATCAAACGGATACATCTGGTAGTGTCCAACCTGTACATTTGTTTACATACAAATACATACAGGGAATCCCTGGTGCACTGGATCTTATTGTACTGAGAACGCGTGGTTATAGCTTCATTGAGGAACCAGTAATTTCCACAGTTCTTATGCCAGCAGTAATTTGGGGGCAGGACAGTAGTGTGAGGTCACTGGCCGTATCGCTAACATCCTACACATTGTTCTTATTGGATCCCAGAAGACGCGGGAGACAACCATAAAAAACAACAACAAAAAAACAAAGACACAAAAACACACCTCAAGATTCCATGGAGGGAAGTTCAATCCCCAGAAGGATGTTTGAAAAAAGCACATGCCCTTTAATTACCAATATCAGGGCAACTGTACATTTCACTTTTGCTTATACAGTCGATACAAAATTGAAAAGCACAAAAATAAAAATTTAAAGTAGGTTTGTTTATTTTAGGATTAATAACATTACTCTTTGCAGTTTAGGGCCAACTATATGCAGACACTTAAATTAGCTGTAATTGAAAGATTGTATCAAGTCTAGACATTTAATAGGATATGCTTCAATGAAAGAAGGAAAATAAAATATCATATCGGACCTTCTTTGGTCCATTTAATTCTATAAGGGGGTGGACATGTTTAAAATCTTGGTTCCCAAAATGTTACTTTATTTGTATTGTTTTATTAAAGCATTTCTATTTTTTTCTACTTTTTTTTTTTTTTTTTTACAGATCAGCGTTTAATCTGCTTGAAACGATGCCCAAACTTTAAGGCACTGTATCCCCAAAACCTTGCTTATACTGTGATTATAGAAAATAAAATGTTCGCAAAATTGCATGTAAATGCCTAAATTAGGAGTAAAAAGGTGTTTTAAAAGTGTCTGTGAAGTCTCCAGTTTATGACATTACCTGTGGCCTGATATGCAAATGACCTGCTTTGCAATGGCAAATGTGTCATTTGCATATCAGGCCACAGATGTCGTCACAAGCAGGAGGCTCCATAGACACATTTAAAACACATTGTTCTCCTAATTTAGTCATTTGCTTGCAATATTGCCAACACGGTATAGAACATTTTTAATAATGTTTTCTCTTCTACATGCACAGTAAAAACAATGTTTAGGTGATACAGTCCCAAAAATAAAAGAAAGTGTGGGCATTAATTTAGAGGAACTTGCTCGGCATTCTTGTTCATGGTCCCAGCTACTGTTCATTCACACATTTTAATCACAAATAAAAAATACCCCAAAGAACATTTAACTTGTGGTTTATCACCAAAAAAAAAACCGTAATGAAAACAGGAAACCATGAGAATAGTGTTACGCGGCTTACCCGAAATCAGTAAAAAAAGAAATTAAATGCAACATGCCTCAGTTACTTGCAGAAATGGTATTATTTGCTTACACCAAATGCGTCAAGCAAAAGAAATATACTACACACAAAAACAAAAGATTTAAAATAGAATGGGTGGAAAAAATAACAAAAGGGAAAGTTGCTTTTTTATGTGAAATGACTACAAACTTTCCCAGAGTATTGAACATAGACAAGACAAAAAGGGTTTTAATAGAATCCATATTATCACAGCTACTTTTATGAGCAACACAAATCAATACTAATATATAATCTATAGCGGATGTTACTAAGAAAAGCAAACTATGCTACCTTTAGTGAACATTGATATGATCTGTAGACGTGCCGTGGATATGATTTCCGTGGGAGGCATTTTACAAAAAAAAGTAAATTGTGGGGAAATTATAGATTTGCAAGAATCTGGCTAAAATATAGTTAGAACACCTACCTAATAGTGCCTAGAATTCTAATACAACTACTTTGGTCTGATTCTTGCAACTATGCTGTCCAGTCACCACAATTCACCATTTATTAAATAAACCACACCAAAATCCTATACAAGCAGTGTCCTAAAACATTCTCTGTACACAAAACAGACACAATGAGACAAGACAACTTGCTGGAAGCCAACACAAGGTTTTAAATATAAAACACAGCCACGCACAACTAGTTACATACACACACACACACACACACACACACACACACACACAGCCAGTTACACACACACACGTACATACAGCCAGTTACATACACACACAAACGCGCGCACAGCCAGTTTCATACATACATACACACACACACACACAGCCAGTTACACACACACACACATCACACCCACATAACATACACAACATACACAGCCAGTTACATATACACACACACACACACACATCCACAGCCAGTTACACACACACACACACACACCCACAGCCAGTTACACACACACACACACACACACCCCACACATCCACAGCCAGTTACACACACCCCACACATCCACAGCCAGTTACACACACACATCCACACCTCACATCCACGGCCAGTTACACAAACACACACAGACACACATCACATACACTGCCAGTTAAATGTACACACCAGTCGGCAGTTTGTTTTTTAAGAAAAAATAAAATGTCTTAATGTGTCCTCCCTCCCTGCTGCTGTACCTAATTGCAGTGGAGGGGGACATTTCTGCTGCAGCCGTATCTCATTCAGCTTCCTGACATGTCACCTGGCACTAGAGCGCGTTGCTCGAGGGGGCAGAGCTTACAGTCTTTGCAATCCACACTGACCTCCCTCCTCACGCTGCGCTAGAAGAAAAACGGATGGCAGTGGCAAGGGCTCCCTTTGATTAACAGCACCCGGGCGCCAGGTCAGATTTTTGGGTCACTATGGCACCCTGGCGCTCGGGGTTTGTTGAGCCCTGCATTATACTATTTGTAATAACTTAGTATAAGCACATAGCAGGCACACCACATCATTACAAGCATGTCATACCATATAACTAGCACACAGTGTTCCTGGCTCCCAGATCCTAGTCTGGAATTGCTGGGTTCATTACATTTTCTTTTCTTTCTTTTTTTTACAGAGGTATTTGTGTATGATGCATGTAATGCGCATGAATGGCAGCAATGTCAGGACTGTCAGATAATGGATAGGACTGTTTTGACCAATCCAAGGCATGTATAGAATGTTTAAAAAAAATAAATATGAGCTTGAGTAACAAATTATGCAATCCTGGGAGAGAATCAAAGGAGGAGAAAAGTTCTGCAAAGTACAGAAAAAAGGCACTTTTTTTTTTATATACAAACAGAAAATAAGGTAAATTGACACACATTGACGCTATAAGGATTCAAATATATGCACCTACATTTTCTCCATACTATGAAATGCAGAAAATAAAATATGATCTATGCATTGTGTTGGCAGAACTGCAAGAAATTGTAGAAAAGATAAAATATGTTTAAGTTTGCCTGTGGTATCTCCTGTTTATAACGTCACCTCGTAAAGTGATATACAAATTACATCATTTCCATTTAAAGTAGTTAATTTACATATTATATTGTCACAAAGGTGATGTCATAAACAGAAGACACCACAGATACGGTTAAACCACATTCACAAGATGGAGATCACAGACAGGAGTAATTGTTCTACATTCATAAAGCAAGTTCCCTATATTCAAACCATTGGAACGGAATTTCAACTAGAAAAAAAAACTTCTGATCTGTAGCCAAAGGGGAAATAATACAGATCACAAATGATTGGAAGGATTCACAGGAAAATGATTGTGCTTTTTTTGTTTTGTTTCGTTCCATACTGCAAGTTCTGTTTCCTTTTGCCATTTTTGGGTTTCCTTTTGTACCAGTGCCATAAAGCTATGGTTCTTATTTGGAGCTAAAAATCAGGTCAATCGCTTGACCAACCCATTTCTGCGAGGGTAACTTAGAATGCCTGCCGGCACTGCCAGCTTCTCACTGTAAGTAGCACTGCATATTAAAAGCATCTTGGGTGGGTATCACTAGTTGCTAAACCACTATGTTTGACTTCAATTAATGATACAACTTATCCAGCTATCGTTTGAAGCCGGATGTGAGTAATTTATCCACTAAAACACAATGAAGCCACATGTAGAGCAAAAAAACAACACTTTAAAAGGGACACTACCACTTACACAAGATGTAACTAGATAACCTGGTCATTTACAACACACATCATATGCCACCATTTTTTTTCTATATGATTGAATTGTATATAAAAGGAAAATAAAATTGTGTGTTTATCTCCTGGTTCCATTTTCTGAATATTTCTCATGATGCAACATTGTCCAAAATCTTATAGCCAGTCTCAATTTACAACTGTGGTCAAAGCCTGCATGATGACGTCATAAGATATTCCCCTGCTCTCTTACTGGCTCCTGTGTATCATAGTGGGCAGGATGTGTACAACTTTTTTTTACCTGCCTTCCAACACAAAGAGCAGAGGTTAACCTGATCCAGTAGGATCATAACCCCTTCTGATGTAATAGTTACATTACCCTCCCATTCAATGCAAGTCTGTGATCGGAATTCTGACTTATAGACTGCATTCTGTGTTCCTAGCCCCAAAGTGAGATACTAGTGCTGTAAAGTCACTGTGGGGTGGCACCAAAAACACTATTTCACAAAATGGCAGGCGCCCATTCACACTAGTTTAGTTACATATTTTATTAAATACAGTCACATAAAGACAAAGACATATCTGAAAATCAACAATAAAAAATTTAAAAAAATGAAAAAGCCTTTTCATTTTTTGGTTTTGAAATTTAAAAAAAAAGTGACTTATTGCAAAAAATTGTGAATGACAACCACACATTAAAATAGGCAAATGAGAATGTGTACATGCCACTATGTCTTTAGTATGGTGGCATGGTCATTTAGAGACAGGCAGAAAAACACACATTGGCTCTGGAGATCTTAGTTTATAACTTGGCATTGAAGACATAGCAGAATTCTTTATAAACCAATTTTCTATAATAATTCTGTTAGAAAATAATACCGTGCAATTTTTGGTCATGACAAGTACACTTTAAAAAGAACTTAGGAAGGGACATATGCTGGTCTTTCACTATACCAATTCGACCAATGGGATCTGGGGAGGTTCTAGGTTTTGTGGGGCCCTAAACAAAGATTCAGATGAGGGCCCCTGGATCAGCCATTTGGCACCTCTCCATAACTGCATATACTCAGGCATGATTTGGGTCACCTCTGACCTTTATACTGTATTTGGAGGAAGGGATAATAAACATTTGACTAGTGTGCTTTTTGCAAATTAGTAGGTTTCAGGTCACCATGCAACATAGGAGCAAATAGCACCTCACAAGTGCAAGGACATGAGGATTAGGATTGGTTTAATATTGAATAGAATTTAACAGGTGAGAGCATTTTAATATATTAATATATTAGACATAGCATTACGTGCAAAGTTTCCAGGCATAACATATGCCAAGGGATGTAAGCAGCAGCTGAACACAGATTTCTCATCAGGTTGGAATTCTACAATCACTTCAGAAATGACTAACCCTTCGGTATGAAAAGAATGACTGACCTCATTGGCATTTCAGCTTTTCATTCCCACTTAGACATAAAGCAATCTGACAATATCATTTAGACGGCCGGTGTCAGGACAGCTCTGAATTACTGTACCAGTATATTATTGGAACGTACTCGGATAAAGTGCTGCAAATTGCTGTAATAATAATAATAATGATATAATGTGCTGGTTCTCGAGGTTAGCTCTCACAGATCAGATATTAAAGCTATAACGTACGATTTTCTATAGATGAAGATATACATGAAGCCTCATGGTCTGAGTTAGGGTGAGCACCTGGTACGTTGATAAAATCTGGACACCTATGGACACCAAATCTGGTTTGCATAGGTTAAAATGAAGACTGCAGACTAATGTACATTTTACTAATTACAGCCGGGGACAAGGTATTTCTATTAAGCTTTCCTAATCTGAACAGAGAATGACCTGGAAGAGATTACTGTGGGGATTTGGCTGACCTTAGAGTCCAAATAGAAGGGGGAGGAAGAGGGAAAGAGGTAGACAAAAAAAAAAAGTGAGTGAGCTCATGTATCAGACTCCATGTACCTAGTGCTATATAAATAAATGTTAATATAATCTCAGCAACTCAGCAATAAGCTGTACAAAGCCAACCGTGGTGATCCAGCACTATGCATAGTTAAACATGTAAACCCTGTCCAGTTCTTCATACAGGAGGAGCTCACCATGTTTGTCCCTATGCAATGTATAATTACATTGCTGAGATGAAATGTTCAGCATAGTCACAGTGAACATGTCACTTCTTTCAAATTCTCCTCAAGGAGATAAACATTGTGTCCTAATTTGCACTTTGCATTTATTCTGCTATTAGATTCCACTGACTCTCATGGTTGGCAGCTTCAGGAAGGTGATCTGTTCAGAGTTAATACATGGACAAATTCTTCACTGTTGTGATTTTAACTGTTAATTAGGACATTACATAACATTGTCTTGATACCATTTTAATTGAGAGCAGCATCATATTGTACAGTGCTTTTCAATGAGGCAGCAATGTAGCTCTGTCCAAACAGGCTCATAACAGCACATGGGGATCTGGCGGCACATGGGGATCTGGCGGCACATGGGGATCTGGCGGCACATGGGGATCTGGCGGCACATGGGGATCTGGCGGCATCTGGCGGCACATGGGGATCTGGCGGCATCTGGCGGCACATGGGGATCTGGCGGCATCTGGCGGCACATGGGGATCTGGCGGCATCTGGCGGCACATGGGGATCTGGCGGCATCTGGCGGCACATGGGGATCTGGCGGCACATGGGGATCTGGCGGCACATGGGGATCTGGCGGCACATGGGGATCTGGCGGCACATGGGGATCTGGCGGCACATGGGGATCTGGCGGCACATGGGGATCTGGCGGCACATGGGGATCTGGCGGCACATGGGGATCTGGCGGCACATGGGGATCTGGCGGCACATGGGGATCGGAATCTAGCGGCACATGGGGATCGGAATCTAGCGGCACATGGGGATCGGAATCTAGCGGCACATGGGGATCGGAATCTAGCGGCACATGGGGATCGGAATCTAGCGGCACATGGGGATCGGAATCTAGCGGCACATGGGGATCGGAATCTAGCGGCACATGGGGATCGGAATCTAGCGGCACATGGGGATCGGAATCCAGCGGCACATGGGGATCGGAATCCAGCGGCACATGGGGATCGGAATCCAGCGGCACATGGGGATCGGAATCCAGCGGCACATGGGGATCGGAATCCAGCGGCATATGGGGATAGGAATCTAGCGGCATATGGGGATCGGAATCCAGCGGCATATGGGGATCGGAATCTAGCGGCATATAGGAATCTAGGATCTTTGTGACATATATTTTGGTACCATCAGAATAAAAATCACCAAAAGTAATAAGTATACTTGGAAGTGATCTCAGAAAAAACCAAAGAAGTGACATGATCAGAGTCTTTAGAGACCCTGAGGGTTTTTGATACCGTGAACATTTCCAGCAGTTACATTCAGCCTGACAAAGGGAATCCAGCTGGTTTTCCCGGCAGAATCCTTTGCATAGTGTGCAGACAAATGGAACCCAGCAGTCTGTGTATGTTTTCTAATGCACATATTGGGAGACTATTCGTTTTGTTCTCACACAGATTTCAAGGCTGTAGATACAGTGAGCTGTGGACACTTGTTGCCTACAAGCCAGTCACTGCAGCTCTGTGCATATCAATCTTTTTTGTACATATCCATACATTTTATACATTAAGTGGCACATTTGGTGCCCTCTGGTTTTGGGAATCCTTGCGCAGGGTTTGTCCTTTTCTTGTCCGTGTTTTCAATGGTTTTGTGCACTATTGTTTAACCCTTACTGCATAGCGTTAGCTCCCCTCTCTTTTGGAGGCACCTTATTTCTGTATTTCTGGTAATCTGATTATTACCCTGAGAGTTTTAAGGATAAGATGGTTTTCCATTCTAATAATATCTGAAGGGTCACTGTGTTAATAGCATGGGTACACTACAAATGACAAAGGTTGGCTATGTCACTACAATAATATAGACAGCTGTGTAAAATATGAGAATGATCTGTTGGTATGTCAACCTCACAGCACTGGAGTCTCATAACTCCAAAAGGGTTAACTAACTTTCAGCTGCCAAACCAGTAATAAACAATACCTCCCATGATGCTCTGTCAGACATGAAACAAATTATGAGCTGCTCAGTCCCTTCCTCGGCCATTAATGAGGCTGAATATGTTGGACATGTCACTTTTACATGTTGCCCTGTTTTATGCAAAGCCTATATGCATCCAGCATGAAGCAATTCATTAAAGGGACACTACCACTTACATAAGATGTAACTAGATAACCTGGTCATTTAAAATAAACCTATATAAATCATGTCACTTTTTTATATAGGATTCAATTAATTGCATATAAAAGGAAAACAAAAAGTCGTTTATCTCCTGGCTCCATTTTATGAATATTTCCTATGAAGCAACATCGCCCAGCCAGTCTCACTTTACAGCTGTGGCCAAAGCCTGCATGATGTAGTCATAAGCTACTTCTATGCTCTCTTACTGAATCCTGTGTATCACTAGTGGGCAGGTCTAGGTGGCGGTGTACAGCCTTTTTTAATCTGCCTTCCAACAGAAAGAGAGGAGATCAACCTGATCAAACAGGATCATCGCTCCGCCCCCTTGTGATGTAATAGTTACATTACCCTCCCATTCAATGCAAGTCTGTGGTCAGCATTCTGACTTAGACTGCATTCTGTGTCCCCAGCCCCAAAGTGAGAAAAGAACTATATTTCACAAAATGGCGGTGCCCAGTCACACTTGTTCAGTTAAATATTTTATTAAATACAGTCACATAACAAAAACAAAAGACATATCTGAAATCAACAATGCAAAATAAGTCTCCCTTTAAATAAAGGAGGGGAGACTAAGTTAAACCAGGGCTCGACAAACCCCAGGTCGCCATGGCGACCAGGAAATTAGACCAGGCGCATGGGTGCCGTCAGCCTCATGGTCCCCTTTCCGCTGCCATACGTTTTTTTTTTAATTATTTTTCCGCAGCGCGAGGGGGTAAAGTCTGTGCCATCCGTACAGACTGCAAGCTCCCCCCCCCTCGTGCAACGCGTGTCTGAGTGCCGGGTGTTGTCACGTGACATCCTGGCACTCAGCAGGCAGATCGGCTGCAGCACGAATGTCCCCCTCCCCTGCAATGAGGTAAAGCGGCAGGGAGGGGGGACACGTTAAGAAGAAAACAAGCAGACTGTGTGAGGTGGGTGTGTGTTTGTATATTTGTGTGTACGTAAAGTAGGTGTGTGTGTGTATATGTAAAGTAGGTGTGTGTGTGTATATGTAAAGTAGGTGTGTGTGTGTATATGTAAAGTAGGTGTGTGTGTATATGTAAAGTAGGTGTGTGTGTATATGTAAAGTAGGTGTGTGTGATGTGTTTGTATATATGGGAATATGTAAAGTAGGTCTGGGAGGTGTTTGTATATTTGTGTATATGTAAAGTAGGTCTGTGAGGTGTTTGTATATTTGTGTATATGTAAAGTAGGTGTGTGTGAGGTGTTTGTATATTTGTGTATATGTAAAGTAGGTGTGTGTGAGGTGTTTGTATATTTGTGTATATGTAAAGTAGGTGTGTGTGAGGTTTGTATATATGTGTATATGTAAAGTAGGTGTGTGTGAGGTTTGTATATTTGTGTATATGTAAAGTAGGTGTGTGTGAGGCAGGGCTTGACAAATTTAATTAAGTTTTAGGAGCCAGCTAAAAAATTTAGGAGCCAGACAACGGCACATCACAAAATCATAAACGCACGGAGACAGTCACATACACCAACCATACACAGCCAGTTACATTCACACGCCACATACACAGCCAGTTACATTCATACACAGCCAGTTACATTCATACACAGCCAGTTACATTCAACCACATACACAGCCAGTTACATTCACACACACACGCCACATACACGGCCAGTTACATTCACACACACACAAACCACATACACGGCCAGTTACATTTACACACACACACAAACCACATACACGGCCAGTTACATTTACACACACACACAAACCACATACACGGCCAGTTACATTTACACACACACACACACACACACACACACACACAGACCACATAGACAGCCAGTTACATTCACTCATACATACACACAGACCACATAGACAGCCAGTTACATTCACTCATACATACACACAGACCACATAGACAGCCAGTTACATTCACTCATACATACACACAGACCACATAGACAGCCAGTTACATTCACTCATACATACACACAGACCACATAGACAGCCAGTTACATTCACTCATACATACACACAGACCACATAGACAGCCAGTTACATTCACTCATACATACACACAGACCACATAGACAGCCAGTTACATTCACTCATACATACACACAGACCACATAGACAGCCAGTTACATTCACTCATACATACACACAGACCACATACACAGCCAGTTACATTCACTCATACATACACACAGACCACATACACAGCCAGTTACATTCACTCATACATACACACAGACCACATAGACAGCCAGTTACATTCACTCATACATACACACAGACCACATAGACAGCCAGTTACATTCACTCATACATACACACAGACCACATAGACAGCCAGTTACATTCACTCATACATACACACAGACCACATAGACAGCCAGTTACATTCACTCATACATACACACAGACCACATACACAGCCAGTTACATTCACTCATACATACACACAGACCACATACACAGCCAGTTACATTCACTCATACATACACACAGACCACATAGACAGCCAGTTACATTCACTCATACATACACACAGACCACATAGACAGCCAGTTACATTCACTCATACATACACACAGACCAAATACACAGCCAGTTACATTCACTCATACATACACACAGACCACATACACAGCCAGTTACATTCACTCATACATACACACAGACCACATACACAGCCAGTTACATTCACTCATACATACACACAGACCACATACACAGCCAGTTACATTCACTCATACATACACACAGACCACATACACAGCCAGTTACATTCACTCATACATACACACAGACCACATACACAGCCAGTTACCTTCACACATTTTTGCTCTTTAAAAAAAAAAAAACCACAAAAATGGTATTTTTTACGGTGTCCTCCCTCCCTGCTGCTTACCTCATTGCAGGGGAGGGGGACATTTATGCTGGAGCCCGATCCTCTTTCGGTTTCTGCTAAGTGCCGAGTTGTCACGTGACACTCGGCACTACAACGTGTTGCGCGAGGGGGCGGAGCTTACAGTCTGTGTGATCCGAACAGACTTTCTCCCCTCGCGCTGCGTGTAATGGATGGCAGTCGGCAAGGGCTCCCTGTGACAAACAGCACCCGGGCGCCAGGTCTGATTTCCTGGTCGCCATGGCGACCTGGCGCCCGGGGTTTGTCGAGCCCTGGTGTGAGGTGTTTGTATATTTGTGTATATGTAAAGTAGGTGTGTGTGAGGTGTTTGTATATTTGTGTATATGTAAAGTAGGTGTGTGTGAGGTTTGTATATATGTGTATATGTAAAGTAGGTGTGTGTGAGGTTTGTATATATGTGTATATGTAAAGTAGGTGTGTGTGAGGTGTTTGTATATATGGGTATATGTAAAGTAGGCGTGTGTGTTTATCAATTGCGTGTATGCTTGCGTGATTGTCTGGCTCCTACATTTTTTTTGCTGGCTCCTAAAATCTAAATTATATTTGTCAAGCCCCGAGTTAAACCACCACCAGTTTGTTTATTTGAAAGCATGACATAACCCTAAAGTTTAGTAATCTACCTTTTATCTAACTAGTATAATCAGTAACTTATTAACTAACAGGTGTAGCAAAAAAAAAAAAAAAAAAAAGCCAGCTAACACAAAAGCTTTTAAAACCTTTTCTTGGGAGAGAGGCATGTATGTCTGCGTTGTACTGAAACCTTTAAAAGACTAAACATTCTCAAAATAGGCCAAATATCTTGACACATTACCACAAATAAAACACACAGGAAGACCAGACTTCAACAAGAAGAACTTAACCAGGAGATGGAAGATTTCCTGGAAACTGCATACGCAATATAAAGCACTTATCTCTAAAAGCAAGACAGTGACATTTCAAAAGAGAAGTGTGAGAATGTAAACAACCAAAGCTGGGTGTCAAAATGAGTTAAGGCAACACCACAGTTACTCATGTAATGCCAAGTGCCACATCTCCATAGTACACAAATAGAAAATAAACACACAAAGCACATTTACATTAACCAACACAGTAAAAGCTGATCATGTCAGTTCTTAAAGGTTTAACAGTTAAGAATTGTTTTGTTGTTAAACACACACATTTGATGTGTAAACCTTATAGCTGCTTCATCTTGTTTATACTGGATATTAAAAGGGACTGTCTGGTGCCCAAAACGCATCTCCCAAATGTTAATGCATATTAATGTGCTTTCAATGTACTTTGAAATACATGTTTTACATTTTGTATTGCTTAAAATACAAGTTTATCACAGTCCACACAATGTATCTAATTGCAGGAGCACCGGAAATTCACTTTGGTGCAAGACGAAGACTACGGCGTGTATAGTGCACAGGCTTCTTTCCAGTTTGATTTGATGCAGGCATTCTGTTTAAATCGCATTTTTAATATTTGACTCAAGCACTCCCCGGTGATTACTCTGCATGTTTACAGCAGCACTGGTTATATAGACACTGAGCTTATATATATATATTTTATTGTCACTTCCTGTGCTCTTGGAATACATTGTGTGATAATCGTGCTCTTGTACACAGTAGGATCTCTTAACAACACATTGCCTGATGACATCCCTAGAGAGACAGGAAATTCCATTCATTATAATTGAAATTTTTCTCATTGGTTGCCTCAGCCAAAAAAAAAGGAAATTGACTTTTACTCAGCTAGTATGGGCAGTCCTCATTTCTTGCAAACTGCTGTAATTTCAAACAATGCAAAACATGCATTGTAAAGTACTTTGAAAGCACATTATTATTCATAAATATTTGAAAGATGCATTTTATGCATTATACAGCCCCTGTAATGTGCAGTTTCAGAGTTTACCTCTATAAAAACAAAGCTAGATATTCACTAGCTATTTGCCTAGCATAATGTAAAGAAATTAAACTTATATTTGCTACAGATACACTTTAAAGTGGTCTAAGCAGTATCACAAAGTGAAAAACAAATCTAATTGTACGCCTTACCTTAATAAAGTTGTTCAGATGGCCCAGCTTTCGCATGTTAGAGACTCCATGAAGTTTGGCCACATTTTGAAGAATTTCTCTCAAGTTGTCACTAGGTTCTGGATAAAAAGAAATACCAAATTTAATGAAAAATACTAAAGAAAATATATAAGCGAATATTACCGTATTTGCTCGAATATAAGACGACCCTGATTATAAGACAACCCCCCAAACTTTGGATATTCCTTAAGGAAAAAAACAAAAAGTCTGAATATAAGACTACCCTATAGGAAAAAAGTTTAACTTGTATATATTCACATGTAAATTGCTTTTTAATATTTAATAAAAAAAAAGTTTATTAAACAAATGCATTTCTTGTTTTTATTTCCTTTTATATGCTGCCTCCCCCCCCCCCCCCGTTATCTGTCTCTCCCTCCCCCAAAACTTCTCTCTCTACCTCCCTCCCTCCTTTTATCTGTCTCCCCCTCTCCCCTTGTCTCTCTCTCTCTATGTCTCCCCCTCTCCCCTTGTCTCTCTCTCTCTATGTCTCCCCCTCTCCCCTTGTCTCTCTCTCTCTATGTCTCCCCCTCTCCCCTTGTCTCTCTCTCTCTATGTCTCCCCCTCTCCCCTTGTCTCTCTCTCTCTATGTCTCCCCCTCTCCCCTTGTCTCTCTCTCTCTATGTCTCCCCCTCTCCCCTTGTCTCTCTCTCTCTATGTCTCCCCCTCTCCCCTTGTCTCTCTCTCTCTCTATGTCTCCCCCTCTCCCCTTGTCTCTCTCTCTCTATGTCTCCCCCTCTCCCCTTGTCTCTCTCTCTCTATGTCTCCCCCTCTCCCTTTGTCTCTCTCCCTTTGTCTCTCTCTCTATGTCTCCCCCTCTCCCCTTGTCTCTCTCTCTCTATGTCTCCCCCTCTCCCCTTGTCTCCCCCTCTCCCCTTGTCTCCCCCTCTCCCCTTGTCTCCCCCTCTCCCCTTGTCTCTCTCTCTATGTCTCCCCCTCTCCCCTTGTCTCTCTCTCTATGTCTCCCCCTCTCCCCTTGTCTCTCTCTCTATGTCTCCCCCTCTTCCCTTGTCTCTCTCTCTATGTCTCCCCCTCTCCCCTTGTCTCTCTCTCTATATCTCCCCCTCTCCCCTTGTCTCTCTCGCTCTCGCTTTGTCTCCACCTCTCCCCTTGTCTCTCTCTCTCTATGTCTCCCCCTCTCCCCTTGTCTCTCTCTCTATGTCTCCCCCTCTCCCCTTGTCTCTCTCTCTATGTCTCCCCCTCTCCCCTTGTCTCTCTCGCTCTCTCTTTGTCTCCACCTCTCCCCTTGTCTCTCTCTCTCTATGTCTCCCCCTCTCCCCTTGTCTCTTCTTCTCTGTCTATTTGCTCTGAAAAAAACCTTGTCTTATATTCGAGCAAATACGGTAAGTGTTGTACTCCACTGACACTATACTGAATATGTTCCTAATGGATCACATCAAATTCGGCACAGCTACACAGATATACAATACAAATAAGAACATCGGAATTCTAGATTAGAGAAGTAAATATTTCTGAAGACCAGTGATATAGTAAAACTAATTACCCTGTTTATGGCTACCAAATGAAAAAAGGTACATTGTGCCTATGAGTGTGAAGCCCGTCACTGCTGGTTTTGTCTTTCTACTAAAGATTTTTCATGGAAGCTAGGCGCTCCTTCAAACAGACAAGTAATTAATACTGCTGCTCATTCAAGATGTGAACATACATTATCCAGTGTCAAGAAACATTATTATAAGTAAGAGGAGCATGGTTTTTAATCATGAATAACTGTGGGTTCAACTGTGTGCTCAACATAAATGACAAAAAAAAATAAATAAGTGATGTGTGTAAAGGCGATTTTTTGCATCAACAAAAATACTTAAACATGGTATTACAGCACTTAAACATTTGCAAACAGTGCTGTAAGGATCCTCAATAAACACAATATAAGTTATTTAAAATATTTAGGCATCCAAATCACAATATGCTGCTCTGTGTGTACAACTTTAGAACAGACACCAGGCTCTAATTAGGACCACCAAAGTACTCTCGTCCACCAAGAATTCAAGCCAATTTGCAGTAAATAAAATAAAAGAAGAGAATACAATAGTATATAACGTTACAAAACAGGGTTTTAATTTAAAAAAATAAATAAAGTAGAAGACTTACTTAAAGTGTGAAGTAGAAGTCTCACAAACAGCGCACATTACATTTTGGGGTTGACTCCATAGCCCCTGTTAATTCCAGGAATTTACCAGACAGTTGTGATTCTATGCCCCGCTAACGCCAGTAACGGGGGGGGGGCTTTGTGTTTGGTGCGGTAACTTGAGTCTTTGGTTTTTGGGGATTATGGCTTTAAAATAAATATGACCCCCCCCCCCCCCCTTTTATCCTATGTGCCCGTGTCACTTTTTTTATGGGGGCAGCGGGAGCATGATTTTTGGGGATGTGGGAGATGACACTAGGAGAATGGGGGTGACTATTACACCAACGGTCTCCTAGATTTATTTTAACAGGGAAGTAGGAAAAACGGCATTTCAATTCAAACACGGTTATTCCCTTACCCCTATACCTGGGCTTTTACGCAGGCATCAGTTGAACCACACGCTATTACGTTTGAAATAACGTGCGGTAGATTAAATGTCCCAGGCCCGCAAGTTGTGTGACATCACTGGATGATCCATCAGACTTACTCTTTATGGAGGTTCCCTGCTGATGGTCTGTATAGTGTGGCTTTACTACACTTTGTAGTAAAGTACTTTACTCCTCTGACTTTAATAACAGATTTTGGCTGTAGCTCTTACTTTGTGAAGGTACTAAGCTCTCCTGTTTTTAGATAAGGTCTTCTGGGTATTCTTACACTTTAAATACAAATACATCTCAAAAGCCAGGACAAAACCTACAAGTCAGAAAGTCTCAAAATACTAGTGTTGCTTACAAACCTTTTACATATCTGAAGTAAAAAACTCTTTGGTCATACATTCCTCCAACCTGCAGACTAGTGTTAACTCCTACTAACAATATATATATATATATATATATATATATATATATATATATATATATATATATATATATATATATATATATATATATATATATATATTTTTTTTTTTTTTTTTGTTTGTTTTTTTTTTTTTTAACTTCAAAATGTCCAGAAAACTTTCCTTCATATATATTATAACAAAAATAATACTATTTTCAAGTACGCACTAGAGTAACAGAATTACACAATGCATATGACAACCAAAACATCCCTTACTTATAATTAAGTGTCTTCTAGGGTGATATGAAGATGTGAGGCCCTTCCCTTTGCAGGCATGTCTGTAACTACTGGTATGAACATAGCAGACTGATCATCTTAACACAGAGAAGAAACATTTACACCTCTAACCTTTTTCTCTTGCTCGCTTTCTAGTCAAGGGAAAAAGGAATTTGCTGCAAAATGTGCCAACTTTCAGAATTTGTTTTATTTATTTTTTTTACACACAACTAATGAAGTCAATAAGACACATATTAAACAATTAAATCCTTAATTTTAAAAACAACTTTAAAACTACAGAGTGGGGGGGGGAAGTAAAATATTTAAATCTAATATTTACAATAATACAGAGGAGAAAGGAATAAGTACACTGAACTGCAGCAAAAAAAAACTCACTACAAATATTACAATAGATTGTCAACTGAATATACAAAAAATAGAATGTAGTAAACAGACATGCGACATGTTGTGATTTAAGTCCTTTACAGACATTAATTACGCAGTGAACTAATAAATTAAGGCTTGTAAGAGAAGGTCATGTTTGCCTCTGTAAGATGTTTGATCTGTACATTAAACATTTATAGGTTATTGGCATACACAAGCAAGTACATACCGGGCAAATCTGTGTTAACTAACAGAGTAGCAACTCGTCAGCTTGCCAACAGTAAGTTTGTTTAGCAGGTCACTTATGTTTCGGCTGCAGTCTATAGGATTACAATGCACCCACAACCTCATCCATTTAGCAACCTCTGGTGTGACTCACTCAGCTGTGACTGTTCCCCAATAACTTCCATTGTCATAATCTAGTTCTATTTTTCTCTCCCCCACCTTTCCTTTCTTCACTCACCTCATGTTTCTCATGCTCCTCATCCTCTCTAGATTATAAGTGTGTGAGCAGGGTCCTCTAACTCATATTTTAGTCTGAATATGTAATTTTGTTTGTAATGTCCTTTTTATGCTCTGTAGCAAAGCACTGCGTAAAGTGTTGCCGCTATATAAATAAATGTGCAACTTGTTAGTTTCCTTTGTACTTCGCTCGGCATGTAAGGAAAACTTTAGAACTGACAATAGTGGGCACGCAAACAACCCACTGATAGGCACAATACAAAAATGTCATTCGTGCAATCACTGGAAAGCACCAGGCATTCTTACTCTCTGTGAAACAAACTGGTGCATTCACTACTGAATCACCTTGCAGTCAGATAACCGCAGATGGTAAGAAAGCCGCGGTATTCTTGATAGTGCGGCTGGAAACTCTCAATGTGGAAAAACAAAGTCACAAGTATGATTATGAATTTCTAAGAACAGATTTGTCACTCAATGCTGATTAATGTTACATCACAGCTGTATTCTCCATTAAGATACTCAAAAAATGAAGAGCAGCCCAAAGTATTGTTTTTAAAAACAGGGTGCTAAGTACCGAGAAAAAATAAAACATCCTGAAAAATAGATTTTTCTTAAATGTTTAGCAGTAGTATGATGCAGCAGATTAAAAGGCATACTTGTAGATGCATCTTTAAACAAACATATCTAAAACATCTGTGCGGATGTAATGTTTTAATGTTTAATAAGAACTTCACCTGCAGTTCTTCATAATTAAAGTATAGGTGTGCCAGACCTGATGCTTGATGAACTTTTAAATATTATAGTTTAAAAATAAATATGCATACCTTTTGCGGGCTTTCTCCAGCCCAAACAATGGGAGCATTTTCAGGAAGCCAATAAATAAGGCTCCAATACAGAACTGGGTTATCCGCGGCACACGTCAAATTTCAGTGATGTCGCCAGTGACATCACTACTCGCCAACCTCCCTTAATCACCGTTAAAACAGGGAAAATCCACACAATAATTTCTGCCAAATAAAAACCTAACAAGAAGGCAGATAAAAGCTTCTGAATAAAGTTGTTACTGCACATGCCCATGAGATGATGACCCAGTGTATCTGCACTGCTCTTCTCGCATGTGAGCAAAAACAGAGCGAGGGATAGAGCAGGGACCTTTGCAGTAAACTCCTCAGCAATACCGACATGCATTTGAATGGAAAAGAAACGCATACAATGTACAGGTCAAACAGTAACAGCAGATGAACCTATATATTTGCTGCCTGGAGTGTTCTTTAAATTATAAAAATCATGAATTGAAGAAGAGGTGTCCGTTATAGTGTATACAGTATAAGATACCCTTTATTCTTTGCTGTATTCAAAAGATTAACTCCTCTTAACTAGACAGTTTTTTTGTACACACATATTACGTTTTATTTCATGTAGTGTTTCACAAGAGGACTGCTTGTTTGCAAACCTGTTCTAATGAACAGCGCTGAAGGATTCAAGATCAATAATAAATATACCACTTTGGACCACAATGGGTTAGCAATCTGTCAAAACTGTGACTTTCCTACGACTAGTTACTGCTATGCTTGTACGCAAACACTTTGTTTTTACAGCGTTACACAAAGGAAACGTCATGCTTCACAAAGTCAGCTCATTGACTTGGCTAAGCCATGGCAAGCACAATGTCAAGTAGGCATAGCAGAAACTACAAACTAGGCCAGCTGTCTGAAAAGCTAGACTGAAAGAAATGTGGACATGAGTTTAGTTCAACGTACTCTTTCTACCAAACAAACAAGTCCACGTCCTTCAAGTATACCCATTTACTACCATGAAACAGGAAGCTGTTTATCCCTAAAGTCACACCGTGACTGGAATAACTTAAGACCTCCGTCATGTATATCCTAAGAAACAAAACACACATTCCCTACCCATCACAAGACGGCACTCAACTCTGTTTCACAGGCTCTAATCCCCAGCTTGCAGCACAACTGATTTACACACTGTTTTCTTGGTTGATGTGGTTACACTGCTAATCGAGAAGCCACAGCTGACCAGGACATGGAGAACCACTAATGCACGACAGTAGATCTGCCCAATCTGATAAACACATGACTCACTCTACAGATGCCAGTTTAAACTAACGACTACATGATATGCTTTGTAGACAGAGAAAGAATAAAAACACATCAAAGGGAGTGAGTAAAGGCAAGACCTGATCATATACCTAGCCATCCTCTTCTTGTAATCACTAGGAGGCAGTAAGCAGCACAGGACAGATCGGTATGTCTGTCTGATGGTACAGATTGTCCATATGTTTGTTATATGTTTTTATATTGTGGAGATATACAAAAAAATAAAACTAACATGCACAGAGTCCTGTTTTATTTCCCCACGTATGTACTGCTGCGGATTTACTTTTTCTGTCTGATCCACACCTAATAAATTACTTACTTTTTTACTGGAACAAGGAGTGCATGCGTTTTTTGTTTCTCTAACATGCACCAATCCCTAGCTCAGTTGTGTATATTTGACAGTACAGCTGTACGCACAGGGCTGGGCGTGTCGCAGATTGACAGTACAGCTGTACGCACAGGGCTGGACGTGCTGCAGATTGACAGTACAGCTGTACGCACAGGGCTGGGCGTGCCGCAGATTGACAGTACAGCTGTATGCACAGGGCTGAGCGTGCCGCAGATTGACAGTACAGCTGTATGCACAGGGCTGAGCGTGCCGCAGATTGACAGTACAGCTGTAGGCACAGGGCTGAGTGTGCATTTTCTAACATAAAAGCACAAGTGAATAATTAGTTTAGGATAAACTGGCTTGTACTTGACAGGCGTGCAGAGAACATCAATTCTGCAAGGGATCAGCAGGAGACTTTAACTAGGTCCTCTCTGCTGATCCCATATAAAAATAAGGGTCACTAGCAGAGTGAGATCCCTGGAAAATTCAGACCCCAGACAGACAAGTGAAGTGAGCCCCCCGCTCTGATTGGCTGTGCGTGTGTTGAGTGCCAGCACACACCAACCTGCGGACCTGTGTGTCTCAGCTATGAGAATCAGAAGAGATTATACCAGTGTGTATCTATTACTTGGGAGAAGAAGGACATGTTTTTTAACTTTTGGAATGAAAAAATAAAGCTTAAAAAAGGACACTACCACTTCTAAAAGATGTAACTAGATAACCTGGTCATTTAAAACAAACATATATAAATCATATGCCACTTTTTTTTTATATATGATTGAATTAATTGCATATAAAAAGGAAAACAAAGTTGTTTACCTCCTGGCTCCATTTTATGAATATTTCCTATGAAGCAACATCGTCCAGCCAGTCTCACTTTACAACTGTGGCCAAAGCCTGCATGATGTCATAAGCTACTTCTCTGCTCCATTACTGAATCCTGTCATCATAGTGGCCAGGTCTAGGTGGCTGTGTACAGCCTTTTTTTTTTTTTTTTATCTGCCTTCCAACAGAGGAGATCAACCTGATCAAACAGGATCATAAACTCTGCCCCCTTTTGATGTAATAGTCACATTATACTCCCATTCAATGCAAGTCTATGATCAGAATTCTGACTTATTGACTGCACTATGTGTCCCCAGCCCCAAAGTAAGAAATTTGTGCTGTAAAGTCACTAGGTGTGGCACCCAAAACCACTTTATTTTCCAAAATGGCAGGCGCCCAGTAACACATGTTTTTTGTTTTTGTTATGTGACTGTATTTAATAACCTATGTAACTAAACAAGATATCTGAAATCAATAATACAAAATGAAAAAAATAAAACCTTTCCTTTTTTGGTGGGAGGGTCCCTTTAATTGTCCTTAAAACAAAGAAAAAGTGCCTGTAAGGTTTGGACAAATTTGGTGCAGTTGACTGGCATGTAAAAAAAAAAAAAAAAAAAAAATAAAAATACTGTACCTTTGCACATGAGCATAAGTATTTTTTATCTGCAGATAAGTTAAATATTTCCAAACTACAATGCCAAATTACAAATCCAGTATCTCTAAACACAAGGAATAGCCTGAACCAGTGAGATTACTTGAGATGAAAGGCATGAGAAGTCTTTAAAGAAGAGTTTTATGAACCATAAAGCAGCAACTAGAAGCTCATTATAAATTTAAGGAAAGCCAATAACAGATTGTATTTAGTCAGTTGCCTAGCTGCACATTTACTGTACCATATGCAAGAACCAAGAGACATGAATGAATGACTCGAAAACATGTCAGGAAATATGCAGAGTTCAGTTATAACTGAAAAACAAAACACAAGCAACTACATTATTCTCAAATGACACTTTAATATTTATATTTCTGCTTTTAGTTACATTTTTTAAAGTGCTATCGGAATCATCCTCCAGAACAAATGGATTGTAATGAAACAATTCAGTTTCGAATTAGATTTAACTCTTTCCAAATCTTAACCAGTTGATAAATGCATTGCTCGTTCTAGCACGGTAAGACATGAACAGCTATTTTAAAGGGCAAAGAAGAAGTGACAATATATGATTATGATGAGAGAATGAAAGGACTGTCCTGACATGACAACGACCTACTCTTTAAAGCATATTAACAGGCACATCATTAAATGCTAACATCTGTATTCTATATTGATTTAATTTACACACAAATAAACAGGGGAGTAGACTGCTCACAGAACCTCTATGGAAAGCAGGAAGTAAACGCATACATACATTGCACAGTAGCCGGTACAGAGCATGCCTCTTCAAGCTTTTCCATAATGTCTATGGCTAGGGGATTCAGAGCTATCAGTTTTTATTTTTACAGGACACAAACTTTACGTATTTCCATGCAGAATGTTGAGCCCAGAGGGAGACAATTAATTGAATGAATTAACTAATATCCTTCTGCAGGGCAGTATGAAAGAATTGCATGCATGGTTAAAAAAAATAATAGAACAAATACGTGGAGTTATGGTGCGATCTATGGAGGTTAACAAAAAAAACAGCCATTCAGAAAGTCTGCTTGAGAGGGATGGCTGCTTAGGGTACCAGTAATAAGACAGGCCTTTAACCCCTTCCCGCTTGTTGGACGTTCCATGCCGTCCTACGTTTTAGTGTCTAGAGGCTAGTAGGACGGCATGGAATGTCCAACAGCTCATCGCGGACCCCCATGATGAGCTGTGTGCGGACCCCACTGCAGGGACTTGCAGTGGGGTCCCCAGTGTCAGATGTGGCCCTCTTTGAGTGGCCTCAGTCTGACTTAGGAAGTGTACGGAACACTCAAACAGAGTGTTCGCTACATCTCTGGAATCCCTGCGTACCCGAACTTCCGGGTTCGAGCACACCTCCGAGACGTCATGAAGTATCACAAGATGCCAGCAGGGACAGACAGACGTCTATCAGAGTCCTGATCAGGTCCCTGCTTTAGTGTTCCTGGCTCCGATCACTTCATGATCGGCAGCCAGGAACACACAGAAGTCGGATGGTGCTTTGGTCCGACGTGAAGGGGTTAAGGGTTGTTGGAATACAACAAGTGAGAAGCTGCAGTGAAGAACGAGGGCAACGAAAAGAGAACTTTAATTGGTTTTCTGCAGAAGAATATGTTATTTAGCTAGAAAAAAGAATTCACACTCCGCTGCCTAATTTTGTACAGTTTATGTCACCAAAATATTGTAGAGAACATAAGGTTAAGCAATAAGACCTTAATGGGGCGATGTTTTAAAAACAAAACACAACAAGCTTGGAGAAAAGACACAGTAAATGAGGAGATTATATAAAAGAAGAAAGGTTACTAGAGGGGCAAAGATTTAAAAGTAATATCAGGAAGTATTACTTTACTGAGAGGGTTGTGGATGTATGGAATAGCCTTCCAACGGAAGTGGTAGAGGTAAACACAGTGAAGGAGTTTAAGCATGCGTGGGATAGGCACAAGGCTATCCTAGATATAAGATATGGAACTGGGGACTAACAAAAAGTATTTAGAAAATTGGGCAGACTAGATAGACGGAATGGTTCTTATCTGCCGACACATTCTAGGTTACTGTAACAAAAGTAATAGTCTGTTGACAGGGCTCCTCATTTTTGGTTTATAAATTTGTAAGTCTGTCAACATACCCACAGCCAGGCTCCTTTGTAATATCTGTCTGACTCCATAGTTGTAGGATTACATTTGTTTTGCCCAGCCTTGCAGCAAGCAGTTCAATCCTCAGTCTATGGAGCCTCGTATGAAAGCCGTGAGAATATTTTCTACTTGGATTAACTGGTTCGTATTACACTAAACAGGATGTATTCTACAATGACAAACTGCTGTACTCAATGTTTAGGCTTAGCATCACTTTCCCTAGACGTAATACAATATGCCAGGAGATGCTTCTCACTACACATTTGTACACGTATCAGTTGCTACGTTCTCTACGTTTCATGAAATACCATTAACATAAACAGATCAGCCAAAGCTTTTGCTGAAAGACATGAAAAACACCTGAAAATAATGCTATATAGAATATCTCTGTGATTGAAACATATATTACATTAATATCCTGTGTAATTCCTTGGTCTGAACGTAAATAAACATGTGAATCTATTTATCCATGGGTGATACGTTATAACATACCCTGCTTACACCTGACAAAGACACACCAAGATATAGCAGCTACAATTAATATAGCTGATGTATGTGAAAAAAATCTAATTCAATAAAAAAAAAGATAAGTTAAAATGGATCGCAAATTTGCTTCAAAACTGAAAGAAGAAAATCATTACCCATTTCAAATTAGTATTCTAATTTCTCCTTGATTCACCCTACTAGTTCTAAAGATAAATCCATCTTGCTAAAACACCACATTACATTAACACCTACATAGCTCCAACAATTTACATAGCACTTGGTACATAGCATAAAAGGGATCTACATACAGTGTTAAAATAACACAGATAGAACTATACATACAAGCAGAGATATACTATACAACAAACCTTGCTCACAACACCCACAACTTTCAATCAGTTGTGTCTGCGAGCACAACCTCACTTGGCACAGGTTTAAACCCTGCTGGAAAATATAAAATAAAAATACTTTTCTGCTGCTGTAGCTGAAATCTCCCTTTTTTTTTTTTTTCAAGTGTTAGAGAAGGACCTTGTATAATTTCAACAGTCTGTTACTAAAATATAACACCCACTCCACTTTGTCCTTTACCAGTAGCACTGTCAGAAGAGATCCAGTCACTGTGAGGAGTGCTCTATATGTACACAAGATGAAGGCGCTTCATTCAGTAGAGGCCATTACTGTGCAGCCTACTGGACCTTATTTAGTCAGATCAGTATTGATCATACTGAGGGCAATGGGAAAATGGCAGCTCCCGCTTCATGCAGGCATCACCACTGGGTCTAACGTTACATGTTAAGAATTCTTTTCACTTAATTTACTGCAAATATATTTTATGGGATAAGTATTTAGGGATTACAGCAGTCCTTTACATTTACAACAAATATATCCTCCTTCTGTTACTTTAAAAAAAGCCTAACAAGATACAGATAGCATGAACATGATTTGGTGTTCTATGGAACAGTTCAAGGAGCTTAGCATTCCAAGGATCCTACCGTTCATAGCTTTTCACTCATACACTTTGTACATTACAGGCAAGAGAAGAAACATTGGGAACGGTTTTAGGCCTCTGACTTGTAATAGCTCACCTCTGCTGAGATCTATAGGGACATTCTCCTCCCCACTGTCATTCCGACCTGGAAAGAAGAAAGAGACTCATTTACATTGCCAGTTGTATGAAATCATAACCACTATTATTTGGTAATCCATCGATAGACGTGAGATGTCGGAAACCAATATGCTAATCAATGAAAACTAGTAATATTTAACATTTTCCATTAAGATTCAGAAAGTCATGTTAAAAAAAAAAAAAAAAAAAAAAAAATCTATACCTCCAATAAAATTTACATTGTCATACCAGCTAACATTTAATGCACATTCTCCTACAAGTACTAATCTTAAAGAGGTGCTTCCACCTTATATCCCCAAAAAATATTTCGCTAAGTACTGCATCATGTAAACTAAAGACAGTTTTCTTTCCCCCAACACTTTCCATGTGTTAAAAACAGCAAATAAAGTGCCATCCAGTTATTGCTGTTGCCATAGCAATAATCCTGCCTCACTCTACAAAGCACCTGTACGGGTTGTCACTGATTTAGAGGCCCCATTAAATGCGTTTCCAATGTAAAACTACAGGTGAACTGTACAAAATATATCTAAATGTTACATATATTAAAGATGCGCACAATACACAGAAAACAAGCTTGGTGGAACTGACCATTTAAACAGTACATGCCATTTTATCCTCTTACTACACAGTGGTTGTCAGTCTCAACACGCCCCTCAATAATCCAGGATTTACAGATTACCCACATGTATTTTAAAAAAAAATACCTCAATCTTGGACTGTTAAGGGATGTGCGTGGGGACTGGGTTGGCAACCACTGCAGTAGGAGGGTAAACGGCATGTACTGTTTAATGTAAAGAAATGTTAAGCGGTTAATCCCTAGATCCTGGACTGTTATGGGTTGTGTGCGGATTGGTTTAGGAGCCACTCTCTCACCAAGAACACTTTTTTTTTTTTCCATGTGCTTCTCAAATGGAAGCAAAAGTGGGAAAGGAAAACAAAGTTAGAGGCTCTTTAAAAGGAAGGCAGAAAAAAAAAACAAACACAGTAAATCCTCATGTTAATGCACAAGATGCAGTGTCCTGGTTTACACAGAAACTATCTTGGGATGAATAAGCCAGGGGCTAATCAATGTCACAGTGCATTTATTTGAGGAAGTCCTATCAGAGCCAATAGAACAGAAAATGTTGCCCTGGTGCAAAAATATGTTTTGAACTCTTTGTGACAGTCCTGGAATAGGATTAAATGTTGATATTGGTTATTCTAAGCATCATGTTGTGAACTCTAGTACTAGCCTCAGGCATTAGAATTTCGACACAAAGTCTTCTATGTAGTGGTTAGTAATGGGTTGACTAGAATACATTATACATTCCAAAACAATACAAACAAAGCTGTTTCTGATCAGCTATGAATCCAAGTCAATCCATATTTGCAGGTATTCATGCTTTTTTCCCTTGAAGACCAGGTCATTACTTTTTACACAAAGACTTACCTGCAAGCAAGTGACTACAGAATTGGAAACATTGCAGAAACGTTTTGTTGGTTCAGTGAAATTTAACAGGGATTAAGTCTAATTTACAATTTATAAGGAATACTATACAATTCAAAATAAAAAGGTAATTCTGTGTTTTCATTTTTTAAATGAAGATGGTGCTAAGTTGCGCAAACCTGACGTAATGTTCCAAAAGTGGAGCAAGTCGCATGAAAATTCCATTGGTTTCCATGGCGATTGCACCACATGTAGAACTGTGCAGCAGTATTCATGTTCCTCATTGCAGTGGGTTTTAGTCTCCTATTAATTCTCTCACAACCAACATTACAGGTCATCAGTCATAACATAAGTCAAACAAATATTATTTATAGCACTTACATGTGCCCTTTGCGTGGCTAAATCATTATTTGATGCTTACGTAGATAAGGATCATATATATATGAAACATGATCTATACTTTGTGTTAGTAGATATCATAGGTCGAGAGAAACATGTTTTAAATGTGTCTCCTCTCTCTGCCATCACCTTGTGGCTTGGTATGCAAATTACCCATTTCCCATTGAAAGTAGTTAACTCGCATTTCAAGCGATAAGGTGATGGCTAAAAAATAAACCGTAAACACCACAAACACATTTCCAGAAGAAGAATATGAAGATATGATGAACACTTTTTCTAACGTTTACATAAAAATCTTTTGCACATCTACAAAGGCAAATAAAAAAAATCTGCAACATAGGCTATTATGTACTACAAATATTAGAATCTATGTTTACATGTTTTTCAGTTGGATTTTGCAAGTTATAGAGCAATAACAGAAAGTAGCATGTTTTGTTTGAACCATTTTCTCTTGACACCAACCCATCTGTAACCTTAAGTGCAGTCCTAACCCTATATCTAGGGTAAGGTTTGTTTTTTTGCCAACTGCCTCTAGGAGCAGTCTATTGGCACTATCGGCGTGTGTGCCTATGAATAAAGCAGACTCCCAACATATTTCAGGAGTATGGGCTGCAGGCACCAGAAAAAAAAAACTTTCGGTATGTGCCAATGCTCAGTGCGCCAGCGCAGCCCATGTATTAAAAAGAAAAAAAGTGCCTGCTTAGTGTAGGAGAACCTCCGCCAAACACTGTTCCAAAAACAATCACTAATGTCTTGAATCATGGAGCTATAAATGTGTGAGGTGTAGGCTTTTGCAATACAAAGATGACAACACAACAGTAGTGACATTGAACAAGGACCCGGAATGACTCATGTTTTCTATCAAAAGAAAAACAAAATAATAAATAATAATAATAGTAGTAAAGCGGTCACAAAGGATGCACTTACGTATAAATAGTTCCAATGTGCTCAGTACTTACAATTAGATCAAATTGAAACGACCTTTAACAGTTTTTCAGCAACAATTACTTTTTCTAATAGGGGCAAATTATCATTAACAGCCACAGTAGTTTTAAAATATCGCTGCATTGTTCATTGTTTTGCTGTTGCTAGCTGCAGCACTTTTAATTCACAGAGCTAAACAGTCAGTAAATTTTGGGGCAAAAACAAAAAAGACTGCAAAAATGTATAGTTTTGAACCAGAATTCCAAAACATACAGCTAGCCCCAGTGCCTCACAGCAAGTTACATAAGCATTACAATACGATTTACAAACATATCTGAAAATAACACTGGATGCAGTTTGCAAGCAGAATATGAAACCTGCACAGTGCAACAGTAATGAGCCAGGTAGTCACCGGTGGCTGTAAAATGTCACTAGGGGGCACCACCTCATTATGCCAGGCCTTTTTCTGCACTTCCACCACAAACATGTTTTGAAAGCTGTAACTCCTTATTAAAAGGATGTGGGCTACTGCACTTAGGCACTTAACATTTATGCTCTTGCAGCTTGCCAAACAAGCACTTCTCAAAAAAGATTAAATAGATCACATGCATTTCAAAAACGCTGGAGAATTCTGTACAAGCCAATTTACAAAAAAATGATTTATCATTCAACAGTGATCCAAGGCACTGCTATTTTATCATCATCAATTGCTACCATACATAAAACAATTGCCATCAAGTATTTGCAAAAAAAAAAAAAAAAAAATTTGTCTTCCATCAAAAAGACACATTAATGTTACAATGCACCAGACTGTGCAGAAATGTACAATGGGGAAAGTGTAGAAACATTGTAACATGTTAAAACAGTGTAAAGTTATACTTTGCAATACAATGACAACAATTACCGCTTTAAGTAAACAAATAGATGTCACAGGTCAATTATAATCAAGGCATATGGGGGGGGGGGGGGGGGGGGTAAGATAGGACTTAGGGCATGCTTGCTGGATCTGGCTCAGTATAATGCAAGTCAGACATCAGTTCATATTTTGTTCTGCAAATACCAGTACATTTACATTGTGTGATGCATAGAGGTCTACACTGTAAAGGTTATTGATGAATATATTTTGAGTTATTGAAAAAAATCTTAAACTATGTTTACTTTAGGAAATGGGTCAGATCTGTACAGCAGAGATGGTTACGTGGCTCTGTAATGCCAACTGAATTCTGGATGATAGAATAATTAGCTGTCAAAGAGAAGGCATTTTGGGACACTAGACACTTTCACCCATGCACCACACACCACGTAATAGGTTTGAAGAAACAGGTAATTTCGTATGTGAGCTCTAGGCTTGGCCAAGGATGCAGCGACAAGGGCATGATTATAAAATGCAAAATTAACTACATATATTAAAAACAAACTCGCTGAATGGGGGTCTATTACCAAATACGACATTATTGCCCCGTTACGATTAAATGAGTGGAGAGGGGTCTGCTGTTCGTTTAGTATATGTATGGCTGACCTTTGCCACTCCTCCTGTTATGGACTACAGTTCCCATGATGCTCAGTTCACTGGGAAGCACACGAACTGTAGTTCACAACCGCTGGAGTACCAGAGCTTGGCCATCACAAGCCTTGAGTCACCATTGTTATTACAGGTGGACCCTGATGATTTGCTAGCCCGTAGGAAGGATGAGGCCCCCGGTGTGTATAAACCAGGGGGTTGGGCTGCCTCGTCCAGGTCACAGGGACACCTCCACTCTGCCTTTCCCTCTCTAACTCCCGCCCACCGCTCCCTGTAAGCGGCGCCCGTTCTTTCTCTCACTGTCTATATTCATACAGAGGCGAGTTACCTCGTATTTTGAAGTAGCGGAGGGAGCGGACGCGGTTGCTGGCCGCCATGTTGCGCGGTGGGGAGACATTCACAACACCGGAAACCTCGGTGGATCCCGCGAGATGAGAGGATAGGGAGGAGCGGCTGCAGCGAACTGGGAGAGGGAGGGGAAGTAGGCGGAGACAGATGGCTGCGGCCTGCAATGAGGGGGCGGGGTTAGAAGGATGTGTAGGGGGAGGAGACGGAGGCGCGGCTTATGTTACGGGGTGGAGACAAAAGGCTTGCGGAATGAGATGGGGGGGACACAAAAGGCTTGTAGGATGAGATGGGGCGGAGACAAAAGGGCGTGTGTGGGAGGAGATGGGGGCGGAAACAAAGGCGTGTGTGGGAGGAGATGGGGGCGGAGACTAATGACATCGGCTGGGAGTCGCGAGCCAGGGAGCAGAAAGCTGTTGTCTGTGAGGAGAGGTGGAAACGGCTTTTAGTAAGGGGCGTACAGCAGAGGCTGAAGCCTGTCAGGAAGACAATACAATGACAGGAATGGCCGGCAGATTTAGCAGCTATAGGAGAAATGAAGGAAAGGGAGGGGAGTCTGGTGACATACAATGTGTTAGGAGGCAGAGGACTGATAATCGGAGGTAAAGAATGAGGCAGGAGATGCAGTCACACACAGATATACATCAAATAAAGGGCGAGCACGCATGGTCAGTGTGTAAACAGAGGGTCTGTGGGTTTGGTGGGTTCAGACATGCTGGGATATATGTTTGTATGTAAAAGGAGACGCATCAAAAGCAAAGCTTAGACAAAGAGCACAAAACACAACAACAATGGGAAACTACCAGCAATATCAGAAACTAGAGTGTGCCTGGAACGGAAAAAGGATAGATGATAGATATATCTGAATAAGCGGGCACACATATATTAAACCTAAGTAAATGATTCACACATATAAATAGCGGAAAAACACTGAAGGTAAGTACGATATATTGAGATCATACATCATACCACTCTCAAAACAAAAGTAATTATAAACAAGGGTTTGTGAAAAATAAATACATATAAACCAAAAAACAAGTGGATAAATAAACCAAACACTTAAAGAGTGAATAGAAAAGTCAAATGAAAGAAATGAAAAAAGTGCCCTATGATAAGCACCTGTCTATAAATTGTAAGCAGCTATTAGAAAATATATATATATATATATATAATATCCCATCCAACTGGACAGTTAAAAATATATGTAAAGTAAATAGCAGTAGTGGAGGGTAATGGGAGTCCCTAGTCTCAATGTCAGATAATGCCTGCTCTAATGATCTATAGCAATATAAAGCGAGTAGGAGAGACGAGGGAGACACAAATGATACAGCTGCAGAAGCGACAAGTGAAAGATCTAAAACAATAACAAAGTGCAGGATATAAACTAATAAAGAAGAAAAGAAAGCGCCCGACGCGCATTTTGCCGTGACAGCTTTGTCAGGGGCATAAACGGGACTGAGCATATCCCAATTAAGGGATACCATCAACACCTTCCTTAACTGCAAGAGTACATATGTTGTATATCTGATAGACTGTGAATGTGGGGTTCAATATGTTGGAAAGACAATTCGAGAATTCAGGAGAAGAATACTAGAACATGTAAACTGTATCACTAGTCATCTGGATACGTCAATCTCTCGGCATGTTAAACTGTATCATAATTCTGATACTAATTGCCTACACTTTCGAGCTATTGACCATCAAAGGGGGAACCCTCGGAGAGATAATAGAAACAGATCCCTCCTCCAATTAGAGTCTAAATGGATATACAAACTCCAGACTTTGAGCCCTAAGGGACTGAATGAGGGGTTTAATTACACCTCTTTTTTTATGAAATGTATTACTTGTACCTATATGTATCCATCAGTCCATCTTCCTACATGTACATGTATGTGCGTGTATTCTTTGGTTTATTTCTGTGCATATATGTGTATACATTCCCTGATTTACCTCCGTCAAAAGTACAGATACCTAATACCACCAGAGGTCTATGTGGATGACATCAGTCCCCACTATCCCTGCTTTCCAATTTATGAACTAATTTTATTTATTTGTTTAGCAATTAAATAATTAAATGAATTGTGTGCATATATTCCCTGGTTTACCTCCTTTAAGAGTATAGATATCCAATACAATCAGAGATCTATGTAGATGACATCAGTCCCCATTATCCCTGCTTTTCAATCTATTGATCAATTTCATCTATTATATTAGTAACTAAATAATTAAATAAGTCTTCTCTGCTACTCAGGGATATTAATAATAATTCTTATTCATATTTATATTTATACTTGTATCCATTTTTGACAGCATATCTACTGTCTTTTATATGAGGACATTATATTAGATGCAGGCTATATAAATGATCTCTTAACCATTAAGATGAGGTGAATCCAGTAACCTAATAGTTTAAATCAAATGGTCACACACATAAATGTTTATATATGTGTATATATATGTTTAATACAGTTGTACACTTCTTCTATACGATCCATGTGAAGCTACTGGGGGTAAGACACTTGTCCTCATAGATAACATACTGCATCGTATCTTCTCTTGAAGTTGTGCTGGAGAACAGGCTTTCGTGCAGCCCTGCCGGAGCTCCGCCCACTCACTTCATAGTATTACTTGGGTAGACGGACACACCTTCCGCCTTACCCAATCCTATGGCTCGTACACGCCCACTGAATTTTCATTGGTTGTTGAGACGCTAGCTAATTGCAGCGCGCGTCTATTTAAACTCCACATATGCTCAGTCCCGTTAATGCCCTTGACGAAGCTGTCACGGCGAAATGTGCGTCGGGCGCTTTCTCTTCTTCGTTTTTTTCTTTATTAGTTTATATCCTGCCCTTTATTATTATGTTTTAGATCTTTCACTTGTCGCTTCTGCAGCTGTATCATTTGTGTCTCCCTCGTCTCTCCTACTCGCTTTATATTGCTATAGATCATTAGAGCAGGAATTATCTGACATTGAGACTAGGGACTCCCATTACCCTCCACTACTGCTATTTACTTTACATATATTTTTAACTGTCCAGTTGGATGGGATATTATATATATATATATATATATATGTGTGTATTTTCTAATAGCTGCTTACAATTTATAGACAGGTGCTTATCATAGGGCACTTTTTTCATTTCTTTCATTTGACTTTTCTATTCACTCTTTAAGTGTTTGGTTTATGTATCCACTTGTTTTTTGGTTTATATGTATTTATTTTTCACAAACCCTTGTTTATAATTACTTTTGTTTTGTTTTGGGAGTGGTATGATGTATGATCTCAATATATCGTACTTACCTTCAGTGTTTTTCCACTATTTATATTTCTAAATGTACGTGTATGTGTGAATCATTTACTTATAGAAACATAGAATGTGTCGGCAGATAAGAACTATTTGGTCCACTTAGGTTTAATATATGTGTGCCCGCTTATTCAGATATATCTATCATCTATCCTTTTTTCGTTCCAGGCACTCTAGTTTCTGATATTGCTGGTGGTTTCCCACCTTATTTTTTAATATACAACTAAATAAAATTGTTGTTTTAAGTGTTTTGTGCTCTTTGTCTAAGATTTATTCTTCGGGTTACCCCCGGTCAATTCTAATATGTAGCTTTACTTTGTTGTATATCAAAAGCAAAGCGAATAATAGCTCCACAGAGTGACATCTCTGGTCTCTTTTATAAAGCTCACATATAAGTTTTAGAGGTTGCTTTTGCAGTATAAAGAAGTCATACGTGCAATTACATACTCAAGTAGTTTATCCCACAGAACGGTGTTGATTAAGTAAGTGATTTCCTTCTGGTCATATATGACTTCTACATACTACAAGGTAGCATGAAAAACTTATATGTGGCCGGTAAAAAATGGCAGGGGAGGCTCTGAGTCATCACAATGCACGGGGAGCGCGAGCAACACTGACGCTTGGAGTGTGTTTAACACTCAGCTGATGCGAAGCACGCCGCTCCAGAGGGTTCGCGGTAGACCGTTCACCTCAGCAACAAGGGTTGCCCCCCCCCCTTTCTGGCAGGAAGTCGATTCGCCCGCGTTCCGATGTTCGGAGACCCCTGCTCTAGATTGTAAGCTTACAACCAGGGCTCTGTACCTCATATAGTGGCGTAATATGTAGTTCCTCTTTAAGCTCTACGGAAATTGTTGACGTTATGTAAATAAATATAATACAGTAAATGTAGAGTATCAGAAATTACTTATACATTGTGCTAGCAGAATTGCAAAGAAATGCATAAGTTGAGAGAAAAATGTGTTGTCTCCTGTTTATGTCAACACCTTATGAATTGAAATGCAAATTTCACATCACATAGATCCCTTTTCCCAGGGCCATCTTTAATGTTGATGGGAACCAAGGCAAGCATCCATGGTACCATCCAACAGTGCATTGTCCACACAGTTGTTTTTGTTATGTGAAGCCTTAAAAGTGACCTAAACCTAGAAATATATCACAAATAAATCCAGTCTCATTCACACTTCATTCTCTATCACACAGGATGTGCCAACAATGGCCACTTCCTACAACAAAATAAAACTGAAATTCACATCATGCAACTGTGCCACACAAACATGCTCCATCCTCCATGTTCGCTAATTTAATGTGCTGTGTAAACATGTGACCTCAGCATAAAATATCACAATCTCACCTACTGTAAATTTAATCTACCAACAACCAGGTAACTTGCAAGACCTTTACCTCAAACCCCAGCTACACGGCTCATAAGCCTGATATGTCACCACTGCCATGTTATGCATTGAACACTGCCACATGCATCTCTACAAATCTCCCTTGTTATCGGTGGCCAGGAACAAAAAGTGGTGTTTTGGTTCTTGCAGCGTCAGGGAAGCAAACAACTTGCATCCCAAAGGTGTTAATGTGGCCTACAGGTAAAATAGTGCATGACTCCCAATTGCTTTGCAGGAGAGTAGAGCGGTTTTCCATGGTACGTGTTTAGGAGTTCACACAATAAAACGTGTAATGAAGAGTTTACGAGATGGTATGAGTTTCAATAGCAATACATCACAGAGACAGAACACCTTGTACTACAGGAAAATTCACAATCTTCCTAGAACAATCAAACCCAGGGTGTTTTTTGTGGTGTATTTTGGTTTTGTGCTGCTATAGGTACAACTCAATTTGGGCACCTCTCACCGGTTGCCCCAGCACCACAGGACATGCCCCAGCACCCACATTGCAGACCCAGACATGCTCCAGCACCCACATTGCACACCCAGACATGCCCCAGCACCCACATTGCAGACCCAGACATGCTCCAGCACCCACATTGCACACCCAGACATGCCCCAGCACCCACATTGCAGACCCAGACATGCCCCAGCACCCACATTGCAGACCCAGACATGCTCCAGCACCCACATTGCACACCCAGACATGCTCCAGCAGCCATATTGCACACCCAGACATGCTCCAGCACCCACATTGCACACCCAGACATGCTCCAGCACCCACATTGCACACCCAGACATGCCACAGCACCCAAACACACCCAGACATGCTCTAGAACCAAAATTACACACCTCACCCCAAGTCAAAATCACTTATACTGAGAGAGAGGTTAGAAGGGCACCTTGACTCAAAGGGACCAGAGCAGCACCTGTGACTAGCAATCTTATTAGAGAAATTGTTCAGGACTTTAGGTCCCTTTAATCACCGTCTAGAACAGTGAGTGCCAGCAGTGATGTCATAAAGAGTGAGGTCATGATGTCATAGAGGCAGCTGCTAATGATAACTGTGTGAACATTCTCTTTCCTCTCAGACACATCCGGAGCTCTGACGGAGCTTCAGCGTGCGTCCCCGGTTCCTTGGTATAGGTATCTATGCCTGACTTGGATGTGTCTGAAGACTTGGAGCTTGACTACCCGAAATCTGACCTTGAGCTTTGGAGGTTCTAGCAGGGGATTTATTTGGCAAGCGCAGCGACTCGTGTACCCTTTATCGGTCTGTTCTTGGGAGGGAGAGAGGGGTCTGCCTAGTATTTATCGGCATTCACTGCGTCGGGAGGGCCACATCTGGGGTGGCAAGGGAGGGAGAATATATGTACCCTGCCAGCAATGTCAATTTATATCAGAGCTGTCCAACTGCAGTCTGTTAGCTGGATTGTAGCTAGAGTCCCACAGTTGGACACCCCTGGTCTATATTATGTATAAATGAATTGTTGTGTTAACCTGTAGTATAATTAAGTCTCTGCATTTGCCTCTTAATGCCCAGAGGGAAGGGCAGTCCTTCAAGCCATGGTTCCCCAGAGGTTTCCCCCACAGGGGGTTTTTCCCTCTCCTGAGTGCTGAAGGATGACTCTTCGTGAGTCTAGAGGTAGCCCATAGCTTGACCAGCTTTCTGGTTTAATCTGTGATAATATCCAGGCACCTGCTGGGCTGTAAATTCCCTTTTCCCATTATATAGAGACTAGAAAATGACTAATTCTGTGAAATTCCTAAAATAAATGTACAATTAATATATATATATTTCTTGCCTCATGTTGTTCTTATTTCTATAAGTGTATCATCTCAACAGAAAGAGATTAAGGGAAATTAATGGGAACGGGTGGGTGGTAACCAACTAAAGAAGGGGGTGGTAAATAAAATAATTAGGGGCATATGGATGTCAGCTAATAAACGTAAGAAAATATGGGAGAACATTGGAGGAGGAAACTGAAGTTATTTTGGGATAAGCTAGGAAAACACTGAATAATGTAGACTGATATTATAGTAGTAAAATAGGGATAGGAAATCATTTTAGTATTCAGAAAGGACAAATAAATAATGATGTGTTTAAAGGAACACTGATCCTTGTCTAACCCTTCCTTCCTTAAAGGAAGCAAGGGTTAATCAAAACATGTATGCAGGATTCCAATCAATACCATTCCAAATTTCAAATGGGTCGAGACAAGGCTGCCCCCTGTCCCCCCTGTTGTATGTGCTAGCCCTAGAACCCCTGGCCGAAGCTATAAGAGTAAACAATTTGATTAAGGGCATCCCCTACACCCCCAAAAAAGAAGTAAAACTAGGTCTGTTCGCAGATGATATAATAGTGACATTATCAAACCCATTAGAATCTCTTCCACATTTACAATCTATACTAAAACATTTCGGAGAAGTGTCATACCACAAAGTTAACGAATCCAAAACACAAGCCCTACCAATATGCATCCCTTATAAATTAGTTTCAAAATTGAAGACCACTTACACATTCGAATGGAGAACTGACAATATATCTTACCTAGGTATACAAATAACTAGGGACCACAAAAAACTCTTAGATACTAACCTACTAAAATTATGGAAAGGGATACAGCAGGATCTTGATTCCTGGTCAAAGCTTTACTTGACATGGTTAGGAAGGATCGCAGCCATAAAAATGTCAGTCATGCCCAAATTACTTTATCTGTTCAGAGCCCTTCCAATTTCTATCCCCCAAAAAATCATAGCCAATATACAATCAGATATTATGAAATTCGTAAACGCCAACAAACCATCCCGTATAGCCACCAAGTGGATCAACTTGCCGACCACCGTAGGAGGACTGGGTCTACCGTCAGTCCTAAAATATTATCAAGCAGCCAGAATGAGTCAAAACATTTTAGCCCACAGCCCACCGAAGGAAATAGCATGGGTTGATATTGAAGACACACAAGTGTTTCCTCATCGTATTGCAGAAACCCTGCACTCCACAGCTGAAAGCAAACACCGGACTAGTGTATGGATGCCGAGCTCAATCAACTCGAGATTAATTTGGAACATCTATGCAAAAAAAATCCCTGAACTAACAAAACTAACAAAATCTTCTCATATTAAATGTCTGGAATTATTAATACCCGACCTGAGCCTCGATCCGTGGGTCACAGCAGGTATTGTCCAAATACAGGACCTGATGTACAAAGATGCATTAAAATCATTTGAAGATCTTAAAATACAGTTCCTCCTAACGGACACGCAATTCCATAAATACATGCAAATTCGACAGCTCTTCAGTAAAATCTCCCCTACTCTCACAGAGGCACCCCAAAATCCACACACAATTACAACCGCATGCCAGAAAGGATCCCAAGCAAGAAAAACCCTTGCACTCTGTTATAAATCATTAGAGGACATCTATCTGGTCAATGAATTACCTTTCGTAGCAGCTTGGGAGAAAGACCTTCAACACAATCTCTCCCCAACATCTTGGAAACAAGCAATAAACTTCCCAAAAGCAATATCACACAATGCAAATCATATTGAAACGACTAAAAAAATCTTGTATAGGTGGTACATGGTCCCCACAAGAATAGCTAAAATATTCCCATCAGCCTCGGACTTATGCTGGAGGGAATGCAATACTTCAGGCTCCATGCTTCATATATGGTGGGAGTGCTCGGTGATACGACCATTCTGGGACAGAATTTATGACCTTATAACAAACTATTTGCATGTCAAGCTAAAACGCAATCCAGAAGTAGCAATTCTGAATATTCTACCAGTTAGTCTTAAGAAAACACAAAAAATTATTTTGGGGCATATCCTATTAGCAAGCAAATCATTGATTGCCAGAAACTGGAAAAAAGTTCAAGCACCTTCACACCAAGAAGTAATTAATTTGATAGAACACAATTTGCAAATGGAGCGAATGTTTTACACCTCGAACAACCAATCACAACTGTATGAAGAAATAATAACTTTATGGAAGAAATATTCTACGGGAAAAGGAAAAAATATACACAAAGAAATTGGAAACTCAAATTCTGTTTGACAACCTGGTCTCTCTCTCAAGTATTTCTCACAACCTACCCCCCTCCCCTCCCCAAATCTATACTCCTTATTATTTCTATGTTCTAATTATTTCTTTTCTTTTTTCCCAATTTATTTTATGTTTAAGATTGATATGTTATTTTATTAAATGTTTGTTCAGGAAGAAAAAAAAATTGGCAAAAGATACATTCAATAGATCACAAAGGAACTGTAAGGTTTGTTCCCTACGAGCAATTTGTACAAACAAATGTGAAATACTGAGAAGTTCTGTAAGTAGCAATACTGACAGTGATGATGATTCATGAGTGATAGTTATGATGTTATTTTATATTTGCCATAATAAAAATCTTTATAATAAAAAAAAAAAAAAAACATGTCCTGGGACTTTTAAGAAAACCTGACATGTAATACTATCTGCTGTGTCTCACATGCGAGACACATCAGTTCCTGGCTTTCGCATGCTGGCAACGTCTGCACGTGCACAGCCAATCAGATATCTCCAACTTCCAAGGACTCAACAGAACAAAGAAGCTTCCTGGGCACCCTGTCTACACCCAGTTACCATGTCCTGATCCCCCCATCAATCCTGGAGGGTGTATCGAGGGATTGAGACACTGTTTATATATTTCTGGCTCATATATATATATATATATATATATATATATATATATATATATATATATGATCATGTATGTAACATGATCCTACAGCAATAATTGGTTCAGCACGTTGCTTTGCAGGTGCTACTTGTTATTATCAGATTTATAACAGTCATTGCACCTGTTTCATACATCCCGACTAGTAGATGCAATTTCAGTGTGCACCACTTTTATACAAATCCCCATAAAGGTCAGAGATAAACAGAGAGGCTATAGAAAGACGGGTGAGAGCGAGACAGGGGCCTAATGGAGACAGAGATGTTAGATAGAGTCAGGGGCCTAACAGAGACAGAGGTGTTAGACAGAGTCAGGGGCCTAATGGAGACAGAGATGTTAGACAGAGTCAGGGGCCTAATGGAGACAGAGATGTTAGACAGAGACAGGGGCCTAATGGAGACATAGATGTTAGACAGAGACAGGGGCCTAACGGTGACAGAGATGTTAGACGGAGACAGGGGACTAATGGAGACAGATGTTAGAAAGAGATAGAGAAACTCTTGAATATATTCCTCATGGTTATCAACCTGAACGGTACATGGAAGTGGCACCGGTGTGGTATAGCGGTTACACACCAAGGGTTTCAAAAGCAAAACATGGAATACGTTAGAGATGCTCATGCTAGGAGGAAGGTCAAGAGCATAGGCTACAGAGTTAACCCTTCGAAATATATGGAATGGCCCAACATAGCGGGGTGCCAGTTTTAATGAGGGAAAATGGAGCCATAGGTTGCAGGAAGATAGTCAGACCCTCTCCGTCACTTGATAAGTAGGTGCTGGTAGGCGCCTGTCCAAGTGGAACAGAGTTTCAGTAGATATTCCTCCAATGCCGGAATCTCCAGTGCCATGAACGTGTCAGGCAACATACATGGTTCAAACCCATAGTTCGCCAACAATGGGGATAGCCGGGAAGAGGCATTAATAGTACTATTGTGGGTGAACTCTGCCAAGGTTAGTAGTTTCGACCAGTCTTTATGGTGGTCCAAAATGTAGTAACGCAGGAACTGTTCCAAGACTTGGTTAACTCGTTCAACAGCACCATTGGATTGCGCATGGGAAGACGAAAAGAAGGAAAGCTGAATTCCCCTCTGCGCATTGAAAGCTCTCCAAAATCTGGACACAAACTGGCTACCCCAATCCGAGATTATCACCTTGGGTAACCCATGTAAGCAGTAGACCTCCCGAGTAAAGATCAAGAAATGCCATGCAACATTTTAGAGAATCGATCAACAACCATGAGAATGACCGTATTGCCACGGGAGAGTGGAAGATTCACAATAAAGTCCATAGACAAGTGTGTCCAGGGTCGTTCACCATTAGGTATAGTTTGCAAGAGGCCCACTAGAAGGTGTCCTGGTGTCTTATTTTCAGCACACATAGGACAGGTAGCTACATAGGCGGTGACCTCAGAATGTAGACCAGGCTAGCAAAATTGTCATTAGATGGCCCATATTTTTACCTGGCCTGGCCTGGCCACTTTGAAGTTGCTATCTTCCAATCGTTCTGATGTGGAAGATAGGATCCACATTGCAGATATGAGAGCAGACACTCTCAAATAGACAAAACAGATAGTGAGGATGTTGAACCTTAATGATAACACACCTTTGGTTGAGCCGCAGAGGGTTAGCCACCAAGGACTTAAAACCCCACACACTGAAATGCTAAAAGAGAGGAGGTCTGTACTGGAATACACCAGATGAAAGCAGGGCTGCCATCAGAAATTTCAGGGACCCTTACTGAAAAAAAGTCTGGGTAATTTGTCTGTTATTAGCCCAATGATAATTTGTCCATAATTAGCCCAATGATAATTTGTCCATTATTAGCAGCCCACTGATATGTCCATTAGTAGCCCAATGATAATATGTCCATTAGTAGCCCAATGATAATATGTCCACTATTAGCCACTGACAGCCAATCCCCGCCTCATCCCCCTTCCCTGGTACTTACCTGGATGCTGCTCATCCCCTGCAGTCTCCCCTGCAGGGTTTCTGTGCGTGTAGGATATACAGCCACCAGATATGACATGACGTCCTTTCCGGCGGCTGTGACAGAAAGCCATGTCCGCATTTGACAGAAAGTTAGGTCTGCCGATCTTCCGGCTGTTGCCCGATCGTGACTGTCTCCTTGTGATACTGGAGCCGGATAAGATACAGCAGGGAGGTCAATGCAGGCTGAAGTCAGTACACCTAGAATAGTCAGTATAGTCAGAACAAAACTGGGTCACACCAGGGAATCAAGATGATAAGGACAAGGCAATAGAATGGTCTGGAACAGGCAGGAGTCAGGACTGGCAGCAAACAATAGAGTAGTCAGGATACGAGCAAAAGGTCAGCAACAAGAATCAAAATCAATAACAACGCTAATGAAGCTGAAGAGAGCACTAACACAGGCAACTAGTTGTTGGAGAACTGAGTTTTAAATAGCCTTCCAGTGATTAGGTCAGTCCCTGGGCGGAGTTTGCAGGGAGGAGGAACGTTTACAAATGGCCCTTGTACTGGGCTTCAATAATTACTTTGTTTGGTGCGTCGGTACCTGATTGCGTTTGGTCCTCCACACACTTATACTCTGCAACTCACACAGGGTCGGGGAAAGACTTTTTGCCGCCCTAGGCAAACATATATTTTGCAGCCCCTTGCTGATCCCCCCTCAGCACCAAATACACAAAGTCACACATTCAGAGGCACACGTACACACACAGGCACATGTACACACACAGAGTCACACATGCACCTGCAGCCACACATACACAGTGTCTCACATGCACAGGATCACATATACACATGGACACATATTTGCACATACCCAGTGGTAGTAACAGGGCTACAATATAAAAAAAGCACTGTGATCACACACACAAACTCTGCTAATCACACACACACTCTGTCAATCTCACACACACACTCTGTCAATCACACACACACACTTTGCCACTTATACACACACTCTGCCACTCAAATCAAATAAATTTGATTTGCCCCAGCATCCAGATGCAGAGTTCATGAGGCTCTGCCCATGCCGCTGTGCTCCAAGCCAGCAGGGCCACAACCAGGAATTTCAGGGCCCCTTACTGAACAAATTTTTTGGGCCCCCACCCAGGGAGCAGTGGGTCAATATGCCAGTAATATTTTGCCGATCAATATGCCAGTAATATTTTGCCACTCAATAAGTCAGTATTTTGCCACTCAGTATGCCAGTAATATTTTGCCACTCAATAAGTCAGTATTTTGCCACTCAGTATGCCAGTATTTAGCCATTTAATATGCCAGTATTTAGCCATTCAATATGCCAGTATTTAGCCATTCAATATGCCAGTATTTTGCCCCTCAATATGCCATTCTTTTGCCACTTAATATGCCAGTATTTTGCCCCTCAATATGCTAGTATTTTGCCACTCAATATGCCAGCGTAATGCTCGTTATTTGCACCCTCCTTCCCCTGTCTCTCGGTGCTCTGCGACCGGAGTTTTCCTGCACGGAGGAGGAAAACTCCGATCGCATTTTTAAAAAAACTTTATTGAAGCCATGCGGCTGGAGGGGAGCGCAGAAGGCTTCTCTCTTAGCCGCAATGAAGTCAGAGCGCCTGGAGTTCCCGTGACCTTGGACGCTCTGACTTCCCCACAAGTGAGGGGAGCGCCGTAGATTTCAGTCATGTGTGCCAGTCTGTGCCCAGTAATAATGTGCCAGTCAGTGCCCAGTAATATAGTGCCAGCCAGAGCCCAGTAATATAGTGCCGGCAGCACCCCCCTACTCAGTGGCACCTGGGGCGGGCCGCCCCCCCCTTAGTATGCCACTGCATCCTGCCACTTGCTCAGACGATCACATGCAAATCCATCTCTCACAATCCCATCCTGCCACTTGCTCAGACGCACACATGCAAATCCATCTCTCACAATCCCATCCTGCCACTTGCTCAGACGCACACATGCAAATCCATCTCTCACAATCCCACCTTGCCACTCACTCAGACCCACACATGCAAATCCATCTATCACAATCCCACCTTGCCACTCACTCAGATACACAAGTGTATCAGCAGCCAAGTTGGAAAAATGCTCTCACTGAGCTACGCTCTTCCAACTATTTTTGCCTTGTTTGTAGTTCCCTTCTCCATTCTGTCTTTCATGACTAAAGCCCTAAGTTTCCACTGGAGCATACACAGGACCTGGTTTCACATTAGTGCTAATCAAACAATACAAACATATATATATATATATAGCAATGAATGGGCTAAAAGAATTATTAATAGCTTGCTGGTATATGCAGCATGAGAGGAAATAGTAAATGCTCTGCTTGCCCCATCACCCACATTGCACACCCAGGATTTTCCCCATCACCCAGAGGTAGCAAGGGGACACGTCTGTGCACCACTGGTGGCGGTGGCCTTCAGGCAGTGCCCAAATGTCCAACCAGTCAGTCCGCCCCTGCGTAAGAGTGGATGGGAGAGAGGCCAATAAAAACAAAGGTGGGATCAAAGGGAAGCTGGCCAATAAATTGACAGACGGAGAGTTAAAGTCAAATAGGGTGAAAAAGAAATTATGTTAAGGGAACCTGGGCAATACAATGTTCCAATGTAATGGTCAGCAAGGTAAAATAAATAACAATGTAAACCAGTGAATTGTCACCTGTTCCGGCAAGTGAGAATGTCAATTAAAACAGGCAGAAACTATAGGGCTCAAGTAACATGGTCAGTGGGCCCGTGTAGTGTTTTTGGGCCCAGGGCAGTTGCATATTTTGCTCTGTGTTAATGATGCCCTGCCCTGTGATTAAGGCCTTAAACCAGTATATTAATTTGACCTCCCCTATTATTCTCTCCCTCTGTGTGTGGAACAATCCCACCAGTACCAAAAGCTTCACATCCTGGATACTGTGTCCAGGTTGACGGAGATGCTCTCCAACAGGTGTCTCTGTTTTTTTATGATTAATAGTATGTCTGTGGGAATTGAACCGTTTGTGCAATAATTGGACTGTTTCTCCCACATACATTGCTGTTGGGCACTTCCTACACATGACTAGATATACCACACTGGATGATTGGCACGTGAAACAACCATTGATTTCGTGATGCAAGTGTGAGCCTGGAGTTGCTATTTTGTCTGTGCTGTGGACGTGTGCACAGGCCTCACATCTCTTTTATTGACAGGGAGTCTTACCGTTTCTCTGTGCAGGGTGCTCCTCACCATCAGTTGTTTGAGGTTGGGAGGCTGCTTGAATGAAAGTAGTAGGGGACGTTCGAATAATATCCCACAAATCTTACGCAAGTAAAAATACCAACAATGTTGTTGTCTCCATAGACTTAACCTCGTCCAGGGGCTAGCACGTTCATTTGCTGTCCTATTTTTTTTGCTCCCAAAAGACGCTAGGGCAGCATAGAATGTCCAGCGTTTAATAGCTCATCAGGGCTCCCTCCGATGAGCTGTGCTGGACAGCAAATGAACTGCAGGAACTTGCAGCAGGGTCGCACCTGTCAGATGAGGCCACTTTGAGAGACCCACTGCAATTGTGTCCCTGTCTACCGATCGGAGGCCAGGAACAAAAAGTGGCGTTTTGGTGCTTGCGTCGTCTGGGACGCAAACAACTTGCATTCCGAAGGTGTTAGTGTGGCCTACAGGTAATATAGTGCATGACTCCCAGTTGCTTTGTGGGATAGTATATCTGTTTTCCATGGTATGCGTTTAAGAGTTCAAATAATAAAACGTCTGACGTGAAGAGTTTATGAGATTATATGAGTTTAAATAGCAATACAACACAGAGACAGAAAACCTTGTGCTACAGGAAAATCCACAATATTCCTAGAACATTCTAACTGTTTTCAGTGGTGTATTTTGGTTTCTTGCAGCTATAGGTACGACTACATTTGGGCACCTTCCGCCGATTGCCCCAGAACCCCAGGACATGCCCCAACACCCAAACTACACAGCCAGACAGGCCCCAGCACCCAAACTGCACACCCAGATAGGCCTCAGCACCCAAACTGCACAGCCAGACAGGCCCCAGCACCCAAACTGCACAGCCAGACAGGCCCCAGCACCCAAACTGCACAGCCAGACAGGCCCCAGCACCCAAACTGCACAGCCAGACAGGCCCCAGCACCCAAACTGCACAGCCAGACAGGCCCCAGCACCCAAACTGCACACCCAGATAGGCCTCAGCACCCAAACTGCACATCCAGACATGCCCCAGCCAGTGCTGTATTCACCGCGAGGCATCCTAGGCGGATGCCTAGGGAGGCAAATTTTGGGGGGCGGCAGCGCCCCCCAGCACTGAAAAGAAAAAAAATGTGAAAAAAAAAAAAAATGTAAAAAAAAAACAAAACGCGGCCCTTTAAAAAAAAAAAATAGACCGCGCTTGCAGGCAGAGACGGAGGTGAGAGGGGATCGGAAGATCCCCCCTCACCATCGCTCTGCCTGCCAGGCTGCACGGGGAGCCGAACAGGCAGCACCGAGAAACCTCCGTGCTGCCTGTTCGGCTCCCCGTGCAGTGTGCCGACACGGAAGTGCCGACAGTCACGTGACGGGCGCGCTGACGTCATACGCGCGCCCGGTCACGTGGCCTGTCGGCACAATCGCCGGGAAGCCGAACAGGCAGCATGGAGGGACCATGCTGCCTGCCTGCCAGGGAAAGGTAAGTGCTGATGGGAGAGTGTGTGTGTGTGAGAGACTGAGTGTGATGGGAGTCAGAGTGTGTGTGATGGGAGACAGTGTGTGTGGCTGAGTGTGATGGGAGTCAGAGTGTGTGTGATGGGAGACAGTGTGTGTGGCTGAGTGTGATGGGAGTCAGAGTGTGTGTGATGGGAGACAGTGTGTGTGGCTGAGTGTGATGGGAGTCAGAGTGTGTGTGATGGGAGACAGTGTGTGTGGCTGAGTGTGATGGGAGACAGTGTGTGTGTGATGGGAGACAGTGTGTGTGGCTGAGTGTGATGGGAGACAGTGTGTGTGTGTGATGGGAGTCAGAGTGTGTGACGGAGTGTGATGGGAGTCGGAGTGTGTGACTGAGTGTGATGGGAGTGTGTGTGTGATGGGAGTATGAGCTTGATGTGAGTCTGAATGATGGGGCATGTCTTAGGTGTGTAACGTGGGTGTACAGCTTGGGTAGGGGGGTGCCCGGATTTTGTCTGCCTAGGGCAGCACAAAATCAAGATACACCACTGGCCCCAGCACCCAAACTGCACACCCAGATAGGCCCCAGCACCCAAACTACACAGCCAGACAGGCCCCAGCACCCAAACTGCACAGCCAGACAGGCCCCAGCACCCAAACTGCACACCCAGATAGGCCCCAGCACCCAAACTACACACCCAGACATGCCCCAGCACCCAAACTACGCACCCAGACATGCCCCAGCACCCAAACTACGCACCCAGACATGCCCCAGCACCCAAACTACGCACCCAGACATGCCCCAGCACCCAAATTACACACATCACCCTAAATCAAAATAACTTATACTGGGAGAGGTTAGAAGGGCACCTTGACTCAAAGGGACCAGAGCAGCACCTGTGACTAGCAATCTTATTAGAGAAATTGTGCAGGTCTAACAATTCTTTTGAGAATTTCAAAAAAATGTGTCTTATATGTGCCCACTCTGTCTCCTGCTTGTGACGTCACCTGTGGACGTTGTGGTGTCACAAGCAGAAGACACTGAACTACATTTAAAATTGTATTTATGAATTAGCATCTATTTCTGTTAACATAATATTTAGCAAATTTTTTTTTGTTTCTCAAATTTACAGTATGAATAAAACTGCTAAATATCATTTGAATGATGATGCGCAGACTGAGTCCAGCAGTGATGTCATAAAGAGTGTGGTCATGATGTCATAGAGGCAGCTGCTAATGATAACTGTGTGAATATTCTCTTTCCTCTCAGACACATCCGGAGCTCTGACGGAGCTTCAGCGTGCGTCCCCGGTTCCTTGGTATAGGTATCTATGCCTGACTTGGATGTGTCTGAAGATTTGGAGCTTGACTACCCGAAATCTGACCTTGAGCTTTGGAGGTTCGAGCAGGGGATTTATTTGGCAAACGCAGCGACTCGTGTACCCTTTATCGGTCTGTTCTAAGGTGGGAGAGTGGGGTCTGCCTAGTATTTATCGGCGTTCACTGCGTCGGGAGGGCCACATCTGGGGTGGAAAGGGAGGATAAAATATGCACCCTGCAATGTCAATTTATATCAGAGCTGTCCAACTGCAGTCTTTTAGCTGGATTGTAGCTAGAGGGCCACAGTTGGACACCCCTAGTCTATATAATGTTTAAATGAATTGTTGTGTTAACCTGTAGTATAATTATAGTCTCTGCATTTGCCTCTTAATGCCCAGAGGGAAGGGCAGTCCTTCAAGCCATGGTTCCCCAGAGGTTTCCCCCACAGGGGGTTTTTCCTCTCCTGAGTGCTGAAGGATGACTCTTCGTGAGTCTAGAGGTAGCCCATAGCTTGACCAGCTTTCTGGTTTAATCTGTGATAATACCCAGGCACCTGCTGGGCTGTAAATTCCCTTTTCCCTTTATATAGAGACTAGAAAATGACTAATTCTGTGAAATTACTAAAAATAAATGTACAATTAATATATACATTTCTTGCCTCATGTTGTTTTTATTTCTTTAAGTGTAAAGAGAAATATATTAAGGGAAATTAATTATGAATGGTGGGAATGGGTGTTTTTTGGGGGGTCACTAACTAAGGAAGGAGGTGGGATTAAGTGGGTAGTAAATAAAATAATTAGGGACATATGAATGTCAGCTTATAAATGTAGGTGAACACTGGAGGGGGGAAATTTAAGACATTTTGGGATAAGCTAGGGAAGGAAGCATACCTAATGATGTGTTTAAAGTTTAAAGTCCCTTCCACCCCACAGGATTATAACATTTACTGGTATAGTAGGAAGCATGGGTGTCCACAGGATGTTTTTCCAGGGGGTCTGCAAAATATCAAAGCAGGAATGGACTCACGGCGTGTGGCAATCTGTTGAAGAAAATTGGTGAGATAAATCCATGAAATCAACAACAACCAAAGTGATATCGTGAGGAGGCAGAACTCAACTTCTGACAGCTCCACAGCAAACACCAAGACATGGCTCCATATGCCCTCGGGGAGGTCATCTATAAACAAATTTAAAAGAAGAGGACCTGTCTTTCAACCAATTGCCAATCCACAAACTAACATCTGGCCTTAAGCCTATTTCAGTCAATTTATACAGTAACCTCTTATGTGGAACTGTAAAAAATGCCTTAGCAAAGTCTAAGTATATCACATCCACTGCAGCACCCATATCTATATTTTTACTCATCTCCTCATAGAATGTAATTAAGTTAGTTTGACCAGATCTGTCTTTCACAAAGCCATGTTGGTTGGCTCTTTCTAATGAGATTCCTGTCAAGCTTACAGGTCTGTAATTGCCCAGCTGGGATTTTGATCCCTGTTTAAATATGGACACTACATTAGCTTTACGCCAATCTGTGGGCACCATGCCTGATATAAAAGAATCCATGAAAATCTAAAATAAAGGTCTGGCCAGGACCTGGCTTAGCTCTTTATGTACCCATGGGTGTATACCATCCAGCCCCGGGTTTTGTCTATTTTAACACCATTTAAAAGTTGTAACACTTTTTCTTGTGTCAACCAATCACATGCTTCTGTAAACATAGCTTGCAGGTTTAATAGCCAACACAGTCTTTGATGGCTTCTTTATAATTTGCAAGTGCCTGTGCTGATCCCTCGACTTTATAATGTGTAAACACTACTTTCTTTTTATTTATTTCCTGATTCACCTTACTGGTTAGCCACACTGTTTTTAGTTTGCTTCTTTTATATTTGTTACCAAAGAGTATAAATGTATATGTATATTTTTCTAGTGTTAGTTTGAAGGTATTCCAGTTACCTTCTGAGTTTTCCCCCAAATATAATCCATCCCAGTTAACAAGACCAAGGGATGTATTAAACCTACTAAAGCTGGCCTTTTTAAAATTCAGTGTGTTGGTGGGACCCATACCAACAGTGGCGTCCCGAGGGGGGGGGGGGGCGGACCGCACCGGGTGACACCTCCAGCCGGGGTGACACCTCCAGCCGGGGTGACACCTCCAGCCGGGGTGACACCTCCAGCCGGGGTGACACCGGTGTTGCCGGCACCCCCCCGCACCGCGCTGCTTACCTTTTTTATTTTTTTCCCTGGCAGCCGCATCCCCGTAAAAAAAAAAAAAATCAGAGCGTCCGGATGTGACGATACGTCACATCCGGCGACTGTTTCCCTCCTCCGTGCAGGAGGGAAGAGAAGACTGTCGCCTCGTCCGTCCGGCGACACACAGCAGCCAGCTACTCGGTAAGTGATGGCGAAGTGGGGAGGAGGGTAGTTTAAAACGAGCACTGGCATGGCACACTATTACTGGGCACTGACTGGCACACTATTACTGGGCACTGACTGGCACACTATTACTGGGCACTGACTGGCACACTATTACTGGGCTCTGAGTGGCACACTATTACTGGGCACTGACTGGCACACTATTCCTAGGCACTGACTGGCACACTATTCCTGGGCACTGACTGGCACAACATTCCTGGGCTCTGACTGGCACAACATTCCTGGGCTCTGACTGGCACAATATTACAGGTATCTGACTGGCACAATATTACAGGTATCTGACTGGCACAATATTACTGGGCTCTGGCACCATATTACAGGCATCTGACTGGCACCATATTACAGGCATCTGACTGGCACCATATTACAGGCATCTGACTGGCACCATATTACAGGCATCTGACTGGCACAATATTACAGGCATCTGACTGGCACAATATTACAGGCATCTGACTGGCACAATATTACAGGCATCTGACTGGCACACTATTACTGGGCTCTGACTGGCACACTATTACTGGGCTCTGACTGGCACACTATTACTGGGTTCTGACTGGCACACTATTACTGGGCTCTGACTGGCACACTATTACTGGGCTCTGACTGGCACACTATTACTGGGCTCTGACTGGCACAATATTACAGGCATCTGACTGGCACAATATTACTGGGCTCTGGCTGGCACAACATTCCTGGGCACTGACTGGCACATTATTACAGGCATTTGACTGGCACACTATTCCTGGGCTCTGTCTGGCACACTATTCCTGGGCTCTGACTGGCACACTATTCCTGGGCACTGACTGGCACACTATTCCTGGGCACTGACTGGCACACTATTCCTGGGCACTGACTGGCACACTATTCCTGGGCACTGGCTGGCACACTATTCCTGGGCACTGGCTGGCACAATATTACAGTCATCTGGCTGGCACAATATTACAGTCATCTGACTGGCACAATATTACAGTCATCTGACTGGCACAATATTACAGTCATCTGACTGGCACAATATTACAGTCATCTGACTGGCACAATATTACAGTCATCTGACTGGCACAATATTACTGGGTTCTGACTGGCACACTATTACTGGGTTCTGACTGGCACACTATTACTGGGTTCTGACTGGCACACTATTACTGGGCTCTGACTGGCACAATATTACAGGCATCTGACTGGCACCATATTACTGGGCTCTGACTGGCACAATATTCCTGGTATTTGACTGGCACACTTTTACTGGGCTCTGGCTGGCACAACATTCCTGGGCACTGACTGGCACATTATTACAGGCATTTGACTGGCACACTATTCCTGGGCTCTGACTGGCACACTATTCCTGGGCTCTGACTGGCACACTATTCCTGGGCTCTGACTGGCACACTATTCCTGGGCTCTGACTGGCACACTATTCCTGGGCTCTGACTGGCACACTATTCCTGGGCTCTGACTGGCACACTATTCCTGGGCTCTGACTGGCACACTATTCCTGGGCTCTGAATGGCACAATATTACTGGGCTCTGAATGGCACAATATTACTGGGCTCTGAATGGCACAATATTCCTGGTATCTATAATTGTACAATTGTCACCTCGTGGGGCTCCTGTGTGTTGCATAATTAATGGCGGTCCCATGTGTGCATAATTATGAGGCGCTTGTGTGTGGCATATTTATCGAGCTCTATTTGTGGCATAATTAAGGGACTCTTTTGTGTGGCATAATTATGGGGCACCTGTGTGTGTGTGGCATAATTATGGGGCACCTGTGTGTGTGGCATAATTAATTCTGCAGAGGTGAGGCATAAATAGTGGGGCTCTGGTGTTGCATAATTAAGGGACTCTTGTGTGGCATAATTAAGGGACTCTTGTGTGGCATAATTAAGGGACTCTTGTGTGGCATAATTAAGGGACTCTTGTGTGGCATAATTAAGGGACTCTTGTGTGGCATAATTATGGGGCACCTGTGTGTGGCTTAATTAATTGGCCAGAGGTGAGGCATAAATAGTGGGGCTCTGGTGTGGCATAATTAAGGGACTCTTTTGTGTGGCATAATTATGGGGCACCTGTGTGTGTGTGGCTTAATTATGGGGCACCTGTGTGTGTGGCATAGTTATGGGGCACCTGTGTGTGTGGCTTAATTATGGGGCACCTGTGTGTGTATGTGTGTCACAACCTGGGATAACAGGCCAGGGAGGAGCCTCGTTGCAGGGCAGGGTGTGGGGTCTGTCTGCACCCCACGATGCATAACTGGGAAGGACTGGTAGCTGAGACTGGGACTGAGGCAGGACTGGTAGCTGAGACCAAACAGACAGGACTGGTAGCTGTGACCAGACAGGACTGGTAGCTGTGACCAGACAGGACTGGTAGCTGTGACCAGACAGGACTGGTAGCTGTGACCAGACAGGACTGGTAGCTGTGACCAGACAGGACTGGTAGCTGTGACCAGACAGGACTGGTAGCTGTGACCAGACAGGACTGGTAGCTGTGACCAAACAGACAGGACTGGTAGCTGTGACCAAACAGACAGGACTGGTAGCTGTGACCAGACAGACAGGACTGGTAGCTGTGACCAAACAGACAGGACTGGTAGCTGTGACCAAACAGACAGGACTGGTAGCTGTGACCAAACAGACAGGACTGGTAGCTGTGACCAAACAGACAGGACTGGTAGCTGTGACCAAACAGACAGGACTGGTAGCTGTGACCAAACAGACAGGACTGGTAGCTGTGACCAAACAGACAGGACTGGTAGCTGTGACCAAACAGACAGGACTGGTAGCTGTGACCAAACAGACAGGACTGGTAGCTGTGACCAAACAGACAGGACTGGTAGCTGTGACCAAACAGACAGGACTGGTAGCTGTGACCAAACAGACAGGACTGGTAGCTGTGACCAAACAGACAGGACTGGTAGCTACTACCAAACAGACAGGACTGGTAGCTACTACCAAACAGACAGGACTGGTAGCTACTACCAAACAGACAGGACTGGTAGCTACTGCAACAGGTTTGGAAACAGAACAGTGTTATTCACCTGAATGGTATTATACCCTATGGTTGAGCCTCAGGTAAATAACCACCCAGGACTTGTACACTGACTGCAACCGCACACTGAAGCAGAGTCAGCAGGCCGGGTCATACACGAAACAGGAACAAGGTACAACGTAGGAATTCAGAAGGCTAGGTCACTAGACAGGCAAAATGGTCGAGGCAGGCAGAAAACAGCGGAGTCAAAATCAAGCAGGAGTCAGAACCGGGAATTCAATAATCAATATATATATGTTAGAACTAGAAACAAGGCACTATCACAGGCTGCAACCAAAGCAATGCAAAGGCACTGATTGTCATAAGCTGCAGGTTTAAATAGGAAAGGGCTGAGGATAACGAGGCAGCTGACAACAGGAGTAGAATTGGAACACCACAATAGCGGCCACTAGAGGCTGAAGACAAAAACAGCCACAAACCCAGAAATAACCGTGACAGTGTGGCATAATTAATTGGCCAGAGGTGAGGCATAAATAGTGGGGCTGTGGTGTGGCATAATTTATGGGGCTCTGGTGTGGCATAATTTATGGGGCTCTGGTGTGGCATAATTTATGGGGCTCTGGTGTGGCATAATTTATGGGGCTCCTGTGTGTGGCATAATTTATGGGGCTCTGGTGTGTGGCATAATTTATGGGGCTCCTGTGTGTGGCATAATTTATGGGGCTCCTGTGTGTGGCATAATTTATGGGGCTCCTGTGTGTGGCATAATTTATGGGGCTCCTGTGTGTGGCATAATTTATGGGGCTCCTGTGTGTGGCATAGTTAATAGGCCATCTAAGGAATCTGTTTGGCATTGTATTTAAGGAAATCCAGGGGGGTGACACCATGAGTTTCCGCACCGGGTGACACCAACCCTAGTGACGCCCCTGCATACCAATTTGCCTTTTTGAATTAATCTCAGAGGATATCATGTTATGGTCACTATTCCCTAAATGCTCCCTTACTTGGATGTTAGAGATAAGCTCCTCCATGTTAGTTATTATCAGATCCAGACATGCTTCCCCTCTGGTTGGTGTCTGTACTTAGCTGAGACTAAAAGTTGTCATTCAACAAATTCAGAAACTTACTGCTTTTAGCAGAATTAGTGGTTCCATTTTTCCCATCTACTTCTGGGTAATTAAAATCCCCCATAATGATACTACACCCTATTTTAGAAGCCTTTTCGATTTGCATTAGTAGCTGTGATTCTTCAAGTTCACCAATATTTGATGGTTTATAAAAAATACCCACTAATAATTTCTGGCCAGGTCGACCCCCACTGACTATCTCCACCCACAGTGATTCCACATGTTCAGTACTGTCATTATATAGATCTTCCCTCAAATGAGGCAATAATGGTGGTTAGATATACAAACAGACCCCTCCACTTCTTTTGTTTGACCTATCTTTTCTAATCAACATGTAGCCAAAATTGACCAATCATATGTTTCCTTCCACCATGTTTCGGTTATACCAATTAAGTCGTAATTTTTTAGTTCCTGCTACCAGCTCTAATTCTCCTATTTTAACAGTTAAACTTCTGGCATTTGCAAGCATACACTTACTGCCACTGACATAATCCATTTGGGATTTAATGTTTAAGTTCTTTATAGGTTGCTCTGTACAATACATTGCTCTAGAAACCCAAAGCCCTCCTTCATACACCACGACTTCAGCCATGCATTAATCTCCCTAATCTCCCGCTGTCTCTCTGGCATAGCGAATGGCACAGGTAGTATCTCTGAGAACAATACCTTGGAGGTCCATTTCTTTAACTTACTCCCTAAACTCCTACAATTACCTTTTAGGACCCTCCATTTTCCTCTTACTTTGTAATTGGTCCCAATATGGACCAAGACAGCTGGATCCTCTTCAGCCCCTTCCAATAATCTGTTAATCACAGTTTAAATGAAACCTCCAGCCAGACTGAAAGAAGCAATAATTGGATCAACACGTTGCTTTGCTACTTGTTGACTATTAGGTACAATTTCAGTGTGCACCACTTTTATACATATCCCCATAAAGGCCAGAAATAAACAGAAAGGCTATAGAAAGACAGGGGGCAAAAGAGAGAGACATGGGCCTAACGGAGACAGAGATGTGAGAGAGACAGAGAATCTCGCTAATATACTTATCTTGACATGCCTCAACTGGAGTCCTGTTCAGGAAAGGAAAAGGAGGTGATCCCAGCAGCAGGCATGGATACACCCCAACTGTCCTGTTTTGCACAGGACAGTCCCTATTTTGGGGGTCTGTCCCACCAAGCTCTATCTGTGTTCTGTCTTTCAAGACAGAGGTAGATTTCGGTGGGACCCCGTGCTACTGGTCTGATTCTCCAGTGTCTGGGACACAAGAGAAGAAACATCACCTGTGACTAGCAATCTTATTAAATAAATTGTGCGGGACTTCTAAATCTTTTGAGAATCCCAAATTAAAACATTAAAAGAAAAATATTTTTTACTCCTGATTCTGATGTCACTTGTGCACTTTATATACGAATTATGCTTGTGATGTCACAAGCAGCAGACACTGGTGATTCATATAAAAAATCTTAATTTATGAATTTGCATCTAATTCTGTTAACATAATATAGAGATAATTTTTTTTGTTTGTCAAACGTACAGTGTGAATAAAACTGCTATATTATATTTGAATGATGCGCCGATTAACATCTAACACAATGTAATGTACATTTTTTTTGCAAATAATTTGTAGGTGACGCGGTCCCTCAGCACTTGGATTGTATTCAGGATTGTATTCAGGCCTGGATTTTGGCTTTATCAGGTACAGGAGGCTTTGATGGTTTTAAAGGACAAAATGATATTCTGTGCCCAGTTTCCCCACAATAAAAGCACAAACTTCCCTCCAGTCTCCTCTGCATTTCCTCTTTAGTGAGGGGTTCTCTTTTAAAGCTTTTCTTTGGGGTTTTCTTATGCACAGTCATAGTCTTAGACTTCACAACTCTAGTACCGACAGCATTACTCTCAAGCACAAGCTTTACAGACTTACACATCTCCAACATGCATTCAGGCAAGAATTCTAACACAGATGATGTTATCCCTGCGGGCTCCTTATTATGGCCTTTGCATTCTGTCACAACCTGGGATAACAGGCCAGGGAGGAGCCTCGTTGCAGGGCAGGGTGTGGGGTGTGTCTGCACCCCACGATGCATAACTGGGAAGGACTGGTAGCTGAGACTGGGACTGAGGCAGGACAGGTAACAGAGACTGGGACTGAGGCAGGACAGGTAACAGAGACTGGGACTGAGGCAGGACAGGTAACAGAGACTGGGACTGAGGCAGGACAGGTAACAGAGACTGGGACTGAGGCAGGACAGGTAACAGAGACTGGGACTGAGGCAGGACAGGTAACAGAGACTGGGACTGAGGCAGGACAGGTAACAGAGACTGGGACTGAGGCAGGACAGGTAACAGAGACTGGGACTGAGGCAGGACAGGTAACAGAGACTGGGACTGAGGCAGGACAGGTAGCTGTGACCAAACAGACAGGACTGGTAGCTGTGACCAAACAGACAGGACTGGTAGCTGTGACCAAACAGACAGGACTGGTAGCTGTGACCAAACAGACAGGACTGGTAGCTGTGACCAAACAGACAGGACTGGTAGCTGTGACCAAACAGACAGGACTGGTAGCTGTGACCAAACAGACAGGACTGGTAGCTACTACCAAACAGACAGGACTGGTAGCTACTACCAAACAGACAGGACTGGTAGCTACTGCAACAGGTTTGGAAACAGAACAGTGTTATTCACCTGAATGGTATTATACCCTATGGTTGAGCCTCAGGTAAATAACCACCCAGGACTTGTACACTGACTGCAACCGCACACTGAAGCAGAGTCAGCAGGCCGGGTCATACACGAAACAGGAACAAGGTACAACGTAGGAATTCAGAAGGCTAGGTCACTAGACAGGCAAAATGGTCGAGGCAGGCAGAAAACAGCGGAGTCAAAATCAAGCAGGAGTCAGAACCGGGAATTCAATAATCAATATATATATGTTAGAACTAGAAACAAGGCACTATCACAGGCTGCAACCAAAGCAATGCAAAGGCACTGATTGTCATAAGCTGCAGGTTTAAATAGGGAAGGGCTGAGGATAACGAGGCAGCTGACAACAGGAGTAGAATTGGAACACCACAATAGCGGCCACTAGAGGCTGAAGACAAAAACAGCCACAAACCCAGAAATAACCGTGACAGTGTGGCATAATTAATTGGCCAGAGGTGAGGCATAAATAGTGGGGCTGTGGTGTGGCATAATTTATGGGGCTCTGGTGTGGCATAATTTATGGGGCTCTGGTGTGGCATAATTTATGGGGCTCTGGTGTGGCATAATTTATGGGGCTCCTGTGTGTGGCATAATTTATGGGGCTCTGGTGTGTGGCATAATTTATGGGGCTCCTGTGTGTGGCTTAATTTATGGGGCTCCTGTGTGTGGCATAATTTATGGGGCTCCTGTGTGTGGCATAATTTATGGGGCTCCTGTGTGTGGCATAATTTATGGGGCTCCTGTGTGTGGCATAGTTAATAGGCCATCTAAGGAATCTGTTTGGCATTGTATTTAAGGAAATCCAGGGGGGTGACACCATGAGTTTCCGCACCGGGTGACACCAACCCTAGTGACGCCCCTGCATACCAATTTGCCTTTTTGAATTAATCTCAGAGGATATCATGTTATGGTCACTATTCCCTAAATGCTCCCTTACTTGGATGTTAGAGATAAGCTCCTCCATGTTAGTTATTATCAGATCCAGACATGCTTCCCCTCTGGTTGGTGTCTGTACTTAGCTGAGACTAAAAGTTGTCATTCAACAAATTCAGAAACTTACTGCTTTTAGCAGAATTAGTGGTTCCATTTTTCCCATCTACTTCTGGGTAATTAAAATCCCCCATAATGATACTACACCCTATTTTAGAAGCCTTTTCGATTTGCATTAGTAGCTGTGATTCTTCAAGTTCACCAATATTTGATGGTTTATAAAAAATACCCACTAATAATTTCTGGCCAGGTCGACCCCCACTGACTATCTCCACCCACAGTGATTCCACATGTTCAGTACTGTCATTATATAGATCTTCCCTCAAATGAGGCAATAATGGTGGTTAGATATACAAACAGACCCCTCCACTTCTTTTGTTTGACCTATCTTTTCTAATCAACATGTAGCCAAAATTGACCAATCATATGTTTCCTTCCACCATGTTTCGGTTATACCAATTAAGTCGTAATTTTTTAGTTCCTGCTACCAGCTCTAATTCTCCTATTTTAACAGTTAAACTTCTGGCATTTGCAAGCATACACTTACTGCCACTGACATAATCCATTTGGGATTTAATGTTTAAGTTCTTTATAGGTTGCTCTGTACAATACATTGCTCTAGAAACCCAAAGCCCTCCTTCATACACCACGACTTCAGCCATGCATTAATCTCCCTAATCTCCCGCTGTCTCTCTGGCATAGCGAATGGCACAGGTAGTATCTCTGAGAACAATACCTTGGAGGTCCATTTCTTTAACTTACTCCCTAAACTCCTACAATTACCTTTTAGGACCCTCCATTTTCCTCTTACTTTGTAATTGGTCCCAATATGGACCAAGACAGCTGGATCCTCTTCAGCCCCTTCCAATAATCTGTTAATCACAGTTTAAATGAAACCTCCAGCCAGACTGAAAGAAGCAATAATTGGATCAACACGTTGCTTTGCTACTTGTTGACTATTAGGTACAATTTCAGTGTGCACCACTTTTATACATATCCCCATAAAGGCCAGAAATAAACAGAAAGGCTATAGAAAGACAGGGGGCAAAAGAGAGAGACATGGGCCTAACGGAGACAGAGATGTGAGAGAGACAGAGAATCTCGCTAATATACTTATCTTGACATGCCTCAACTGGAGTCCTGTTCAGGAAAGGAAAAGGAGGTGATCCCAGCAGCAGGCATGGATACACCCCAACTGTCCTGTTTTGCACAGGACAGTCCCTATTTTGGGGGTCTGTCCCACCAAGCTCTATCTGTGTTCTGTCTTTCAAGACAGAGGTAGATTTCGGTGGGACCCCGCGCTACTGGTCTGATTCTCCAGTGTCTGGGACACAAGAGAAGAAACATCACCTGTGACTAGCAATCTTATTAAATAAATTGTGCGGGACTTCTAAATCTTTTGAGAATCCCAAATTAAAACATTAAAAGAAAAATATTTTTTACTCCTGATTCTGATGTCACTTGTGCACTTTATATACGAATTATGCTTGTGATGTCACAAGCAGCAGACACTGGTGATTCATATAAAAAATCTTAATTTATGAATTTGCATCTAATTCTGTTAACATAATATAGAGATAATTTTTTTTGTTTGTCAAACGTACAGTGTGAATAAAACTGCTATATTATATTTGAATGATGCGCCGATTAACATCTAACACAATGTAATGTACATTTTTTTTGCAAATAATTTGTAGGTGACGCGGTCCCTTTAAGCACCATCTAGAACAGTGAGCGTCAGCAGTGATGTCATAAAGAGTGAGGTCATGATGTCATAGAGACAGCTGCTAATGATAACTGTGTGAACATTCTCTTTCCTCTCAGACACATCCGGAGCTCTGACGGAGCTTCAGCGTGCGTCCCCGGTTGCTTGGTATAGCCATCTATGCCTGACTTGGATGTGTCTGAAAACTTGGAGCTTGACTACCAGAAATCTGACCTTGAGCTTTGGAGGTTCTAGTAGGGGATTTTTATTTGGCAAGCGCAGCGATTCGTGTAGCTTTTATCGGTCTGTTCTTGGGTGGGAGAGAGGGGTGGGCCTAGTATCTGTCTGTGTTTAATGCGTCGGGAGGGCCACATCTGGGGTGGCAATGGAGGGAGAATATATGTACCCTGCAATGTCAATTTATTTCAGAGCTCTCCAACTGCAGTCTTTTAGCTGGATTGTAGCTAGAGAGCCACAGTTGGACACCCCTGGTCTATGTAATGTTTAAACGAATTGTTGTGTTAACCTGTAGTATAATTATAGTCTCTGCATTTGCCTCTTAATGCCCAGAGGGAAGGGCAGTCCTTCAAGCCATGGTTCCCCAGAGGTTTCCCCCACAGGGGGTTTTTCCTCTCCTGAGTGCTGAAGGATGACTCTTCGTGAGTCTAGAGGTAGCCCATAGCTTGACCAGCTTTCTGGTTTAATCTGTAATAATACCCAGGCACCTGCTGGGCTGTAAATTCCCTTTTCCCATTATATAGAGACTAGAAAATGACTAATTCTGTAACATTCCTAAAATAAATGTACAATTAATATATATATATATTTCTTACCTCATGTTGTTCTTATTTCTAGAAGTGTATTCTTTCAACAGAAAAAAATAAACCAGGTTATTGTGTCTGAATGTGATGGTGGGGAAATAAGGAAATTAAATATTACAATCTAAAATTGATGTTTTGGGGTCACAAACTAAAGAAGGGGGTGGGACTGAGTATGTGGTAAATAAAATAAAGAGGGGCATATGAATGTCAGCTTATAAATGTAGGAAAAGATAGGTGAACACTGGTGGGGGAAACCAAAGACATTTCGGGATAAGCTAGGAAAACACTGAATAAGGGAAACTAATATTACTGTATTAAAATAGGGAGAGGAAATACAATTAGAGTTCTGAAAGGAAGAATAATGATGTGTTTAAATGCCCCCCACCTTACTGGTACAGTAAGAAGAGTATCTAGACTAAACTTCCAAGGACTCATCGGAACAGAGTGTGAAAGCCTGTCTACACCCAGTCACCATAGACTGATCTCTCCTGCCATCTCTCCTGGATAGTGTTTATCGAGTGATTGGGACACAGTATATATATCTGTCCAACATGATCCTACAAGGCTGGAGAGCAATATCCTTAAAGAGGCCACAACATCAGAAATATTTATATTATATATTTATTTATATGTTTAATTTGTGCAACAGATCAGATTGGAATTATGATGATTGTCTAAGGGAGATAATGGTTATTGAGGCCACTCGAAATGTAGAAGCAACCTCCAAATATTCTTGAATATAGTCAAGTGTCCAGCTATAGGTTAAATGTCGAAAAATCTTTTTGCCCAGTATAATAATGTTAAAAACAAAAATAAAAAAACTGATTCAAGATAAATAGAAATTCAAACGTCTGAAGGAACTCACATATTTGGGATATTGTTAGTGAGGTAGAAAGAATAATGGAGGCCAAATGTATGTCTCTCCTAAAACAAACAAATCTCACTTTGGAGATGTCTTGGTGGGGCCGAGTTAACATCTTGAAATCTTATGTCCTCCAGAGATGGATCGATATGTTACTCCAAATATTAATGGTTAATAGACTTGCTTGAGCTTATAAAGAGAACTTAAACAGGGATCTTCTTTGACTGTATACTATACCTTTTTAGACTGCAAGCTCTGTGGTTTTGTGTATTTTATCAGTGTAAGTGAAATGTATCCAGCAATATGCAGTTAGACAGAAGGGTATGGAAAAAATTTCCAACTCAGCTACTTTGGCCTCAATTTTGAAATTCCAAGCTCAATTATCTTTAATTGAGTAGACCAAATAGTAAGTGGATGATCCAGGGACAAAGCCAAGTTGGGGTAAGGAACGAATAGTTTTCCTCCTTGTGAGACCAACTTGTCCAGAGTTTCACTGGGGGTAATATTAACTTCTTCTGGATCAACCAGACATTTAAAAACACTATTAAGTGTGCGGAAAAATTAAGTACACTACGCTGTGTTGAAAGGAGGGGGGGGGGGGGGCAATGGAAGGAATAAGCTGCTGGCTCCAATAAAAGATGCTCCCAGTGCACCTTAAAAACATATAAATGGAGTCAAAACAGAAATTAACCATGCTATGTATAGAACAGGCAGGAGATGGAAAAGGGCATAAAAGAAAAAATAAAGAAAAATAAGAGGAGAGGGTAAGTGGGTAAAATGGAGGGAAAATAACAACATATGGTCTGAGTATTCTTATACCAAAAAAAGTGAATTTATAGAAAGTTAAATAATAATACAGGATAAAAAAAATATACACCTATCACAAAATACACCGAATAGATAAAGCAAAAATTGGTGATGTAAAGAAGAAACCTGATGCATTTGACCAAATAAAGCTTCTTCAGAGGTCAAGAATTACATGGAATACTTGAATAGTGAACTCGAGAAAAGGTAAAAGTTCAAGAAAACGACTTTGTATGAATATATTAGTGGAATTCTATCAAACCAAAGACATACATGCTTGACATCAAAAGTGAATATCTATACATAGTACATACTATTAACAGAGATGTCAATGAGATTGTGACTTATATCTCTCAAAATAGTGCAGAAAAACACACATGATCAATTGCACAGTAAAACATATTGTGTATGTTTAACATAATAGAAAACATTATATTATACTGCATGTGCGTATTTGTGAATCAATATTGAATGATTTGAATGACTAAAGTGAAAAATGATTGTTGAAAAAGACTTACATTTTTGTAATACCGATGTAGTATGAAAGGATAATGTTGATAAAAGTGGTTGTATTATCCACAGAGGAATTTTTTTTTTTTAAATAATTAAGACCTTAGAAAAGTCCTATAGTAAGTGCCATAATGAAAGGTGTATATACACAATAAGGAATACATTTGGAAAATCCTTTATTAGTGGATCGACGCCAATTAAAATGCTACAGTTTTATTACATTACATTACATTAACCTTTATTTGTACAGCGCAACCAATTCTCGTAGCGCTTGTACAGAGCATAGAAGGGAACTACATACTAAGTTAGACAAACTAGTACAGACTGGTACATGAGGTAGAGAACCCTGCTCTTAAGATTACCAATTAAGGGATTGAAGAGGTCAGAGGGATTGAAGTTGTAGTAACAGTAGAGTGGATGGGAGGCACTAGGTGGGATAAGTCAAAGAGGGAGTGTGTGTTCCAGCTAGGTGGGATCGGCTAGAGGCAAAGTGACTGGTAACTAGTGGGTTGGGTAGTAAGCCTCTCTAAAGAGATGAGTTTTGAGGGACTTTTTAAAGTTTGAAAAGGAGGGAGAGAGCTGGATGCTCAAGGGAAGGGTGACGCGAGTGAGAAGTGGTGATGAAATTAGAAGAGAGTGTTAACCCTTTTGAGGAGCGCAAAGGTCGTGCAGGGAGGTAACGGTTAACAAGGGAGGAAATGTACGTAGGAGCAGAGGAGTGGAGGGCTTTGTAGGTTAAAGACAGAATTTTAAATTTGGTTACCAATATGCTCTGTGCAGTATTTGGAATGCAATTTACCTTAGAGATACAACAGCTCTTATTCAATCTCGATTTTAAACTTATAAACCAACAAGATAATATATTTATAATACATATTACATCTGCTGTTAAAGTTTGTTTGTCGAGACATTGGAGGAAATCTACAATACCGGTATTATCAGAGATCAAATAACATACCAATTGGATATGGAAAAACTACATTTTATAAGGATTAACGATTTACTGAAACACCGGAAATTTTGGTCAAAATGGTATAGATATTGTGACCTAAATAAATAAATAAATGAATATCTGGCCACAAAAAAAATGGGGCCTGAATATCGACTTCGAAACTCTCAGTGACACAAAATGAACGAATGAATGATAGTATGTCTGGGAACGAATGTTGCACTACGAATGAATATAATAGAGGGAAAACATAGAATTTAAACTAAATGGGACGCTATAAATATAGCTATTGCAATGTCTAAGATGGGAGCAAAAAAGAAACATCTCTCTCTCTCTACTCTTTGTTGTTAGTAATCTAAAGGTAAGCAATGAGGAATATTATATATATACTGTTTTCTTACCTTCTCCATTTGAAACGCTGACTGCTATACGATTGACTTTTAAACTTTTGCTATTACTTAACGATGTGTTACTAAAACGAAATAACGATTACCCTCCATTCCTTTTTTTTTTTAAATATGATTTTTCTTTTTCTTTCCTTTTCCTCTTTTCTTTTTCTATTATCTACTACGCTAATTAAGAACAATAACAAAGAACATCTGAGCACTATTATGTATTAATATGTACGTATGAATGTAAAATTATTATAATATTGTACTGCCATTTTGAAAATTTTGATACTTTAATAAAAAATGTAAAAAAAGGTTTATGTGTAAATGTTGGAAAATGTAATATAAAGTATAATATTTAAAAATCTTATTGTTAAGGAGAAAATACCTACTATCATATATGGCTAACAGGTGATTATAAGATGACATCTTAATAGGTTTAATATTTATGGTTATATATATTAATGCCCAGAAATAATTATATTTTGAAAAGGCCCTCCTTATGCGTGGCTTCATGCAATATCAAACATAATGTTACCCCATCTAACAACCGATATAGGGAAGAAAACACAAGGACCAAAGTGTTTGTACAATATAGTAAGAGAGAAACAAACTGCAATGGAGGTGGAATTGTTTTTAGATAGATAAACGGTTACCTCGAATGTAACAATTTTTGGGCTTCTAGTGGGCATCAAAGGATAGTTCGCAAAAATGTCCATAACCACCTAAAAGAGTCTAATAAGACATTGTGCCCTGGAGCCTCGTGTGCGTCTCAGTGTAAGTTCTGCAGGCAAGCCGATTTATTTACTTGCGGAGGATTAAATAGTAAACAATGTATCTATTTTCACGTGAACAGAAGGATTCAGCTTTCGTTCACCTGATTGTTTTTAATTACGGAGCCTAGCAAGGGTATCACGTATGAAAATGAGGACGACTAAAATATATGGGCAAAAATAAAATAAGCAACATTAAAATGTCTCAAGAGGCGAACGCAGCGGAAAGCAAATAAAAATAAAACATAATAATGTATAAGGGTCTACATAATGTTGCATAATGGTGTGTGTTAGGATGCAAATGCTCAAATGAGCAACATATGTAGAAAAAAGAGAAATATACACTTGTAAATAGACAGATAAAAAGCTCGAAATTATTGAACAAAGAATATGGAATTAATGAATAAAAAACTAAGTAAACAAAAGAAAATAACAAAAAAATAATGACTGAGCTCTAATAATAAATATAAAAAAGGCAGTGATCAAAATGAGAGTGATAAAAGAAATGAGAAAATAAATAATATATATCAGGGGAAGAGGAAGACTGAGCACACAGTAAATACCTACCTAAAAGTTTAGAATTTTTTTAAAAAAATGATAAATTTCAAAAAATAAAATTCAAATTTTTGTTTGGTGTAAGAGAGCCCAATTTATAAATCCACATCTTTTCTCTCCTCCCCAATTCTCTTGCCCGATTGCCTCCTCTAAAATCTTTCCTTACATGGCAAATAGCCATGAATTTAATTTAATTTAGGGTTTCTCTGGTGCACAATATAAAAATGAGCTGACACACTGTGGGTCTTAAGACCTTTACATATATTCCCTATGTGTTCGGCAATCCTTATTTTCAGTTTCCAGGAGGTACAGCCCACATACTGGAGGCCTCAAGGACACTCTAATAACTATATTACATTACTGGTACTGTAGGTAATACATTCCTTAATATTCTGTATTTGTTTATTAAAAATGGAACTAAGGAGCAAATCTTCTTAGAGGTTCTCACGTATTGTTGCAAGGAACACAGTGAGTACATGTATGGAAACCTATAGAGTTGTCAAGTTTGGTGCACCTCTAAAAACGATTTTTGAATTCATGGGCAAGATATTATGTAGAATAGGATCTTTATGTAACAACACCCAATTCTTCTTTACAACTTTCTTTCTAGCCCAGTGTTTATTTGAGAAATCAAAAAACATTGGTGCTCCAAAACCTGTTTTGTCTTTTGATGTGACCTTATATTTAAATATCACATCCCTATCAATGGATTTCACCATATTAATGGCTGCTTTTAAGTTGTTCTGCTGGCATCATTGGTGTGCACACTTTGTTGGGAAAGAAATGTTTGTGTGGATGAAGACATGTCTAAACCTGGTTCTCTGCCTAGCTCTCAGTTAATTACTAGCTTGAGAGCATGTGCTGATTTATGTGGCCACATATCGCTCGTTAGTTCCTGCCCAAGACAAACATGCACATGACGGCACATGTGCCAGCTGAAATAATTAGGGTAAAAGCAAAGATTTGGACCATTTTCAAATAGACGGATTAGAATAATTCATCTAATCCTGTGACACTTTCTGTTTTATAACCATGTTAAAATTCTACGGACATTGCTTTGTTGGCTGGTCTTACATTTGTCTATAAGTTTTCAACATGTCTAGTTCTCTCCCCTCTTGCTCCTGGAACAGGACATGGGCGAGGTTGGGTACAGCTTAGCCCGGTTATGTTTGAGGTTTTATAGTGAATGAATGTGTTTATTTGAAAAGGAATAAGAAGAGGGTATGAGGGGATGGACCTGAATTTCACAACCCATGATTGGAAGCAAGTAGCTGGTAAACCCTGGATCTTGGAGATTGTCTAGGTAATCTCTGAAACAGCTTCTTTACTTACATATGAGAAATTTGTGCCATTACACGTTACCCTTAGGGGGTCCGTGTCACCTATTTAGGCAGAATTCAAAATAAAAAGGGCTGCACTCATTATGAGTGTATCAGTGGAGATGAGGAAGCCAGGTGCCAGAGTAGTGAAGTGCTCCAAAAACCTTAAATCTACATACAGAAAGAAAAAAAACGCTGCAGTTATTTATTTAGATTAAACATCAGTTGGCACGGAAGCTTGTATTTGGCACCTCTTCGTGCATTGTATCCTCCTTGGCACTGTCCTCTGATCAAATCACCTTTGTTGGAGAATAAGTGAGCGCAGAGTTTTTTCTTTCTGGATGTACCTGTCCAGGCAGGATCACTGGACAGGTGAAGTGTGTTGGGGTGGGGTGAGCTAGGAGAAGGAGAAGAGAGAGCAGGCAATGCCTCCAAATTCAGTTCCAGGCCCAGAAACACAGGACAGCCGTGAGAAGAGGTGATGTGGGAGGTAGAGAGCTTTAGACACCAAAACTCCTCAAACAAATATCAATATAATAGTAATTAATATTCCCTCATTCCAGGCGTTCCTCTAAATGAGACACTGGGCAGATGTTCATCCTACCTTCTGCCATGCCTGACAACTGGTGGGACAAGGAGACCCCAAGTAAGCAATGCTATGGGCTACTGAATAAAGAGAGAATTGCAGAGACTAATTAAACAAAAAAAAGATCAGGGAAGTGACAGAATGGTGACAGAATGGTGACAGAATGGTGAAAAACGTTTTACTTGTGGTAAGGAGACTATAGGGCAGTGATGGCGAACCTTTTTGTTCCCGGGTGCCCAATTTCCTGCATGCAACCAAGTTACAGACCTCAAAGTACCAACACCGCTTTATATTAAATACCCACATACATACTCTCACACATACACACAGCACATGTATACCCACATACATACTCTCACACATACACACAGCACATGTATACCCACATACATACTCTCACACATACACACAGCACATGTATACCCTCATATATACTCTCACACATACACACAAGGCAAGTCTACCCACGTACTACATACTTCACATGTATACAAACATACACATACATACAGCACATGTATACACACACAAACATACAGCACATGTATATACACACAAACATACAACACATGTATACACACATACATACTCACACTTACATCACATGTATATACACATTGTTACTCACACTTACATGCAGCACATGTATACCCACATACCTCACATGTATACACACATACAGCATATGCATACACATAAATACAACGCATGTATACACACATACAGCTCATGTATACCCACATACATACAGCACATGTATACACACAGCACATGTATTCCCACATACTACATACTTCACATGTATACAAACATACACATACATACATACAGCACATGCATACACACACTATCACATACATACAGCACATGTATACACACCTACATACAGCACATGCATATACACTCCCAAATACATACATCACATACACCTACTCACACACACAGTGCAGGAAGTCTCTTCCTTGGCAGAGCTGCTGGAGCAGCTACACTGCTGTGTGAAGAGGGGGTGTAAGCTGTCAAGCTGATGTCAGGAGAGGAACAGGCAGGCTAAAGCAACTTGTGATCTGGAGGGGTGTGCAGTTACTGAAATAATTATCCTTCTGGCTCCTGAGCAATAATACTGATGTAATTGCTCAGGAGGCAACAGAATAGCATTTTTTTAAATATTTATGTTGCAGTGAATTTTCACTTTGGGCCAATGGAGCTAAGATTAGTGGCTTCAGCCCCACAACTCCCCCTAGCTACAACTACCACAACAAAGAGCTTGGAATGCCAGTTGTGGCACGTGTGCCACAAGTTCGCCATCACTGTTATAGGGTCTACTCAAAAAAATTGAGAATTGCCAGGAATAAGGCGGGAATTTCAAAATTACAACCTAAGTAGCACTGGAGAATTTTTCCAACTCGGCTAATTTGGCCTAAAGTTTGAAATTCCCATCTTAGTTCCCTGCAATTCTCTCTTTACTGAGTAGACCCTCAAATCTATCTTATGGGACTCCCACAAGGTGTTTATAAGGGGGAGAGACTTGGGTTGTTGCTTCATTCAAACACAGGGGCTGTGAACATAAGAGTTACATAGTTAGGTAAGCCTCTCACACATGATCTAATTGAAAAGTCCCTGTGGACAGAAAGAAAAACCCTACACTTTTATTTAACACAGAGTGAAACACGATGATCTGAGGAAGAAAAACAAGACTAAAAATAAGAATTTAACAGATACAGTTACAATTAATATAGGCTACGGGGATGTGGGAAACAACCTGACTTGTTCCTTTCCTTATCAGTTCTTTTTCATTCACTGGATGCTAAATCATGGGTTCAGCATATAATAGCAGCTCAAACCTAAAGAAGGAGCTACCTTTACATGTATAATACCAGCTCAAACCCAAAGAAGGAGCTACATTTACATATATAATACCAGCTCAAACCCAAAGAAGGAGCTACCTTTACATGTATAATACCAGCTCAAACCCAAAGAAGGAGCTACATTTACATATATAATACCAGCTCAAACCCAAAGAAGGAGCTACCTTTACATATATAATACCAGCTCAAACCCAAAGAAGGAGCTACATTTACATATATAATACCAGCTCAAACCCAAAGAAGGAGCTACCTTTACATATATAATACCAGCTCAAACCCAAAGAAGGAGCTACCTTTATATATAATACCAGCTCAAACCCAAAGAAGGTGCTATCTTTACATATATAATACCAGCTCAAACCCAAAGAAGGAGCTACATTTACATATATAATACCAGCTCAAACCCAAAGAAGGAGCTACATTTACATATATAATACCAGCTCAAACCCAAAGAAGGAGCTATCTTTACATATATAATACCAGCTCAAACCCAAAGAAGGAGCGATCTTTACATATATAATACCAGCTCAAACCCAAAGAAGGAGCTACCTTTACATATATAATACCAGCTCAAACCCAAAGAAGGAGCTACCTTTATATATAATACCAGCTCAAACCCAAAGAAGGAGCTACCTTTACATATATAATACCAGCTCAAACCCAAAGAAGGAGCTACCTTTACATATATAATGCCAGCTCAAACCCAAAGAAGGAGCTACCTTTATATATAATACCAGCTCAAACCCAAAGAAGGAGCTACCTTTACATATATAATACCAGCTCAAACACAAAGAAGGAGCTACCTTTACATATATAATACCAGCTCAAACCCAAAGAAGGAGCTACATTTACATATATAATAGCAGCTCGAACCCAAAGAAGGAGCTACCTTTACATATATAATATCAGCTCAAACCCAAAGAAGGAGCTACCTTTACATATACAATACCAGCTCAAACCCAAAGAAGGAGCTACCTTTATATATAATACCAGCTCAAACCCAAAGAAGGAGCTACCTTTACATATACAATACCAGCTCAAACCCAAAGAAGGAGCTACCTTTATATATAATACCAGCTCAAACCCAAAGAAGGAGCTACCTTTACATATACAATACCAGCTCAAACCCAAAGAAGGAGCTACCTTTATATATAATACCAGCTCAAACCCAAAGAAGGAGCTACCTTTACATATATAATACCAGCTCAAACCCAAAGAAGGAGCTACCTTTATATATAATACCAGCTCAAACCCAAAGAAGGAGCTACCTTTACATATATAATGCCAGCTCAAACCCAAAGAAGGAGCTACCTTTACATATATAATACCAGCTCAAACCCAAAGAAGGAGCTACCTTTACATATATAATACCTGCTCAAACCCAAAGAAGGAGCTACATTTACATATATAATACCAGCTCAAACCCAAAGAAGGAGCTACCTTTACATATATAATACCAGCTCAAACCCAAAGAAGGAGCTACCTTTATATATAATACCAGCTCAAACCCAAAGAAGGAGCTACCTTTACATATACAATACCAGCTCAAACCCAAAGAAGGAGCTACCTTTATATATAATACCAGCTCAAAACCAAAGAAGGAGCTACATTTACATATATAATAGCAGCTCGAACCCAAAGAAGGAGCTACCTTTACATATATAATACCAGCTCAAACCCAAAGAAGGAGCTACCTTTACATATACAATACCAGCTCAAACCCAAAGAAGGAGCTACCTTTATATATAATACCAGCTCAAACCCAAAGAAGGAGCTACCTTTACATATATAATACCAGCTCAAACCCAAAGAAGGAGCTACCTTTACATATACAATACCAGCTCAAACCCAAAGAAGGAGCTACCTTTACATATATAATACCAGCTCAAACCCAAAGAAGGAGCTACATTTACATATATAATACCAGCTCAAACCCAAAGAAGGAGCTACATTTACATATATAATACCAGCTCAAACCCAAAGAAGGAGCTATCTTTACATATATAATACCAGCTCAAACCCAAAGAAGGAGCTATCTTTACATATATAATACCAGCTCAAACCCAAAGAAGGAGCTACCTTTACATATATAATACCAGCTCAAACCCAAAGAAGGAGCTACATTTACATATATAATACCAGCTCAAACCCAAAGAAGGAGCTACCTTTATATATAATACCAGCTCAAACCCAAATAAGGAGCTACCTTTACATATATAATACCAGCTCAAACCCAAAGAAGGAGCTACCTTTACATATATAATGCCAGCTCAAACCCAAAGAAGGAGCTACCTTTATATATAATACCAGCTCAAACCCAAAGAAGGAGCTACCTTTACATATATAATACCAGCTCAAACCCAAAGAAGGAGCTACCTTTACATATATAATACCAGCTCAAACCCAAAGAAGGAGCTACATTTACATATATAATAGCAGCTCGAACCCAAAGAAGGAGCTACCTTTACATATACAATACCAGCTCAAACCCAAAGAAGGAGCTACCTTTATATATAATAGCAGCTCAAACCCAAAGAAGGAGCTACCTTTACATATATAATACCAGCTCAAACCCAAAGAAGGAGCTACCTTTACATATACAATACCAGCTCAAACCCAAAGAAGGAGCTACCTTTATATATAATACCAGCTCAAACCCAAAGAAGGAGCTACATTTACATATATAATAGCAGCTCGAACCCAAAGAAGGAGCTACCTTTACATATATAATACCAGCTCAAACCCAAAGAAGGAGCTACCTTTACATATACAATACCAGCTCAAACCCAAAGAAGGAGCTACCTTTATATATAATACCAGCTCAAACCCAAAGAAGGAGCTACCTTTACATATACAATACCAGCTCAAACCCAAAGAAGGAGTTACCTTTATATATAATACCAGCTCAAACCCAAAGAAGGAGCTACCTTTACATATACAATACCAGCTCAAACCCAAAGAAGGAGCTACCTTTATATATAATACCAGCTCAAACCCAAAGAAGGAGCTACCTTTACATATATAATACCAGCTCAAACCCAAAGAAGGAGCTACATTTACATATATAATACCAGCTCAAACCCAAAGAAGGAGCTACCTTTACATATATAATACCAGCTCAAACCCAAAGAAGGAGCTACCTTTATATATAATACCAGCTCAAACCCAAAGAAGGAGCTACCTTTACATATACAATACCAGCTCAAATCCAAAGAAGGAGCTACCTTTATATATAATACCAGCTCAAAACCAAAGAAGGAGCTACATTTACATATATAATAGCAGCTCGAACCCAAAGAAGGAGCTACCTTTACATATATAATACCAGCTCAAACCCAAAGAAGGAGCTACCTTTACATATACAATACCAGCTCAAACCCAAAGAAGGAGCTACCTTTATATATAATACCAGCTCAAACCCAAAGAAGGAGCTACCTTTACATATATAATACCAGCTCAAACCCAAAGAAGGAGCTACCTTTACATATACAATACCAGCTCAAACCCAAAGAAGGAGCTACCTTTATATATAATACCAGCTCAAACCCAAAGAAGGAGCTACCTTTACATATACAATACCAGCTCAAACCCAAAGAAGGAGCTACCTTTATATATAATACCAGCTCAAACCCAAAGAAGGAGCTACCTTTACATATATAATACCAGCTCAAACCCAAAGAAGGAGCTACCATTACATATATAATACCAGCTCAAACCCAAAGAAGGAGCTACCTTTACATATATAATGCCAGCTCAAACCCAAAGAAGGAGCTACCTTTACATATATAATACCAGCTCAAACCCAAAGAAGGAGCTACCTTTACATATATAATACCAGCTCAAACCCAAAGAAGGAGCTACCTTTACATATATAATACCAGCTCAAACCCAAAGAAGGAGCTACATTTACATATATAATACCAGCTCAAACCCAAAGAAGGAGCTACCTTTACATATATAATGCCATCTCAAACCCAAAGAAGGAGCTACCTTTACATATATAATACCAGCTCAAACCCAAAGAAGGAGCTACCTTTACATATATAATACCAGCTCAAACCCAAAGAAGGAGCTACCTTTACATATATAATACCAGCTCAAACCCAAAGAAGGAGCTACATTTACATATATAATACCAGCTCAAACCCAAAGAAGGAGCTACCTTTATATATAATACCAGCTCAAACCCAAAGAAGGAGCTACCTTTACATATATAATACCAGCTCAAACCCAAAGAAGGAGCTACCTTTATATATAATACCAGCTCAAACCCAAAGAAGGAGCTACATTTACATATATAATACCAGCTCAAACCCAAAGAAGGAGCTATCTTTACATATATAATACCAGCTCAAACCCAAAGAAGGAGCTACCTTTATATATAATACCAGCTCAAACCCAAAGAAGGAGCTACATTTACATATATTATACCAGCTCAAACCCAAAGAAGGAGCTACCTCTAAATATATAATACCAGCTCAAACCCAAAGAAGGAGCTACCTCTAAATATATAATACCAGCTCAAACCCAAAGAAGGAGCTACCTCTAAATATATAATACCAGCTCAAACCCAAAGAAGGAGCTACCTTTACATATATAATACCAGCTCAAACCCAAAGAAGGAGCTACCTTTACATATATAATACCAGCTCAAACCCAAAGAAGGAGCTACCTTTACATATATAATACCAGCTCAAACCCAAAGAAGGAGCTACATTTACATATATAATACCAGCTCAAACCCAAAGAAGGAGCTACCTTTACATATATAATACCAGCTCAAACCCAAAGAAGGAGCTACCTTTACATATATAATACTAGCTCAAACCCAAAGAAGGAGCTACCTTTACATATATAATACCAGCTCAAACCCAAAGAAGGAGCTACATTTACATATATAATGCCAGCTCAAACCCAAAGAAGGAGCTACCTTTACATATATAATACCAGCTCAAACCCAAAGAAGGAGCTACATTTACATATATAATACCAGCTCAAACCCAAAGAAGGAGCTACCTCTAAATATATAATACCAGCTCAAACCCAAAGAAGGAGCTACCTTTATATATATAATACCAGCTCAAACCCAAAGAAGGAGCTACCTTTACATATATAATGCCAGCTCAAACCCAAAGAAGGAGCTACCTTTATATATATAATACCAGCTCAAACCCAAAGAAGGAGCTACCTCTAAATATATAATGCCAGCTCAAACCCAAAGAAGGAGCTACCTTTATATATAATACCAGCTCAAACCCAAAGAAGTAGCTACATTTACATATATAATACCAGCTCAAACCCAAAGAAGGAGCTACCTTTACATATATAATACCAGCTCAAACCCAAAGAAGGAGCTACCTTTACATATATAATACCAGCTCAAACCCAAAGAAGGAGCTACCTTTACATATATAATACCAGCTCAAACCCAAAGAAGGAGCTACCTTTACATATATAATACCAGCTCAAACCCAAAGAAGGAGCTACCTCTAAATATATAATAGCACTCAAATTCAGCACCCAGATTTGACTTAGAAAACAAAAAACCAGGTTCGGACCTTCCCCATTGACAGTAATGGGAAGTGAAATGATCAAAGCTATTTTTGAGACTAAGGTGCTGATTCAAAAATAGCTTTGATCATTTTGCCTTCCTTTACTTTCAATGGGGAAGATATGAACCTGGGTCCCGAATTTGACTTAGTCTCAAAATGAAATTTGATCTCCAAAGTTGACCTCCTCACGCTATTCTCGCATTTTAGTCCCATAAGTCATTGTTGGTAAAATGCATAACAAATAGTGAAATCAACAATCTTTATTGTGAAATAAGTTTCAAGGTTTTAAAAAAAAATATGTTTCTATGTTTCACTATACAGAGTATGACTTTTACTTTCTTGAAGGTACACTTTGCTCTTTTTGTGTATGTCATACAAAATTCAATTATTACTTTAAAACAACTGAAGGGTCGATCACCTTCAAACATGCTCCGAATTCGGGTAATGTAGTTGGAATTTGCCCACTTCAATTCTCCTGATCTGAGCTGGAGATTTAAATAGAAAATAATTATATGTAAGTAAACATATTTTAAACATATATTAATTTTAAAATAGAATGTTTACTTTAATAAAAAATGATTTAATATTATTTTATATCCATTCATGAGTTTTTTTGTATGTATTTAATTAATTAATACATTAAAAAAATGTTTTATTATTGTTGATTTTTATTTTATTACATATCAGTTATATTTGTATTAGACAAAGTCCTGCAGAAATGTTCCAAAAATGTTCCAAAAATAAGCCAATAAGCCAAAGTCTTACTTGTTCTCACCTATAGAAAATTTATTTTTCGGATCCAGGAAGGAAACATACCATTTCTATTTTTTACTCGACTTTTGAAAACAACAACAATGAGAAATCAGACTTCATGCTACATTGGGAGCAGGCCAAACCTTTTATCTGGATGATTGGATAGGTTTTATTTTATCAATGAAAGGTACTATACAGTGCGTGTCTCATTATGAATTCCATTATAAATTATTATTCAGATGGTAGCTACCCCCCCCCCCCAAAATTACTCAAATTATTAATTTCAAACAAATGTTGGAGGCATTGTGGACAAGTGCCATATTTTTTGGACTTATTTTTTGGACTTTCGCTTTAATAAAACAATATTGGAGTTCGATTCATAACATAATTAACACAATTACAGATTAAATTACACTCCTAACTCCTGTTATTACCGTATTTGCTTGATTATAAGACGAGGGTTTTTTCAGAGCAAATGCTCTGAAAAATCCCCCTCGTCTTATAATCGAGGTCTCTTATAATCTGACCTCAAATTGAGGTCAGATTATAAGACATGGATCCAGGTCCCCAGCAGAGCTGCAGGGGACCTGGATCCCCCTCTCTAGCAGCAGGGGATGTCTGCGCAACGAGCGCAGCAGATATCCTCCATGCTGCCCGACACGGCAGACTATTATGACGGACCAGCTGTCCGTCATAATAGACTGCAGTGTCGGGCAGCATGGAGGATGTCTGCAAGTATCTTGCAGACATCCCCCGGCTGCCCCCACTAGCCACCAGGGATTGAGGTAAGGGGGAGGGAGGGTGGGGGGCAGAGAGACAGGGGGAAGGAGGGAGGGGGGCAGAGAGACAGGGGGGACAGAGCAGGAAGGGGGGGAGAGACAGAGGAAGGGTGGCAGAGAGAAACATGTGGAGGGGAAGAGACAGGTGAGGGGGGAGTGGGGAGTGAGACAAAGCTGGGGGCAAGGGAAAGAGAGAGGCAGCATTGGCACATAAAAAGAAATAAACACAAGAAATGCATTTTTTTTATATAATATTTTATTAAAAAAGCAATTTACATGTGAATATATACAAGTTGAACTTTTTTCCTATTGGGTAGTCTTATATTCAGGCTTTTAGTTTTTTTCCTAAAGGAATATCCAAAGTTTGGGGGGTCGTCTTATAATCAGGGTCGTCTTATAATCGAGCAAATACGGTAGTTTATTTAAAAAAAAAACCTCCACCAAATGTACCCAAAAAACAAATAAATTATTTTAAAACATTTATTAATTGCAGCCAACTCTTTAATATCCAAATACTGGAAATCTACAAATATCCCATCCATTACAGAAGTCTTACATTTGGCAATCGAAAATAAAAGATGTGAATTGGTTTTTAGACAAAAAAACTATTAAAAAAATATTAATTTGCATCATGAGTGGGCAATGTGGGAAGAGGACATAGTAAAAAAAGGTACAGTCTGGGGTGATGCTCCCGAGTCAACCAACATGAATTTTAGTTTTTATATTTTATGTAAAAACATATGTATATATATATATATATATATATTTCTCTTTTCTCTTAAGTATTATGGATGTATATTTTGTTATTGTTATTTCCCCCATATTGTAATCTATGTTCAATATTTTTTTTATCATTTCTGTAATTTGCTATGTCTTTTAAAAACTCAATAATAAAAAAAATATTTGAAGAGAAAAAAAAAAATAAGCCGAAGTCCTACTCATAGAAGTCTATAGGGAAGACTGAGGTTACCACTTTCGGTCCATTTTGGCTGATGTAGATGTTGGAAGATATCTGGGTGGAATTGCCTATAATGTCCGAATTGTGAATGTATTCAGAGGCCCTGAATCCGTTCCCAATTTGGAGGCACTATTTCGGGGCCAGTTATCAACACATATTGGGATAGATACAGTGCCTGTTGTTAAGGCTGGCAAAAGTCAAAGTTAAAATAACATATGTTATTCCTAAAGGAATAGTTTGTTTTTCAACTGAAACCAGCATCTCCGCTTGAGGAATCAGTATGGTGCCTGTGCAATGCATAAACATGCTTCCATGCTGCCTGTCTCACACTGTGCGCGCACTGATCTGATGTCAGAACACAAGGGTAACGTGACCTTCCGTTACTCAATCAGTTCATCAGCATGGAAGGCTGCTCTCTCTCACATGAGAGGTAAGTACTGCCGAAGGAGGGAGGTGGGTGGGGGACTTCCTGTGTCATTTTAATGGGCATACTGTCTATGCCATTTTAATGTGCATACTGTCTGTGGCATATAAATAGGCATAGTGGCTGTGGCATTTTAATGGGCATACTGTCTGTGGCATATAAATGGGCATACTGGCTGTGGCAAATAAATGGGCATACTGGCTGTGGCATTTTAATGGACATACTGTATGTGGCATATTAATGGGCATACTGTCTGTGGCATATAAATGGGTATACTGTCTGTGGCATTTTAATGGGCATTCTGTCTGTGGCATATTAATGAGCATACTGGCTGTGGCATATTAATGGGCATTCTGTCTGTGGCATATTAATGAGCATACTGGCTGTGGCATATTAATGGGCATTCTGTCTGTGGCATATTAATGAGCATACTGGCTGTGGCATATTAATGGGCATTCTGTCTGTGGCATATTAATGAGCATACTGGCTGTGGCATATTAATGGGCATTCTGTCTGTGGCATATTAATGAGCATACTGGCTGTGGCATATTACTGGGCATACTGGCTGTGGAAGTTTAATGAGAATACTGTTTGTGCCATATTAATGATAATACTGTCTGAGCCATTTTAATACACTATATGGACCAAAGTATTGGGACACCTGGCCATTACATCAACATGGAATTTTATGGCATTGCATTCTAAATAAATAGACATTAATATTTAGTTGGTTCCCTCCTTTGCAGCTAATACAGCTTTCACTCATCTGGGAAGGCTTTCCACAGGATTTTGGGGTGTTTCTGTGGAATTTGTGCCCATTCATCCAGTACAGTTTTTGTGAGGTCAGCGCTGATGTTGCACTAGAAAGCCTGGCTTGCTGTCTCCATTGCAGCTCATCCCACAGATGTTATATATATATATTGGTGTTCATACTGGTATGAAAAAGGCAGACTCTTTCTTTTCACAAATCTTTCTGTATTTGCTCACAGCCTATTGTCTCGGTTATCTGTACGTAACAAATACTGATAAACGGTTGTTTACTGCTATTTTATGTTCTGGTTTCTATCTTCTAGTGTATGTAAAATGAACATGGCTTTTTGATTCATGCTGCATTTCCCATACAACTTATATTATCTATATGTGCTTTCATTTATGTTATATTATTATTTACACTATGAAACTTTTCACTCACCTTTGGAGAAGCCTTATGAAGAAACACTTCAGCTGCTAAATGGGGCTATCACTCATGTATATTTTAGAAATTGATTACATTCAAATGTCTTCATTTTGTATTATTCAATTAGATGAGACATATCTTTATTCCTGCTATCTCTTTCTCGTGCACTTAAACCTTTTATTTAATTACTGTATATTTATACACAAAATTTTATATTTTGCATCCCTCTTCCTTTTTCTGCACTAATGTACAGTGTAGGGTCTGTTCAACATGCCATCATCTGGACAGAAAGCTGCAACTTGTCTACTCAATATAGCCAATTTTGGGGTATATTTCTTCCACATTCAGTCCAGGGAACTTGGCCTTTTTGCTCAAAAATGACAGAAATCACATAACAAAAAAATGTGCTAAAATTACCAAATTTCAGGCATTTCAAATTACTAAGTAGTAAAGAATAAAATAAAAATTATTCCAATGAACAAAAATAAATACATTACTTTTTAATTGTTAATTAAACTTTTGCATTTGGAGTCAATTTTGGGAGGACTTTGGACTATTTTCCTTCTGAAATGGCCCTGAAATAAGCCAAAGGCCTTCCCCTAGAAGTATATAATGAGGTCCGAGGCCAAAAACTAGCCACATTTATTTGTGCTGACTCGGGATCACGTTGGGGGATCTCTGAGTAGCCAGGATTTAAGAGCCATTCAGTTCACTGATGTGATCCAGTGGGGTCAAAAACACAGAGCTCCAATTTTCTTAAAAAAAATCCGGGCTCCACTGGGGCAGAAAGTTAACTCATAGTCCAGTGTTTGAAGGATGTCTGGCTGAGTTACCTAAACAGACCTTTATATTTATTTGGTATTCAGACTGCAGATGGCAGAATACGGTTACATTACATAGTTTAATTGCATAGACTGTTTTAAATTTGGAAACAGGGACCTCTAGTGGTAAAAGTTTTATTGGTTACCAAGACAAACAAGAGAAAGTATCTATAGATTTGATGCCTCCCTTTCTTGGAAAATGTTGATTGAGGAAAGGATAGATTCACCCCTTAGTGACAGGACTGTTGTGCAATTTTTATATCCTTCGTGTCAATGGCCGTTTTAACATTTCTGTGGTGTTTGTGGTTAGCTGTAATTTTCCTCTTTCTCGTTTCATGTACCAGCACATTTTATATACAGTTTTTATCACCATAAAAAAATTCTTCCTTTAGATTCCATTAATTTCATCATATTATATAATTTACTATAAAAAAAAAACATGATAAAATGGTAAAAAAAAAAAAAAAAGACCCCAACTAAATGATTTCTAAATGTTGTCCCGAGCTTAGAAGTATGCATGTTTCTGTAACTTTCTTGCTGGAGAGACAAAGCACCAGTGCAGATGCGGTATGGGAACACTACTAAGTACCATAGGTAGCAAGTATTGGTTTTCACCTTAATGACTACACACCCTTGGTTGAGCCGCCGTTGGTATGTCACCAAGGACTTTGCTGAAACAATTACTACCAGGTACACAGCGAGAGGAGCCCGACTAGGATAGCACAGGACAACAGGCAAAATGGAGACTCACAAAACAGGCTGGGTCACGGAGACAAACATGGAAAGAATCAGAATTGCAGGAGCAGAAGTCATAACGGAAGTCGGGAACAAACAGGGTCAGGAACAGAAATCAGAATTTACGATCAGGAGTTAAACGCTAGTGAGGCACACAAGGCACTATCACAGGCAAAGGAAACCTGTGAAATGAGTGTTTAAATACTCCTGGATGGCTAGGACACACCTCTGGACAATTTGGTAAAGGAGGATTTAATGTGATAAATAGCCCTTTAACTGGGCTCATGCATATCCATTGATCACCCGTTCGTGCATGCTCCGGCGGTGGTGGGCAAAGTATGGCCATATATTGTGACTAAATCTCCAGGCAAATGTTTGTTACATATTAATAGCAAAATGATATGACCGGGGTAGTAGCTGCTTATGGACCAGCATGGACCTGCACAATAATAGCTGGGGTGGTAAAGCTTAGCAACCACTACTCCAGTTTGCAGTTCCTGTGGTGTTCAACCGGTATATCATGGGAGCTGCAGTCAACACCAACAAAGTGTATAGTGTTTATACCTCCGTCTATAAATACAATGCCCATGAAGTTCAGCTAGCAGTATGACTGGCTGAATGTCATTGTAGATGCAGTCGACCAAAGTCCAGGCTTTATTCATGACAGAGGGAATTTAAAAGGGAATTTCAAACTTAAGGCCAAAGTAGCCAAGATAGAAAAGTTCTCCCATTCAGCTGAGCATATTAAGGGGGGATCGGGTCAGGTTTATTTGCTGAAAAGCTGTGTTTTTCAGGGAGATTATGTCCTGATCTGAACCCCTCCGATGCTTTGGTTTTCGGATGAGCTGAACGGCCAATTCAGACCTGAACGGAGGGATAATGAGTGGACCACATTTCAGGCATTTGTGAAAGTGTCCGACCCAAATACAGTTTGGGACAAATCAAGGTATATTGAGTAGACCCTTTAGTCATTATGGAGCAGTGCTGGATAACCATGAGTTGTGCACTCCACAGCTGCAGTACCAATCCTTAAGATGCACTGATCTGTCCCAAATTGGATTCGGATTGGGCATAATAGCCGAATTTCACAAATCCCCAAAATGCAGCTACTCAATGTCCCTCAATTGGGGATCCAAATCGGCTGTTCGGGCCATTCGGAATCTGAAGCATCGGAACATTTTTGCCGTTAAAACCTTAGGTTTTTGGTTATCAAATGTGCGCTGATCACCCCTAAACATGCTACGAATTCGACTAAAGTAGCCGCATGTCAGGCATTTCAATTCTCCAGATTTTATCTAAGCATGGTGTACCTCATCAAACTGCACTGACAAGATTAACAGGATATCTAAAGTAATAGGAATAGGTAAAGAGAGTGGAAGTTGATAGTTCTTTCCATGGTAATCAGCTTTATGTTACATGTGAGATCAGTTCTTCTATAAATTCACAAACTTCAATTATGGAGGGAGGGGGCTGAGTTTTCTTTTCAATAAGTGATGCTCTGCTGGTGCAATACAATGCATTGTGTGGAATCTCAGTAACCTTGCTCTTGTACATGTAGGATCTCTTAACAGTGAAACACATTGTCTGAAGACATCACTAGAGAAGCAGAATATTCCATTCATTTGAATGGTATTATTCTCAGTGGTTCCTGCAGAAAAAACAGAGGGGATTTATTTTTATTTAGCTAATGTGGGCAGTCCTGGTTTCTTGCAAACTGCTGACATTTCACAAATTCAGCAAGTGTAAGATTTTCATATTTTGAGCAATGCAACATGTAAAAAAATTCATTGTAAAGTACTTTGAATGTACTTTGATATGCATTAACATGGGCACCAGACAGTCCCTTTAACAGCTGTTGGCGGCTATTGACAGTGGCCTGTGCATCAGTCTGGTTCTTTGAGTGTATAAACCCAGATACCTATACTGCAGAGGGCAAAGAACATTGCTTTGATTCCATGAGAGACATGCACACATTAATGCCACAACTTTAATGTATAAAATACAACTGGAAAAACATACACAACATAATAAAGTCAACACTTTTATTTTTTTCCTATATTGATAGTCCACAGCTATATACACAAATATATAGATTTCTCAGAAAGTAGATAGCATAGATAGACTGAAACTCCTAGTAGTCTTAATTTCTTTTACATGAGAGGCCTTTCTGTTCTTTTTTTCAGAAAAATAGCAATTATTTTTACTGCATTTATTTGGTATTTGTCTGATCATATATTCAGTGTAAGCGAGAACATTATTTCACAAGTGCATTAGAAGGGAAAGAGGGGTATATTAAAAAAAATCTATTACAATTAGAATCAAGAGTACATTTCAATCATCATTACTTACTCAAGTAAATGTTTTTGCTGTTGGGCTCTAAAGCCATCCTGGATTTGATATACAGGTTAAGTTTCCCTTATCCAAAGTGCTTGGGACCAGCTATAAGATATATGAAAAATACTGTATAGAGCATATAAATCACTTTTACAGTGATGTAGCTGTGATGTGAGGCACCGTTGGGAACCTGCGGTTGGTGCGTCAGACCTGCACATGTGTCATTGTATTACCCTTTGTGGTTGTGGGGGAATTAGACCACGCATGGAAAGGCTATATCACAGCTTAAGGGGTCTGGACCCTGAATATGTTGTTGTGCGTTTGCATTCTGACAGGTGTGTGTGGAATTTGCAAATTGTGGCAAAATCTGAAACTTTTTTGTGATCACGGATCATTTTGGATAATGGATAGTCAACCTGTAGAATAACAGGAAAATGCATTTTACATATATATATATATATATATATATATATATATATTTACTATTGCAACAATGTAGTAATATGTCTAAAGAGTTACAAACAGGTCTATTCAGAAATAGGTCTATCCATGCTCATTAGGCTAGATTCAGCTTAGATACTTGAAAATATTGTTCTCGGCGCGTTTCGCCCTGCTTGAGCAATATAGGTCATTTCTCAAAATGTCTTTCCACCAAGACATTTATTTTCATTTATCACTGAAAATTCCTACTTCAACCTCTAAAACCATGAAGATTCGTGGTTTCGGAAAGAACTGGGTCTGCATGTTGACTGTACAATGCCAATACAACCAGCATACAGATTTGCATTCCAGCTCAGATCTTAGCTGGAATTCCTGGGACTGTGACATTGATCCAAGTGAGAAAATAGAAGGTATTAATTACAAGCACTTTCCCTAGAAGGACCATAACTAGAAACAAGCTTTACATTTAAATATAGTAAGATACAATATTTTCAGTTCATTTTAATGAGTCCTTTTTTTTCTGAGACAGTTAGCAGATAATAAATACTGCATTTACAATACATATCCAATTTCTTTTGTTTGCTATTAATAAAAAAATTTACAAAGTCCACCAAGTGGTACAAATGATGTTAGGTAGACATCTTTACAAGGTCTATATTGTAGGAGCATCACACTGTACTAGATGTGCTATTGGATTTGAACAGCAGACAAGATGCATCATGGATCAATCCATGGATCCTTTTAGTCATTGTCGTAGATGCATTCTGTGAATAAACAGAAAAAATATCACACAGCTACTTATTAGTACTGACTTTTTTTTAATCATTTCATTTTTTAAAAAGTTTTTTTTTTTTCCACAATAATTTTCTCGATGATGGAAGCCAACTGGCATGGTGATTGCCATTGATACTTCCCATGTCATAAGTAACAATATTGGGAGATAAGACACAAACACGGCTTATGTACTAAATGCTCTCATAACAGACCACAATACAAGGGGAACATATACAAGGAGAGGTAATGGGCGGATAGAGAGGTTAATTATTAAAAGCATTATATGTATTTGAAAGGGGGAACATTTTTTTTAGCAGAGATAGAACATAAGTATGTACCTTCACCGATGTCATCATAGATTTCACCATCACTGTAAAGATAAAAGAACATTATCGTTATATATGGACACCAATTAGTACTATAGGACACTATGCTATAAACATTCCCTGGACTGGTGAAAAGCTGTTGAACTTGCCAACAAGAGCAATAAAAACCTTTACTTAATATAGGTCTTTAACGGGACCGTATCTCCCGAATATTGGTTTTATTGTGCACATAAAGCAAAAAAAATGATTGAAAATGATCTATACATTCTGGAGTCTGCTGCTTATGACATCACCTGTGACACAGAATGCAAATGAACTCCTTTTCAATGGGAAATGTGTAATTTGCATGCCATGCCACAGATGATGTCATAAGTAGGAGACCCCACAGACACATTTAAAATACTTTTTTTTCTCCCAATTAAGGCATTTGCTAATACAATGTATAGATCTTTTTCAATCATTTGTTCTGCTCCACATGCACAGTAAAAACCTATGTTCAGGGGATACAGTCTCTTTAAGGAACTAACGAACAAAGAGGTCTAGTCACTAAAAAGGAACTGAGAAGTGAAAAAAATCAGGCATTAATAATAACATAGAGCTCTTTTTTCCTGGAGAGACTTCACCAAATTGGAAGCTGAATAATAGACTGAATATCCTGTTCCTCAACTGAATAGTACTCATTTATAGACCTCACAAAGATAAGATAAACTTGCCAGGATTTAAACCTGCAAGCCCCCCGAGATCTGAGCAGGTTCTGTGAACTCCACGTCAATCTCACTAACCTGAGCCTGAACATTTCCCCACTTACCCATCTCTCCAATTCAGTAATTCATTCCCGATTTGTCCAATCCATTTATCTGTTTACGTGTTAGTTCCATTTTAGTGAATATCCACCCTGGAGATTTATTACTTACAAGACCAAGATTGGACTCTTCAAAGAGGGAAATGAGAAGGGAATTCACTTAAGACCAAAATAGCAGAGTTTGAAGTATAGTGGAATGGGAGAATGTTTCCAACTCTGCTCTTTTGGCCTGAAGTCTGCAATTCCCTTCTCATTTCCCTCTTTTCCTGATTTAAGGCCTTTGGTTTTCTTTTGTGATCAAAAACGGCTTATTCCTTCCTTTGAGCAAAGCCATATCAAGCGATTATATAAAATACATTGCCTTTTACATACAATAGAGATAAGTGATGGATTTCTGGCTATCGATACAATAACATCTATGTTTAGAAGCGCGGTTTGGGCAGCAGCTTTTATCATTTAGGAAGCAGATGTCTTGGGTTTTATGACAAATACTGTTTATCTACCACGGTATATGGCGTTATAAGCCTATTTATATAAACAGTACATTTATAATAAAGATCCTTTTTATGTTTATCCTTCAGGTTCTATAGTTCATGCAGAATTTTTTTGGTTATTTTTGAAAATGATATAGTACTTTTATATATTATAACAAAGAGGGTTATTGGGGCAAAGTTATAAAACTAGAGCAATCCCCATGGAAACAAGTGGAATGTTCTTGCAGTATATGTAGGCAAACAGCAGGTAGCGGAATAAGACATCATATATGGTGACGAGTTTCGGACCCCATCGTTTCACACCTACTCAGAGATGTGGTCCCGATTTAGCATTAATATCAGCCAATATAAAATACTTCTAAATAATAATATTAAGTCAAATTAAAGAATTTCTTTTTATTTAAAAAACATTATATGCATTCTTATACAACATTAATATATTAATCTTTTTTAATACTTTTCCTTTTATAGTTTTTATTTTATTCTTCACTACTTTTAGATTCAAATCACCCGTTTCTAACCGGCCTTTGGAAATACCCGAAATCCGGCTGTTTTTGGCTAAATTCTGGGGGATATCCACAGACCAAATTAATTGAACTGAATGTGGCTGAAACTCGTCCCGAAACACGAAAATTATCGATTTCAGAGCGAAATCGGCTCATCGAATAGCCGAGTTGAGGATTTTTCCGCAATTTGACACCAGATCGCACCATATTAAGTTGACCCTAATAACTAAAAGCCTTCCAAACAAGTTGAGAAGGAAATCATTTGAACTGGACAAGTTTAGCTACCCAAAAACACTTCAGAATTCCATACATTTGTACATAACTCATGGGTTTCCCATTGATACACTGCCATTCATTTCCTGCTAAGATGTATTAAATTGTGTAATGTGATTAATAACTCACTCATCAGCCAAGCTGCTTCTTAGAACGTAACCATCTGTAAACAAAAGAAAATATATTAATAAATATTAAATGATATGTCCCTCACACAGTCCAGTAAAAATGAGGGGAAATTAGCTTCTAATTTAAATAACATACAGGTTGAGTATCCCTTATACAAAATGCTTTGTGTGATTTGGAATAGCAGATCATTTTTCACAAATGGGATGTATTAACACACAATATATCCCGATCACCCCCGAACGGGCCCTTCTACATCTGAATACACCTCAAATGGCACGGGGGAAAAAAATAGCAATGCATCATATTTTGGCCGCAACAAAGCTAATATTAGCAAGGAATTGGAACTCTTCAGAGGAGATAACATGGTCTATGATCCGGGTTCAGGTACTTTTCCAATTTAAAATGGAGAAAGGTATAAATGCCTGGTCCTGTTTCAACTCCTCAAAACTACTGTGGAATAAATGGTTGGAGACTTTAGATAAGAAAGGAATATAAACAACAGAAGTCTACCACCTAAACTCAGGCCATTGATAATCAGAAGAAAGAATCAACAAGAAGAAGCACCTTTAACATAAGATTAATACCTCTCCTAGAAGTTGAACAAGTTAATTGCAGAAGTTAGCTATAGAATCATCTAATAATTAATGTGAGTGATGTCTGTCCTGTTTCGTCATGCAGGTCTTAAACATTATTGGATAATATTAGCACGCATGTGGGAGGACGGCCTGGGAGCATAAAGTCAGACTCTCAGACAGGCCCTTCCACATATAGATACACCTTAGGTTTAAAAGACACAAGCACTAAAAAAAGATATACCATGAATAATACAAAAAAGGCAGGATGATGTTTCATCCCATTTTAATGAAGCACTAATGGTATAAGAATCAAGAACTGAGTGTCAAAAAACAAACAAACAAAAAAAACACTCAACATATCCCAATATGCAATACAGTAGTATTCATGAAAATACTGCACAGAGCAAATACAATCACCGTTACTGTGATGTAGCTGTGTGTGAGGCAAAGTCGGGAACCAGCCGTCAGCGCGTCAGGCCTGCACGTGACATTTTATTACCCTTTGGGGGCGTGGGGGAATCTGAGCATTCATGGAAAGGCTATAGCGCAGCTTAAGGGGGCTGGATGCTGAATAAGCTGGTGTGTCTTGCATTCTGACAGGTGTGTGTGGAATTTGCAACTTGTTATGTAATCCAAAAAATGTTTTGGATGACGGATCATTTTCGATAAGAGATTTTCGAATAAGGTATTATTTTTTATTGTTCCCATGACTTTCATACTATTATCTAAAAATTTAATCTTTAATGCATTTCATTTATTTGTAAATTACAATAAAGTGTAAACCAGCCATACAATAGGCCAGATATTTCTAGTTTTGGAATTCATTTTTTTTTCTCATATCTTTGAGATGCTTTGAAAGGGCTTAATACCACGTCCAAGAAATGTTTCTTTTTCTATATGTGGTACAGGAATTTTATCATTATGTTAAAGAAGCATAGTTTTAAGTTAAAACAAATTGCAATTATCGTTCAGTTTTAGATTTCTTACGCTCACTTCTAAGAAATTGTAAGCTTGCGAGCTAGGATCTCTACCTCATGTATAGGTCTGTTCTTGTTCATCTAACTTAGAATGTAGTTGTTCTCTATGCTTTGCTCCAAGTGCTATGTAAACTGATGGCGCTATATAATAAAAGTAATGTAACTCAGCTATTTCAAATCTCTCCATCATGTGTTTGATGATATATTTTTGGACATTGTAGGTGGAGCTGCACATCCACCGACATGCACTTTATTTATTAGACTAGAGGTGAGAACAAAGGACATTTTATGTTGCCGTCAGTCGATGTCTGGTCTACAGTAACAAAACATTATTGGAGCATGTTTTCCACTTACATTTTCCATCATTATTTCGGCACAGAATCGTAGCATTGTTTGTATGCTGTATAACATCAAGAGATTCTCCAGGCTTCAGAGGTAAGTCTTTCGAACCCCACTTCTTTGTTGTTAGATTGGGTTCTACCGTCACTGTCGCGAGGGTTCGAATTTCACCCGTGTACTGCAATGACAGATTGCGTACAAAGGGTTAACCGTCAATGCATGGAATAGCCTTCCAGCCGAAGTGGTAGAGGTAAACACAGTGAAGGATTTTAAGCATGTGTGGGATAGGCACTAGGCTATCCTAGATATAAACAAAATAGAAAAGTGAAAAAGTGCGCTTTACCAACACTTAATACACAACAAAAAAGTGGATTATCCTAAGGTATGAAGCAACCCGCGTGGTTTTTGCATGGAGGGAAAAAACAAAAGAAAATAGTAATAATATAATGTAGTATTTTAGTGCGAATACAGGGAATGTGACTGAAAGATTAAAATACACTCACATATCCCTGAGCAGAATTCTGCTCAGTACATAGAGCATCATGGGAGCACACTTGAAAAAGCCCATTTCTACTGGGCGAAACGCGTTGTGGAAAGGAGAAGACTTGCTGGGACTATCTTTGGACACTGGGACTTGTTTTACTCTGCATTTACCTGTTGGATCCTGTTTATTTTAATGTAAGACTTTTTATACTTTGTCTATAATAAATTGTTACATACTTGCTAAAGGTCTCTCCTCTGCTCTCTCATTACTGTGGAACAACCTTCTGGGATACTGTTGGATCACCTACCCAGCGTGGGCTCCCATGATGCTCTATGTACTGAGCAGAATGCTGCTCAGGGATATGTGAGTGTATTTTCATCTTTCAGTCACATTCCCTGTATTCGCACTAGAATACTACACTATATTATTATTATTTTCTTCTGTTTTTCCCTCCATGCATAAACCAAGCGGATTGCTTCATATCTTAGGGTAATCCACTTTTTTGTTGTGTATTAAGTGTTGGTTAAAGCGCACTTTTTCACTTTTCTATTTTGTTTACTTGTACCATACCAGGAGTGAAACACTGGTAGATTGAGTTGCTGCTATTACCGTCACATCTTGGCGCAGTGTGTTTCTTGTCTTTTTTTGTATCCTAGATATAAGATAGGGAACTGGGGACTAATAAAAGTATTTCGAAAATTGGGCAGGCCAGATGGACTGAATGGTTCATATCTGCCGACACATTCTATGTTTCTATCACCGTTGCACATCGCAGACCCCAAATCCTATGGGACCAGGCAGCTTTATATTCCTTATAACCCTACCGCTGGTGGTCTAGTGTAAAGGAGAAGTAAGAGCTGGTCCTCAGATAACGCAATCTCATTTCTAATGCTTTACTGTTACTCTATTAGGGATTGAGAGCACAAGTATACATCATTGCATGTACAGATCTCAAAGGTGGTTCACAAATATCCATGCAAGTGGCTTAGTGATAAGGATATGGACTGGACAGGAGTCCTTTATTAGTACATTACTATGCATTAGTACAGTACCACCCTCGGTGCTTGATTTATCTATTGCAGCAGAGGTACCTTAAATTTTTTCCTGAATTCTTTCTCTTCTCTTTCCATTTTCTTCAGTGTTTTGTAATCTTTCTCTGCTGATTTTGCTATAGATGAAGATTTGGGGTACGGTAAACTAAAATGACAGACAGAAAATAAATAAATTAAAGATTGTACACTAGTGTAGGAACCACTTAAACATGCAAATCTGAAGTCAAACAAGGACTTCTAGTCTGCTGTGTCAGAGAACTGAAACTCCGTATCAATCATGTATAGTACTGATTTCCAACTGGCAGCATGCGGATTGTATATGGCCCCCAATGATTTTAGTTGCCAGTGATCCTGGCTTGAAAGACCATAGGTTTGCGGCCCTCTACTTTATAAAGTTGGAAAACATTGATGTAAGTGTGACACGCTAATTATATCATCTAGTAAAGAGAAAATGCTTATCTCCCATTATCTACAGGCCAACATTATGCCAAAGAACTCCGGTTGTGAAACCAATTGCTGGAACTGTTCACAGAGCTCCGAAATGGAAGTGCTTGAGTGTTTCTTGTGGTTTTCTAATATTTTTCAAGATTAAACTTCAGAATCTTTTTGGGGCTGTTTCGTTCCTGTTTGACTGATGGCATGACATACCTTGCCCAGTTCAGCCAATTCTTATTGATCCCCATATGCCTCTGCCCACAATTTATAAAATAATTAGCTTCATGCACTCGGCATTTTGGTAATATTAATGTAAAAAGATTTACTCCAAGAGCTTCTTTCCCAAGAAATGTATTGGAAGTGGACCAGTGCAAAAGTGACCAGAAAACCTTTTGATGTGTTTTAGACTGCTGTCCCTGATCGTAGGTTGACATTTACTGGATTTTGTAACAGACAATTTAGTGATGCTCTATGGACCTTTACAGGCCTTGTCACAGGACAATTTGTCTAACCATGGTCTCCAGTGAGCATCAAGTAGTAGTATTTCTGCCTAGGTCTAGGGTGCCAGACAGAAGGAGGTAACACCAGTGCCGGTGCAACCATTGCTGGTGGTACATCCTCCGCCTTGCACTGCCTGCACAGATGTTCGGGCTGCCCCCACTAGATCACCAAGGAGTAATCTGGTGCTATGCAAAGTGATGTGGGGGGCAATATTGTGCAGTGAAAAGAGATGCGGGGGCAATATGGTGTAGTGGAAAGAGATGTGGGGGCAATATGGTGTAGTGGAAAGAGATGTGGGGGCAATATGGTGTAGTGGAAAGAGATGTGGGGGCAAACCTTTTGCCTGCTGACATTTTAATACATGCATTAGATAAAGTTTAATTGCACAAGGTAGTGGTGTGACCCTATACAAAATCTCATAATAAAATGGACGCTGTCGCACACACATTGATTATATTACAAATGTGGGGGATACATAAAATGATTAACATGATCTCTAATTTTGTTTTTAGCAGCAAATTCATATTCAAAGTGTCTATGTTGATTCCTATTAATGATGTTACCTTGAGGCCTCATATGCAAATGAACTACTTTCAGTGGAGAATGTGTTATTTGCAAATCAAGCTGCAAGGTGAAGTCATAAATAATAGACACCCCAGGCATGTTTTATACATATTTGTCTCTTAATGTATGCGTTTGCATGCTATTCTGTTAATACAGGGGTCCTCAAACTTTTTAAACAGGGGGCCAGTTCACTGTCCCTCAGACCGTTGGAGGGCCGGACTACAGTAAAAACAAAAACTATGAACAAATTCCTATGCACACTGCATACATCTTATTTTGAAACAAATCGGGAACTAATACAATATTTAAAATTAAGTAAAGTTAAATCAACAAACTTACTTATTTCAATGGGAATAGTGTGCCAGTCAGATGCCCAGGAATATTATGCCAGTCAGAGCCCAAGAATAGTGTGCCAGTCAGATGCCCAGGGATATTATGCCAGTCAGATGCCCAGTGATATTATGCCAGTCAGATGCCCAGGAATATTATGCCATTCAGATGCCCAGGAATATTATGCCATTCAGATGCCCAGTAATATTGTACCAGTCAGATGCCCAGTAATATTATGCCAGTCAGATGCCCAGGAATATTGTGCCAGTCAGAGCCCAGGAATAGTGTGCCATTCAGATGCCCAGTAATATTATGCCAGTCAGATGCCCAGGAATATTGTGCCAGTCAGATGCCCAGTAATATTATGCCAGTCAGAGCCCAGGAATATTATGCCAGTCAGATACCAGTAATATTATGCCAGTCAGTGCCCAGTAATATTATGCCAGTCAGATGTCCAGTAATATTATGCCAGTCAGATGCCCAGTAATATTATGCCAGTCATATGCCCAGTAATATTATGCCAGTCAGATACCCAGTAACATTGTGCCAGTCAGATGCCCAGGAATAAAGTGCCATTGCAATGCTCGTTATACCTCCCTCCTCCCCCGCATCCCCATCACTTACCTCCAGCTGCTGTGTCCCCGGCCGGACGCCTTTCGCAGAGTTTCCCTCCTGCACAGGGGAGGGAAACAGTCACTGGATCCGGATGTGACGTAACGTCACATCCGGTCGCGGTGGGTTTTTTTTTTTTTCCTTCTTCTTTCTGCAGCCGCATCCGCTGCGGCTGCCCAAAAAAAAAGAAAAAGAAAAGGTAAACAGTGGGGAGCGGGGGGTGCCGGCACCCCCGCGGGCCGTATTAATGTCGAGGACCCCTGTGTTAATACAATGTATAGTTAGTAACACTTTTGGTTATCTGTCCCCTATTTCTACCTTCATTCGTTATCTTATGGGGAAACAGGCTCTCAGTTTGGTCAGCCCTGTAAATAGTGACAAATAACCTAGAAATCAAATAATACCCACCAAATCTGGTCATATTTCTTCCTTTCTCTAGCACACACATAAACAAAACATTATACAAAGCGTAGCTGTATTTTTTTTTACCTTGCTTCCAATGGAGGAGGAGGAAAGTCACTTGATTCAACATCATCGTAGACATCACTTTCTAGTATAAAAAATGAGAAGCCATTATAATATTACATTGGTTGAAAGCCATTCTATACAGTGTCAGCAATATATATTATTTTCTATATTTTTCTACATTTTTGTCCCTCTTTCAGTTTTCTACTCTTTCTCTCTGCTCAATCATATATTTTATTTACCATTTATGCACAGTTTAGTCATTGTTGCCTGAGAACAACCTGACGCGTTTCGTCAAAAAAGCCAGCCGTAGGAATGGTTTGGTATATATTAGGGACTCTTTTTTGACGAAACGCGTCAGGTGGTTCTCAGGTACTGCGGATGATCTATTTCCTCCCTCATCTTCTATGTTGTTTCGTGTGCTGCTATTTTGATGATTTTAACGAAGACTTATTAAAGACTGGATATTTTACTACACCATGAATTGGAGTTTTGTCTGTACGGTGATAAACTGAACTTGGCTTTTTTTCTTATGTTGCTGTAGAGTATTAAATTGGCATATATCATAAAACGTATACCATTTTATTCCCATACAAGAGCCACTGGACTCTTCAACTGGCTGAGAAAAATGGCTGAAAACAAAGGGGGAACAGGACAGGAGGGGAGGCAGGTAAATCCCTTTCCCCAGAACCCATAGGCATAAGAATTCATCAAGAGATGAAGTGGTTTGCTCACCCTCCTGGTAACTAACAGGGACATGTGTAGCAGGGGGTGGATAACTATCTTCCTTCCTCGGTGGTAGACTCGAGGACCTTGTCCATCACCCCTCCCCTGGTAACATGTGACTGGCTGTAATAGCTAGATGTGACTGGCTGTAATAGCTAGATGTGACTGGCTGTAATAGCTATAGGCCTGAGACTGTTTTTACAAACAGAATTTATATGTGGGTCTCCTGTTTTTTTCAGCATTCACACTTATAAGGACTGCCTGTACCTATGCTCAGCTGCTTCTCACCATCATTTTTGTAGCTGTGCTTCTATCAGTGGCTGCACACTCTGCACAGTCTGTTACATACTGATTATATTTCTGCTTGCCACAGAGCCCAAATGAACTGAATTACCCGTTCCCCCTAAGGCTTGCTTCGGCTTGCAGAGTGTTTACCATGCACGTGGCTATCATAGCCATGCTGTGGACGCACAACACTTCAGCCGATTTATAGATGGGAGCACTTTGGATGTGCATTAGCAGTATTTCTCTGCAGTGTTTACCCTCAGTATGTCCACCTCCATTATCCTTCAGGATTTAGCTTTGGTTTTATTTTATTTTTCTTGTCTTATATTTATGTTTGGGCAATTGTAATTTGGAGTGCTTTATGTGGTGCTCGCTCCATGGTCCCTCATCCCTAGGATAATCAATAAATTATATTTTTCTGTTTGCATATAATGTGTAAGGTTGATGAAACAGACCCCGATTTTAGACTGCTGTCTTTCTGCCGCCTCAGAGCTCCCAGGTGTTCCAATTTATACACCTTCTGCTCCTTTAACTTGTTCAAGCAGCAATACATTGGCCATTCTTTATGGAACCTACAGTATTAATCTGAAACCCACAAATCACCTGTACTTTAATTACTTTAAAAAAAAATGTTCTGGTTTATTATTCATGTTGAATCATTTCACCTACCTAGTGGCGGGGGAGATAATCTGTTGGGAAAGGAAAAAACATTAAATGTAATTTCTATTAAGGCTTGAATAGCAAAACAAACAAACAAAACAACATTTTTCTGAAAGGATTCGAAACAAAAAAATATTGAAAAGGCAAACAAAAAACTGATTTGGCAACTGTGTAGAACAGGACTGGCACAAATAATTACATGTGCATTCTAATACAGATATTCTCTAAGACTTATTTTGATAACACAAAGTAAATAACATATATGTTCTATTTACAAGAGAACATTTGTCAGGAATTCTGGATTTGGCATTGTTGAGTGAGATCAGTGACATGACCATGGACCATCATGCAATACTCTGGTTAATTTCATTCCTAGTGATGGCTAATCCAGCTGGGGTTTCCTTTTTCACCATGCCTATGTAGGACTGAGACACAGGCTTGGCTATTCATACAGTCTAATGCGGTCCAGGAAATGATTTCTGTAAAATCTAAGACAGGCTAAAACCTGTCCAGATCTATCTCGCTATAACTTATAAAAGTTTGCCAATACCAATGTCAAGGTGATGAGATCCCAATAGGAATTAAATAACTGTCTTTACATGTGTTTTCTGGCTCTGCTCCTCTGTCCTGAGCGGTTTTTAAAAAGCTGTCTTGCACAGTGTGTATATGCTTCTAGGGATCCATGTATTAAGAGTCTCTCGAGGCACCAAAGGTGCACATTGTTGAATTTATTTGCATAGGCCTACCCAGAATCCCTTGTGGTGGTGTTAGCACTGTCAATTCAATATTTCTGAGGGAAAATCAGGTATTTGGGCTTGTCTGGTACTTGTAGGTATGTATTTAGTAATACCGTACATGGTAAATTATGTGGACGAGATTTCTCATCACCTTTACCCCATCATAACTTGTGATGTGTCCAGAGACAAAATGGATAACACGTCAAACAAAGAGTAAACTCCATGCATTGACAATCTATTCAGGCTTCTGCATGCAACTTGTAGTAGTAATAAAAATGTAAGAAAAAAAGTAAAACAAAAAGTACATAAAAAGGGTTAATTCAATTTACAAACAAACGTTTGGCTATTTGTGCAATATAAAATACCCTTTATCTGCTGTTTGCACTTCTATTTTCACAAACGTAAGACATCACATATATAATTACACAATCTTACAGCGAAAATGACAGGCTTAATTTATGTTGTTAATAATTGAATTATTGATACAAGCTGGTGAAAATCATCAAGAAAATGTGTTTTCATGGATTAACAGCAGTGACGTTTTTAGTGGCAGTTTCATGTTGCTTGTTAATATGTAAGTGAAAGAGCCAAAATATCAACCAATAGAAAAAAAAAAAAGTTGAATATTGTAAACCTTTTGAGAAATAACTGGGATACACTGCTAGACTGTTAGCATAATATCTACTATCACATGATACTGCTTTATTGTAATGTTCCTTCTAATAGGGCAAAATCTCCCAAAAAGCAAGTAAGTGGATCAGACTATTGAACAGTTGACCTACCCAACGCATTTTCAATTTGGCCTATTATTCACTGAATAGCAGAAGAGGTGTGTCTTCACCACGCTATGTGAAGACTGATCCAGGCAGGAAATGGATGGGAGATAATTTCTTTTGCGCTGTATCGGGCAGACACAATGCGCAGGGAGAGATTGGATGATCTCTACAATCTCCAGCATTAAAAAGGGCGGACATGTGGTCGCCACCCCAGCCACCATGTTTGTTTCACTACTAGGGCTGCCATTAGATTCTTCTTCTCTGGACAATTTCCAGTCAGTGACCATGTTTTTATTTGTAGCTGGCTTCTGATTGGCTTAGAACACTAAGTTACCATTAGACCCCTGTGCAGTAATGCAAAGTCAGGATGTCAGCAAATCCCTTACCACACATTTGGCTTATATATAAATCATAACAAAAAAAGAGTTGGTATATAAAAGTATAACTGACCCACTAATTGATCATTTATGCCTCTATATTATTTGTACCATATGATATCTAAGATTGATGGGGCAGGTGTCTTGATGTGATACCTTTCCTAACGGTGATGTATAGATTACACAGCTCTTAGTTCCACTTAAATTAAGTGCTTTAAATTAGTTAATTGAACGTTTGGTCAATCGCAGCTGCTTAATATTAAGCAAAGACAGATCATGGTAATTATTGACAGTGATTGGAATGGAGATTGTGTGAGTTTAGTATTATTAGTAATGATTATTATTTATTATTAGTATTATATTGCTGCCCTCAGCATTTTGTGCAAAAAAATGTCAGGCTCTTACAAGACAAAATCACTTTGTTCACTGTCTTCTTTTCCTGATTTTCCATGTACACTTTTCATTTTGGGATCAGCCCCTCTCAGCATCCTAAAAATACCCCAGGTCCGTCCATTTGATCTGTCTTCCACCTGTGGTACAGAGCTTTGCAGTGTGTAGAAAGGATGATTGATTTCAGAAATACAGGGCTCATATTTCTTTGATACATTAAAGAGATATTCTAATAGGATCACTACCTAGGATCTTAGGGCATCTTTCAAGCCCCTCTGACAAACATAGCAGGTGAATAGAATTATTATTTTTTAAAACTGAAATTAAATCTAGTGCTTAAAGGACAACTGTAGAAAGAAATGATGTTGTGTTTAATTAAAGGATTGCATCAAGTGTAGGCATTTTATATGGAAATGATTTAATGAAACAATACAAATAAAGTACCTTATTGAGCCATCTTTACTCCATATAGCTCCACCAGGAGGCAGACATTTTGTTTAGAATCTTTGGTCAGATCTTTGTTCATCTGAACCAAGGTGAGTGAAGATCTGACCCAAGATTCTAAACAAGATGTCTGCCCCCTGAGAGAACGATATGCAGTAAGGAAGGCTCAGTAAGGCACTTAATTTGTATTATTTCATTAAAGATTTTCTTTAATTTTCTGCAGCATTGGGGTCTATTCAAAAATGACTAAACTGTTGAGCTGACAAAAGTTTAGCAAAATTCAGGCATTAAAATTGGAAAAAGTCTCCAACCTGCCATCTTTCTGACTCAGCTACTAATGTCTGATTTTTGTAATTATCTTGTACAGATCACGACAATTAACTGTTTAGTGGCTAGATCTCACTGATACAGCTTTTATGTTAAATTAAGAGAACATTTTAGAGACTGTCTGCTCAAACTGGTCATCATGCTTAAAAATGGAATTGGGAATTGGGACTAACTGGCTTAATGATGACTTATTGAACCCCAAAATGAAATGTTATACCGTAATTTACAGTAGAGGTTTTTTTTTTTTTTTAGCATTTGGAAATCTATTGATGTGCAAAATCCCCTGCGTTGAAAATGGACTTTCAGACAGATACACTGGGAGTTATTTATCAGTTTTGGGAAACATAATGGAATGCTCCTCCTGATTGCCCCACTTTTCGAACCTTGCCCCAGAATTCGCCTTTATGTTCAATGTCCTCTGAGTTTCACGTTAGTGTGGTTTAGATTAGGTGCTAACGCTGAGAAAAAGTGGAGGACCTACTACCCCGAAAAATCTGATAAATTTAATGATACATAAAAAAATTGACAGTAATATACAATCAATAAAATCAGCCGATATAGGAAATGATGCAAGTTGGTGGAGCTCCTGATGGAAGGACACCTGACGCGTTTCGCACTAGGCATCTTCAGAGTTGTGGACAGGAACTTAGCGTCCGGTCTTGTGTAAAAAGACAATGTATGAGATGACAGGGAGAGGTTGATTTCTCTCCAAGAGAATACTCTCTGAACTTAGATTTAGGCTGATAGCACTAGTAGGAATTATTTTATCCACTTGTCACTGTTAATCTGTTTATTTAGACAAAATAGTATCAGGGTGATACAGTATAATGCTGTACATTTTATATGTATCATTAAATGTATCTTATTTTTCCAGTAGTAGGTCCTCCACTTTTTCTAAGTGCTAGCGCCTAATCCAAACCATATTGCTTTCTCTCTTGGGGTCCTGGGAATGGCCCTTTAGGAGTTTTCTAGCAGCTCTTTCTGACTTTCTTTTCTCAATTGCAAGCAAGATCCCACTGGCTCAGGTCTATACTCCAAATAATCTCACCTCATCTGAATAAGCATGAAAAACTTTTCTTTTTGTTTGTTTTTTAATTAAGTATATTTTAATATATATTGTACGGCATTATTCCCCTCCATTGTCAATCTATGCGGAATATCAGCACTAGGCAATGCAATACCATGTAGAGACACTAGATGGCTCCATTCTTAAACTTTCTACAAAGTAACTGAGAACAGCATAGGAATGCAGCTAATGGTAGCTGCAGATCTCTAATACCAGGTATCTGATAATTTACTGGTGTGATTTAATAGTATGTATACATATACAGCTTTGGAGACAGTGGCATTTTATTCATGCAGACATTTGCCCAGAATCTGCCAGGGCTACATAGGGCTCCCTCATTTGGACGGATGTCTGGGAGAAAAGTACAAACATTTTTAAGCACTTTTTAGTAGTCCATTTTTCTTCTTTGTTTGATGTACGTGTGGTATATTATACGAACATGCAATGTGGTCCATCTAGTCTGCCCAGTTTTCTAAATACTTGTATCTGTCCCTGGTCCTATCTATATCTAGGGTAGCCTTGTGCCTATCCCACACAGAGTTCTACCCTGGAGCAATGCCACTTCTGCCTGACTAAAACTTCCTTTTCCAGCTGTGCTCTGATCGAAGTTGTTCTACCTTAATCTTGATGGAGCAGAACTCTATTGCAGCATAAAGAGCTTTTTAAGCAGCTGACTCTCAATGCCATGGTGTGCGGGTTTGTCACTCAGCTAGTAGCTGTGGGATCTGCATCTCAGACACCAAACAGAGCTCACAGAGCTCCAGTTTTGTGACATGGCAGTCTGGAAGTCATACTAAGTCTTCCAAAGATATTGAAATTGCTTTTGCTCTCTAGTATCATCATTCAAAACTTTTTGTAATCAGGCAGAAGTGGAGTGTTGAGTCTTTCTTTAATCCCGTTCTATTGTATACTCGATTGTATACTCACAGTGCTTATAATAGAATGTTGGCCTTAAAGAGTAGGGGGTGAAACTTGTAAAATACCGCCAGGGCCGGACTGGCCCACCAGGATACCGGGAAAAATCCCGGCAGGCCGCCTGCCCCGGGGCCGCCTTTCCCAGTTAAAGTGAATCCGCGGCAGCCGCCACTTTGAGAAAAAGTTGGCTGCTGCAACAACCAGCGGCAGCAGGAACATTTCTTAAAGCGGCGATGGCCGCCGAATTGCTTAAAGTGGTGGTCGGCCACTTTAAGAAGTTCGGTGGTGGCCGCTGCTTTAAGAGGTTTGCCGGCCGCCGCCTCTTTAAGACTTTCGCCTGCTGTCTCCGGATGTTGCAGCAGCAGTTCTGGCAGCGGGTTGGGGAGTGGAGGAAGCAAGGTGAGTGAGAGGTAGACACTACAGGGGGAAGGGGAGGAGGTGAAAGACACTACAGGGGGAAGGGGGGAAAGAAAGACACTACAGGGGTAAAGGAGGGAAAAGAGACACTACAGGGGGAAAGGAGGGAAGAGAGACACTACAGGGGGAAAGGAGGGAAGAGAGACACTACAGGGGGAAAGGAGGGAAGAGAGACACTACAGGGGGAAGCGGGGGAGAAAGAGATAATACAGGGGGAAAGGAGGGAAGAGAGACACTACAGGGGAAAGGAGGGAAGAGAGACACTACAGGGGGAAAGGAGGGAAGAGAGACACTACAGGGGGAAAGGAGGGAAGAGAGACACTACAGGGGGAAGCGGGGGAGAAAGCCACTAAGGGGGAAGGGGGGGAGAGACATTACAGAAAGGACAGAGAGAGAGACGCTACAGAAAGGAGAGAGAGAGAGAGACGCTACAGAAAGGACAGAGAGAGACGCTACAGAAAGGACAGAGAGAGAGAGACGCCACAGAAAGGACAGAGAGAGAGAGACGCCACAGAAAGGACAGAGAGAGAGAGACGCCACAGAAAGGACAGAGAGAGAGAGACGCTACAGAAAGGACAGAGAGAGAGAGACGCCACAGAAAGGACAGAGAGAGAGAGACGCCACAGAAAGGACAGAGAGAGAGAGACGCTACAGAAAGGACAGAGAGAGAGAGACGCCACAGAAAGGACAGAGAGAGAGACGCTACAGAAAGGACAGAGAGAGAGACGCTACAGAAAGGACAGAGAGAGAGAGACGCCACAGAAAGGACAGAGAGAGAGAGACGCTACAGAAAGGACAGAGAGAGAGACGCTACAGAAAGGACAGAGAGAGAGAGACGCTACAGAAAGGACAGAGAGAGAGAGAGAGACGCTACAGAAAGGACAGAGAGAGAGAGACGCTACAGAAAGGACAGAGAGAGAGAGACGCTACAGAAAGGACAGAGAGAGAGATGCTACAGAAAGGACAGAGAGAGAGAGACGCTACAGAAAGGACAGAGAGAGAGAGACGCTACAGAAAGGACAGAGAGAGAGAGACGCTACAGAAAGGACAGAGAGAGAGATACGCTACAGAAAGGACAGAGAGAGAGATACGCTACAGAAAGGACAGAGAGAGAGATACGCTACAGAAAGGACAGAGAGAGAGAAATGCTACAGAAAGGACAGAGAGAGAGAGACGCTACAGAAAGGACAGAGAGAGAGAGATGCTACAGAAAGGACAGAGAGAGAGAGAGACGCCACAGAAAGGACAGAGAGAGAGAGATGCTACAGAAAGGACAGAGAGAGAGAGATGCTACAGAAAGGACAGAGAGAGAGAGAGATGCTACAGAAAGAACAGAGAGAGACGCTACAGAAATGCGAGAGAGAGAGACGCTACAGAAAGGATAGAGAGAGACGCTACAGAAAGGACAGAGAAAGATACTACAGAAAGAACAGAGAGAGAGAGAGACGCTACAGAAAGAACAGAGAGAGAGAGAGACGCTACAGAAAGAACAGAGAGAGACGCTACAGAAATGCGAGAGAGAGAGACGCTACAGAAAGGACAGAGAGAGAGAGATGCTACAGAAAGAACAGAGAGAGACGCTACAGAAATGCGAGAGAGAGAGACGCTACAGAAAGGATAGAGAGAGACGCTACAGAAAGGACAGAGAAAGATACTACAGAAAGAACAGAGAGAGAGAGAGACGCTACAGAAAGAACAGAGAGAGACGCTACAGAAATGCGAGAGAGAGAGAGACGCTACAGAAAGAACAGAGAGAGACGCTACAGAAATGCGAGAGAGAGAGACGCTACAGAAAGGAGAGAGAGAGACGCTACAGAAAGGACAGAGAAAGATACTACAGAAATGCGAGAGAGAGAGAGAGAGAGACGCTACGGAAATGCGACAGAGAGAGATGCTACAGAAAGGACAGAGAAAGATACTACAGAAATGCGAGAGAGAGAGAGACGCTACAGAAATGCGACAGAGAGACGCTAAATACATGCGAGAGAGAGACAGGCTACAGAAATGCGAGAGAGACAGGCTACAGAAATGCGAGAGAGACAGGCTACAGAAATGCGAGACGCTACAGAAATGAGAGAGAGACAATACACAATCTGTATTATATCTGTATTATCCATATCTCTATTATATTATGCTATGGGGCTGGTTTAAAAATGTTATGCTATGGGGCTGGTATACCAATTTTTTCCAGGGCTGGTTTTTGTTCCCAGTCCGGCCCTGAATACCCCTCTTACAAACAGATTCTACCACAAAACATTAAAAGGGTAAAAACAAGAGAAAGACATACCTATCATTGCCTTCATCAACTCCATCATAGATGTCATCATTACATGGAGGCGGTGGAAAAAATCCTTAAATCAATAAAACAATTAATAGAAATAAGGAATACTCTATAAAAACCATTCACCTCTAGCTGCTGCAGACAGAAATTCCAATCTGAGCCCAAACATAAGCCTTGTACTAATGCTTAAGTATTTCTATGTATGCATAGATTAGGATATTAGGAGAATAGCTTATTCACATTTTGTTTACTACCTCACCTTTTATCCTGAAATGCACATTATACATATCAAATTGAACATAGTTAATTTGTATATCAAGCCTCCACTAGGAGACCTCATGTACACATTTAAAGCATATATAAAAGTACAATTTCTCATAAGCTATGCTTTCTGGTGCTACAATCATTTTACGTCTCTGGCGTCACAGTAAGTATACAGGTGATGGTGTCCCTTTAATAAATTGGAGCTGAGCACACAAAGCAGCCCTATAGATCATGGAGTCTTTTATGTAAATCACTGACGAAGACACAGACACTTACCCCCGCTTCCAACTGTGCTGTGGCTAAAATAAAATAGAGGATACAGAGATATACCATTAAATGAAGTGTCATTGACAGTGAAGTTCCATCTAGTTGCTTTAAATAAATATATATATATATATTAATAAGGGGATTGGAGGATCTTAGTTATGAAGAGAGACTTAAAAAATTGCATTTATTTGCTTTAGAAAAAAGGCATCTCAGAGCGGATATGATAACATTATCTAAATATGTGCAGGGCCAATATAAGGAGCTCTCCAGGGACATGTTCATTAACAGAAATGTACAAAGAACAAGAGGTCACCCCCTGAGACTGGAAGAGCAAAGATTTCATAGACAGCAAAGGAAGGGATTCTTTATGGTAAGGACAAGAAAGTTATGGAACTCACTGCCAAGAGAGGTAGTGCTATCAACCACAATAGATGCATTTAAAAATGGTCTGGATGTTTTTTTTTAGAAAAGCAGAACATACAGGGCTATTAATAATAGAATAAGCATTAATAATAGAGCTTATTGATCCAAGGAGTAATCTGATTGCCCTTTTGGAGTCAAGAAGCAATTTTTCCCCCAGGAGGCAAAATTCAAAATAGCTTCCTTAGGGTTTTTTTTTTGCCTTCTTTTGGATCAAGACACTGGAATGATAGGTAGAAGGGTTGAACTTGATGGACTTGGTGTCTTTTTTCAACCTAAATTACTATATATAGAAACATAAGATTGTGTTGACAGAGAAGAGCCATTCATTCCATCTAGTCTGCCCATATTTCTACTTGTTTTAAAATCCTCCTACCTTTTTTGATCCTAGACCTTAAAGGGACAGTATGACCTGAACATTGTTTTTACTATGCATGTAGAGCATAAAAATTGATTGAAAATTCTCTATTCATTGCATTAGCAAAACTGCCAGCAAATGGCTAAATTAGGAGAATAATGTGTTTTGAATGTGTCTGAGGAGTCTCCTGCTGATGACATCACCTGTGGCACGGTATGCAGATTATACAGTTCCCATTGAAAACCAGTACAGTTGCATACCCTGCATACATTTTTCTTCTAATATAGGCATTTGCTGCACTTTTGCCAGTACAACGTATAGATCATTTTCAATAGTGTTTAGGTGATATAGTCCCTTTAACTTGTGTTCAGAATACCCTTATGTTTATGAAGCCATAGGACTATATTTACCATTTTCAATATTTACTTCTTTGACGTGAATGAAAAAATAAATGTAATTTTTACCTGCTAATGCTGTCTTCTTCTCCGACATCATCATAGATCTCTTGGTCACTTGCTTGCTGTTTAGCAGGAGTAGACATAGTGGATTTTTTCCTTCTTAGTGATTCATAGTTAATATTCACCATAGTTGTCTTGATGTAGCCGTCTATCAATATTAATCAAATATTAATTGGTTACAACTTAAAAAACATGCTTTCTTGGATATACGGAAACATAACATTATATTCTACAAATATTTACAGTGCTTTAAAAACAAATGAACATTAATTAAAACTGTGCTTAAATTCAAGTAGCATAACAAACATTATACTCCTTCTGTCTGCGATGGCCCTTGCCTACGATATTGTACAGAATTATTGGTTCAGTCTGAAAATATCCCATATATCTTTGATGCTCCTCGACATGCAAAGCACATTTAAGTTATTCGTTATCGTACCTTGGCTACAGTGGATAATGCTGACAATGGGAACACAGTTGTAACATAGTTGTACAGTCCATATTGACAGACAGATGGCAACTGCTTTGGGTATAAAGTAATAGTTTGCCGAAGCCTACTACAGTAAAAACTCATTCTCCGACTTAGTGGACTGTTTGGACTTTGTCAGGTAGGGTTGCTTTTCAGGTTTGCATCAATCTATGTTCTTATGGGTTGTCATGTAACTCTTATTTCACCCCCTTCGATATAGTTTCAACTCCCCCTCTTGGGGTGTTCACCTGGTTGGGAGGATCATTTCCTCATTGTTGGCCCTTCCCTACTGATCAGTGGTGTTGAGGGATCTGTAGGTCCTTGCCTCTTCCCGGTAGAGTCCTGCTCCTGTCCATGCAGGCGTAAGTGGCTGCATGCTGACTTTACATCCCATTAATTCTGAGCACAAGGTGATTGACGCTAGAGAGCAAACCAGAAGGGGCAGAGACCTCTGTTGCATGAGAGTGTGTCACTCTAGTTATGAAGATATCATCACTTCACCCCTTCAATTGTGTGCTTCTGAGGATACTGCCTGAGCCAACTCACCATGTTACTGCTCTGACTGCCCTGAGAAAAGCATCCTAACCTTATAATAACCCCTTCTTACAGATCCTTATTCATCCTGTAGAGACAACCCATAATGAGCTTGCGTTTCTAATCACAGAATATTTTAAGTATCTGTTCCAACAGCGTTAAAGAAAAACAAAACCCTAACATTTAACAGATGCAGAAAAAAAAGAAAAGAGATAATTTGCAAAGTCTGAGGGTCCACCATTTGAAAGAGGATAGCCCCCATCACGTTAGGGTTCTACTCTGACTTCCTGACATATGTATTTAATAGTCTAATTTTTCTGCTCCTCTTTCTCCTTTTAGCTCCCTACTGTTTGTTTTGCTTGCATTTCTTCGCCTTTGTTGCTGTCAGCTGGCTTCGTTAATTTGTTCAACACACCCCTTTAACTTCCTGTAGTTTATTGCAAACAAGGTTTTTGCATTGAAGGTGGTTGCCTACCTTCTGTGATCTGCTCCTGATCCACTGCTGATAGCTGCTATGAACTTCTACCTTGTCCAGCAACTGGGGCCCCTAACCTGGATGGCTCAACCAGCCAGGGGAAGGGTTTCAGCATCTCTTGGGACTAGCTTCCCTTTATAGGACCTACTCCTGCTAAGCTGTCTTCTCTAGGATCTACTCCTGCTAAGCTGTCTTCTCTAGGATCTACTCCTGGTAAGCTGTCCTCTCTAGGATCTACTCCTGCTAAGCTGTCCTCTCTAGGATCTACTCCTGCTAAGCTGTCCTCTCTAGGATCTACTCCTGCTAAGCTGTCCTCTCTAGGATCTACTCCTGCTAAGCTGTCCTCTCTAGGATCTACTCCTGCTAAGCAGTGTTAATTTTGAAGGCAATTTAATTTGAGTCATACATTTTAGTTTAGTCGTATTTTAGTCATCTGAAATGTTTTAGTTTTAGTCTATTTTTAGTGGAATAAATCTCCAGTAGATTTTAGTCCACAAAAGCTCCAGTATTGAGGGGGGGAACATGTCTGGTAAAGGCTGTTACACAGTACTAAGTTAACTTGCTAAGGAGATGTGAGGGGAAACACGTGAGAGTTCCAGGCGAATCAGATGGAGGAGTATCCTCTTCCTCTGAAATTTGCAGGGCATCAGGGCTGCTTTTAGACCCTAGTGGGCCCCAGGCAAAGTCTTTAGCAGTGGGCCCTCCTCAACCCAATTTTTCTAAAATCACAATTTAAAACTGTATGTAAATGTAAACTTTTTAATATGATGTAACTAAATGTTATTGAAAAAAGGCATTTCTTTTTTTTATTCCCTTCTTCTGCACCCACATTGCACCTAAAGGACTTACACCATACAGTACCCACAGCACGTGCCATGCACTTATATGGCACCCATAGCACTTGGCTTGCACTCGTAGTGCACCCACATGATTTGGCAGACCACAGTGTCAATTTGCTCCACAGAACATACCACAGTGCCACCTTGCCTCATCTATCCCTGCACCTGGTAAAGCCCCTGACACATTGCAAAAGAGAACCATCTCTTTCTCTGTCAGTCAATAGCAGTAGAGGATATGAATATCAATATGCGAGGTACCATGTTAAAACATGCAGAATAAAAAATTACTAATAAATTATTATTAATTATTATTATTAATAAAACTGAAAAATCTGATTCCCATGTGGGGGAAGGTCCGTGTTACTCACAGGTGCCCTTCCTTCTCCCCAGCCACTTTCCCTCAGGATTATCTGTAATACGAATGATTTCAAGTTGTTCTCCTTGCTTGAAAGACAGTTCGTTTTTCCCTCCTTTGTAGTCATTGCAAGCCCTTGCCTGGTGAAGGACTTCAATTGTACCTGTGAGCTAAAAATAAGAAAAACAAGGAAGTACATTTCATAACAAAGAACACTTGTTAATCCCATTAACATGAAGCCCCATTTACATGCATTTGACACTATGCTCGTATGCAAAACTGTAGCTAGTTCAGAAGGAGAGCCGGAAGAGGATATTAAAAAAAGAAGTGAATGGTCTACAGATTGTGTTAGAAAAATTACAATCAAAGCATGAATTAAGGGAATTAAAAAAAAAACATGCCTGGGGTGTCCCCTGTTTATGACATCCCCCTGTGGCTTGATATGCAAATGCACTATTTCCATGTGTAATTTGTAATGTAAATCACAACATGATGTGATAAACAGGAGAGACCTGGTATTTCAAAAGACTCTAGGAGGTTTGGATTGGCTGCCTATGCCAACCATTGGCTGGTTTTCAGGGGACACAGAGACATCTGATCGGCTGTCATAGTCAGCCAATTGGAGTCTCCTAGAGTCTTTTGAGATACCAGCCCTCCTTGGCTTGTTTTTCATTAGCAGCCTACCTCTAGTGAGGCAGACGGAATAGAAGTAGGTGCAGGAGGCTGCTAGTACCACACAATTTTTTTTGGGAGGGGGGCACTGGGGCGGCTATTGTATTTTTGTAGTCCCCAATTAGGTTGAATTCCTGTAGGAATAGCGTGCCATATTTAAACCTATATTTTTTTTGGCCTTAATGGCACGGCATGTGGGACAATAATCTTGAATTTGGGTCTAAATCAGCTGTTCAGGCCATTTGCAAACAAGAGTATCCGAAGCATTCAGATCGGAACAATTCTGCTATTAAAACCCTGCCCTTGTGGCTTGGACCAGGCTGATATGCTAAGGGAGAGATCTCCTCTATAAGGGTGCAAGCAATAAACAGGTATGTCCCTCTTAAATAGGAGGGACATACTTTGTTTCTATGCTTGGAGATATCAGTGTTGGGACGCATTAGTGTGGAATTGGCTATGATGTCTGAATTGCGTATGATTTTGGAGGTATATCGGAGCTAGCTGAGTAGCTCAAAATCAGGAGTTTTTTGTGCCACCTGTGTGATCTGAATACATTTGGACAATTTTAGAGCCAAAAATTCACCCTATAATTGTATTTAAAAGGACACTCCCACCAAAAAAATGAAAAGGTTTTTTTGTGTGAAATATAGTGTTTTTGGGTGCCACCCCCTAGTGACTTTACAGCACTAGTATCTCACTTTGGGGCTGGGGACACAGAGTGCAGTCTATAAGTCAGAATTCCGATTCTTTGTGTTGGAAGGCAGGTAAAAAGGGTTGTACACAGCCACCAAGTCCTGTCCACTATGATACACAGATAATTATTTCCTGTTAATTCTATGGCAAGACTTTGATTTGATCTGACTTGTTTTTTTCCCCTCTTCAATACTTGTCTTTTATTTTATTGACAATACATTAAATCATTCCTATTTCATTTGTAAAGTTCATACTTTGAATCGTTTCCTCATTTCCTTCTCATTTTTTTCTTTTTCCTTTTGCTCCTTTTTGGCTTGTTCCAGTCTTTTCTTTTCCTGTTTGTCTTTCTTTGCTTCTTGTTCCTTTCGGAGTTGTATACTACAAGTAAATAAATGTGAGTTAAACAGTTGACGGAGTACATTCTGTTCACAAGATGCATTGGATCCCAACGCTTCCTTGAGTATCTTTCGCACAACAATTCCTTGTTTATTGTATGTTATAGAAAACTTACAGACAATGAAATAAGCATGTAACTAAAGAACACCATCTTTCAGTAATCCAATACAGATGCCATAAATTACACACGTAATCATTAAATCCATACAAGGTACTGTTTACAGACAAAGTAAACTGAACAACGAGAGATTTATAGTGCAGTAGTTTTGTTAAAAGGGGAAACTATGAGACTAAGCCCATTAAAAAACAGAATCTCAATGTGCTATACTGGATACACATTTATAGGTGGGCCTGAGAAACTAAGAGATAAGTATGATGATCAAATTTAGAAAAAAAATCAGGACAACAAAGAAAAAAATATATATCAATAATGAATCTTGGTGCATCACACCAAGGGGGAACCCCAAGAGATCCCCCACAAAAAGTACAAATGTAAATAGCAGAAGGAACACACAAATATGTAAAAATGACAAGTGTGATATATATCGTATTATTGTTTAATAAAGTTTTTGTAATATATGTGTCAATTTTTTCCTGTTTCTAATTATGTATCCATAAAAATTTCAATAAAATATAAATACTTTTTTTTAAAAAATTGCAAATTTATTATAATAATAGAAGTCTAAAAACACAGGCAAGAAATCAACATTTGAAAGAATATACAAAGTACTTGCAAAAATAATACTGGATAAAGAAAGCAAAGACAGGTGAGCTGAAAAAAAGTTAAAAGGGGCCACCCAAGCTTTCGGCTGTAACACCTTTGTCAAGGGTGATCTTTTGCCTGTTTTTTTGAGACCAATATTATTTTAATACATTTTTTATTTTTACATATTTCTGTGCACTCCTCCTGCTATTTACTTTTTGTCAAGTATGATGTTCAAACCTGATGGTACATTTTACAAGAGTGAAAAAGTCTAGATTAGAACAGCAGTGTCATATTGTATAGCTTAGGGGGGACTGAATGGATGGAATGGTTCCGACACATTCTTATGTTCTTATGTAGATTGAACGCAGGTAGCAAGAAAAGCGTGGGAGTGAGGAACCCTCTTACTTCTAGCTGAATGGGTCAGGTCCTCCATTGATCTTATGAATTCCTTACTAAAACAGGTAGAGAAAGCGGGTGTATCTATACTTTCCCAGAATACTGGACGTGTGGCTTATGCCACAATCAATAAATAAATAGTAAAATAAATATTTCTTATAGATGGACAATAAATGTACGGTATGGTGGAGTGAGCATCCTTTCTTAACAACACCGAAAAAGGTCAGGCTGATTTATTCAATGTACTGGAGTCATGTCTATTTCAGTTGATTATTTGTACATTTATCGAGTTAACATTTTTAATATCGCATAGTGGAGATTATTGCAAAATATTTTTTTTGAATTTCAACAATGTGATTTTTACAAATAATTTCTTGAGTTTAGATCTTTTTACCTATCCTCCAAGTAAGGTCACTCAAACTGTGTCTAATTTATTACTGTAACTAACTCTCTCATGCCCATCATCTCATTGACAATAAAGTGAGTGAACAACTCAACAGGTTGAGTATCCCTTATCCGAAGATACAAAATCCCAAATGATCCAAAATCCCTCATACAAATTGTCGGATGTGGGTCAGTTCGGATAAGGGATACTAACCTTGCTTGCCCCCAGGTGGTGAAGTTCCCAGAGCACTGCAACAGGAGGAAGGGACTAAACGGGACTCATCTCGGCAGCACCGTGGAGCAGGTAAGTTCACCAAGTCTAAATGCTGCCTGTCCCAAGAATTTTGGATAAGGGTTACTAATCCTGTATTTGAAAACCACAAAATGGGGGAGTGGCTCTTGTTTGGAGTAAAAGAGACTATTAGGTCTGAACACAAGCAACTTGTGTGAATGATATCTTCTTTAGAATTCTATTAAATATGACATGTACTGTATATTGCTGAAAAAAAAATTTTTCACTAATTTGACTGTCCTTAAAATTAAATAATATAATATAGATTTGTGTGGCAAACCTAGCCACTTGGGAATGCCTAAGATAGAATGGTTGTGCCTATTTTCTGTTGTGTACTGCGCGCCGGTATAGTGTGGCATCTCCGGCTATGTTTAATTTATGCTGTACTGTGTATGTCTGTTCGAATCCTTCCCATTCGTTAGCATTGCTATTAAAACTGACTAAGTTGTATATTTTGAAGTAGAAAGTGACAGTTGAGTGACCTGCTTTAAATATCAGTCTTTTTGATTAAAGTGGCAGTTGACTCTCAGACTGTGTTTCGTCTGGTTCTTGGGAGGATTTGGGAATATTGCCTGCTTCCAGCTTTGTACTTGGTTATTGCATTCTACCAGCAGAGATCCTGGGATTATAAAATTGCAGCTCCGCAACAATTGGTGGCAAGCGGCGGGATCCAACCGTACAGCAAGAAAAACGCTGTTTATACAATTGGAATTGACATACTGGAAAGCAGAAGGCAATTGATACAGATGCAGAAGTGAATGGGGACGGACTACACCATATTGAAACGGCAAACGTTAAAGGAGCTGTTGGAAGCCAGGGGTAAGATAGCCAGCAATAAGCCTAAAGCAAGACTTATTGCCGAGCTCGTAGTGCTACACCCCCAGCAAACATGGAGGAGACCCCATTTGAACGAGAAATGAGGACAAGATTGGCATTTTGGCCCGCTCCAGTATCTTTTGGCCTTCTCACCTCAAGCAGAAACCGCTGCTGTTTCAACTGTGGGCCAGGGAAGGCCAAAAATACCACATCATGCATTTAAAACTTTTTGCGAGGATAAAGACGAAATAGATGGATTCTTGCAAGATTTTGAAAGATTGTGTGACTTGCATGATGTAGAGCAAGCTATGTGGGTACCTTTGTTGGCAGGCAAACTGTCTGGGCGTGCAGCAGACGCCTACCGGGCTGTACCCAGAGAGGACAGCAAGAATTATGACAAGGTAAAGCAGGCGCTATTAGAAAGGTATGCCATTACCCCAGAGGCATACCGGCGCAAGTTCCGAGAATTGAAAAAAGGGGACAAAGACTCACATGCGGAGTGGGCACACAAGCTTGACCAAGCCTCACAAGGCTGGATACAAGCCAGCAGAGCTACCACCATGGAAGAGTTACGCCAGATGTTGCTACTGGAGCAGTTTTGTAATGGCCTGGCACCAGAGGCTCAAGAATGGGTGAATGACCGAAATCCTCACACCCTAACCGAAGCGGCACGATTGGCCGACCAACATTATGATGCTAGGAGGCATCATAAAAATAATAACCGAGGGTATGCAAAACCCAACCCGCAACCGTTTCCAGTTATTGCTCCTGCCCCAGCGACAGCACCATCCAGACCAGCACTTGTGGGACAACCTCCCCACTCCCGTTATAATGGCAGGTCCAACATCCAGTGCCATGCCTGTAAGCAATGGGGGCACATGGCCCGGGAGTGCACCCAAAACCGGAGCCGCAAGAACTGGAATCAGCTCCGGCAGAATATGGCCCCGCGGGCAGCTGCTCATTATTATCATGCAGAGCCAACTTTGTCAGGAGTGCCGCTTGAGTCGGCTGATGAACCCCTGGGCGTTTTGCACGATGTAATGTCCATCCATGCTACTGACAACCGACAACCACATTGCCAGACCGTGACTCTGGAAGGGAAAGAGGTACAGGGGCTACGTGATTCCGGCGCTACCTTAACTTTGGTTGCCCTGCATTTGGTGTCAGGATCAGCACATACCGGGGGATCGGTAGCAGTCCGGGTAGCAGGGGGTGCCATGTACCGGCTACCAACTGCCAAGGTACATCTGAATTGGGGTGCGGGGGAAGGTATGGTGGAGGTGGGGCTGATGCACAAGTTACCAGCTGATGTTGTTTTGGGGAATGACCTGGTGCAAATGACTTCCGCTTTTGTGCCCCAAAGTCCTCGCCATGAGGCATATCCAGTGACCACCCGTCAGCAGTCTCGCACCACGGTTTCATCTTCCACACACTCTGAGGCTCAGGTAAAAGACAATGTACCCCGTGTAACCCGTGTTTCCTGGGATACCCCGACTGACTTTGAGGCAGAGGTTAAAAACGATCCCACGTTGCAAATTTATAAGGATAAGGCGACAGCTGGTCAGACAGGTTTAGAGGGAGAACAGTATGTATGGGAGAAAAATCTGTTATATCGTGTTGCTGAGCGGGTGGTAGGGGGGTCTGTACATGTGACTAATAAGCAGCTTATAGTGCCCCAGAAATACCGGCAGGAACTGCTTAGAATTGCCCACGATATTCCGCTGTCTGGGCATTTAGGGATGACAAGAACGAGGTACAGATTGACACATGCATTTTTCTGGCCAGGTATATCTAGAGATGTGAGACAGTATTGTCAGACATGTGACATTTGTCAGAGAGTGGGAAAAAGGGGTGACCGCCACAAAGCAAAATTGTGCCCCCTTCCCATTATTGAAGAACCCTTTAGCAGAGTAGCAGTGGATATAGTAGGACCACTGTCCAAGCCTAGCCCTTCCGGCAAGCGGTATATTCTGACCATTGTAGATTATGCCACCCGGTACCCGGAGGCTATAGCCCTTTCCAATATACAAGCAGAAACGGTAGCCGAAGCTATGATGAAGATATTTTCCAGGATGGGATTTCCCCAAGAGATAATTTCGGATAGGGGGACCCAATTTACAGCCGAAGTGACCCACCAGCTATGGAAGTTATGTGGCATTAAGCCAATTGTAAATTCTGCCTATCACCCGCAGTCCAATGGGTTGTGTGAGCGCTTTAACGGTACCTTGAAGCAGATGCTCAGGACATTTGGGGAGTCCCATAAAGACTGGGAGAGGTTTTTACCCCATCTGCTTTTTGCATACCGGGAAGTGCCACAGGAATCTACCGGCTTCTCTCCGTTTGAGTTATTGTTTGGGAGAAGGGTGAGGGGACCCCTAGACTTAATTAGAGAACATTGGGAGGGGGGGGAGCAGTGCAGATGCAGTCCCCATTGTGCCATACGTGCTGGAGTTCCGGGACCGCTTGGAGGCTCTAACCCAAACCGTACGGGAGAACCTCCGGGCGGCTCAGCGGCGACAGCGCCGGTGGTACGATAGGGGAGCCAGAGACCGTAGCTTTCAGGTGGGACAGAAAGTTCTAATTTTGAAACCTGTCCGCACAGACAAGCTACAGGCCACCTGGCAGGGCCCATACCAAGTGGTAGAACAGAGATGTGACACCACTTATGTGATCGGCCCGTGCTCTGGGGTAGGGAAACGACGCATGCTCCATGTGAACATGCTCAAACCCGATCACCAGAGAATAGAGGAGGTAGCAGCCATCTGTGCCCCAGCCACTGAGGATTATGAGAATCTGCCCTTGCCAGACATGTTAGAAAAGGAAGATTCTGCAGAAAACGCTACAGGTGTGCAGCTGGGGGAGCGGCTAAGTCTCCAGGAGCGTGCCCAGGTACAGGAGTTGATTGTGGCAAAAGGTGCTACCTTCTCCAATTTACCAGGGTACACTCTGTTAGCTACCCACCGAGTAGAGACCCCAGGACAGCTCCCTATGAGACAGACTCCGTATCGTATCCCTGAAGCAGTAAGGGAGCACATGAGGAAAGAAATTGAGGAAATGTTGCAGTTAGGGGTTATCGAACATTCAGATAGCCCCTGGGCATCACCGGTAGTGCTAGTACCCAAGAAGGATGGCACCACGCGGTTTTGTGTAGACTACCGGAGGCTCAATGACAAAACAGTGTCTGACGCCTACCCGATGCCCCGTATAGACGAGCTGCTAGATAGGATGGCAAGAGGCCAGTATCTCACTACCATTGATCTGTGTAAGGGATACTGGCAGATTCCACTAGCCGAGGAGGCCATCCCCAAGTCGGCGTTTGTCACCCCGTTTGGCCTGTATCAATTTCGGGTCATGCCTTTCGGGATGAAAAACACTCCGGCTACCTTTCAGAGGATGGTAGATCGGCTACTGGACGGGTTACAAGAGTACGCCTGTGCGTACTTAGATGATATAGCCATTTATAGCCAGACCTGGGCAGATCATTTGAAACATATTAGTGTGGTCATTGACCGTATTGGAGAGGCAGGGCTGACACTAAAACCTAGCAAGTGTCACATAGGGATGGCAGAGGTGCAGTACCTGGGTCACAGGGTAGGATGCGGACAGCAGAGGCCCGAACCGGCCAAGATAGAGGCAGTAGCTAAGTGGCCTACCCCCAGGACAAAGACACAAGTATTGGCGTTCCTTGGTACCGCTGGTTACTACAGAAAATTTGTGCCCAATTACAGCGCCCTGGCCAAACCCCTGACGGACTTGACCAAGAAAAACTTGCCACGACAGGTCAACTGGGCCCCAGAGTGTGAACAGGCATTCCATGAACTAAAAACTGCATTAACTAAGGCTCCTGTGTTAACTGCCTCTGATCCAACCAAACGATTTCTTGTTCACACAGACGCTTCCATGTTTGGATTGGGGGCAGTACTGAGCCAAGTGGGAGCTGATGGCGGAGAACATCCCGTAGCTTACTTAAGCAGAAAATTACTACCAAGGGAAGTAGGCTACGCCTCCATCGAGAAGGAATGCCTGGCCGTGGTGTGGGCCCTCAAAAAGTTACAACCTTATTTGTATGGACAACCATTCTCCTTGCTCACAGATCACAACCCGTTGGTGTGGCTACACAGGGTGTCAGGAGACAATGCCCGGCTGTTGCGCTGGAGTTTGGCGCTGCAGCCGTTTGATTTCACGATCCATTATCGCCCTGGAAAACAGAATGGTAACGCCGATGGGTTGTCCAGACAGACAGAACTTGAGAAATGATCTGTGAGCACTCCCCCGGACATCCCCAAGCCGATCCGTTGGGATCAGACTGTGTATGCCGACTTGGTTTTGGGGGAGCATTGTGGCAAACCTAGCCACTTGGGAATGCCTAAGATAGAATGGTTGTGCCTATTTTCTGTTGTGTACTGCGCGCCGGTATAGTGTGGCATCTCCGGCTATGTTTAATTTATGCTGTACTGTGTATGTCTGTTCGAATCCTTCCCATTCGTTAGCATTGCTATTAAAACTGACTAAGTTGTATATTTTGAAGTAGAAAGTGACAGTTGAGTGACCTGCTTTAAATATCAGTCTTTTTGAATAAAGTGGCAGTTGACTCTCAGACTGTGTTTCGTCTGGTTCTTGGGAGGATTTGGGAATATTGCCTGCTTCCAGCTTTGTACTTGGTTATTGCATTCTACCAGCAGAGATCCTGGGATTATAAAATTGCAGCTCCGCAACAATTTGTCATGCTAGGATCTTTTTAGATACCAATCTGGCTTATATCAAGGTAAATTAAGAAATATACTCTATGCCAATTTAATCTCTTAAAGGACCAGCAAGTCTGGTCCTTAAAAACCCTTTTCTGGTATGGAATGTTCTACTCACTGTGCGCCAGCAGGGTTCTACAGAGCTCCCATATAACATTGTGGCTGTTCAGTGCTGTCATAGAGTCCACAAGGGCGACTTTGTTATGGTGAAATCTAATTGGTCCTTCACCGGCAAATGGAATTTGCAGCTTGTGATCAGTTGAATTAAGAAGTGACACCGATGTCTACAAAATGCAGGTGTTTGGAATCTTACTAAATCCACAAAACTAACAGTCCATGGATTACCAAGTAAAATAATAAAGCAAATGGACTTTAGCAAAATATCAGAATTCATTATTGTGGCGAAACCGGCCTCGACACGTGTCCTTGGAGGGGGCTGCTTGCCCGCCTCTTGCCTTTGGACTATGGACCAGACTTTATGTGAATGTGTTATACCCCAGATAGGAATCCCATGGAGCCCATTCGTATGAAACTGACTGTAAAGACTTTGGCTCCATGGCGATTAAACTGTATTTGTGTGGTCCGAGCGCCATTCACTTAATAATGTGCGCTCAGACCTGAGCTATCTGGGGATATGTGAAATGTCTGTGTGTTATGTGTAAAATGTGACTTTATGTATTTTAAAGTGTGTCCTCAATTACCCGTTGCAACATTGTTGCGAACGGGTAATTGAACAGTAAGTAGCCGTCCTTTGTTCTCGGGGGTGGCCGCTGTCACGAAGTGAATTCTGACAGTCTGACTGACTGGGGTTCTTGGAGGGGCCTGAGGGCCAAACACCTCCCTATAGATTATGGACCCTGTCTGTAATGTGTTTAAGCCTTCCATTGTTTAGTTATGTCAGCCACCCAGTCTGACTACCTTGCTTCTGGCTCCAGATTAAAGTGGCTAGATACTGCTTTACTGGTGATGTGTTTAAGTTTTCTATTGTTTAATCAAGTGTTATCTGATTGCAGTTTGGTGTATATAAGTCTGTGTTGTTTGTCAAATAAAGTAGTTCAATCTTGCTGTAAGAGTTCCTGTTTTAACCCTCAAAGTGAAGTGTCGTCTCATTATTGGGGGGAAGGATTTATTGTATGCTGTTCCAGTTTGACTGCTAGGAGAGTAAACCTATTCGTATGGTTCCTATTCAACTGCCTACAGCATTCATATGCTTGGGAGGATTCATATGCTTCTCCGGTTTGGTGGTTGTGGTGTCTGCTGCAGTGCTTGGAGTCCTCAGGAAGCGCTAGGAGCATCCTTTAACGGAGGTACCCAGTCGGGGTGCCAGGCGATCCGTTACATTGGTGGCAAGCGGTGGGATGGCGTCCTAGTGCGAGGTAAAGCAGCTCAGAGACACAGTCGTTTGGATTTACAAATTGAAGGCGACGCTAGTGTTTATACAGCGTCCCTGTCTACATAAAGATTTGGGAAAATGGGGTTCGTGGATCCTTGGGCACCTCGCACACCTGAGGAAGAGGGTGAATTGGACTGGAGAGATATTGCCCGGCAAGAACTATGGTACAATGCCCTGGAGGAAGTCCAGTATCAACGGCAGCAGCGCCTTCCTGGTGTCGCATACCGGTTGGAGGAACAAATGGCCTGGCGGATGCCTCTTCTGGGAGACCAACCCGGAGGGCAGCAGGTCAGACAACTTGAGTACCTCGTGGAAAGGGAACTGAGCCTTGACGCCTCATACCGGGCACTGTGGTGGTGCACTGTCCAGCCAGAGACATGGAGGGCAGAGGGCATCCAGCCGGAGGGGGAGAACTACACTAGCCCTGGCCTGTTGTGGAAGGCCTTAGCAGAAGACGTCGACTTTGGCAGTCCAGCAGAGTCACGGTACTGGGCTATTTTTTATTACCGGGGTGAGATGGTACAGGGCCCGAGATCTAGGGGACTGGGACAAGACCTCCACCGTTTGGCTGCCATGGAACGACAGCTAGAGATGGACTATGTGGAACTACTAAACTCATGTCAGCCACAGGGCATAGACACAGAACAGGAAAACTGGCTGGGAGACCCAGACCTGCCAACCTACAGCTGGGAAAACGCAGCCGAGGTACCCCCTGCTTCACTACCAGCGGCAGAAGTAGGGGACCTCATAGACTGGTCCTGGGAAGACCCACAGATGGCAGGTGGAGATGGGATGGCGGTCTCTCTACCAGCCCTACAGGGATGCTGGGCGGTCGGCCCAGATCTCCAGCGGCAGTGTGTACCCCAGGGAGCAGAAGGTGCAGTCCTTCCTCCCCAGCGGCAGCGTGTACCCCAGGGAGATGAAGGGGCCGTCCTTCCTCCCCAGCGGCAGTGTGTACCCCAGGAAGCAGAGACCATCTGTCTCGCACCCCAGCCGCAGGACAAAATATTGAAAGGGGAGACAGTTGGTCCCCCTCTCCACCAGCAAAGAGAGTGTCAGGGAGAGGAGCAGGTTACCCCCTCTCCCCAGCGGCAGTCTACAGTTCAGAGAGAGGATTTTGTTACACCCTCTCTCCAGCGGCAGCCTAACCCACCAAGGGGAGATGTTAAGCCCCACAACTATGCAGATGGGACCGTAGTCTCTGCACTTTCAGCCCCAGGGGCAGGGACGGTCGGTCCTGTCCCCCAGCCACAGAGCAGTGTATCCAGAGGGGAGACAGTCGGTCTCCCCCTCCCCCAACCAGGCTCCAACCAGGCTACTTCAGTGGTAGCGCTGGCACCCGGGCAGAGTACCGCTGGTCTCTGCCCACTCAGCAACCCACCAAGGCAGTCTACCAGCCCCCCGCACAGCTGTGGTGAGGCACCTGGACATGGACAAGTTGCTATTTCATCCAGGTGTAGTAACCAGTTATTGTGGGTGGGTTGTATTGCTGTTTGTGCTTCGTGGGTGGGTTGCTGGACTAACCAGGGCACTGACCGGCAGGAGGTCAGATACCCTGTTAGTTTGGATGGTAAAGGGGAGAAATGTGGCGAAACCGGCCTCGACACGTGTCCTTGGAGGGGGCTGCTTGCCCGCCTCTTGCCTTTGGACTATGGACCAGACTTTATGTGAATGTGTTATACCCCAGATAGGAATCCCATGGAGCCCATTCGTATGAAACTGACTGTAAAGACTTTGGCTCCATGGCGATTAAACTGTATTTGTGTGGTCCGAGCGCCATTCACTTAATAATGTGCGCTCAGACCTGAGCTATCTGGGGATATGTGAAATGTCTGTGTGTTATGTGTAAAATGTGACTTTATGTATTTTAAAGTGTGTCCTCAATTACCCGTTGCAACATTGTTGCGAACGGGTAATTGAACAGTAAGTAGCCGTCCTTTGTTCTCGGGGGTGGCCGCTGTCACGAAGTGAATTCTGACAGTCTGACTGACTGGGGTTCTTGGAGGGGCCTGAGGGCCAAACACCTCCCTATAGATTATGGACCCTGTCTGTAATGTGTTTAAGCCTTCCATTGTTTAGTTATGTCAGCCACCCAGTCTGACTACCTTGCTTCTGGCTCCAGATTAAAGTGGCTAGATACTGCTTTACTGGTGATGTGTTTAAGTTTTCTATTGTTTAATCAAGTGTTATCTGATTGCAGTTTGGTGTATATAAGTCTGTGTTGTTTGTCAAATAAAGTAGTTCAATCTTGCTGTAAGAGTTCCTGTTTTAACCCTCAAAGTGAAGTGTCGTCTCATTATTGGGGGAAGGATTTATTGTATGCTGTTCCAGTTTGACTGCTAGGAGAGTAAACCTATTCGTATGGTTCCTATTCAACTGCCTACAGCATTCATATGCTTGGGAGGATTCATATGCTTCTCCGGTTTGGTGGTTGTGGTGTCTGCTGCAGTGCTTGGAGTCCTCAGGAAGCGCTAGGAGCATCCTTTAACGGAGGTACCCAGTCGGGGTGCCAGGCGATCCGTTACAATTATATTTTTATACACATCTATAAACAGATCCAGTGAACAAAAGTACATTTAACTGTACCTTTCTTGATCAATTCCTTCGTAGAACTCTTCATCACTTTCAAGGCTCTGCAGAATAATATAGTGTTAAATATAGTATTAAAAAAACAACAATCATTTAGGGAGACTTTAAAGAACAAGGTTAAAAACATGCTACCCACCAAATGTGCCTGACATTCTCTCATTCCCTGCTTTTCTCAATGAGGCTGTGTTAACATGACCCTATCAGCACCTTTCTGTATTGCCATTGTAATATGGTGATGTCACTCTCATTGCCTGTCTTCTTATCTGTTTGTGTGTCTCTGCCAGACAATGTCTTAATGCATGTCCTTTTGTAACTATTTTATATTTCATTGTCTATAGGATCTACCTAGTAAAAAGAGAACTTCAGGGAATGTCAAACTTAAGGCCAAAGAGTTGGAAAAACATCAGCTGGCACACATCATTTATAGACCACTTCAATCGGATTACAACAGATCTTTTCATTCAAGCAGATACAATTATTAGTGCCCTATCTTCCTTCAAAGGTCACTTCTGACCGTTTAATAGTGTTATGTCTTCCAGAAGACCATTTTTGTCTAATTAAAAATAAATCATAATAATAAGGCCAAATTTGTTTGGAAGTCCACTCGAGAGGTTCTACTCCGTAACCTGGCTGATTGGTTGTAGACTCTGATGCTGAACACACCTCCTGTGGTGGAGTAGATGTCCACCTCCTACTCTACTGTCGGCTGCATGCCACGTGAGTGGCATCTATACTCACTGATGACGAAGAGAGTCATCAGACCACCTCCCTCTCTGATGTCATGGAGCAATGCACCGTTCCAATTAAATTGTATTATTCAGATTACGGTGGCCTTCTGCCTTTGTATGGAAGAATAGAAACCCCCAAAAAATAGGGAAATACTCTTCTGAGTACACTCTCCAGGGATTCCTCAGACTCTTAATGTAGTGGAATGACAAGAAAGAAATAAAATGTACTGTCTAGTCTTTCTTTAAAGCAACTATATTATGTGTAGACTTTACAATGGAGATAAATATAAAAATTAAAACAAAAACAACATACCATATCATCAGGGAAAGATCCAGCTGAAAAATAGAATAGATGCTTTTAAACATTGTGTCGTTAACTATTCATTAACTTATTTAAACTTGTCTATGTGTATTCAATATTTTGCTAGATGATTTGTGCTGATCAAAAATAAACTAAGGTACAGCACAGATGATACAGCACCAAATGTGAATAAAATGTGCATCAAGTAACAATAATAAAACAATTATTGAACCTATCCAACCCCCAATGGAGGGTAAAAGATAACCAAATATAGAAGTGAATCTGTTGATGAGGAAAAAACGAAATCATAAAAAAATGGATAATCAGTCTAAATATAATTTTAAAAAAATTGCCAAAACGTATTAAATTTATGGGCATTAAATAATTCTTTATTACCCATACATTTTTTTTCCATTGGCTATTTATTTTTAATTCTATTTAGACTGATTAGCGCTGTCCATTTTTTTATGATTAGTGCTGATCATCATAAGTCAGTAAAAAGTATAACATGTTTGTCAGAAGAGATGTTAGTTAACTTTTAATTCATACAAGGAATACTGTACATACCTGTATCATCAACATCATCATAGTTTTCCTCGTCAGATGGTATCCTGAAAACAGTAGTAAATGTTTACATATGTTTGTCATCCAAACACTTTATTTAGAAATAGGCATTAGATACATTAACAAAGGCACTCAAAGTAAACGTTTTATGCACATTGTGCACTTTTTTAATTAATACTACTTGAGCAAAAGGGCTACATATCTTGGCTCTATAGGTTTCCTGGCGGAGTCGCACTACCATGCACTATCTGAGATAATTTGGGAGGGTGAGAACTAGACATGTGCAAAACTAAAATTTTCGTTTAGTTTTCGTCCATTCGGACGAAAATGTTATTTATTTAGTCTAAAACGAATTTCGTTCATTACTGCATTCGTTTCAGACGAAATTCGTTCATTATTTTCGTTTCGTAAATTTTTATTCGTTCGTTTTATAGAATACATGTAATACTATTGGCTTTCTATAAACTGAACGAGAGCCCCATTCATAAGAAATTCTTATGAATGGGGCTCTCGTTCGGTTCATAGAAAGGCAATAGTACTACATGTTTTGTATAAGCCCAAAGTCTATAAACCGAACGTTCGGTTTAAAGACTTTCGGCTTATGGAATACATGTAATCCTATTGCTATTCTATAAACCGAACGTTCGGTTTATAGAATAGCCATAGGATTACATGTATTACATAAGCCGACAGCCTATAAACCGAACGTTCGGTTTATAGGCTGTCGGCATTTAACTATACAGAGACAGAGTCTCCATTCATAAAATTATGAATGGAGACTTTGTCTCCGTGTAGTTAAATGCCGACAGCCTATAAACCGAACGTTCGGTTTATAGAATAGCAATAGGAATACATGTATTCCATAAGCCGACAGCCTATAAACCGAACGTTCGGTTTATAGAATAGCAATAGGAATACATGTATTCCATAAGCCGACAGCCTATAAACCGAACGTTCGGTTTATAGGCTGTCGGCATTTCACTACACGTAGACAGAGTCTCCATTCATAAATTTATGAATGGAGACTTTGTCTCCGTGTAGTGAAATGCTATTGTATTCTATAAACCGACTCTATTGCGGCTTATAGAATGCAATAGTACTACGAATGGACTAATGAACGAATGATTTTCGTTTATTAACCATTCATTCATTCGGCTTTCGTTAGCTTAGCATTTTCGTTCTTCGTTTTTCGGACGAATGGACGAAAATGCTATTTTCGGACGAAAATGCATTCGTCCGAAAACGAATGCACATGTCTAGTGAGAACTATGATCCGGGGGTTACCTAAAAGCTTGTTTGCATTTAATAATTGTTTTTCTATAAAATGCAATTTATGTTGTTTTTATCTTTTTGGGATAATTTGAGTGGCACTTTATATTTGATTTTATATTTTTGGGATAATTTGAGTTGACCTTTCTATTTGTTTTTATCTTTTGGGTATAATTTGGGTTGTGCGTTCTATTTTTTTTGGGGGGGGGGGGCATATGTTGGGTTGTGCTTTCTATTTGTATTTATCTTTTTGGAATAATTTGAGACTACCATCAACTTATATCTAATCACGGTGCCTTCCTGTGCTATATATGTATGCATATATTGCAAGCATCAGTATCTTTTGGGAAACTTTGTTTCTGCATGTTTGAAATACTTTAAAGTATTTTTTTTTTTTTCCGAGACTCCTGGCAAATGCTAAGAGCTGATTGGGAGGGTCTAGAAGAAACTGCAAATCTGATATTTGACACACGTCCCAGGCAATCTTGAATTACGTCACTACTAGCATTTACCACATTATTGGAAGTTTATTGCATGTATATTCTAGCTTTTCTCTGAAATAATATATGGTCACATTTCCCCTCTGTCCTCCACCATGTCAATTCATCTTGTATCTTCTTTTTCTAGCAGCCCACTCTTTATTGCAACTACTTTAGCCATAGGAGAAGCCAGGACCTTTATCAGTAACCTACACACGGTTTATACCTTGTTTAGAAAGTGATGATAATATATCCACATGTTGCATTTCAAAAATTGCAAGCAAATGCATAAGTTAGGTGCAAAATCTGGTTTAAAGGTTCAGCTGCAACTCCTGTCTATGACATCACCTTGTAGAGTAATATGTATATAATTTGAAGCTGCAGGTGATGTCATAAACACACTACATCTCATGTCTTACAGTATGAGCAAGGTTTGGGTCACATAATGTCTCTGTGCTGCAGAGGATCATGGGAGGATGTCCAATAAACAGCCACCGTAAGGAAGTAAATAGAAATTCACATATAAAAGAGCGGTCCTTACGTATTCTCTGTGGAAGGTCTGATATTTCTGGGAGGTAAACTTGGAGGGAGTGGTGGGACTGCAGACTGTTTTGCTGATGAAGAGGAGATGGGTGGAAGCGCTCCTTGGACCACTGGAGGAGGTGGAGGCAATGCTGTGGTAAGCACAGATAACTTCGGTTCACTGATAATTCCTTTGCCGTTTCCTAAAATGTACAAGGTGAATTATTAAGTATGACATGGTAAAAACACAGGAGATAGTTGTGTTTCAATGAGATTTTTACTGCCAGCTGCAGCGAAATGCCCTAAAAATAGGCATTAATAAAATAGATGCCTAAATCTACATGCTGATTGGCAGAAGAGACACAGTCAGTACTAGGTAATAGGTAGAGTGATAGGCCGATGTGATAGATGTAATAAGGCCATAATCCCCAGGATACTCCATATTCCAAAAAGGGCTGAAACCCCCACAAAATTGTAACGAATTCGGTAAAAATTATCAAATTTCAGGCATTTGAAATCTCCAGATATGACCTTGAGGTACGTCTAATATTTTTTTAAAGTATTAATTGAAATGGAAGGTACTAAATATAGGACATAATACCACATTTACAAACACACAACAGATGTGCAGACAATGAAGAAAAAAAGAAACTGTGTTCTTTTAACACTGATACAAATACTGTAAGCTATTTTCGGTGCATATTGTGCTCCCCCACATGTTTACAAGCAACTTGCTACTGTACATTTTGACTTATTGATGAAGCAATCGTGTTTGTGTGATAAAGCATCTGTACGGTTTACCTTAGTAATGCTGTGAATAAAAAAAGTTTATAAAAAAAAAAAAGATTGTGCTGCAAGGGATTCTGGGTAAGGGTATGAAAATCAGGTCTGTTATGTCCCCCTCCTTTTGCCTCATTATTCACTGTACAAAATTCACTGTGAATTTCTGCACAGACACTAAAAGGCTGGGCAGTAAGAGAGGTCTGTCTAACTGATGTGAGGAAAGACAACGCTATCCTATATTCTTGAACTTTGAAATCTGTTTGTCACAGAGAGTATTTAAAGAGACAGTTTCACCTGCAATGAAATAGATAATGATTGTATCAAGTAAAGAAAATGAAACAGATCTATGTTGTCAGTTTTTTATCCCTCAACTCTTCCTACCTCAAAAAACTTCCAATAAATGTATAATAGATTGATTGCAGTTGAAATACCCCCACTCCTACCTATATCTCCTTATTGGAGGTCTCTGAGTTTAGGGGTCTCTGGGAAATCATTTTCAATGCAGAATTATAGGTACAGAATCCCACAGAGGCCACTTATTTTTAATATTTTTCTGACTTGTTTCCTCGACATAGCAACTTTTATAAGAAAACAAGTCAGAAAAATAATTAAAAATACATGACCTCTCTGGGTTTCTGTGTACAGGAGAACTGTAAACTGTTCTAAAATTAAAATAAGTGCATTTCACATATAATAATAAACAAAAAAAAACTTGGACAGAAAGTGAGCTAGATCTTACTGCCCCTTTAATTTACACCTGTGGATATTTATCAGTCTTGCAAACTATTGTTCAGTGACTTCATGAATAGGTGCAGTTGCCACATTTAGGAACAAATAGCTGCTTCTGTTTTTAGAGTACAGGATGCATATATTGTGAGAAGCCTGGATACCTACATGCTCTCTACACAAATCACTCATCAGGATGGAGGAGGTTGGGCAAAGCTACCTAGCACACGGGAAGTTCAAAACCCCACAATCCTTCAAAGCTTTCAACATCTCAATTGCTTGGTTTTACAGTTCCACTTGTTATCTTTATTAAAGTGGCTCTATCATCAGAAATGTTCCTTGTAGCATTACATTGTACCTCTATTTGCATTGTTAATGTTTGAATTTGTTCGGTAATTTTGATAAAATTAAAAAAATATACATATTTAGGAGGAAAAGTGGGCACACCATTTCACACCCCTCCCCCTCACACTGGAGCGAGCGAATCAATTCAACATTGAGAAATGACAGGACTTTTTTTTTTTTTAAATAGTTTTTTTTATTACGCCTCTGATTAAGGAAAACGTGTGGCATAAAGAAGTGATCCAAAATGGCGACTTCCATAAAGCTTCTCAGTAAGAACAAGGAACATTGTTGACCAATGCTGATAAAGGACAGCTGTACTCCAGCAGGCAGGCTCTTGAAATGGGAGGGTCTACTCAGTAAGGAATTGCAGGGAATTAAGAGGAGAATTTTAAACTTAAGGCCAAAGTAGCTGAGTTGGAAAAAAAAGTCCCCCATTTAGCTGCATTGGAGAATATTTCCAACTTACATTGGTCTAAAAGTTGAAGTCCCAGACTCAGTACCTATAAGTTATTTCTGAATTGTGTTTGTCATCCCTTGGAAGTCATATGTAATCCATTAAATAATGCACTTGAAAGACAACTTCAGCAAACATTTACATTGAGCTCTATCAGGGGGCGGAAATGTTGTTTAGAATCTTGGGTCAGACGGCTGAAATCTAATACGGATCAAAGAGGGCTCAATAAGGTATGTTATTTGTATTCTTTCATTAAAGGGTCTCTATCATCATATTGTGAATGTAGAGAATAAAAAATGATTGGAAATGCTCTAAACGTTGTTTTAGCAGAATTGAAAGTAAATGCCTAAATTAGGGGAAAATGTGGTTTAAATGTGTGTGTGGAGTCTCCTGTGGCATGATAGGCAAATTACATATATCCCATTGAAAACCAGTTCATTGGCATACTCTACATTCATAATATAAGCAATATTTAGGTGATATCGGAGGCGTCACTGAGGTTGGGGTCACACGGTGCAGTAACTCATGTTGTCACCCTCTGGGATTTTACCATGCCAAACAGATTCCTTAGTAATGCCAGTCAGATGGCCCATTAAATATGCCACACACAGGAGACAAATAACTATGCCACACACAGGAGCCCCATAAATATGCCACATACAGGAGCCCCACAAATTATGCCACATACAGGAGCCCCACAAAATATGCCACATACAGGAGACAATTAACTATGCCACACACAAGAGCCCCATTAATAATGACACACGCAAGAGCCCCATTTATAATCCCACATACAAGAACCCGACAAATTATGCCACATACAGGAGCCCATTAACTATGCCACACACAGGAGCCCCATTAATAATCCCACATACAAGAACCCGACAAATTATGCCACATACAGGAGCCCATTAACTATGCCACACACAGGAGCCCCATTAATAATGCCACACACAAGAGCCCCATTAATCGAATGTCAGCGATATTGTACGTGTATGGTAGGTGCTATAGCTCACACTGCTGCGCATGTGCAGTAACCAGTCTTCAGTGTCTTAGAATGGAAGTGGAGCTTGGTGGGACAGCGGGGCTGCCTTTCAAAATCAGTACAGTCCCACGCAAAGTGGGACAGTTAGGATGCATACACGATTTAATTTATGTACAGTAAGAAATTATGCTCTTTTACATGCAGAACAGGTTACTGATTACAGCCCTCTAGTATACATTTTCTATAAGTATCCCTGAACAAAATGGCGTCTGGGCACTCGAGTTTCAGTATATTTCATCGGCTGCGAACAATATTTTTAGTTTTGTTTTTCAGGTTTGTTTTCCTAATATTTTAATGTTGTCAAGGTTAAAGTACATTTGTTCACTGCTATGTGTATCAAACCTCTGTGTATATAGTACACAGATTGTAAATGCACATATGTTTACTAAACAGTCTCTTCGTGGCACTGTAGGTCAGCATTCTGGGAAGAACAGAGGCAGGATTATGTTTTTACCCTTCCAGGAACTGAAATAACAAGGAAGTACCACTTCTCTTTTAGTATGAGCCCATATTGCTACACACTTCATGTACACAGCACAAAACATTTGATCTCTTTTTAACCTCTTAGTGTCATGACATTTTGACCTTGTCTTACCCTCGGTGACATGGGCTGTTCTGCGGTGTTTGTGTTTAGCATTCATTTTTATTATTTCTTCTTTTAACGTACCCACACAAAATTATATATTGTTTTTATCGGAATAAAAAGAGATTTCCGTCTATACCATTATTTTGATCATATCATACAATGTTATATATAAAAAATTATAAAATATGGTGAAAATATAAAAAAGTTAACATTTTATTTAAAAAATTGTGTACTCATCTACAAAAACTAATAAAAAAATGGATAAATACTTTCTTATATTTGTCCTGAGTTTATAAATAGCCCATGTTTTATGTTTTGTTTGCTTTTTTTGCCAAAGTTACAGTTTAATAAGTACCAGTAGTGCAATGCTATTTGAATTTTTTTTTTTTTCATAACTAGAGTTGAGCGAACCCGAACCGCAAAGTTCGGGTTCGTACCGAACATTACGATTTTTGAACCTAGGGTTTGGCGATTCATATCGCCTAAACAAATTTAAAATTACAAGCCCCCCCCCCCCCCGGTCCCCACCCATTGCCCGCGGGTGGGGACCCTAATAATGTTAGGGGGGACCTAATGTGTCCCCCCCCTGGTCCCCACCCATTGCCGGCGGGTGGGGACCCTATAATAATAATGAGGGTGGGACCTAGTGTCCCCCCCCCGGTCCCCACCGATGAGCGGCGGGTGGGGACCACAAATAAAGTGACTTGGGGTTCCCAGCCCCTAGTCACTTCCCCCCCAATAAAAAAAATGCCTACTTCCCACCCTAACCCTAATAATAGTGAGGGGGGTGGGCAATAAACTAACCTGTAAAAAAATAACAATTTCATACTTACCATTTGATGTCTTCTTTTTTCTTCCTTTATTTAGCCCCCAAAAAGGCCAAATAAAAAACCATAATACGCGCCGCAACTGTTAAAACCACCTGCCGCTCATGGGTGGGGACCGGGGGGGGGGACATTAGGCAACCCCCCCTCATTGTTATTATAGGTTCCCCACCCGCCGGCAATGGGTAGGGACCGGGGGGGACATTATGTCCCCCACTCATTATTATTATAGGGTCCCAACCCGCCGGCAATGGGTAGGGACCGGGGGGGACATTAGGTCCCCCCCTCATTATTATTATAGAGTCCCCACCCGCCGGCAATGGGTGAGGACAGGGGGGGGGACACATTAGGTCCCCCCCTCATTATTATTATAGGGTCCCCACCCGCCGGCAATGGGTGAGGACAGGGGAGGGGACATTAGGTCCCCCCCTCATTATTATTATAGGGTCCCCACCCGCCGGCAATGGGTGGGGACCGGGGGGACATTATTGGGTTTGGGGTCGGGGTCAAGTTTGACCCCGAACCCAGACTTTTTTTTCGGAGTTCGGCCGAACCCGCCGAACCCGAACATCCAGGTGTCTGCTCAACTCTATTCATAACTAAAAACTCTGTTTGAAATGGAAAGGGAGCTATACAAAGGTAGATAGAGTACCAGACAATACTATAAACTATAAGAGAGAAGTGCCAGCTAATACTATAAGAGAGAAGTGGCAGCTAATACTAAAAGAGAGAAGTGCCAGCCAATACTATAAGAGAGAAGTGCCAGCCAATACTATAAGAGAGAAGTGCCAGCCAATACTATAAGAGAGAAGTGCCAGCCAATACTATAAGAGAGAAGTGCCAGCTAATACTATAAGAGAGAAGTGGCAGCTAATATTTAAAAGAGAGAAGTGGCAGCTAATACTAAAAGAGAGAAGTGGCAGCTAATACTAAAAGAGAGAAGTGGCAGCTAATACTAAAAGAGAGAAGTGGCAGCTAATACTAAAAGAGAGAAGTGCCAGCTAATACTAAAAGAGAGAAGTGCCAGCTAATACTATAAGAGAGAAGTGCCAGCTAATACTATAAGAGAGAAGTACCAGCTAATACTATAAGAGAGAAGTGCCAGCTAATACTATAAGAGAGAAGTGCCAGCTAATACTATAAGAGAGAAGTGCCAGCCAATACTATAAGAGAGAAGTGCCAGCCAATACTATAAGAGAGAAGTGCCAGCTAATACTATAAGAGAGAAGTGCCAGCTAATACTATAAGAGAGAAGTGCCAGCTAATACTATAAGAGAGAAGTGCCAGCCAATACTATAAGAGAGAAGTGCCAGCTAATACTATAAGAGAGAAGTGCCAGCCAATACTATAAGAGAGAAGTGCCAGCCAATACTATAAGAGAGAAGTGCCAGCTAATACCGTATTTGCTCGATTATAAGACGACCCTGATTATAAGATGACACCCCCAAATTTGTACATTCCTTTAGGAAAAAAACTAAAAGCCTGATTATAAGACTACCCTATAGGAAAAAAGTTTAACTTGTATATATGTAAATAGCTTTTTAATATTTAATAAAAATGTTATATTATACAAATGCATTTCTTGTTTTTATTTGCTTTTATGTGCCAATGCGGCCTCTCTCCTGCTCCCCCAGCTGTCTTTCCCCCCAGCGTTGTCTCTCTCTCCCCCCAAAACTTCTCTCTCTTGTCTCTATCTATCCCCCCTCCCCTTTTCTCTCTGTCCCCCTCCCTCCCCTTGTCTGTGTCTCCCCCCCTTGTCTGTCTGTGCCCTCCCCCCTCCCCCTCCCTTTGTCTCTCTCTATCCCCCCCTCCCCTTTTATCTCTGTCCCCCTCCCTCCCCTTGTCTGTGTCTCCCCCCCCCCTTTGTCTGTCTGTGTCCTCCCCCCTCCCCCTATCTTTGTCTCTTTCTCCCCCCCCCTCCCCTTGTCTGTCTGTGTCCTCTTCCCACCACCCTCCCCCTTACCTGGTTTCGTTCCCTGGTGGCTAGTGGGGGCAGCTGGTGCAGACATCCTCCATGCTGCCCGACACGGCAGTCTATTATGACGGACAGCTGGTCCGTCATAATAGACTTCCGTGTCGGGCAGCATGGAGGATGTCTGCACGTATCGTGCTGACATCCCCCAGCTGCCCGATTCACCCTGGGGGCTAGTGGGGCAGCAGAGGATGTCTGCGCGATGAGCGCAGACCTCCCCTGCTGCCGCCCGGCACGATCGCCGGGACTTCTTTGATGAAAGCGGAAGTACCCGGCTTCATCATAGAAGCCCCGGCGGTCGTGCCGGGTGGAAGCAGGGGAGTCTTCGCTCATCGCGCAGACATCCCCTGCTGTTAGAGAGGGGGATCCAGGTCCCCTGCAGCTCTGCTGAGGACCTGGATCCATGTCTTATAGTCTGACCTCAATTTGAGGTCAGATTATAAGAAGACCTCGAATGTAAGACGAGGAGGATTTTTCTGAAAAAAACCTAGTCTTATATTCGAGCAAATACGGTACTATAAGAGAGAAGTGCCAGCTAATACTATAAGAGAGAAGTGCCAGCTAATACTATAAGAGAGAAGTGCCAGCTAATGCTATAAAGAGAGAAGTGGCAGCTAATACTATAAGAGAGAAGTGGCAGCTAATACTATGAGAGAGAAGTGCCAGCTAATACTATAAGAGAGAAGTGCCAGCTAATACTATAAGAGAGAAGTGCCAGCTAATACTATAAGAGAGAAGTGCCAGCTAATACTATAAGAGAGAAGTACCAGCTAATACTATAGAGAGAAGTGCCAGCTAATACTATAAGAGAGAAGTGCCAGCTAATACTATAAGAGAGAAGTGCCAGCTAATACTATAAGAGAGAAGTGCCAGCTAATACTATAAAGAGAAGTGCCAGCCAATACTATAAGAGAGAAGTGCCAGCTAATACTATAAGAGAGAAGTGGCAGCTAATACTATAAGAGAGAAGTGCCAGCTAATACTATAAGAGAGAAGTGCCAGCTAATACTATAAGAGAGAAGTACCAGCTAATACTATAAAGAGAAGTGCCAGCTAATACTATAGGAGAGAAGTGCCAGCTAATACTATAAGAGAGAAGTGCCAGCTAATACTATAAGAGAGAAGTGCCAGCTAATACTATAAGAGAGAAGTGCCAGCTAATACTATAAAGAGAAGTGCCAGCCAATACTATAAGAGAGAAGTGGCAGCTAATACTATAAGAGAGAAGTGGCAGCTAATGCTATAAGAGAGAAGTGCCAGCTAATACTATAAGAGAGAAGTGGCAGCTAATACTATAAGAGAGAAGTGGCAGCTAATACTATAAGAGAGAAGTGGCAGCTAATACTATAAGAGAGAAGTGCCAGCTAATACTATAGGAGAGAAGTGCCAGCTAATACTATAAGAGAGAAGTGCCAGCCAATACTATAAGAGAGAAGTGCCAGCTAATACTATAAGAGAGAAGTGCCAGCTAATACTATAAGAGAGAAGCTTGTGAAAGAGGAAGATAGTTCTGGCTAGTGGGGATTCAGTTTAACTTTAAAATAAAGACTGAATCTGTAATCTTTTGCATGTGCACAATGATATGGCTGTTTCAGTTCTAGATGAAATAGATCCATTCTGTACGGATATTCCCTCCATGATGATATTCATTACATCTGCCAGCTCTTTTCTAGAAAATCTTTCTTCATTTCTGGATGTTTATGTTTGAAATTGAAACAGTTCGTTCATCAGTTACAATCACCTGTTGCCACAAAATTGGTGATGTAAACGTCTGTATGAGAGATAACCACAAGCGGTTCTGTAATACAGCCGGAGCACTTGCTGAGTATAATGGGGGGGGAGGGGGGGGGGGTGTTTGTGCTGTCTCCTGCTTATGACATCACTATGGTATTTTAAAAACATCTACATTAGACCACAGGATGTGATTAAATCTCCCTTATTTTCATCTAATAAAGGATATAACAGCTTTAAGAAACATTGTCAATGTTTAGTTGTGGGCTGATATTTCTACTTATTACCTATACATTGTGCAGGCTCAAAACTCATCAGGTCTGTCCCTGCATAATTGAAATTAAAGTCAGAGAGACAAAATGTTCATCTCACCTCAACCAGGGCCACTTTAAAACCCTAGTGGGCCCTGGGCAAAGTCTTTAGCAGTGGGCCCCCTCGACTAAAATGTTCTAAATTTGCATTGTAAAAAACTGTACGTAAATGTAAACTTTTTAATATCAAATGCAACTATTTTCATATCACTTTCATCTATTTATATATGTAATAAAAATGTTGCTGAAAAATTGCATTTCTTGGTTTTATTCCTTTTATTCTGCACCCACATTGCACCTAAAGGACTTCACACAGCACCATACAGTACACACAGCACTTGGCATGTACCTATATTGCACCCACAGCACTTAGCTTGCACTCATATTGCACCCACACAATTTGGCATGCCACAGTGTGAATTTGCCCCACAGAACATACCACAGTGTCACTTTGTCCCACAGAACTGCAGAAAAAGCTACAGTGTCACTTTCCCCCATAGTACATGTTATTTTGCTCCACAGAACATGCTACAGAATCACTTTGACAATTAAAATAAGCCACTGTCAGGTACCAATTAACATACCACAGTCACTTTGTTATTAACATAGAGTACCAGCCAATACTATAACCTTGTTTGTCCACTAAATATGCCACAGCTTGCCCATTAATAAGCCAGTGTTATTTTGCCATTAATAAGCCACAACCAATTTACCCAATAATATGCCAGTGTTATTCTGCCATTAAAAAAAATCACAATTTGCCAGTATTATTTTGCCGTTAATAAGCCACAGCCAATTTGCCCAATAATATGCCAGTATTATATTGCCATTAATAAGCCACAACCAATTTGCCCAATAATATGCCCGTTTTATTTTTCTATAATAAGCCACAGTTAGTTTGCCTAATAATATGCCCGGTTTATTTTGCCATAATAAGCCACAGCCAATTTGTCCCTTAATATGCCACCTTCCTCCCACCTTCCCCAGTACTCCCCTCCTGGCTGCTCCATGATTGAGGCACTTGCCACAGCATTTTACTTCATGCAACGCAGTTGCCCAAACACTAGATTGCATGCACAGCACCAGCTACAGCACCAGATTACACTCACACAGTTGCCACAGCACTTGATACCACCCACAGCACTAGGTGGCATGCACAGCACCAAATTGCACCCTCAGCACCAGATTTCACTTGCCACAGCACCATATACCAGATTGTACCCACAGCAGGGGCCACAGCACTAGATTGCACCCAAAACCCTTACCACAGCACCAGCTACAGAAATAACCCAATGGCACAAGATATAAACCCACTGCACCAGATACAGATCCACAGCATTTTATATAATACCACAGCAGCAGATATAAACTGACCACACTAGATATAACCTCAGGGCACCAGATATAGATCCAGAGCTCTAGCTGAAACTCCACAGCACCAGATACAACAACATAGCAAAGATATAACCCCACAGCACCAGATACAACACTATAGCACACAATATAAGCACAAAGCAACAGATAACACCCAAATTCCCAAAACCATGACATTTCTTTATATCTTTTCCCCTTTTTTATATGCTTTATTCCTCAATGTTTGCCATCTCTTTTCCCATCATGTTATGTGTTTTATTCCTCCATGTCCATACCCAATAATATGCCACTATTTATTTTGCCATTGCTTAAACTCACTTTTTATTTGTTTTAATTTTCAATGTTATATACATTACAGAGTCCTGCATCTCACATTTTGTGAATAGCTCCCAGGAGCTTGTAGAATTGAAAATATCCTATCCTGGTTTATATGGTTTGATGCATCTCTAGCAAGACTTATATCTCATGGTTTCTTTATGCTATTTAAATGACAACCCACCCTCCATAATCCTTAAAAAGAACAGATACATGTGTATTTTAGTTAAAATCACAAGACGTCTGTTTATACCTGGGAACCATATGGCTCCTCCTCACCCATGACAGTGGCATTGCAAACTGTTTTACCATGCTCTGTACACAGTAGTGTATGTGCGCGCATTGCCATTTGCAGTGTTATTTACGAATTAAATGAATGAATCCCACGTGTAGGAATTATCTTATTGTGTGAAACAGCGTCAAAACATTTACTAAAATCTGAATAGGCTCCATACAGCGTGTAGCCGTTACCTGTTATTTAAGATTAATGATGTATGGTGCCTCAGATTTAGCACATTATTAATAGGTAAACATCTTGGCTTTCAATGGTGATTCAGTACATGCTGATCAGATTCAATGGACGGTTGTTCCCAGAGCTGGCCCTGCTGTCCTTGTCCAAAGGTATTATATCATTTTTCCAAATCCCCAGCTGACTCTCAGTTGTACATACAAAGCCGTCAATTTTTACGTTTCATTAAATTCATCCATGCTTTAAAATATAGATAAATGGACTAATATTCATGGCCTCCCTCAACAATGGACTGTACAGACTAAGCATCCTGCTCTGTAGGCACTTTGTACTTATATAGTATTATATACTTAAGGGTCTATTCAATAAAGAGAGAATTGCAGAGACTTGAGTTGGGAATTTCAAACTTTAGGCCAATCAAGCTGAGTTTGATAAACTCTCCAATGCTGCTGAATGGAATAATGTTTGCAACTCTACTTGCTACTTTGGCCATCCCAATAACCTGCACTTCTATGTTGATTGAGTAGAACCTGTACATTTTCCAAAATAACAAATAGAGAGGAAACGTAACTGGAAAACCCAGGGTCGCTTGTGAACAATAGGTTTTTGTACGCACTCCAGAGAATTCCAGAGAGCTCATTAAAGGGAATAATAGATGTTTTCATTGCCATGTGAGCAAATAAGAACATTAAATAAAGCATATAAATTAACTTAAGGAAATATATACACAGGGATACATTACGGCCCAGTAGAATTTAAGTCCAGGTTTTATGCTTAGCATGATTTATTGATTTGACCTAACCATAAGCAACCCAGATGCATTGGACTGCTACTACCAAGATGCCATGGTGCTTAGCCAAAGGCTGAACCTCTGCGGAAATGTTGTTTGCCTATCCCTTTCTTTGTGCAGTGACTTTTTTTGTGTGAATTGTCCCTACTGTTTGGTGGTCAGGTTTCTTTTTTATCATTGCTTTACTAGACCCTTCTTGAATTTCCTGTATTCAAGTTACAGGATAATTTGCAGCCATGGTACTGTATTCCATTGCAATTCCGAATAAAAGGATGTGTTGCAGTAGTTTAATTTCTTTCTACAAGACTAAACATTTTAATATTAGTAGCAATTATTGAAATCTCTAACTACTCTAAATGTGCCCCTGGGGTAGAGAGATCTGGCCCCATTGTTCTTGACATACATTACTGATAACTGAGTTGACATTTAAAGGGACTCAGTCACTTAAATATTGTTTATACTGTGAATGCAGAAAAAACTAAACTTTGTAAGATTACTTCTCAATCAGGGTTACCATCAGAAATTTTGGGGCACCTTACAAATAGTCTGGGCCCCCCCCCCACCCCACATGAATAAACCACCCATTCCCAAATCTCACCCCTGGTGGTACTGCTAATTTGTAGGAGGCTTGCCCTTATGTATATATATATATATATATATATATATATATATATATATATATATATATATATAAAGACCCAGCTGACGCGTTGTGGGGAAGGATGTGAGCACATCTGATGCCCCTCTTCTCTTGTCACAACGTGCCTTTACCACTGCAGATGACCCCATGCCTCACTGACAGGGAGACATTGCTGTACCCACCCCCAAAAACAGCCTGGTGCCGGGCGTCCTGAAGTGATAGTCGGCCGATTACTTGACTGGGACCAAATAATGAAACAAAAAAAATGCTGTTTGGTTAAAAATTAAGGCGACCCTGATTATAAGGCTATTATTACATTACATTACCATTTATTTAAATAGCGTTAATTTACGTAGCGCTAGGTATAGAGAATAGAAGGAACGACATACTAAGTTAGACACACTAGAAACAGACTGGTACATGAGATAGAGAACCCTGCTCGCAAGCTTATATTAAAAGGATTATAAGGCCCCACAAACTTAATTTCTGGAGAATCTGTATAAAAAAAAGTTTTGCAAGTAAATATATTTTGACTTAAGGATTTCAGAACCGCTGGACCCTTACTAGACTGTACCCCACCTTGTACTCAGAACAAATGTATATGTTCAAATTCAAGACAATCTAATAACAAACATAATGAGGGTTTTGTATAAAGTACAGTTCTGTGGCAAATCTTTAAATAAGTGCCAGTCTCCATGGAAAGTTTTAATTGATTGCTCCAAGTTTAGAAATCCCGAGGCCCAGCTAGTTATTTAAGTGTTTACCATGAGATACTGCCGGGGAGTTCTCCAAGCGCCATTGTCTTATTTGAGGTGCTAATGCAATGGCAATGAGTCATTATAAAACAGTATAGCTACATATTGTGCAACTGCACTTCTCATACCCCAAAAGCCTTTTGTACAATTTTACAAACAATTAAAACAAATTCCTTATTTGAGGAGGGCAACATGGTAAAATTGGCTTTTTTAATAGCAGTGGGGCATTGGACGCTACATTGCACAGCTACAGATTACTTATAAATGTATATGATAGCTATTGAATGGCCATTAAAAGAAGAAAAACTACCACAACTAGAGGACATAGTCTTAAATTAGAGGGGCAACGATTTAAAAGTAATATCAGGAAGTATTACTTTACTGAGAGGGTAGTGGATGTATGGAATAGCCTGCCAGCAGAAGTGGTAGAGGTAAACACAGTCAAGGATTTTAAGCATGCGTGGGATGGACACAAGGCTATCCTAGCTATAAGACCGGGAACGGGGGACTAATAAAAGTACTCAAAAAAATTGGGCAGACAAGATGGACCGAATGGTTCTTATCTGCCGACACATTCTATGTTTCTATCTCAGCTTCTAATCATGTTTGACATATTTATATAATATATTATGTGATATCAATCCAGCCTTGCTTCATTAGCTCTATAAACTGATAGGGTAATTACAATACAGTGTCCATTCTAACTCTTTTTACACTTTTTTACAGCGTTTAATCTAAGACACCTTGTTTCCTTTTTCCACCCTTGCCTCCATTTGCTTGTTTTAGTTTCTGTTCAATATATTTAAATTCTCTGGGATTTTGTTTTTGTTTTGTTTTTTTGTCTTTTCTACCATTTTTTTTTCTTTTTTGTGACCCTAACATCATCATTTTTTAGCAGTTACATTGTTACCAGTAACACCCTGAGCTCTGTGTATCATCTGTATAATAGTGCTCAGTATGAAAGCCACTTTGATCATTTCCATTTTCAATGTAATGGTTATAATGTTACAATTTATCAGATGAGGTAACTTCATACAGTAAAATATAAAACAATAGAATGGCAATATATATTTTTTTTTTTTTAGTAAAGTTTGGTTGCTTTTTAACATAGTATAACATTTACATTTTTTAATGCAGTATGGCAGGAGGGGCTACAATTTTTCAGAAGTGGGCCACATTAAATATTTGTATTTACAGTAATGTTAAAGAACAGTATATATAAGCCAGGGAAAATGTCTTATATTTAATTCTGCAGTAATATAAAAGCAGCCCAATTTGTTTAAATTAACTTTTACATTGTTAGTGAAAAATGTACAGTTAAGTCAGTTGGGACTCACTTTGCTGTGAAATGGACATCACATTTTAAACAAGTATATATATATCAGTGATTATATCAGTTGTGGGTTCTAAATGTGTGGCAGTCTCCATGGCAACCTATGGAACGTTCCAATTGTTGAGATGACCCTATCACTTAGTTCCCTTACTTGTCCTTTAATGACTTTGTATAGACCCTAGGCCATGTTTCATATATAGATATAATCTTTCACATTATCTTGGACAGTGCTGTAATATAGTGATATTATTTTGTACATTAAAATATACAGATTGAGAGAATTATTTGAAAGAAACTTACCATTTGCATTCTTAAATCGTTCAAGGTCTACTTTGGGTGGCCTCAAGGGCTTCTGTGGTGCAGGGCCTAATTTATACAAAGGCGGCAGAGGTTTCCGCTTGGTTTCTGATGGGTCCTTTGGTTCCTTTGATTTGGCCTGCAAGCTGGGAAGCTGACTGGTTGGGTGCTCCCGTGGGAATCTTGAATTAAAATCTTGAGTTATTTTGCTTTGAAAATCTTTGGCTTGAAGGTTTGGGCCATTCTGTTCCTCCTTGGTTTGCTTCAGAAAAGGGCTTTGGACGGATTTAGTTCCCGTAGATCTTAATTTCACATGCGAAAAAGATGGCGGTTGAGAGCTTGGGGCCTGCTCGTTTTCTGTTGGTTCTTTGGACTGTTTTAAAGGCTTATTATCAAAAGAGCTTGAATTGGTTTTGGTCAAAGCAACATTTTTGCTAAACACGTTCTCAGTGGGTGATGCAGTGACATTCACTGGCGGTTTTGCCATAAATGGTGGCTTTTTGGGAAATGTAGATTTTGATTCGCTATCTGTGGCCAAGTTAAGTCCCCGTATCGCAGACGGTTTGGGAAATGCAGGTTTTTCCTCATTTTCCTTGTGCTCAGGCTGAAATGTGGACTTGATTGCCCCAAATTTATTTTCTGGTGGGGTGCTTGCACCAAAGGGTGTCTTATATCCGATAGGTTTTGGAAATGTAGCTTTTGTTTCCTCCTTTTGCAGATCGGGAGATTTAAACCCAGTTGGTTTAGGAAAGGTAACTTCCTTGTTAGCATGGAAAGAGCCTCCGATTCTACTTACCCCCACACCGGGGCGTGCAATTGGAGGTTTCACTTCATCTGTTACAGGTTTCGGTCCATAGTTCGGCTTGGGAGATGCAGGCTTTTTGAGTGGAACTCCTGAAGGTGGATTGGTAAAGATGGCTTTTCTGGCTTGGATTCCCTGTAATCCAGGGTGCCCCAGGGCTGCCTCTTTATCATCCATGGGACAGGGTGCGGAGTTAAACTTAGCTGCAAGTGACTTCACATTTGTGCCTGCAGCCTGCGAGAAAAAAAGAAAGAAGCAACGAAACAAACAAAATAGAGGTGAAGTGAGAAATGTTGCAGTTAACACCGTCATTGCAGCTCTTTCAAAGGTTTCCTGGTTTGAGGCTTGCAACTGAGCTGATTGGATAGAACATATTGTAACATTTCCTCTATGGCTAAATCATTTTGCTCTTTTAGTCTGATCTTTATTTTATTTTTTTGGGGCAGTATTTAGTTATTTTTGCTGTCACTTTTATATTTTTTTCAATTTTGATCAAAATGAATTTAATCTGATGTAGCCAAGTGTATATATTCACACAGCCAGTGTATTTTGTACTGAATGCATATAGATGGTTCATATTACAATACATTTAGAATTATCTGTAGAAGGCAATCATTTTATGCAGCACTTTGAGGGCTTAGAATGTCTACTGATTAAAGAGAGAATTACAGGGAAATGATGTCAAAGTAAAACAGCGATACCAGCGCTTAGGTCACAATCTTAGCAGCACATGAAGCAGTGTGTCCCTATATTACACACAAAAAACAATATACAGAACAAAGAAATACAAAAAGTGCGCTGTAAGATATACTGTGGTATAAATATTGATAATAAAACACCTTTGGTGAGAATTGTGTGATAGATTCAAATCTCGTGAGTGCATCTCCCCAGGGGGAGCATATAAGTCTCTCCTGTTTCATTCTATCATCACACAATACTCATCACAGGGAAATGAGACAGGAATTTTAAACTCTAGGTCAATGTAGCCAAGCTGAAAATATTCTCTTGTGCAGCAGAATGGGAGAGTTTTTCCAACTCAACTACTCTGTCCTTCATTTTTAAATTCCCATCATAATTCACTGCAAATCTCTCTTTACTGAGTAGATGCCTAGATAGACTGAAACACAGCAATACATAGGATAAGGAGAGCCCTGTTAGAAAATGTATCAAATATAATGATAAAAAATGGATAAAGTATAACATAGTTGTGACATCACCTTGTAAGCAAACTAATAATTACATTTTTAGAGCTTTCCAATTAGCAATTAAAAAAAAAAAAATTACAATAAAAACCTTATAAAAGAATTAAAATAAAATGGAATAAACCAAATGCAATTGCATATACAACCAGTGTATTTGTATTTTATATGCCAATGCTCAATAATCAAGTTTTTAGATTGGTTACAATGTTCCAGTTTCTATAACACAGAGCTCATACCCATCTGTTGTCGTTACTGTTCTTTTGAAGTGTGCTTTTTGGAACACACCAGGGTATTTCTTATAGCACATTCATTTTATTCTTCCTGTTTGTTTTTTTGATATGCAGATCAACTACTTTTCAACTGGAAATTTGTAAATTGCACAAGGTGATGTCATAAACATGAGACACCATAGCCACTTCTAAAAGATAACATTTCTCCTAATTCATGTATTAGTTTGCAATCCTGCTAACACAATGTGTACATCATTTTCAGATCTCTACATACAAGTCAGTTTAGAAGGAACAAAAATATTGGTTATACGTTAAGGTTGCTCTTGATAACCACACATTAATTACACATTATCAGGGGCTGGCTAAACTTGAGCAGTATTTTTATTAGTTTTGGAAGGTTAAAAAAAATACTTTGTTGGTAGATTTTGTAAGCGGCACTCGGCCACAACATTTACCTTTTAGAGAATGTACATGCTTTCTATGCAGAATAAAAATAAATGAATTGTAAGATAACAGTATGAAATAATGTTTTTGGTTATTTATTACACTTAATTGAGTGTTTAGTGGTAAATTTGTATTCCCACTTAATAAAAAAAGACTTAATTGTATAGTTTTAAATTAATTTGGAAATGACCCACTTTTTTTCTTGCAAGTGAAATAATTATTAAAATTTAAATAAATGCGTATTTTTCATTTCTGTATCTAGTTATGTTGAAGCTTGTACTGAATCTCCCAATCAGATCTCAGCATTTGGCTGGAGTCTGGGAGTAAAAAAACAAAAAATATTTTAAAATGTTTCAAACAAGCAAATAGCAAAGTCTCCAGAATGATCACAATACTTGCAATGTGGGAATAAATCTATTGCACAGGCTCCTTACAAAGCTTCTTTTTTTTTTTTACGTCAGGTGTACAGCTAGGGTTGCTACCACAGCTATATTTTACTGGAATCATATAACTTGTTCATGCTGTACTGCAGTGTGTAGAAGTCATATGTGACCAGATAGGAATCAAATATCTAATCAAGTAGTGGATCCCACAGAACCACGTCAATTAGTTCCTTGAGTTCCATCTGACCACGTATTACAATAATGGTTAAACTATGGCACAGGTGGCACTCTGAGACCTCTAAGATGGCTCTCAGCATGGGCCTATAGAATCACCATCAATTATGACCCAAGACTGACATTTGTAGATATTAGGCAGTTTAGTGCACGTTTTCTACTTCCTCACTGGTGCAAGAGAAATTATAGGAACGGAAGGAGAGTAAGATATATTTTTTTTTTGGAAGGGGGGAGTATAAATAAGAATGTTATAATTGTCTTTTATGATAAGACATACTAGACATTATAAAAATTTATACTATGTGTTTTACAAATTTGGAATATATAAATATCTTGAATAAAGAAATAAGAAAAAAAGACTGAGCAGGATGGCTGATACTGATGGGCATTATAATGCCTGCAATGAGAGCGAACTTTTAAAGTCTCATCTTGACTTTGTGCAGATGACTGGGGAGTCAAGTTCAAAAATGTTCAGTCACTGACTTTACTTTCTCACACTGCACAAACACATGCTAAAGTTATATGTGGCCATGAAGAAAAGACAGAGGTGACAATCCTGCATACAGCATAGTTTCCAACATCGGCCATGTTTCCAGGGACACATATTTGTTCCACATGCTGCAGAAAGAGCATGCAATGTGCAGCCTGGCAGTATGTAGGATTGATATACACACAGACACAATCCAATTAATTAATTGTGCTAGGTCCTATGAGATCTCCATCCTGATTAATTAATTGGATTCTGTCTGTGCATATATCCATCCTATGTACTGCCCGGCTGCACTTTACATGCTCTTTCTGCAGCATGTGGAACAAATATGTGTCCCTGGAAACAGGGCCGATGTTGGCAACTATGATACAGCTCAGATTAAAGGGCAGCCAGTGTCACATGACGTTTACCTGCTTTCCTACATAATGTAGTTGTGTACAGAAAGAGCCAGTGAATTAATCAATGAGGGGATACATTAAGAAGTACCTTGAATAATTAACTGATTTACTGATGTATTGTGCATACTCTGTAGGGAAGCATATTTGAATTATGAACATGTGTGTATGGAACAAATGTATGCGTGATCCTTTCTTTGAGGGAGACATAACTTTTACATGCAGAATGTATAATTCATGTGTGTTCAGCTGTAAATTAACCAATATAGTACATATGGTATAGACACTTTAATTACCCGGTCCCGCTTATTAACGTTTGCATTTTACATTCTGCAAGGGAACAGGTAAGAATTACAAGGATCCTCAAACTCTGCTTGCTGGCCTACCAATCCTAGCTGTGTACCTGCAGATGTGTGCAAGGCTCCTGTGTAATATATTTGTGCGCACATTGCAAGTTCAGTTATTGTTTGGGACACTTTGCTTTTTTTTGCTCTGTTTGAAATATATTAAAGGTCACTTCCCCCTCCTCCCAGATGCTGCAACCCTAATATGTGTGAGTAAATTAATATACACATTTTTATAATTCACTTTAATTTGCATGAAAAAGGTATGTTACAATCATGTCAGTATTGTCCTTTATGTGCCCATCTAACCCCCTTGGGGGGATCTACATTTGTGACCCGTTTGGAATAAACTCTTTACAGATGTGACTGATGTACCTGCTACAGTAGCCACAGTTGACTCCTGTATCAAAGTACAAATTGTAAAACCTTGTCTACCTGGCACATAATATGATTCACCTTTTACATCTATACTGACTCAATTATATGTAACAGACTTTTTTTTTTTGGTCTTGTGTGTTGTAAATCCATGTAAGAGACAAGTCCACTGACAAGTCCTGTCTGACCTTCTAATGTGGGGAATCAGATGAGATTCAAAAGCACAGATTAGCCTCTAAATTCTGAACACTTTTAATACACAATCCTTCCTAATGCAATGGGCTAGATGGTGTCCAATCACAATGTCGCTTGGAGCACCCATCAGTTCTATGTGTCATTAGGTGGATAACAGAGAAGGCAGATATTTTGTAAATCTGGAAGAGGAAGAGTTGTGCATGTTAAAAAGCAAGCAGTATTAAGGAAGTAACTAATGTTGCAAGGCAGGTCATGTGTATTAGCATATGAAGCAAAATACATCTGTTTGTCTTACAAAAAGTGAGGCGCTACAAATCCCTGACAAAATATAAAACTACACAGCAATATTAAGATATATAACATGCATTTCTTGTTTGTATTTACTTTTATTTGCAAATATGACCCCAGACTTAGCCAATGCATCGCCCCCCACAGCCATCTGCCCACCAGCCTTAGTCAATGCTGCCCCCACCCCTCCAGACTCAACCAATGCTCCCTCCCCCAGACTTAGCCAATGCTGTTTCCCCCCTCTCCCCCTCCCCCAGACTTCCCCCAGACTTAGCCAATGCTGTCTCATTCCTCTATCCCCCCAAGACTTAGCCAATGCTGTGGCTGATGGCTAGTGGGGTCAGCCGGTGGTTGTCTGCATGAAATACGCAGACATCCTCCAGTGCTGCCTGACATTTCCGTCTTCTATGATGGACCAGCGGAAGGCCACGTGACCTCCTAGTTTCCATAATAGAATTCCCGGCAGAAATGCCCATACTGCCCACACTAGCTGAGTAAAAGTCTTTTTTTTGCTGCAGGAACCAATGAGAATAATTTCATTCAAATAAATGGAATTTCCTGTCTCTCTAGTGATGTTATCAGATAATGAGTTGCACTGTTAAGAGATCCTACTGTGTACAAGTGCAAGGTCACTTAGAGTCCATACAATGTATTCAATTTCAGGAGCACAGGAAGTGACTAAATGAAGCAAAACTATATATCCTGAGTGTCTATATAATCAGTGCTACTGCACCTGCAGCAAACATGCAACAATCACTGGGGAGGGCTTGAGTCAAATATGAAATATATGATTTATGCAGAATGCCTGCATTCAATTACACTGGAAAAAAGCCTATGCACTATACAGTGATCTTCATCTGGCACCAAAGTGATTTGGGGACTAGACTGACCCTTTAATATCACATAAACTGTAGTTTTGTGTAGATATTTCTTTCCAGAAAATTATTAAAGGGAGATAATGCCAGCAGATGTGTAGAAATTCACTGGTATGTAGCCTGCATCTGTAGAGACATAGGATGGTATGAAGGGGAGAAGGAGGGAGACATCTGAAAGCAGCCCACATTCACAATTGGTGAAGGGATACTGTTTTGCTCTCATGAATAAAAAGAAAGAAGGTGACTGTTTGAATTTATAATCAAAATGAAAAATATATAACTAAAGCATGTGTTTACATTGATTCAGAATAGAAAACTTTATAAAACCACAAAATAAACACCTGATATTTTTTTCAAACTAGATTCTATTTCTATTAATCCTATTTTATAAAACCACTTTTCTGGCTTGCACAGGATGTAACGGAAGATCTACTTATAGTTAAAAGCTTAATTTTTAACTATAGAAACCTCAGGAAGCAGAGAGATACAGTTATGTTCCTTTTCTCGCAAAGAACCATATACGGTATTTTGGGAGTAAAGAGTAAATGCATTTCCCAAAGATGACTATAATTCTTAATATTCACATAGTTATATCATAAATTTCGGTTTAAAAAAGGCACATGTGACGCCAAAGTCTGGAATGATTTGTGGGACATATTGGGAACCGAAGTATAAACTACCCAAAATGCCCTCATGTGCCCCTGAAAAGGTCCACAATCCGGACATCATAGCCAATTTGATGCCAATAGCTTACGAATCCCAAAGCAGCTGAAATAGCCTCTATCCTCCCCATAATAAAAAATAATAGCAGGAGTCCGCCCAAAATAAATCTAATTTAATTATTTTCTCTTTAAAAATTGCCCAGATGTGGCCCCCCCCAAAAAATGGTCAGCCATTGCATGTAGCTCTGACCCCTTTCAAAAAAATGGCTGTAAGCTGAAAAAATGGCCCCTGTGTTAAACATTTGCAAGGTCAGGAAATGGGGGCAAATGATCCCAGCCCTATCAAATACATCTGGGGCCAGGGCTAGAAGACCTGGACCCTCCCTATGATGAACGGGGCACTATGTGTGCTTGCTATGCAGGCAGTAAATGTAAGAGTTCATTTAATTTTTTTCTAATATTCTTTATTGTACAGTTTATTTGTGCACAATTGTCAAAAAGTCTATTTTGTTTTGTTTTAAAATCTTTAATACTTAATGTCTATTTCTTTTTTGCTTACATCAGCATCAGCAGTGAAGTCAACTGTTGTGCTGTTATTGTGAGTTCAGCATTAGCAATGAAATCAACTGTCAACCTCTAATTCCTTAGAGGTTGAGATTTGAGTTGAATTCCATTGTTTGGCAATTAGTGTTTTTGGATGCGATTAAGACATGGAATATTAATATTTTGTGTAACACTGATATAGTGGTCTGGAAGATATTTAGGAGGGCGACTTGTTGGTTATAAGGAACACTAATATTTGTAGAATCTAAAATCTTTTTATATACATTTTTCCAGAAATTAGTAAGTAGTGGGCATTCCCACTATATGTGTGCCATTGTGCCATTTAATCCGCAATTTCTCCAACATAAATTTGATGTAGATTTGAGCCAGTTTTTCTGGTACTAAGTAAATTTTTCTTGAAAACTCAATGTAGTTAGTTCAATGTGTGAATTTGTTGATAGATAAGCTACCTTGTGTCCATTATTTGATTGATATGTTCGTGCTGAGTTCTGCTTCCCATTTTAGCATTCAAGGTAGTTTGTCCGGTACTTTGTGTAAAAATAGAGTGGTAACATATGGATAACGATTTTTGTAACCGTTGAGTTTGGAAGCACAAGCTATATAGTTTAGAACCATTTTTTGTACGATTGTCAAGGAAGTATTAGTCTGATTGTAGTAGGAGGTGAATTTGTCAATATTTAACAAATTCTATGTTTTCAACATCACATTTGATTTTTATCTTTGGAAATGGTAGGAGTGATCCTTTTGGGGCTAAATCTCGAAGAATGTTTATTCCTTTTTCTTTCCAAGATATTAGATCAAGGTTATTGGCAGAGAAGAAGCTGGTTAAGGGAGATGCATGAAAATAACCGGAAGAAAGGTTTTTACTGCCATTAGGGTCAGGGTCTTACCACTAAACTACCATGGATTGTACTTCCTTCCTGCCTCAGGGGCATTGATATTGAGGATAGAGGCTCTATTGAGAAAAAAGCTCTACAGCAATAAAACTCACAATAATATGCAATGTGTATCACAGAGCTCGGCAGTAACAAACATACACACCACTGATCTTTAACATAAAAAACAGACCTGGAAATGATTTTGCCCCACGCACTCTTGATACCTTAACTCTCTAGCCGACAAATTCTTTACATGGATGGAAATAATTACAATTTTCCAAAGTCTGGGTGAGAAGTAAATAAATAAAAGTCTGAAGACATACAAAGAAAATTGGGTGCTGCAAATTGTACATATGTATTGTCACGACGTGTACTGTGTCAGGCAGGAGGAACCTATGGTTTCTTAAACCACTTCCTGATTGCAATAGTGCAAACAATACGAAGATGCTTTCTGTCATCACATAGACTGTCATTCTGCAGAACATGCATATATCTGCTGTGTCCATTGTGTACCTTTTGCTGCATAAATACTGTGCACTGTGCTTAGTGTCAACTATATCGAATAGTGAACAAACGGCTGACAGTGCCCCGTTATGTGAGGCAGTGGATGTAATAATGGGATAGCTTGAAATGTAGAGAATAAAACATATAACAGATCATCTATAGATTGTGTTAGCAGAATTGAAAGCAAATGTGCATATTAATAAAAAAAAATAAAAAAAAGTAAACTTGATATGCAAGCTACACATTTCCCACTGAAAACAAGTTATTTTGCATATAAAAACCACAGGTGATGTCATAGACATGAGACACCACAGATACATTTGTCTCTTAATTTATGCATTTTCTGCTAATACAATGTGTAGATTATTTTTGTATTCGAAGTATAAGCAATGTTTAGGTGACAGAGCCCCTATAGCACTTGCCTTCTGGATTTGTTAGTTGGTGACTTTTTCCTCATCTTATCAGCCCTGCTCTCTCTATCTTGCATTGCTAATGACCCACTCTTCATTATTTGTTATATATATGCATTACGGATTATTATATACGTTCAGGTCAATGATGCCATAGTGAAACCACTGAGACTAAATTCCAACATTCAAAGTTAATATGTAAGCATGAATAGTTCGAATCCCACCACCAACACACAGGGCCGTCTTTAATAGTGATTGGACCCTGGGCAAGCATTTGCTTGGGCCCCCTGGACCCTGCCCCCTCCCCTGCATGCAATCCCGCCATCCATCGCAATGTTACCCCTTCCCCCCACACACACATATGCCATAATTGTTGTGCCATTCAGATGCCAGTAATATTGTGCCTTTCAGATGCCAGTAATATTGTGCCATTCAGAGCGCAGTATTATTGTGCCAGTCAGAGCCCAGTAATATTGTGCCATTCAGAGCCCAGTAATATTGTACCATTCAGAGCCCAGTAATATTGTGCCAGTCAGATGCCTGTAATAGTGCCATTCAGAGCCCAGTAATATTGTGCCAGTCAGAGCCCAGGAATATTGTGCCAGTCAGATGCCTGTAATATTGTGCCAGTCAGATGCCTGTAATATTATGCCAGTCAGATGCCTGTAATATTGTGCCAGTCAGATGCCTGTAATATTATGCCAGTCAGATGCTTGTAATATTGTGCCAGTCAGATGCCTCTAATATTATGCCAGTCAGATGCCTGTAATAGTGTGCCAGTCAGATGCCTGTAATATTATGCCAGTCAGAGCCCAGGAATATTGTGCCAGTCAGATGCCTGTAATATTGTGCCAGTCAGATGCCTGTAATATTGTGCTAGTCAGAGCCCAGGAATATTGTGCCAGTCAGATGCCTGTAATATGAGGCCAGTCAGATGCCTGTAATATTGTGCCAGTCAGATGCCTGTAATATTTTGCCAGTCAGATGCTTGTAATATTGTGCCAGTCAGATGCCTGTAATATTATGCCAGTCAGATGCCTGTAATATTGTGCCAGTCAGATGCCTGTAATATTATGCCAGTCAGATGCATGTAATATTGTGCCAGTCAGATGCCTGTAATATTGTGCCAGTCAGAGCCCAGTAATAGTGTGCCAGTCAGATGCCTGTAATATTGTGCCAGTCAGATGCCTGTAATATTATGCCAGTCAGATGCCTGTAATATTGTGCCAGTCAGATGCCTGTAATATTATGCCAGTCAGATGCCAGTAATATTGTGCCAGTCAGATGCCTGTAATATTATGCCAGTCAGATGCCTGTAATATTGTGCCAGTCAGATGCCTGTAATATTGTGCCAGTCAGAGCACAGGAATATTGTGCCAGTCAGAGCACAGAAATATTGTGCCAGTCAGAGCCCAGGAATATTGTGCCAGTCAGAGCCCAGTAATAGTGTGCCAGTCAGATGCCTGTAATACTGTGCCAGTCAGCCCCCCGCCAAGCCACCCCCCCCCCCCTTCCCAAGTACTTACATGAACCTGCTTCGTGTCCCCCGCCGGATGTCTCCTCTGTGCAGTCTTCCCTCTTGCACGGAGGAGGGAAACAGTCACCGGATGTGACGCGACGTCACATCCGGTGTCAGTTTTTTTTTTCGGTCGTCGCGTGCATCGGATGCGGCTTGCCGGAAAAAAGCGCTCACAAGCGCAATGCGCTGTGAACGCAGCAAGCAGGGGCTGGGGGCCCACGGGACAGCTGCCTTGGGGCCCCCCAGGAGTAACTGGGCCCAGGGCAGCTGCCCCGTTTGCCCCGCGTTAAAGACGGCCCTGCCAACACAAAAGGCATAGCTGCTAGGAGTCCCGTATTTCCTGGGACAGTCCCATTTTTGTATCACTAGCTGGTCAGCTGAAGTAACAACTCTAAGGGGGAAGAATGTTCCCTTGTAGATAACCTAAGAAAATGCTTGTTAATATGAGCCATATTTACTGCTCCAGCTAGTTGTTTTGGAATTTATAATCCACCAACATTTGTAAGGCCTCTATGGTCCTGGACATTTTTCTGTATTGACTTTAATAAATGCTGCAGTAAGAAGAATACTTGGGATAGGGGAAGCTTGGCTGGCTGAGAAAAAGAATAAGTTTAATCCACAACAGTGGGTAATAAAATGGTTAAAGGGACTGTAAACCTATACATTGCTTGTACTTTGTGTGGAGAATAAAAATTGCTACAAAAAAAAGGATCTATGTAATCTGTTAGCAGAATTGCATGAAAATCCATAAATTAAAAAAAAAAAATGTTTTAAATGTTCTTGTGGTATCTCCTGCTTGTATATTTAGCCACAGATGATGCCAGGAGCCCCCATTTTTAGCATTTTGCTAACACAATGGGGGTTATGTATAAAGATGGGGCACACGCTGATCGTGCCAAATAGTGGCGCTTAAGCTCTTGATTTCTGACACAAGATCACGCTCCTGAAATGCAAAGTGTCGGGAGTTCTAAAAAAGAAAAAAAAAGGAGCAACTGAAGTTACACATAACAAATGGCGATTGCACCTTTTTATAAAACTCCCCACACTTTGCTTTTCGGGAGATTTTTTTTAACATAACCACCAATGTATAGATTTAATTCCCTCCAATAATGGTACAAGCAGACAGATTGTCTGTCATGGGTCCCCTTAAAGTGTTGTCTACTGTGTTCCCCAGTAGTGTATCTTCCGCAAGGCAAACAAGGCACTCGCCTAGGGCGGTACTTTGCCAGAGGGTGTTAAAGCACACTTCTGGTGCTTCAAAAATGTTTGCTCCCACCCCCACCGTTCAGCAAGCTTTAGCTCCTTCCAAGTAATTGGGGTGATGGGAGCATGTAATGGACATGGTGGGGGTATGAAATGAGGGTGATGGTGGCATGTAATGAGGGTGATGGTGGCATGAAATGAGGGTGCTTCTGGCATGTAATGGGGTGATGGGGCATGTTATGGGGTGTGGGGCATGTCGTGGGTGTAGGGTTTCCACCTGGCTGGTATTTTACCGGCAGGCTGGTAAAAAATTGGCATCAAGCCAATGTTAAGTCTATGGAGACAGTACCAAGGCCGGTATTTTGTGGAAGAAAAGGTGGCAACCCTACGTGGGTGTGCAACGTGGGTGATGGGTCATGTCATAGGTGTGCAACATGGGTGGGGGAGTTGCCCGAATTGTATCTGCCTAGGGCAGCACAAAACCAAGATACACCACTGGTGTCCACCCTGTGTGGCCAAATCATAAGTGTAACAAGCTCTGTGTGTAAACAATTTGGGGCCCCCTGTTTACTCACTGCCGAAATCCCTGGAACAGTTATCTCCCTAAATGCAGAGGAAAGAAACTCTCCTATCTGAGTCCTCCTCTTGCCAACCTGTCTCAGCACAGAGCCTGTTCTAGCAGGAGAAGTTCACAAATTCAGCAAGTAGCGACACAGAAGAAGTTTTGTTGCAATAAATAAATACAAACATAACACATTCATTCTTTAATAAAAGCAAAAACATATAGATGAATCTATTTGTCCTGACTGTGGCAGTGCCTCAAGCATTTCTTAATAACATGGTGCTTTGTTTCATAAGGGGGAGGGCAATTATTCCTTTGGCAATCTGAAAGCAAGAAAATAAATAATAATGACATTGAAAAAATTTTATTAAATGAAAACAGTCCAGTTCCTTGTGTTTTCTAATGATTATGTAATATGTAAATGATTATATATACATTCCTCCTACCTGCAGCTCCTACTGCTCGAGAGGAAGGGGTAATTTCCAGTTATGCTCGGCCAGAAGTTAACTGAGCATCATACTAAATGTAGTGCTGGAGATCACTGCCTCCTCTGGCACAGATCTTTGCTCCCTTGTGATGCTGCAGGTATGATCTACTCAGTGACTTAGGGATTCTCTGTTGCTAGGGGCTGGTGCAAAGTGGTACTTGTCAAGAAGAGTCCTTAAAACCCCACTAACTGCCCTGGTATGATGCTGCCCTTCTATGGTCTAACAAATTTTATATCTTTTATTTTCAAGTTTTTTTCTTAACTACTGCTGACGGTCAACACAATAAAAAGAGGATTGCAGGGAATTGAGATACAAATTTAAAACCTATGGCTAAAGTTATGTAGCTAAAAAAAATCTGCAATGCAGCTTTGCATGTTTGAAATGTGTGTCTCAATTCCCTGTAATTCTCTCTTTATTGAGTAGACCCTCCAATGTCTAAATCCCCACTAACATCACACACTTCTCACTTCACCACTGCCCATTAACACACACAAAAATATTAAACCCTTAGTAACAGGGAAAAAGTACTCATCAGTAAACAAATGTTTTTTAGAGTTTATTAAAAACTGGTTCAGAGGACATATTTAATAATCTCTCTGTGATTACTGTAAGGAAGTGGACAACTAGATCTAAACACGTGTGATCACTGGCTGTGGCTGTCCTTTGATCCAGTGATCCTTTGTGCTGTAGAGGAGCTGATAGGCACTTGCTGGAATCTTTTAGTTCTGAGACAGCTAGAAATGGCATTCACTGGCTGCACAGATGAAGTCCCAGACACAGAGGCGTCACTAGGGTTGGTGTCACCCAGTGCAGTAACTCATGGTGTCACCCCACTGGATTTCCTCCAATACCATGCCAAACAGATTCCTTAGTAATGCCAGTCAGATGGCCCATTAAATATGCCACACGCAGGAGCCCTTTAACTATGCCACATACAGGAGCCCCATAACTATGACACACAAGAGCCCCATAAATTGTGCCACACCAAAGCCCCGTAAATGATGCCTCACCTTGGAGCCCAATTAATTATGCCACGCACACAGGCGCCCCTTAATTATGCCACACACAAGTGCCCCTTAATTATGCCACACACAAGTGCCCCATGATTATGCCACACAAAAGAGCCCCTTAATTATGCCACACATGGGGCCCAATAAATATGCCACACATGGGACCGCCATTAATTATACGACACACAGGAGCCCCACAAGGTGACAATTGTACAATTCGAAAACAAAACACAGACATATCTATAAACACAGACATCTCTCTATAACTAGTTGCATTTATACTTATTTGAATTATTTAATATTCTATTTAATAAAAATGTTATTGAAAAATGACATTCCTATTTTTTCCCCCTTCCTCTGCACCCACATTGCACCTAAAGGACTTAACACAGCACCATACAGTACTCACAGAACTTTCCATGCACCCCTATTGCCCCACAGAACTAGCCAGTGTCACTTTCCACATAGTACATGTTATTTTGCCCCACAGACCATGCCACAGCATCACTTTGCCAATTAAAATATGCCAGTATTTAACCCCTCGATATGCCAGGATTTAGCCATTCAAGGTGCCAGGATTATTTTGCCACTCAATGTGCCAGGATTATTTAGCCACTCAATATGCCATGATTTAGCCGTTCAATATGCCAGGATTTAGCCATTCAATATGCCAGGATTTTGCCCCCCAATATGGCATTTAATATGCCAGGATTTGTCCCCAATATGCCATTTAATATGCCAGGATTTTGCCCCCCCAATATGCCATTTAATATGCCAGGATTTTGACCCCCAATATGCCAGGATTTTGCCACTCAATATGCTAGGATTTTGACCCCCAATATGCCATTTAATATGCCAGGATTTTGCCTTAATATGCCAGGATTTTGACCCCCAATATGCCATTTAATATGCATGGATTTTGTCAATTAATATGCCCGGATTTTGCCCTCAATATGCCATTTAATATGCCAGGATTTTGACCCCCAATATGCCATTTAATATGCCAGGATTTTGCTCTCAATATGCCAGGATTTTGCCCCCAATATGCCATTTAATATGCTATGATTTTGCCCTCCCAATATGCCATTTAATATGCCAGGATTTTGCCCCCCAATATGACATTTAATATGCCAGGATTTTGCCCCCCAATATGCCATTTAATATGCCAGGATAGTGCCAATTAATATGCCACAATTTTGACCCCCAATATGCCATTTAATATGCCAGGATTTTGCTCTCAATATGCCAGGATTATGCCCCCAGTATGCCATTTAATATGCCAGGATTTTGCCCCCCCAATCTGCCATTTAATATGCCAGGATTTTGCTCTCAATATGCCAGGATTTTGACCCCCAATATGCCAGGAATTTGCCCCTCAATATGCCAGGATTTTGCCCCCAGTATGCCATTTAAGAGGCATTTAATATGCCAGGATATTGCCAGTCAGTATACTCGTTATGCCACCCTCCTCCCCCCTTCCCCAGACCCCAGTACTTACCTCCTTCCTTGCTGCTGTCTCCCGGTGCAGGTCCGTGGCAGTGAGGGAAGCGTTGTGCGCTCCCCTCCAGCCGCGCGGATCAATAAAGTTTGTTTAAAAAAAAAGTTTGAACAAACTTTATTGATCCGTGCGGCTGGAGGGGAGTGAACACCGCTTCCCTCACAACCACGGACCTGCAACGGCAGCAACGAGATAAGTTTTTGATTTTTTTTTTTTTTTTTAAATGCAGGGGGTGCCGGCAGCACCGGTGTCACCCACGCTGGAGGTGTCACCCGGTGCGGGCCGCCCACCCCCGCCCCCCTTCTTGTGACGCCACTGCCCAGACACATTCAGGGTTATAGATAAAAGTAATTAATCAGCAGGAACATTAGTTTTAATGGTGACCAGACCACGTTTAGAACTTTGCCCCACAATTTAACTTATAAACAACCCCCATAGAGCATCCATACAGGACAGTTTTATTGTGGCATGCAAGTTACTTGTATCGGTAGCCTGTTAACACCCCAGGAGTCCAAATAATGCAAATTTTATAAACATATATAACAAAGTACAAAAAAAATCTGTTGATAATAGGGAAACTTGTATTATTATGTAGGCACATTGATATGTATTGTACAAACTTCTTCTTGTGTGTGATTTCCCTTTAAATGATATCTTTTTCTTTGTCAGAGAATCGCATGCTATGCCAGAAAGGGAGGATATTTTTAGCATGCCAAACTTGCATGTAAAACTGTTTCCCTATTGTCAAAGCTGATAACCATAGTCATCTTGTCTCGTTTTATGCTTCCTTTTCCTTCCACTTATCTTCCCCTTTTTCACCCTGTTTCTCTCTAAAATTGTATACATTGTATACATCTTCAAAAGCAGAGTTCTTGTTCAGAGTACTGTCCCCCCCCCCCCCCCCCCTTCACCCCGTCACTTAGCACTAGTACTCACTTTGGGGCTGGGGACACAGAATGCAGTTTATAAGTCAGAATTCTGATCGTGGACTTGCATTGAATGGGAGGGAAATGTAACTATTACATCACAAGGTGTGGAGTTATGATCCTGTTTGATCAGGTCAATCTCCTCTCTTTGTATTGGAAGACAAAAAAAGTTGTACACAGCCACCTAATCCTAATATTATGATACACGGGAGCCAGTAAGAGAGCAGGGGAGTATCTTTTGATATCATCATGCAGTCTCTGGCCACAGTTGTAAAGTGAGATTTGCTGGAAGATTTTGGAGAATGTTGCATCATAGGTAAAATTCTCAAAACGGATTGAGGAGATAAACACCTAATTTTATTTTTACTTTTATATGCAATTAATTCAAACATAGAAAAAAAACCTGTGGCAGATGTCTTATATATGTGTTTGTTTTAAATGCACAGGTAATCTAGTTACATCTTATGTAAGTGGTAGTGTCCCTTTAAAGTAGCTCTCTGACACTTTATTGCTATACAAAAGGTAAATAGCCTGGGCTGCTGGGCCCGTTGCATCAGTACTGACTGTATAGCCCCTGATGCTGGTTTTTTTTGTAGTCATAGTGACCCATACTGTGAACTGTGGGGCATCAAAGACCAAGCCCCCTCCCCCTCAAATGTAGATGAAGAAGGAAGCATTAACTAAAAAAAGCCCCACTCAGAATGTGCACCCACCTTAGCAGCACTGCATAGTGCTTTTCAGCTTGGGAGATCCAAAGTCTGCCTCATAATTTGTTACCCTCGCTCACAGAGCCCTTTGAAGTCATACCATTATAAATATAATTACTTTAGCCATTTTTATGTTTGTCTTCAAGTGCTCAGTTAACTAGTGTATCTTTTTGTTATTGTTGAAAAGTATTTTTGTCTTATAGCCAGCAATATCTATAAAATCTTTAGCCCAAGTGCCATGATCTTCATCAAAGACTTAATTGTTCACACGAGTATTAATACTTATATATTTCTCTGTGTAATCGGGAAAGGTTCTCAGTATTGTGTGATCCCCCACAATGCATCGCACCTGACCTCTTAACACATTCATGGGAATTTTCACACCAATAAAAAGTATGTATACAAGGGTGCGAGAAAATGTTAAAGTGTCAAGAAGATAGAAAAAAAACTATTTCATCTGCATGGAAATTGTAAAAAATAGGTTTTCTGACACTTTTTTCTGGAGCTTTTTAGCATCTGTACTTTTATAAATAGGGATAAGCTGGTGGTTTAGCACTCCAGAAGTACGGGACCTGCTCATACAGTGCAAATTGGGTGTACTTTTTTTTTCACTTTGGAAACACAGTGATGGCCACACTTTTATTTATAATTGAGCGGACACCTGGATGTTCGGGTTAGAGAGGTTCGACCAAACTTCGGAAAAAAGTCCAGGTCCATGCTCCAACTTGACCCCGAACCCCATTGAAGTCAATGTCGACACGAACTTTTGGCCACTAAAATCTCTCTAAAAAAGTAATGGAAAGGGCTAGAGGGCTGCAAAAGGAAGTAAAATGTGGGTAAGAGTAGGACAAGTGCCCTGGAAGCAAATGTGGATAGGGAAATAACTTAAAATAACATAAAATACATACATATTACAAATACAGCTGAGCCATAAAATAGCACTAGATGGAATCTTTGATTTTAGGATGGAAGAACTTAAATCTAAATCTAAAGCATGGCTGCCAGGAGGATCAACAGAATTATCCATTTAAGAGAGAGTTGGAGTGCAGGGTATTCTCTTTCAGTTTTTACTAAGTGACCCATAGGTTGAGGAGGCGGTGACCGTGGTGGTGTAGGTGGAAGCGGCGCTGGAGGAGGAGGAGGAGGTAGCCAGAATTTTTCAAAGTGCGCTGTAAGCACAGTATTTGACGGTTCTATTTGACTCCCAGATATGAAGTGCACCGCAAGACGCAAATGTACTATTTAGCACCCAAAACTATTAGAATTTTTCAAAGTGCGCTGTAAGCACAGTATTTGACGGTTCTATTTCCCTCTCAGATGTAATACATGTAATGCTATTGCTATTCTGTAAACCGAAATAGAGTCCCCATTCATAAGAATAGGTCAATTGACCTATTCGTATGAATGGGGACTCTATTTCGGTTTATAGAATAGCAAAAGCATTACATGTATTCCATAAACCGAAAGTCTATAAACCGAAAGACATTCGGTTTATAGACTTTCGTTTTATAGAATACATGTAATGCTATTGCTATTCTATAAAAAGAAAGTCTATAAACCAAATGTCGTTCGGTTTATAGACTTTCGGTTTATAGACTTTCGGTTTATAGAATAGCCAATAGCATTACATGTATTCTATAAAACGAATGTCTTTCGGTTTATAGACTTTCGGCTTATAGAATGTAATAATGCTATTGGCTATTCTATAAACCGAAAGTCTATAAACCGAATGACTTACGGTTTAAAGACTTTCGGTTTATAGCCGAACCTCGAACTCTAACCCGAACATACAGTGAAATGTCCAGGTTCGTGGCACGGACACCATAATGTTCGGTACGAACCCGAACAGTGCGGTTCGGGTTTGCTCAACACTATTTATAATGCATGTCATTTTTCTAGCAAAATGTATGTGTCAAATGTTACCTTCATGGACTTTCATCATTATGTGGCGTACACTTTAAAGGACAACTGTTATCAAAATATTAAATTATGTTTACATGTAAAACCCATCGACTTTAAAAGTTTTAAATTCTTCAATGAAATTATCCAAATAAAGTACCTTACTGAGTCTCTGTCTAACTTTATTAGGGGGCAGACATGTTGCTTAGAATCTTGAGTCAGATCCTGACCCAAAATTCTAAACAACATGTCGCCTACGATAGAGAGATAAAGAGGGAACATGGTACTTTATTTGTATTCTTTCATTAAAGTATCGATATTTACAATAGCTACTCTTGAGACAATCTTTCAATAAAACATAACTTGATTTTTGACAACAGTTGACTTTTAAGGACTGAATAAGGTGAGTAAGTGCAGTACAGATCTGTGGTGTGCAAAACAGGTTGCACACAGCTTAGTGCAAGAGATGAAAAGTCAGAAGAAGGTTTCCGTAGGTGTGATCCAGGAGAAGAAATTTAGAGAGGATGTGAGTGGGTTCTGTTGTTTTTGTGAGAATAAAACAATTCTGCCTGCTAACTGTAAATTGCATCAAGAAAAAAAAGGGCGGGAAAAATATTAGACATTAGAATATTAGTCAATACTACACCCTGTAAACAAAAGTTTTTCAATAATGCATACCTTTTATCCTGGTCTAAGGTACTTGAATAAACAGCTTACCTATAAATATTCAACATGTTCTGTACTCCTTCTTCTACTACAGTGCCAACATCTTGCGTCTGTCTCACTGCTCCATCCTACTACAGTGTCATACCGTCTAGTTATTTATATGAGCATTCGCATCCACATACGCATTCACGCCTGCTTCTCTTTCATCAGGGATTGATCAAGATATTGCTCTACCTGGGTCAAGAATTGAAATGCCACTCCCATATACAAAAGTTCACACATACACAGCCACACAAGCACATACACACACTCAACCGCATATACACCATTGCGCACACACGTACATGATCACACACATAGTCCTAAACATGTATGCACTGTTTTACAATACATAAACTATAGGACTAATAAATAATAATAAAATAACAAAAATAATGGAATTAACCTTAAGTTAAGTACAGACAAAAATCTGGTGGAGAAATAAGGAGAATTGGGTGCCAGCTGCGAACAATAACGTTAACTACATTATTTACTATGCCAAGGATGTCCGTGGCAGATGTTTCCTGTGAACTTCAACTCTCATGATGTTCAGCCAGCCTAAAGATATGTAATGATATCCCAGGAGCATCATGAGAGTGGAAATTGATAGCAAGCAGATTGAGTTGAACCCGTCTCCAAACCAACAGGAGTTAGTAGCGCAGGTACATGGGAAAAGGAGTTAGGAGCGCAGGTACATGGGAAAAGGAGTTAGGAGCGCAGGTACATGGGAAAAGGAGTTAGGAGCGCAGGTACATGGGAAAAGGAGTTAGGAGCGCAGGTACATGGGGAAAGGCGTTAGGAGAGCAGGTACATGGGAAAAGGAGTTAGGAGCGCAGGTACATGGGAACAGGAGTTAGGAGCGCAGGTACATGGGAAAAGGAGTTAGGAGCGCAGGTACATGGGAAAAGGAGTTAGGAGCGCAGGTACATGGGAAAAGGAGTTAGGAGCGCAGGTACATGGGAAAAGGAGTTAGGAGCGCAGGTACATGGGAAAAGGAGTTAGTAGCGCAGGTACATGGGAAAAGGAGTTAGTAGCGCAGGTACATGGGAAAAGGAGTTAGGAGCGCAGGTACATGGGAAAAGGAGTTAGGAGTGCAGGTACATGGGAACAGGAGTTAGGAGCTCAGGTACATGGAATTAGGAGTTAGGGAAAGCATTTAAGAGTGCATGTACATGAGACACACAATTTAGGAGTGCAGGTACATGGGGTACAGAAATTAGGAGTGCAGGTATATGGGTTGACAGGATATAGGATCACAGGTACATGGGGAAAGTTTTTAGGAGCACAGGTCCATGGAGGACAAGATTTAGGAGCACAGGTCCATGGAGGACAAGATTTAGGAGCACAGGTCCACAGAGGACAAGATTTAGGAGCACAGGTACATGGGGAAAGGTTTTAGGAGCACAGGAACATGGGGAAAGGTTTTAGGAGCACAGGTCCATGGAGGACAAGATTTAGGAGCACAGGTCCATGGAGGATAAGATTTAGGAGCACAGGTACATGGGGAAATGTTTTAGGAGCACAGGAACATGGGGAAAGGTTTTAGGAGCACAGGTCCATGGGGGACAAGATTTAGGAGCACAGGTCCATGGAGGACAAGATTTAGGAGCACAGGTCCATGGAGGACAAGATTTAGGAGCACAGGTCCATGGAGGACAAGATTTAGGAGCACAGGTCCATGGAGGACAAGATTTAGGAGCACGGGTACATGGGGAAAGGTTTTAGGAGCACAGGTCGATGGAGGACAAGATTTAGGAAATCAGGTCGATGGAGGACAAGATTTAGGAGCACAGGTCCATGGAGGACAAGATTTAGGAGCACAGGTACATGGGGAAAGGTTTTAGGAGCACAGGTCGATGGAGGACAAGATTTAGGAGCACAGGTCCATGGAGGACAAGATTTAGAAGCACAGGTACATGCAACAGGATTTAGAAGCACAGTTACATGTGGGACAGGATTTAGGGGCTCAGGTACATGTGGGATTTTTTTTTGTTAAAAGATGTTGCAAGCACTGAGATATGCAGAATGCAGTAACTTCCTATCAAGCTGAAAGGAAATGTAAGCAAATTTGGTAATATACTATCTGTTGAACAAGAAAACTCCCATGCCCAAATGATCTGCTTTTTCTAACCACTTTCTTTACTCAAAAAGCTTTTTACCCCAAATAATAAACTCAATAGTAAAACTCAACATTCATGTAGATTTAAAATAATCAGTTATTTGGCCTGATGAGAGGGATCTTTGGAACGCATTGGATATGTCTAAAATTGCTTGTGGAATATTGGGTTCAAACAGTTAACAATGCACTGGAAAAATATATGCTTTCTACTTCAGTATTCAAAAATACGTTATATTTATCTGAAAGATTTGATTAAGTGTAAATATAAACTCTTTTATGAAAAAAATACAATTGACATGACTTTATTGACCCCTCTTTGCTTGTATAACTATCAGGGGCCTTTGTTCAGAATCTTGACTCACATGAAGGAAGATCTGACCCATCTGACCCAAGATGTCTGCCGCCTGATAGAGCTACACAAGAAGAGAGGGCTCAGCATTATTTGTATTCTTTTATTAAATAATTTATATTTTAAATGCCTACACATTATGCAATCAGTTAAACATAACTTATTCTTTGAGAACAGCGGGGAAGTGAACTGCAAAAAGAAAGCATTTGTGGCTGAACTAGGAACATTCTCGGTCTTGCTTCTCTTTCAAGCTTATTGCCTAAACTTTGCAGACTCATCTTTAAAGTGGAAAAAAGGGGGCAACTGCCTGGGGGTCAGTGGTTCCACATGGGCTCAGAACAATTTACCTAGCAACCTAGTGAGAGGCCTTGACAAAGGAAATGGCAATGCCACCAGCGGGTGGTCGGAGGAATGGTTTTAGTACTCGAGGTGACAAGGCCTTAAACCTTTGGCACTCCAACTGCCGTGGACTACATTCTTCATAAAGCTAAGCGAGCCATGTGTGTGGCTGAAGATAATAGTCTGGTACTCCAGAGTAGCTGCAATGGAGTGTTGTGGACTTGATTTCCCATGCAGGTCCAGTGAAGCATGGCCAACGCACGGCAAGGAGAACCTGCATTATATGAGATCCCTGCATGTACACTGGTGAAGCCTGTACAGTAACAGGCAGCCTCCATCACACTCCCGTCAGATCATACATAACCTGACAGAAGGGATTTCCTCCCCATACATAGAGCACTGCTGGGGATGGACATTAGAAACAAAGAAACATAGAATGTGTCGGCAGATAAGAACCATTCGGTCCATCTAGTCTGCCCAGTTTTATAAATACTTTTATTAGTCCCCAGTTCCTAATCTTATATCTAGGGTTGCCTTGTGCCTATCCCATGCATGCTTAAACTTCACTGTGTTTACCTCTACCACTTCTGCTGGAAGACTCTTCCATACATCCACTACCCTCTCAGTAAAGTAATACTTCCTGATATTACTTTTAAATCGTTGCCCCTCTAATTTAAGACTATGTCCTCTAGTTCTGGTAGTTTCTCTTCTTTTAAATATACTCTCTTCCTTTACTGTGTTGATTCCCTTTATGTATATAAATGTTTCTATCATATCCCCCCTGTTACGTCTTTCCTCCAAGCTAAACAGGTTTAACCTTTCCTGGTAAGTTTTATCCTGTAACCCATGAACCAGTTTAGTAGCCCTTCTCTGAACTCTCTCCAAAGAATCAATATAATATATAGAAAGGGAATTCATTTATTAACAATAAATCTTACCTTTACCTGTATGAATCTACTGTGCAGATAGGTCAAGGTTCTACTGCTACTTACCATTAATTAATAATAATAATAATATACAAATAAAATCTAGTGCCAACATCGCAAACAATCCACCAACCATCACATAAATATAATAAATAGTTAGTGAACTTTTGGTGAAAATAATAAATAAGTAGTGAATGGCGGTGGACTGACAAGTGAAGTGCACATATAGACATTAATAGCCGAGTTAGCAAAAATCTTCCAGTTGCCTCTCAACTTGTTAATGCCTGATTTCTCCCCTTCCCCTGTCAATTTACCACAGTCAAATAATAAATAAACAACAATAACTAATCATTACTCACATTTTATCCACACGCGCAGAGCTCACAGTTGTTCTCCCTGTGTCACTAATGTAAACAGCTGCCGGCTGAAAGAAACCTGATACTTTTGGGTCGGACCCTGGGTGTCGCCAAGAAGACTCTGACTGTCATATGTTGAAAGTGACTCAAAGAGCTTGCCAAGGAAGAAACAATTCAACTTTTCATCAAGGAACAATGTTCAAAAAAGGAACTGCTTGTTAATGGGAAACTGAAAAGTAAAATGAGAAGGAACTGCTTAAAGCACCACACACACCAACAAAATCTTACTACTATGATTCTAGAGTCACCCGTACGCTGTACAAAAGACAAAAATAATGATGCTCAGTGGGTAAATGCCCCAACAGTGCAGTCAGTTTTCAAACTTCAGGGTTGCAGGTTCAATACCTGGTTCAACTCAGAGATGCATCTAATGGAGGTTGATAAAATGAATACCATTGAGGTTGGATAATAATAATAATAATAATGTATTAATAATAATAATATCATCTACAAGTGTAGGGATTTATTCATGGAAGAGACAATTGACATGGGAATTTCAAAACTGTAGCCAAGTTGGAAAAATACTCCAATTAGGTTAAATGCCACTGTGGCTTTAATTTTGAAATTCTCTCATCAGTTCTCTGCAATTCTATCTTTTATAAACAAATCCCTTTGTGTATTGGAGGGGTGTTGCTAGGTCTCCAAATGATCTGGGCCTAGATGGAATCTATCATACACACACACACACACTGTCTCTCTCACACATGCACACAGTGTCTCCCACACACACACACACACTGCGTTTCCTAAACACACACTGCATCTCTCACACACTTTGTCTCTTACACACACACACCCCGTCTCTCTCTCACACTACTTCTCCCTCACTCGCACACACTCAATCTCTCTCTCTCTCACACACACCAGCCATCTCTCTCTCTCTCTCTCTCACACACACCAGCCATCTCCTTCTCTCTCACACACACTCCGTCTCTCTCTCTCACATACTCCATCTCTCTCTCTCACACACACGGCCTCTCTCTCTCACACACACTCCATCTGTCTCTCTCTCTCACACACTCCATCTGTCTCTCTCACAAACTCTGTCTCACTCTCACAGACTCTCTCAGTCTTTCTCACACGCACAGCTTCTCTCTTTTGCTCACACATGATCTCTCTCTCTCTTGCTCATACACCGTCTCTCTCTCACACACATCATCTCTCTCTTTCTCGCACACACACACACATACACCCTGACACACACACACTTACGCAAACATCCTGACACACATAACTAGACACCCTGACACACACACTAACACACATTGACACACACACTTATGCAAACACCACAAGGCAAACAAGGCACTAGCCTAGGGCGGCATTTTGCCAGAGGGTGTTAAAGCACAATGGGGGTGATGGAGCATTTAGTGTGTATGCAATGTGGGTTATGGAGGCATGTGATGGGGTGATTGGGCATTTAATGTGTGTGCAATGTGGGTGATGGGGCACGTCGTGGGGCATGGTGTGCCCAAATTTTGTCTACCTAGGGCAGCACAAAACCAAGATACACCACTGCTGACACACACCTAGACACACTTACACACACACACAAACATAAACTTACACAAACACCCTGACACACACACCTAAACACATTGAGACACCCACACACAGTTACACTTACACGCAGACAATTCTTCTATTTTTTTTACCAAAAAAAACAAAAACCATATACTGTTGGTCCCCCTCCCTGCTTAGTTACCTTTATTTGCAGGGAGGAGGACGTTTCTGACAGTTTCTGCAGCTGCCATCCAGTTTCTTTTGCCGGATATCACTTGACATCCGGCGCACAGACAATCTCACAGCGCGACGGAGGCGAAGCTTGCACCCGTCGCGCCGTGCTTAGTATGACCAGGAGGTGCGGTTACTGTGGGCTGCATCTACAGATCCTCCAGATCCGCCCTCAACCCTGTACAAGCTTAAACCTCCGGTTCTAGAACCATGTCCTGGAAGGAGGAAAGCTCAGCTGGGGTAAAAAAAAAAAAAATTACAATGATAGCCAAAGTATAGTTTAGGCCCAGAGTCTCCATTCGGGGCTATGCACCAGGGATTCTGGGCTATAGACCCTGTAGTCCACCCCTAGAGATGCCACTGGTATAGTGTTGGTTTCATTTTTCAAATTTATTTAAAAGACAGGAATGAAGTATATAAGAAAAGATAGCATTTTTAATAAAGTATGAATAAAAACAAATATATAAAATAATTCTCAGTATTTAAAACGTTAATCTTATATGTACTGAAAGGAGCTAGTGGCATTGCAAGAGTTTTGTGCATTTTATTTTAAAAAAGGAGACAAAGACCTGACACATTTCACATTTTCTCTATCATTTTCTTTTCATTCTGAATTTTATGTTAATAATAACCTCTATTGTCAGCTGCCAAATTGGTCCAAGAGCTTGATGACATATGTACTCTCAGAAGATAAAAAGCATTATATATAAAAACTAGTTATTATATTTAAAAATCAATTGCAACAAAAAAAGATTTGAGGAAAGATGACAAAACAAATTTATAAAATTGAAATTAAACAAAAAAATGAAAATGACTGGTTACACTGATATTGTTTTTTTTTTTTTAATAGAAGAATTAAAAAATATAAATAGAAGTTCCTTTTACATCTCCAAACAAATTTGTGACTTCCCCATTACTAAAAACAAGGTAGAAGGGAGCAGACTGTGATCGGAACACCATATTCTACAGAAGGGGTGTCAAACTTTAGACCTACAACTGCTTTATCTTTCATCTCAGCTAAGAGGTTCTAGAGTAAGAGGGGCATGTACTAAATGAACGCAAATATATTTTATGTGCAAAACTAGTTTTAGTTCAAATAGTACATACAAGCAAATTGTGAATACAAACGGGCATAATTGCAATTGGGCAATTTTGCAAATATTTTTTCTACCTCTTTTGATAGCACTTGCTAAACGCTGATGTAATTTTCACATGCAAATAAGAATAATTTTTCACAACATGTTCGCAAAACCCTTTAGAATGCGCAAATCTAATCGCAATTTATTAGCACAACCAGAAAAATACACGCTAAATAAAAATAAACGGAAGAGGCTTAAATCAGGGGGAAAAGGCGCAAAATGTTACAAATAGTCGCAAATTGCTCCTTACTCATGTTTTACCTACCTTTTTTCCCACTGCACTTGTTTAGTACATGACCCCCTAAATCAATCAATAGTACATCAGGCAGGCAGATTAGTATGTTCTACAACTTGCTTATTTTTTCAGCTCACTTACTTTGTCTGACATTTTGCAAGTTTTAATCTCAGTCCATCTAATAAATAATTCCTCCTACTTTTTATTCCTTGTATACCCCCAACTGTCCATCATTGCACTGGACAGTCCAGATTTGGGGGGTCTCTGTGCTGCCAGGCGCTACCTCTACATAGGTAGCATTTGAGAGGACAGCATGATTCCGGTGACACTTGACCTATCAAGCTCCACCCCCAAGGATCTCAGCTCCCAAGCTGTGCATGTTTGCTTTGCCATTGTTTTGAGACTTTTACCTTTTACATGCTACCCTGCAGAATGCCGAATTGATGTGTTCAGAGGGAAATCAGATCCTGATAGAAGCCACTCCTTGATTTAGAAATTGGTTCCTCCTGGACACACTTACATTCTACATTCTGCAGGTAATAGTTTTATCTGTCCAGCAAAACACCAGCTGACCTGACAATCCTAGCTGTACACTGGAAAGAAGACACCGCAGGTGTGTGCTTAGTAAGGAGTCTGTTATACTTGTTCATGCAAACATTCACAATATAGTTATCATTTGGGAGACTCCAAATGCTGATAGATGGGAGGGTCAGCAGAAGGTGCAAAATGGAACCTCTTTAGACTATACCATATTTGCTTGAATATAAGACAAGTTTTTTTTCTGAAAAATTACCCTTGTCTTACATTCGAGGTTCATCTTATAATCAGACCTCAAACTGTGAGGTCTGATTTAAGACTGGCATCCAGGTCCCCTGCAGAGCTGCAGGAGACCTGGATCCCCCTCGTTAGCAGCCAGTGGATGTCTGTGCAGACATCCTATGGTGCTCCCCAGCACATCTATGACAGAAGCCGGGAGGTAACATGATCTCCTGGCTGACCACACTAGGCACCAGGGAAATTGGGTAGGTCTGCGGGGAGGGAGGGGGTAGAAGAGGCAGCATTGGCAACATAAAAACACATAACCACTTATCATTATAAAGTATATGGGGAAGTAGAATTCATTTAAAATATAGACTACAAGAGAATAAAAGGGAACATTGTTTTTACTGTGAACTTGGGGAATAAAAAATGTTTGAAAATGACCCATACATATAGTTTAGAAGTGTCTTTGTAGTCTCCAGTTTATGACATCACATGTGGCTTAATTTGCAAATCAGTTGAAAAGCAGTTCATTTGCATATCAAACCAGGTGATGTCATAAACAAGAGACCCCAAAGACATACAATTTTGGTAATACTATGTATAGATCATTTTCAATCCTTTTTTATTCTCTATATTCACAGTGAAAACAATGTTCTGTTTATTTGAAAGATTGCGTTTAAAATATAAATATTTAAATGTAATTATGAATATAAAATACCTTATTTTAACTCTATTAGTGGGCTGACATGTTTAGAATATTGGGTCAGATCTTACTTGTTTGAAATCTGACGCATCTGACCTGAGATTCTAACCTCCCTGAGCATCGACGTACTTATAATAAGGCATTTGTTAAAAATATTTCTAGCCCAGCTTACCATCAACATGGTCAGGGTGAATGTAACAATCAGTATATTTTATATAGCCCATTACCCTCCAGCAGACAGAGCCTAGTAAGTATTGATGTAATATATTATTAGGTAACAGACAGTTCACAATGATCATCCATAGCTATTGTAGGTATCAGATGGGCATGAAAAGTGTTTGTGAACAATACCTATAGTAACAGAATAACATTATGTGACTCTGGTGCAAGCTGAAGGGCTCCCTCTAGGGGTAGGGAAACATAAGAGTCTACTTAATATAGTGTGATCTGGCCTAAAACTGGGCCACGTTGGAGTTTGTAACCAAATTGTGAAAAAATCCGCTATCTCAAGTTTTGGTTGGACTTTGACTATTTCCACATTTCTGCCAGCTGAGCTCCGGGTTAGTTAGGCTGCTGAAATGTCAGTCCGAAAATTGGATACATTGTCCGATTTTCACACCAAATCGGAATCGTAACGGTGATCTCTGATACTGCCAAGTTCAGGACCATTTGGATCATCAATGTGATCCGATGGGGTCCAAATCCTGGAGCTCTGATTTTCCTTGAGAAAATTGGAGCTACCTGAGTAAACCCTATAGACTTTAATACAAGATTCTTGTCTTATCTCATCCTTTCTCTTTAATTACCACCAACTCAGTCTCTACTAAACTTACCACTCATTCTATTTTATTCCCAGCTCCCCACCAGTTTCCCTTTATCCACTGTTTCTTTAATAAAATTGAAATTGTTAATGGAACCTGAGAAAGTAGCCCTTACCCCCTCTTTCAAAAATGCGACTCAGAGCTACGCAACTGCTCCCATCATCTTTTTTTTTTTTTTTTTTTTTTATTGTTTATTATGAAAGTACAAAACGAAAATGTTCAATAAATATTCACATGTATAATAAAAAAAAAAAAAAAACAGGCAAAGGTGAAAAACAGTCTGATAGAGTAATTATATGATGATAAATCAAAGGCACTATCTCATTCTTCTTCCTTCTGTGGTATTTGACTATTTTAGGCAGCTATGCCCTTCTCAGTCTGTTCTCCACTTTACCTGGTATTTTCCAGGGTAGTTGGCCCATTATCTTGCCACCCTGCCTCACACTTTGCTCCCATCATCTATACTATGCATACAAAGGGCCAGGGCTATTTGCCCTACCACCCCTCACCCCCAAACAAATAATGGGACTGGGAGCTGGCCAAGTGGCTCCCAGCCCCCAGTTACCTACATGTTGTGCCTGGGCAAATATCAAGTTCCTAATACCATAGATAGTATAATACACAGCACTTGTTAATTAAACATACCAAAAAAAAGTTCTGTTCAATAACATTGATCACATGCGCCAAAATCCAACCCTTTACATCCCATTACACCCAACAGGGCTTCCACCAGGGGGTACAACCCTTATGGTTATAAGGGGACCCTCTCAAGGATAAGAAAAATCTTATTTCTGGCCAAGATCTCCCCTAACCAAACCTCAGGCAGCTGGATGAAGAGCCAGCATTGGCAAGTCTAGGTGAGGAAGGGGGGGGGGGGAGTGGAAGAGTCAGCATTGGAGGAGGGAGAGGCAGCATTGGAAAGTCTGGGGAACAGGAGAGGCAGCATTGGGCAAGTCCAGGGGATGTAAAATTGACTAAGGCTGGGTAGGGACGGGGAGGATGCACTGGCTAAGTCTGGGGGTAGGGTTGCCACCTAGCCGGTATTTTACCGGCAGGCCGGTAAAATATTGGCATCAGGCCAATGTTAAGTCTATGGAGACAGTACCAAGGCCGGTATTTTTTTGAAGAAAAGGTGTCAACCCTATCTGGGGGTAGGAGCAGCATTGGCTTAGTCTGGTGGACAGACGGCTGTGGGGGGAAATGGGCAAATAAAAGGAAAGAAAAACAGAAATGCATTTTTTTCTATCATAAATTTTATTACATATGAAAAAACAATTTGCATGTGAATATAAACAAGTTAAACTTTTTTCCTATAGGGTAATCTTATATTCAGGCTTTTTATTTTTTTCTTCATGGGATATCCAAAGATTTGGGGGGGCGGGGGGGGGTGTCGTCTTATAATCAGGGTCGTCTTATACCACATTTTAATAAATGCATATATTTTTTTTTAGAATAGTTTAGCTCTATTATGCATGAAAAAGATAGGTCATTATTGTGGTGTTATTTTTCTGGGGCTGATATTCCAATGAAGTAAGGAAGATTGCAAAAGAAACCCCATGCTTGTGATTTGATATCTAAAAAGACAAAGCTCCAGTCTCTTTTGGAAACTCCCTTCTCACTTGGTGAGAACAGTCACTAGTTTGAAAAAAACAAAAACACTAGATTTCAAAATGACAACACAGCATTAGAAAATAATTCATTAAAGCCTTATATACAGTGACATAAAAACACATAACCACTTATCATTATAAAGTATATTGGGGAGTAGAATTTCTTTACAATATAGACTACAAGATTCTTTTTTTTTTTTACTGTGAATGTAGAGAATAAAAATTGTTTTAAAATGATCTATACATATAGTTTAGAAGTGCCTTCGTAGTCCCCAGTTTATGACATCACATGCGGCTTAATTTGCAAATCGGTTGAAAAGCAGTTAATTTGCATATCAAACCAGGTGATGTCATAAACAAGAGACTCCAAAGACACATTTAAAACATACTTTTCTCCTAATTTAAGCACTTGCTTGCATTTTTGGTAATACTATGTGTAGATCATGTTCAATCCTTTTTTATGTTCTGTTTATTTGAAATACTTCGTTTAAATAATAAATATTTAAATGTAATAATAAAAATAAAATACCTTATTTGCTTCATATAGCTCTATTAGTGGGCTGACCAGGGGCAGATCCAGAGTCTGATATCGGGAGGGGCAAATGTCCCTCTGTCTTTTTCTCTCTCCCATGTCCGTCTGTCTGTTTTTCTCTCCCATGTCCGTCTGTCTTTTCCTCTCTCCTATGTCAATCTGTCTTATCCTCTCTCCCATGTCCGTCTGTCTTATCCTCTCATTTCCCATCTGTCTGTCTCTCCTCTCCCATCCCATTTCTGTCTGTGTCTCCGCTCCCATCCCATGTCTGTCTGTCTCTCCTCTCCCATCACATGTCTGTCTGTCTCTCCTCTCCCATGTCTGTCTCTCTGTTCTCTCCCATGTCTGTCTGTCTCTCCTGCCATCCCATATCTGTCTGTCTCTCCTCTGCCATCCCATGTCTGTCTGTCTCTCCTCTGCCATCCCATGTCTGCCTGTCTCTCCTCTACCATCCCATTAATGTCTCTCTCTTCTCCCTTCCCATTTATGTCTCTCTCCTCTCCCTTCCCATGTCTGTCTGTCTCCTCTCCCTTCCCTGTCTCTTTGTCCCTCTAAACATGTATGTGTCTCTCCTCTTCCCAATAGCTGTCTCTTTTCCTCCTCTCCCACATCTGTGTTCTCTCCTCTCTCCCCCACCGGTCAGTGTTTTTATATTCTCCTCGATTCAGTGTTCTCTCTTCTCCCCCATACGTGTTCTCTCCTCTCTGTCCCTATCAGTGTTCTCTCCTCTCTGCTCTCTCATCAGTGTTCTTTCCTCTCTCCCCCATGTTCTCTCCTCTCTCCCCCCCCCCCCCCCCCCCCAGTGGTGTATCTTGGTTTTGTGCTGCCCTAGGCAGAAAAAATTTGGGCACTCCCCCCCCCCCCCCACACGCACGGTGCACACCCACGACATGACCCAAAACCCACGTTGCACACCAATGACATACCCCATCACCCCATTTACATGCCTCCATCATTCCATTTACATACACATTGCCAATATTATTTGCCATTAATATTCCCCAGCCAATTTGCCCGATAATATGCCAGTATTATTTGCCATTAATATGCCCCTGCCAATTTGCCCTATAATATGCCACTATTATTTGCCATTAATAAGCTACAGCCAATTTGCCCAATAATATGCGAGTAATATTTGCCATTTAATATGCCCCTGCTAATTTACCCAATAATATGCCAGTGTTATTTGCCATTTAATATGCCCCAACCAATTTTCCCAATAATATGCCAGTGTTATTTGCCATTTAATATGCCCCTGCTAATTTGCCAATTAATATACCAGTTATTTGTCATTTAATATGCCCCTGCTAATTTGCCCAATAATATGCCAGTGTTATTTGGCATTAATAAGCCCCTGCCAATTTCCCTAGTACATCCCCCCATCTCCCCAGCACTTACCTTTCCCTGGTGGTTATTGGCAGCCAGCATGGTCTCCTCCATGCTGCCTGTTTGGCTCCCAGGCGGTTATGCCGACAGGTCACGTGACCCGATGTGCGTATGACGTCAGCACGTCGACGACGTGACCTGTCGGCATTTCCGTGTCACACTGCATGGGAAGCCGAATAGGCAGCATGGAGGTTTCTCTGTGCTGCCTGTTCGGCTCCCCGTGCAGCCTGGCAGGCAGAGCGATGGTGAGGGGGGATCTTCCGATCCCCTCTCACCTCCTTCCTGCAAGCGTGGTTTTGGTTTTTTTTCCTCTTCTCGGGGGGAGGGGGACAATTGCCCCGTTGCTCACCCCCTGGATCCGCCACTGGGGCTGACATGTTTAGAATATTGGGTCAGATCTTCCTTGTTTGAAATCTGACCCATCTGACCTGAAATTCCAACCTCCCTAAGCATCAATGCACTTATATTAATGGCTGTGCCACTCTGGGTGCTGGCTGGGATGTGCTATCTTTGTGCTCAGGCATGTCCTGTGTGTGCAAGGTGGGTATTCTGGCAAGACCTATGGGTGTATTCTAGGTGCTCTGGCAAGACCAGTGGGTGCAAGCTGGATGCTATGGCAAATTATGTGGGTGAAAATGGAGTGGGGGAGGGGCACAACCATTTGTCCTGTATGTGCCAATTTCTGATGGAGGCTCTGACTTCCAGGCTGCGAGATAGTGATTACGATACATGCTGATTACAGAGTTTAGCATTAGCAAGTTAGATCCTTCCTCTTTCATGGTTAAAGGATTTTCTGAGTTATAGTCTGTTCTGTGGAGGGCGCTGGAGCAACTTCTAAACAAAAATGCATTACAGTGAAATGTTCTGTGTATTCATTTCGCATCATACTTTCTAACAAAGGACTTGTGTACTGTGTATTTAAATGTGTATGCAAACGACTCCCAACTGCTGTTTGGAGCAGTCGCTATAGTACAAGGGTGGCACATTTAACCTAAGAAAACTGTATATTTTATTTAGATAGCACTAACAGGTGCATTCTGTACTTTAAGGTAAGATTAGGAATGGTTTTAAAACAGGAAAGTTGGGTTTGATGGGAGACGAACAAAGAAAGTATAACAGAGTAGGCACTATAGAAATAGTGATTTAGTTAAGATGAATACATAGATCTGGGAGTCTATTCATGAAGATCGTGGCAGAGTGCAAGCGAGTATGTGGCTGAGTGTGAGTGAATGAGTGTAGTGTGTTTGAGTGAAAGGCAGAGTGTGAGTGAGCAGCAGCATGAGAGTGGCAGAGTGTAAGTGTGTTTGAGTGAACGGCAGAGTGTGATTGTGTGAGTGAGCGGCAGAGTGTGATTGTGTGAGTGAGCAGCAGAGTGTAAGTGTTTTTGAGTGAGGGGCAGAGGGTAAGTTTGTTTGAGTGAGGGGCGGGATGTAATTGTGTTTGAGTGAGTGGCAGAGTGAGAATGTGTGTGAGTAAGCGGCAGAGTGTAATTGTGTAAATGAGCGGCAGATTGTAAGTGTGTGAGTGAGCGGCAGAGTGTAAGTGTGTGAGTGAACAAAGAATGTATGTGTGTGTGTGAGCGGAGAGTATTAGTGTGTATGTGAGCGGCACCATATAATTGTACGTGTGTGTGCTGGTATAATGGCTTAATGTTTTGTATATTGGCTGGTATTCTATTATTTTCAGGGCTGTTTTTTATTCCCAGTCTGGCCTTGAGACCATGTATACCCTTTCAATGAAATGATACTCCCTGGTGGCATTGGCCTCCTTAAGCAGGATAATGCACCCTGACACAACACAAAAATGGTTCAGAAATGGTTTGAGGAACACAACAACGTGTTCAAGGTGTTGTCTTTGCCTCCAAGTTCGCCAGATCTCAATCCAATCTAGCAAGGCCAGCCTTTGGGGTGTGTGACCTGTTTGAGTGCACAGGACTAGAGTTGAGCGGACACCTGGATGTTGGGGTACGGAAGGTTCGGCCGAAAAAATGTCCGGGTCCGTGCTCGAACTTGACCCCGAACTTGACCCTGAACCCCATTGAAGTCAATGGGGACACGAACTTTTGGCCACTAAAAAAAAATCATGGAAAGGGCTAGAGGGCTGCAAAAGGAAGTAAAATGTGGGTAAGAGTAGGACAAGAGCCCTGCAAGCAAATGTGGATAGGGAAATAACTTAAAATAACATAAAATACATACAAAATAAAAATACAGCTGAGCCATAAAATAGCACTAGATGGAATCTTTGATTTTAGTTTTGGAAGAACATAAATCTAAATCTAAAGCATGGCTGCCAGGAGGATCAACAGAATTATCCATTTGAGAGAGGGTTGGAGTGCAGGGTATTCTCTTTCAGTTTATACTAAGTGACCCATAGGTTGAGGAGGCGGTGACCGTGGAGGTGTAAGTGGAAACGGCGCTGGAGGAGGAGGAGGAGGTAGCCAACACTGGCATTCGTGCCTACCAAATAACTCTGACATTCTGTCGCGTACTAGCACCTGAGGAAGGTCTTTCACTTGTGCGTGTAGCTGTCACAGATCGACCACATCCCCTATTTGCAACAGGAGCTCCACTAACACCAGCAGCACCACGTCCCTTATTTGACGCTCTCCTCATTCTTTGTGTTCACCCACCAAAGTAACAGATGTTTTATGTCAGGCGACAATGTTACCGCCAATAGTCAACAATTTTGATTTGTATTTTTTATGTTTATTGGACTGCAACAAATGCACTGCAAGACGTAAATGTACTATTTAACACCCAAAACAATTATAATTTTTCAAAGTGCGCTGTAATTACAGTATTGGACTGTTCTATTTGACTCTCAGATATGAAGTGCACCGCAAGACGCAAATGTACTATTTACCACCCAAAACAATTAGAATTTTTCAAAGTGCGCTGTAAGCACAGTATTTCACTGTTCTATTTGACTCTCAGATATGAAGTGCACCGAAAGACGCAAATGTACTATTTAGCACCCAAAACTATTAGACTTTTTCAAAGTGTGCTGTAAGCACAGTATTTGACGGTTCTATTTGACACTCAGATATGAAGTGCACCGCAAGACGCAAATGTACTATTTAGCACCCAAAACTATTAGAATTTTTCAAAGTGCGCTGTAAGCACAGTATTTTACGGTTCTATTACAAAAACCGTAAAGTTCGGTACGAACATGAACAGTGCGGTTCGGGTTCACTCAACACTACACAAGACCCAACACCCAAGAGGGCGCCATTTGAAAAAAAAAAGTTTGCTGGTAGAGGCACTGGCTGGAAAGATCAGAAGATCTCCCCTCACCAGCCCTCTCCATGGCCGGAGTGGAGGATTCTAGGAGGGGGCTGACAACACCGGGTGAGAGTTGAAGGTCCACCCCACCCTATGAAGCAGAGCAGCGTCTGCTTCATGAGGGAGCAGCGGGTAGCACAAGTAAGTGTTGCTCCCGTTGCATTATAACTACACATTGGTAGCGCAGGGACACTCTCTCTGCTTCAATTAAGAATGGGAACGGGAGGAGGAGAAAACATAGGAGGGGGAGAGAGAACAAATATGTGGGAGGAGGGGGAGAGAGAACAAATATGGGGGAGGAGGGGGAGAGAGAACAAATATGGGGGAGGAGGGGGAGAGAGAACAAATATGGGGGAGGAGGGGGAGAGAGCAGAGATGGAGAGGAGAGGGAGAGAGAACAGAGATGTGGAGGAGGGGTAGAGAGAACAGAGATGGGGAGGGGGGACAAAGAACAGAGATGGGGAGGGGGAGAGAGAATAAAATATGGGGGAGGAGGGGGAGAGAGAGCAGAGATGGGGAGGAGGGGAAGAGAGAACAGAGATGTGGAGGGGGGACAGAGACACAGAGATGGGGAGGGGGAGAGAGAGAGAGAATAAAAGGCAGGAGGGGGAGAGAGAACAGTGGAGGGGGAGGAGGTTGGTGAGAACAGATATGGGAAGAGGTAAAGTTATATGGGGAGGGGAAGGAGAGGGAAAGAGATATGGGGAGGGGAGGTAGAGATAATCGATATGGGGGAGAAAACCTATGGGACGGGGATAGAGATAACATGTTTGGGTAAGAGTATAGAGATTACAGATATGGGGAAAGGAGAGACATACATGGGAACAAGGGCCGTCATTTTTAAAGGGCCATACACGGCCCTTTAAAAAAAGGGGGGGGGGGCATTTGCCCAGGTCCCATTCATTCCTTGGGGCCCATGGCAGCTGTGCTGCTCAGTGCAGCATTTTTTTTTTATTTTCTGGTGCATGATAGAAAGAGGTCTCAGCCAATCAGGTGAAACCTCTCCTGATTGGCTGAGAGTTCAGAAGCCTCCCGTGATTAGCTGAGACCTCCTTCACACAGGGAACTCAAAGCACAGAGAGGTAAGTTAAACGGACAGTGTGTATGTATGTCAGTGTAAGTGAGAGCGTGTGTATGTCAGTGTGAGTGTGTATATGTCAGTATGAGTGTGTGTATGTCAGTGTAAGTTAGAGTGTGTGTATGTCAGTGGGAGTGAGTGAGTGTGTGTGTTTGTATGTCAGTGTAAGTGAGAGTGTGTGTATGTCAGTGTGAGTGTGTATATGTCAGTATGAGTGTGTGTATGTCAGTGTAAGTTAGAGTGTGTGTATGTCAGTGGGAGTGAGTGTGTGTGTATGTCAGTGGGAGTGAGAGTGTGTGTATGCGTGAGTGAGTGTGTATGTATGTCAGTGGGAGTGAGTGTGTATGTATGTCAGTGGGAGTGAGTGTGTGTGTATGTCAGTGGGAGTGAGAGTGTGTGTATGCGTGAGTGAGTGTGTGTTTATGTCAGTGGGAGTGAGTGTGTATGTATGTCAATGGGAGTGAGTGTGTGTGTATGTCAGTGGGAGTGAGTGTGTGTGTATGCGTGAGTGAGTGTGTGTTTATGTCAGTGGGAGTGAGTGTGTGTTTATGTCAGTGGGAGCGAGTGTGTGTTGATGTCAGTGGGAGAGAGTGTGTGTTTATGTCAGTAGGAGTGAGTGTGTGTGAATGTCAGTGGGAGTGAGTGTGTGTGTATGTCAGTGGGAGTTAGTGTGTGTGTATGTCAGTGGGAGTGAGTGTGTGTGCATGTCAGTAAAGTGAGTGTGTGTGCATGTCAGTGGGAGTGAGTGTGTGTGTATGTCAGTGTGAGTGTGTGTGTATGTCAGTGGGAGTGTGTGTGTATGTCAGTGTGAGAGTGTGTGTATGTCAATGTGAGAGTGTGTGTATGTCATTGTGAGTGAGAGTGTGTGTATGTCAGTGTGAGTGAGAGTGTGTGTATGTCAGTGTGAGTGAGAGTGTGTGTGTGTATGTCAGTGTGAGTGAGTGTGAGTGACAGACTGTCTGTATATGTGTGTGATGGAGTGTGTGGATTAAGGGGTTAACTTCTGTGACACTGCCTATACCTGTCTAGCCACCCAAGGGGTTAATGCCTCTGACACTGCCTAGCTCTGTCTAGCCACCCAAGGGGTTAACTCATCTGACATTGCCTAGATCTTTATAGCCACCCAAGGGGTTAACTCCTCTGACACTACCTATATCTGTCTAGCCATCCAGGGGTTAACTCATCTGACACTCACTTTATCTGTCTGGATTTTGTTACAGGTCACTGGCCACATTTGGTGCCCCCCTTGATAGTTTATCAATTAATATGTGACATCCAGCTGATGCGGACCCCAGGCTTTTAGTCACATATTAATTGATAAACTATCGGGGGTGGGGGCAGAATTTTTTTCAGTAAGGGGCCCTGAAATTTCTGATGGCGGCACTGATGGGAAGAAAGAAAGACATTAAATGGGGGGGTTGGTGAGACAAACATGGCAAGGTAGAGAGGCATACATGGAGTGAGAGGAAAAAGACAGGCATGTGGAGACAGACAGACAGAAATTAGGGTAGAGAGGAGGGGGCGCTACGGGGGTGGCTCACACAGGGCGCCTGAACACAGAAAGCCAGCCCTGCAATCAAGCATCTGTGGAAAGTGCCACAACTTATAAGAGTGCTGCTAACGTCTTGGTGCTATGTATCACAGCACACCTTCAGAGGTCTAGTAGAGTCCATGCTTCGAGGGGTCTAGGCTGTTTTGGCGGCAAAAGGGGGCTTACACGATATTTGGCACTGGCAAGATTTTTGGATCCATGGATATCAATGACAAGCTGTTTGAGAACACATATGTCAATGACAAGATGTTTGGGGCAGAGATGGGACTAGCCGGCTGTTTGGGGACATAGAAGGCAATAACAAGCTATTTGGGCATAGTGTTGGCACTGGCAAGCTGTTTGGAGAAATGACACTGGCAAGCTGTTTGGGAACCTACGTATATGAAAATGACAAGCTGACAGTGTTTTCAGTCTGGCTGCCACACTTTTTAACACGCTCCTGAACTCTCCAGGAATTAGCTTCATTTTAACCCCCTTACTCTCAAAATTCACTGCAAGTATTCCAAGGACCAATCTTGACTCCACATATCACACACGTGGATCTATTGGAATTGAAAGGATGGCATTACTAAACTGAGATACACAGTGGATTGAAATATACTCCCCTGAGACCTTCTTACTGCTAAGAAGAGATACCATGACATGGCAGCTTCTATCATTGGGGATACGTATTCACCTAGAAATAACTAAAACTTAAAACCAGACTGTGGGGCAAAACAACGGCCACAGCACTTTATTTAAATAGTCATTGTATTACATTATATATATACATTCCACATAGATATCCATAATTATACAATGACTAAACATAAGCATTCCATATACAGAAAACCAACCAAGCTTGCAAGAGTATCCAGGTGGCTACCGAATAAGTCCATGTTCTGGGCATATAACAATGCCCCCAATACCTGAGATTCGAGGTACCACTTTCCCCTCAAACCTCCCACCAGAGTCCCGATTGACTCTCCCCAATCCATTCTTCTATTAATCCTCCTAGATACCCTGCAAGCTTCCGCCAACGCTGTGACATGTAAATACATAAATAATAAATAAATAAAGGCTCATTAACCAGAAAATTAGGGAGGGAGGGTGGGTGGGTGGGACAACAGGTAGGGGAAAAACGTTTTCTAAAATGGCCCCCAAACTTCCTGTTCCTAGCTTTTATACACTCCCAACTCCTCCCATCTAATTCCCACTATAGGCCTAACATATAACCTCAGCACCCTGTCATGATTGCCCCTCCCCGACCTTGTCTGGGGGCTACATCACCTGAACACCACAAACAAGGTGATTCTCCTCTATTTATAAACTGGGTTTTAGATTTAATCATCCAGTTAGCAATGGTTAGATTTCATTTTATAAACACCAGGAAAAAGTATTGATTAAAAACATTTCACTAAAGCACATTGATTTTGAAATCCTGAAAATTGAAAATGTCACACCTCGCACTGGCCTGCATTCAACAGATCAGGGCAATGTGACCATAGCAACTGCTGACATCCTTACAAAACTAATTCACACGGATAGCCAGCTAGTGCCTCTATCTGCAAAGTTTTATTTTTTTAAAGTGGTACCCCCCGGGGTGTTGCTTCCTGTGCAGTCGCACACCCCAAAGGCTGTCCCTGTATAAGACATATGCCACTGGTTTTTTTTCTTCTTCTATGTTTAAGTTAATTGCATATCAAACTAAAAATAAAATTATGTTTCTATCTCCTGCATCCATTTTGTAAATTTTACGCATGATGCAACATTCTCCAAAATCTTCCGCAAGTCCCACTTTACAACTGTAGGCAGAGCCTGTATGATAATGTCATAATTTACACCTCTGCTCTCTTTCTGTCTCCTGTGTATCACAAGTGGGCAGGAGTAGGTGACTTTTTTTTTTTTTTACCTGCCTTCCAGCACAAAAGTACATCTTTCTGGAAAAGGTGAGATTAACTGGATGCCAGTCTATAATCAGAATTCTGATTTATAGACTGCATTCTGTATCTCCAGACCCAAAGTGAGATACTAGTACTGTAAAGTCACTGTGGGGTGGAACCCAAAACTATATTTCACAAAATGGTGGCGCCCAGTCACTGTTTGGTAAAATATTTTTATAAAATAAACTCACATAACAAAAACAAAAGACATATCTTAAATCAATAATGCAAAAAAGAAAAAAAAAAGTAAATTTTTAGTGGGACTGCTGTGGAGGAAAGTCAAAACTTAAGTTAAATCTCTTGATTACGGTTTTTGGACCCCAGGCCCCGAACACGGACATTCCACTGTATGGTCGTGTTGGAGTTCAGAGTTTGGCGATTACATTGTATGTAATGCTATTGGCTTTCTAGAAACCAAAATAGAGTCCCCATTCATAAGAATTTTTTATTTTTTTTATTTCGGTTTATAGAAAGTCAATAACATTTTTTTTTCATTATTGATTTAAGATATGTCTTTTGTTTTTGTTATGTGAGTTTATTTTATAAGAATTCACCCACTGATGACAGATTCTATGAGTGGCCTTTATTCTTCATGCACAGGCTGAATAACCAACCATATTGCACATTAACGGCTGGTATATCGGCACTCACATGCAGCAACACAATCACCCATGCCCTCCTGTGCAACTTAGATGCACGTGAGGAATGCCAAAGTTGGTATAGGACAATAATTTAGATAAACAGAAGCATATATGCTTCTGTTATGAGGAAAAATAACATGTCTGCCCTCCTAATATGTACACAGTTTGATTATTTACATGGTTTAGTTCTCATTTTAATAACAATAAGGAGGTAGAGGCTGTACCGCTGAGTGCCAGTTTCTAGTATGGGTAGGGTTGCCATTTGGCTGGTATTTTACCGGCAGGCCGGTAAAAAAAATTGGCATCAGGCCAATGTTAAGTCTATGGAGACAGTACCAAGGCCGGTATTTTTTTAAAGAAAAGGTGGCAACCCTAAGTATGGGTATAGATAAAAGGACATGACCGCAGGGGCTTACAATCTAAAAAAAATCTAGTGTTTGTTAACCATCTTGTTTGTTTTTTCACAATTAAATTTGGAATCAGTTCAGGAACACAAATTACACTTTTTTTTAATGTAAAAAGCAGACTCGAATGACCTAATTCCAAATTCCATCACCTGTCCTTAGACCCTATCATCTAATTATCCATGTAAGGCTTATAAACACCACTGCTATTTTAAACAACGATGGCTCCGTCACACTGCATTCACAAGGTTAATACAAGAAAGCCTATTAAAAAAGGAGCAACACACTGTACAGGGTCTACTCAACAGAGAGAGACTTACAGGGAACTGAGAGGGGAATTTCACTGGAGGCCAATGTAGCCGAGTTGGAAAATTTCTCCAATGCAGCTGAATGGGACACTTTTTCTAACTTGGCTACTTTGGCCTTAAGTTCTGAAATTACCATCTGAATTCCCTGCTATTCTCTGAATATTGAGTAGACCTTTATATTTCTACAGTACACACAATGACGACAGTTTTGATAAGCTCATACATTTTTGCATGTTTGCATTTTTCCCCTCTGATGGTAATAAATACAGAATTAGGAGAGTGAAAAGGCTCCGATATTAATAATTCACAGGCATTTATTGATTTTTTAAAATTTTTTTTTTTTACTCTTACACAATGTATTATTTGCTTGCAGCACAGAGAGTAAACTCTTTTTGGTATAGTTTTTGCAAAACACTTTGATACACACCCATTATTAAACTTATCAATGTCCTTCTAAAAATCGTCATTTAATATGTTTTTTGGTAAATTATTACAATAGAGCAATATCTGTACTTACCATTGTAACTCCAATACTGATCCTGGGAGAAACAAAAACTGACTGTCACAGCACAGTTTAATAATTATCCCGTGCATAGGCTCTTACATTAGAATTAAACTTCCCCCTTTTCTCTGTGGGCTTGCACCACGATGAGATACGCCAGCATATGTCTTTCGTTTGTCGCAGTTCTTAGAGTGTAGAGAAAATAAATAGAATCTAATCAAGGCAACATATAGATAGTATTTATTTCAAGGAATCATGTTTAACCATAGAGAGGAGTAGATTAACTCCACTGGCTTTTCTAGCCCCTGGATGTTGTCGACTCCTTTTGTATTTAGTTTCTCAATTGTTCTACACACATATGACTCCACCCTACAAATATATGATATTGTTTCATTTCCTACATATATTTAAATAGCCATCTGTATGACTTGGCAACATATACAACCCTTATTGTAAATAGCATAGTGGAGAGAAGAATCTACTGTTTGGGGAGAGAGACAAGCTGTGGGCTACGTAGTTACTTCCTTCTTGCTGTGTGGCATTAAACAATAACAGACTAAGGCAGGATGACTGAATCTGCAAACTCGAAACTGTATCTGCTTAGCAAAGTGGGCATCTACAGCTCAGCCAGACTCTGCTCCACAATGCTGCTGTCTGCTAACAGAGTCTTTATCTCCTTGGTGTATTGCACTGCTCCGGAGTGAAACAATGGGCAAAATATATATTTTACCAATTTAGTTTGAATTAATCTGTGTATTCTTTTTAAAAATTACTAAAATACCAAGGGACTGTATCGTCTGAACAATGCTATACTGTGCATGTAGAGCATAAAAAAATGACAGAAATGATTTAAAGATTGTATTAGCAAAACTCCAAACAAATGCCTCAATTAGGAGAAAAATGTGTTTTAAATGTGTCTGTGGAGTCTGCTGCTTGTGACCTCACCTGTGGCACGGTATGCAAATGAACTGCTCTTCAATAGGAAATGTGTAATTTGCATGCCGTGCCACAGGAGATGTCATAAGCAGGAGACTAAACAGACACAGTTTCAATAATTTTTTTATACTCTATATTCACAGTAAACTTAATATGTAGCTGATATAGTCCCTTTAATGATGTTATTGGCATTAATAAACTAGTGTCGCCACTTTGTTTCTAGCGTGAATGAAGGGAATAAAAAATGATCTCTATATTGTGTTAGCAGAATTAAAAGCAAATACATATTTTAGGAAAAAATACATTTAAAACGTGTCTGTGCAGTAAAGGAGACCACTGCAGGAGTTGGTTGACAAAGAGAGTCCCTGCCTGCACCCCTAGGTTTTCCAGACTGTCCTGATTAATCCCACCATAGTTAGCATGTTTACAGCTTGCTTTGCCTTTTCCCCTTGTTATGCACCACAGCATGACTAAGACAGAGACCCAGACACTGGAGGTCCCCAAACACCTCCCTGTAGACAATGGACTCTGTCTGTGGATATGCCAGGTTAAGGTTGTATCCTGTCCTACAAACTCCAGTCTCTCAGGAGGTGTTAAGAAATGGTATTATATGGTATTGCTGAAATGTGTACTTATCTAATCAATAAGTGTTTATTGTCCTGTGAGCCATCTATTGTCTCTTGTAGTCTAGATGCCTGTATCTTAAGGTGTAATGTTTAATTAGGTTATGTCTCACTGTATTTAATTAGCTGTTTTAAATTAAGTTTTCTATTGTTTGAGGCTTACCACGTTATAATTAGTTCCCCTGTGCATCCACCCTCGTTTATGTCATATTTGTCTGTATATAAGTCTGTTCTTTTTCACAAATAAATGTTCATTCTTGGGTGAATGCTGAGCTATAATTGGGTGCTAAGGAGGTGACGTCCTACAACGGACAGAGGTGCTACTGGCCTGGGGCAGCCATCACGTTGCCTAGCTGATTTTATTTGTGCACTCATCAGCTATCCCCACTGTAGAAACAGACGCAAGACTCATCTCCTAGCCAGCAGCTTTTTAGCTCAACACACAGTGTGCAGAAGATGTGAGAGCAGAAACTACCCAACAGCTCATATTTGCAGGCAAATGATTATGGAGGGAGCGTATGAGGGGTGGGGCATGTAAGGGTGGGAAGGTTTCGTTATGCAGTTGGGCTTTGGCAGACCCTCAAGACATCTTGCATGGAGGCCCATGCATTTTTTTGTTTCTTCAACTAGAAATTAACAGGCTTGTGCATTTCATCAGCGTAAGCAATGAAAGTCAAATGGAAAAAAAATATCCATTTCAGTTATTCCCGTGAGTCAGTCTCCCTCGACTTATAGCTCAAAGAACATTACACATAGTCATATCTCTATGTCCTTCTTCTCAAATTCACCTGACTATACGTTGCGTTTGTTCCTCTGTCTTATACAGCGCTGCTATGGCGTAATGTATATTTTTATAGATAACCAGTGATAAACTGCACATGTATAATCGTGGAATAACACATAACACATACCCCCCAAAAAAACACACAGACACAGAGCTGGCTATAAAAGGTCACAGGATTTATTATGTAAATACTGCAACGTATAACTTTAATAAGTTAATACATTTTAGCTACAAAAAAAATTTTATTTTTATTTTTTTCTCTTCTGTGCTTCTGTGTGTTTTCCTGTGCATCCTGCCCCATATTGTGTTATTTTATATTTTTAGGTTTTCTATTTATATACCATCAATCAAGGTTGATCCACACCTAATGACTTCCACGAGGGATACGAGAGATTTTGTTATTTTCTAATCACTGTGTCATTTTTCGTCCACTTATTCTACACGTATATATTTTTGATTTTATGTGTGCAGTGATACACTGGGTTTATTGACTTTTTGTTGCACTTTATGTTGGCACATATATGCACTGCAATATTTGAATTGTATGCACTTTACATTTGTCGCACCAGCGTAACTTAATTATTGTTTTGCTTTAGCTGTACTATTTATTTGCAATACTCTAATCTTGCGTTTTTTAAGCTTTTATGTATTTAGCTTTTAAGTGTCCCTGTACCTTGCAGGTTTATTATTATTCTTATAATTGCGCAAGCATAGTTCAGTTTGCCCAGTAAAGATTATAATTGGCGCAAACTGAACTTTGCAGCAGGAGCTCATCTATGACACTTGAAAACCAAGCTCAGGGACTCGGTGTGAGTGGGAAGATGGCCCTCCATGCAGATCAAAATTTTATCAAGGTAGATAATTTCAGTGGACAGTGGGACCTCAAATCAAGACAAAAAAATACTCTATTTTTTCGCAGAATGTTAAGACAAAGAGAGGAGCCAGGTGGACCAGTGCATGGGAAATCATCGAGTAAATGACAGATGCCAAGCCCTGTAAGGAAATATCCTCTGTCCCTTAATGCTACCGTCTTGGTTTGACTTGTAAATACTGGATCCAGGAGAGCTATCTCACAGTGAATAACTGAGACCGACACCAATGCAACTGGGAAACAACTCTGATTTTAATTGTTTAAACAAGCATATATATACAAAGATAAAAACATTAGTTACTACGATATAATTGGTTATTATAATATTATAATATGCAGAAAGGCGTGTTTTATAAGAAAATGCACTTAAAACGTAATATGTAAAATAGTGTTACAAAAGTCGTTCTTATAGGAAAATTACAGAACTTTCAGAGACAACTTGTTGATGTTCCAGAAACCTCTGTTCTAGCCTTGGAATAGTAAGATAAGACCATTCTAATAACAATTATGCTACTGGCGTGATCTGGCCTTCCAGAATGTGCTGCAGATATCAGCTTCTTTGACACACTGTCGGCTTTTAACCCTCACAGATCCAAATTAATCCTTTCAAGCCCGACTCCTCTATAATCACTAACTCCAGAAACAACATGAAAGTTTTGAAACCTGCTTTTTTGGGAACCTCCCCTGTCAAGGGAGGGCTACTAAGATGGATAGTTCCTGCCCGGAATCAGTTACACGGAGATGCTCTTCAGGTCGTGTAAATACACCATATCCCAAACGGGCTATAATCACTGGTAATCCCGTTGTGTAAAACCTCCAACATAGCGGATGAGACCAGCCGTGTTGGGTAAAACAGAAGTAACATGTATTAATTCCAAACACATAGAATATAAACAGTACAATATATTGATAGCAAAGATTAAACAATGGCATTTCATGACAGGATTCATTTAACACACAGTACAGAACGATAAGGAACCTAACAGGATTACCTTAACATACAATATATTGGCGACCAATCAGAATTGAGGAAAGGGAGAGCGACCAATCCCCAATGGTGGGGGTGTGGTCAAGAGCCAGACTTGGCCACACTAGGGGATTTAATTTTGCCCTTTAACTGTGGAGTCAATCAGCACATCGCCGACATAGCTTTTTAAATGAACAACCAATCAGTGCTGCGCGTGACCTTTAAACCCACAGCCAATCAGGGCAGCTCCTACTTTCTCCACTAAGTACTGAGGGCGAACGGCCCTTTAGCTCTCCACCGATCAGTCAACGAGCAATGCTTTTCATCTTTCAATTCAGCTGGGGGCTTTAAACTGCTGCCCAATCAGCATTGCGCCGACAATTCAAATAACCCAAATGCTTAAACTTTATTGTGGAACTTGGTCTCTGGCAAGCAGTTCGGTTTGTGGGTGAATACAGTGAATACAGCATTTCACACTGAACACAAGTATATCTCCTCGACGTCAGCAACTGGTCACGGTGGATACCGTGACCTCTCCTAAAGGGAATTCCACAAATTTCCCATTTAACTGCATGATTGAAAATGGGTGTTAGCAGAATTGCAAGCAAATGCCTAAATAAGGAGTCTCCGGTTTATGACATCACCTGTGTCTTGATATGCAAATTAATTGCTTTTCATTGGGATATGTTTATTTGCATATCATGCCTCATTTGATGTCATAAGCAGTAGACACCACAGACATGAAAACAAATTGTTCTCCTAATTTAGGCATTTGCTTGCACTTCTGCTAACACAATGTATAAATCATTTTCAATCATATTTTATTCTCTACATTCACAGTATAGACAATGTTTAGTTGATACAGTTCACATCTCCATTCCCTGCAGTTCTCTCTCTATTGAGACCCATCTATGTCTCATAAAACTGCTGACACCTATACTCTCATGGAAAGCATGACACATTTCACAATGTAAATAATAAACCATTTGAAAGTATCTAGTTGTGCAATGTAAATTCACTCTTAACCACAAACTACCGTATTTATCGGCGTATAACACGCACTTTTTCTCCCTGAAAATAGGGGGGAAATTGTGTGTGCGTGTTATACGCCGAAAAAAAAAATAATCTAAAACTTTTTTTTAAACAAACTTTATTGACCGCGCGGCTGGAGGGAAGCTCACAACGCTTCCCTCACAGCCACGCAGCTTCAGAGCACCGGGGGACAGAGCAGGAACGAGGTAAGTACTGGGGTCTGGGGGAGGAGGGTGGCATAACGAGCATACTAAGGGGCAATATCCTGGCATATTGGGGGCAATATCCTGGCATATTGGGGGCAATATCCTGGCATATTAAATGGCATATTGGGGGCAAATATCCTGGCATATTAAAATGGCATATTGGGGGCAATATCTGGCATATTAAAATGGCATATTGGGGGCAATGTCCTGCATATTAAATGGCATATTGGGGGCAATATCCTGCATATTAAATGGCATACTGGGGGCAAATATCCTGGCATATTAAAATGGCATATTGGGGGCAATATCTGGCATATTAAAATGGCATATTGGGGGCAATATCCTGCATATTAAATGGCATATTGGGGGCAATATCCTGCATATTAAATGGCATATTGGGGGCAATATCCTGGCATATTAAAATGGCATATTGGGGGCAATATCCAGCATATTAAAATGGCATATTGGGGGCAATATCCTGCATATTAAATGGCATATTGGGGGCAATATCCTGCATATTAAATGACATATTGGGTGCAATATCCTGACATATTAAAATGGCATATTGGGCTTCAAAGTTCTTTATTTGAAATTTAAGTTTTTTTTCCTAAAATTTCCTTCTTAAAATGAGGTGCGTGTTATACGCCGGCACGTGTTATACGCCGATAAATACGGTAACTAGCAATTCTTGGAGTCCTTAAATACAATTATATTGCCAAAGCACCTTCATTGAGAAGTGATATCTGCTTGTACAAGCTTGCTATAAGAATTTTTACAAGCAATAAAAATATATTTTTAACGAGGCAATTATAATCTAGTAACAAGAACAAACCCGCAGATGATTTGGACCGTGTGCTAATTGATCATCAAAAGAATAAACAAGTGGAAATAATGCAAACTAGAAAGTTTTTTTAATATATATATATATATGTGTTAAATTCATTCATATTGTATGAATAAACACAATTGGTGAAAATTGCTGGTATGATGTATTGGGTTTTGTATTTCTAGGATGCAGAAGTGATTATACAAGATATTGTTCGTTGATATTATAGTAGACAACCCCTATGGATGAATGAAGGCTAGGGCTGGCACCACATACGCCAGTAAAGCAAGCAATAAGCACTAAATACAAACATAAGTCAGGCAAAAAGTAAAGGCAGAAGGACAATAGGACCCTAACCCATATATATGTCCTCAGTTGTCCCTGCCTGAAAAAATGCACCCTTTGCCTAGATGATCCACAGAGCAAATGGCATAACCCAAGCTTAAAGAGATAACTTATTACCTACTTTCTCTTTGGAGATATAGGGAAGTAAAGGTGAATATATGTTATATATGTACAGGGTAGAGAGCGAGGGGTTAGGAGTAAGTATATTGTTATTAGATCATTTGTACCTCATAGGGTTAAGGATGATCAGGTGAGAGTGGAAAACATGCAAACAGCAGGGTCTGGATGGAATAAATTCCTATATGTGTCTGCACATGCTCCACTCATAATAGAGAGCTCCTGTGGATTGTACCCAGTAAGGCTCATATAAGGCTCATATGATTGCAGATAGTGTATAGGGTGTTGGTGCATCCAGGTCTGCCCAATAGAGAGGAAAATCAGTTAATTGGATTCTAATAAATGAAGGCTAGGGCTGGCACCACATACACCAATAAAGCAAGCAATAAGCACTAAATACAAACATAAGTAAGGCACAAAGTACAGGAAGAGGGACAATAGGACCCTAACCCGACACGCGTTTCGCCACCTTAGTGGCTTCGTCAGGGGGTAAAGACCGTCAAAAACAAGAGGTTTAAATAGTAAACCAGCTGGTGGAGGTGTGTGCTGGAAGTTAAGTATGATTGGTTAGGCAAAATGTGCCTCCGCCCCTTGTGGGCATCTGTAACATTCACACTGAGAGGTTTTTCTTAGGGTGATCACTTTTACCTGTTGACATAGGAGCGTTTAAGCTCCGCCCCTTGTGGGCGTATAGTGAGGAGACCTTGGTTAGTATAGGGTAAAGTGTGACCCCCGCCCATTATGGGCATCTAAACGACTCCCAGAGTGGGATATACCTAGTTAAGTTTCATAAGCCCTTAGCATTGGGGCGATATAGCTCCGCCCCTTATGAGCGTATGGGGAGGAGGTGGTTACTGCTGTTGTGATCACCCTAAGAAAAACCTCTCAGTGTGAATGTTACAGATGCCCGCAAGGGGCGGAGGCACATTTTGCCTAACCAATCATACTTAACTTCCAGCACACACCTCCACCAGCTGGTTTACTATTTAACCCCTTCCCGACGTTAGGGCGTACTATGCCGTCCTGACTTTAAGTGCCTTAAAGTCGTTAGGACGGCATAGTACGTCCTGTACTTAACAGCTCATCGCGGCTCCCCGCTATGAGCTGTTTTCGGATCCCGCTGCAGGCACTTACAGCGGGATCCCACCTGTCAGATGAGGCCACTTTGAGTGGCCTCAGTCTGACAGGGAAAATGTAGCCGGTGCTCAAAGCGAGCACAGTCTACATTTTGCTAAATCGCGCTGTGACCGAACTTCCGGGTTCGGGCACGCCTCCGTGATGTCACACGTGACGTCCGGAGGTCTCGCGATTTTTTGGCAGGGACCCACAGGGTCTATTAAGACCCTGATCGTGTCTCTGCCAAAGTGTTCCTGGCGACCGATCACCTTGCTTGTTGGGTTAGGGTTGTCCCTCTGCCTGTACTTTGTGCCTTACTTATGTTTGTATTTAGTGCTTATTGCTTGCTTTATTGGTGTATGTGGGGCCAGCCCTAGCGTTCATTTATTAGAATCAAATCAACTGATTTTCCTCTCTATTGGGCAAACCTGGCTGCACCAACACCCTATACACTATCTGCAATCATATGAGCCTTATATGAGCCTTACTGGGTACAATCCACAGGAGCTCTTTATTATAAGTGGAGCATGTGCAGACACATATAGGAATTTATTCCATCCATACCCTGCTGTTTGCATGTGTTCCACTCTCACCTGATCATCCTTAACCCTATGAGGTACAAATTATCTAATAACAATATACTTACTCCTAACCCCTCGCTCTCTACCCTGTACATATATAACAAATATTCACCTTTACTTCCCTATATCTCCAAAGAGAAAGTGGGTAATAAGTTATAGACATGTGCATTTGTTTTCGGATGAATGCATTTTCATACGAAAATAGCATTTTCATCCATTCGTCCGAAAAACGAATTTCTTATGAATAGGGGTTTATAGAAAGCTAATAGTATTACACGTATTCTATAAAACGAACGAAGAAAATGGAACGAAGAAAATGAACGAATTTCGTCTGAAACGAATGCATTAATGAACAAAATTCGTTTTGGACTAAATAAATAACATTTTCGTCCGAATTGGCGAAAACGAAGCGAAAAATTTAGTTTTGCACATGTCTAATAAGTTATCTCTTTAAGCTTGGGGCTGGGTTATGCCATTTACTCTGTGGTATCATCTAGGCAAAGGGTGCATTTTTTCAGGCAGGGACAACTGAGGACCTATATATTCAGTGATCAGTTTTTCTTTCTATCACTATCCACTGTCAGATATGGACAGAAGTATATAGTCACACTGAATACTGTCTGATCACTGAGCTTGCTTCTCCACTTAACAATTTGATATTCTATATTCCTATCCAGAGTCATACTAACTATCTATCTGGACAAGCCAGCCTAATTTTATTTTATTTTTACTTTATTCACTATTTTTTCACCAGTTTGTTCTGTGTACACCTATTTTTAACTATTCCTTTTTTTATTGAATACTAATAAAAGCTACGTTTTAATTTCCAGACTCCACTGACGTCCTTTTAAATTTCATTTAATGTACCCACACCAATTATATGGTTTTATCGGCATAAGAAGGGCTTTGTTTAGATACCTTTATTTTCATCATGTCATATCATTTACTAAAACAAAATCATAAAATCTAAAAAAAATATATTTTTTAAAAACACACTTTAAAAATAATGTTTCCTTCAGTGACCTTTTGACCCCAATTCTAACCCTAACGCTAACGCTTATTCTAACTCTGACCCTTATGCTAACCCTAATCCTAGATATACATTTTGCCTTTTTTTTTACCCTGCAATGTTGCGGACTGCCTCTGCCTCTTTGACTCTGATGCCGAATTCGGAGCTGCTGTTGGCCCCTTCAGAGCACGCAAATCCCAGAAATTCACGACATACATTGTGACCCTGACTGACCTGTGACCTCCAGACTGGCACGATACGCCACTGGTAGGATCTTAAAAAATGACAATATTTAATTAGCAATGCACTCACTGACCACCATCCACAGCCTGGACATTCACACAGACTTAAAGAAATGGGAATTCACAGATAGCAGTCGTCAGGGGATAGAAATGGAACCTTGAGACTATTCTAGATCATTGTTTTCCTTTTTTCCTTTTGTACATTTAATATTTCATGGAATAAAAATGCTACACTTGATGTATGACAAATACTACATGTAACAGTGCAAAGCAATGCTTTGAATTTCCCCTAATGTTTAAAACTCTAAATTTGGAAAGTACCTAGAGCATTTGGCACCCGGGGCGGACCCTGAGTGTGGCACCACCCCTACCCCCCCCCCCCCCCCCCATAAAAATGCAAGAAAACACCCACAATTTTTTCAATGTTTGAAAATTGTACAATTATAGATACCAGGAATAGTGTGCCAGTCAGATACCAGTAATATTGTGCCAGTCAGATACCAGTAATATTGTGCCAGTCAGAGCCCAGTAATAGTGTGCCACTCAGAGCCCAGTAAGTGTGCCAGTCAGAGCCCAGTAATAGTGTGCCACTCAGAGCCCAGTACTAGTGTGCCAGTCAGAGCCCAGTAATATAGTGCCACTCAGAACCCAGTAATATAGTGCCAGTCAGAGCCCAGTAATAGTGTGCCACTCAGAGCCCAGTAATAGTGTGCCAGTCAGAGCCCAGTTATATAGTGCCACTCAGAACCCAGTAATGTGCCAGTCAGAGCCCAGTAATAGTGTGCCACTCAGAACCCAGTAATATTGTGCCAGTCAGAGCCAGTATTATTGTGCTAGTCAGAGCCCAGTAATAGTGTGCCAGTCAGTGCCCAGGATTATTGTGCCAGTCAGTGCCCAGTAATAGTGTGCCACTCAGAGCCCAGGAATATTGTGCCAGTCAGAGCCCAGTTATATAGTGCCACTCAGAACCCAGTAATAGTGTGCCAGTCAGTGCCCAGTAATAGTGTGTCAGTCAGTGCCAAGTAATAGTGTGCCACTCAGAGCCCAGTAATAGTGTGCCAGTCAGAGCCCAGTTATATAGTGCCACTCAGAACCCAGTAATAGTGTGCCAGTCAGTGCCCAGGAATATTGTGCCAGTCAGTGCCCAGTAATAGTGTGCCACTCAGAGCCCAGGAATATTGTGCCAGTCAGTGCCCAGGAATATTATGCCAGTCAGATGCCAAGTAAATTTGTGCCAGTCAGTGCCCAGGAATATTATGCCAGTCAGAACCCAGTAATATAGTGCCAGCCAGATTCCCAGTAATATAGTGCCAGTCAGAACCCAGTAATATAGTGCCAGCCAGAGCCCAGTAATATAGTGCCAGCCAGATGCCCAGTAATATTGTGCCAGTCAGTGCCCAGTAATAGTGTGCCAGTCAGAGCCCAGTTATATGGTGCCACTCAGAGCCCAGTAATATTGTGCCAGCCAGATTCCCAGTAATATAGTGCCAGTCAGAACCCAGTAATATAGTGCCAGCCAGATTCCCAGTAATATAGTGCAAGTCAGAACCCAGTAATATAGTGCCAGCCAGAGCCCAGTAATATAGTGCCAGTCAGAACCCAGTAATATAGTGCCACTCAGAACCCAGTAATAGTGTGCCAGTCAGTGCCCAGGAATATTGTGGCAGTCAGTGCCCAGTAATAGTGTGCCAGTCAGTGCCCAGGAATATTGTGGCAGTCAGTGCCCAGTAATAGTGTGCCAGTCAGTGCCCAGGAATATTGTGGCAGTCAGTGCCCAGTAATAGTGTGCCACTCAGAGCCCCCCCCATCACTTACCAAATCGCTGCTTCTCCCGGACGGACGACTCCTCCGTGCAGTCTTCCATCCTGCACGGAGGAGGGAAACACAGTCGCCGGATGTGACGTATCGTCACATCCGGTCGCTGTGATTTTTTTTTTTTTTTCACCCGGCGGCCGCATCCAGAGGATTCGGCCGCCTGAAAAAATAAAATAAAAATGTAAGCAGAACGGGGGGTGCCGGCAGCACCGGTGGCACCCCCCTAGTCAGTGGCACCCGGGGCGGGCCGCCCCCCCCGCCCCCCCCTCGGGACGCCACTGGGACTATCCCACTTAAAGCAGGACAGTTGGGCATTATGGAAAGGGCGTGTACGTTGGGAAGGTACAAGTTGCACCGCAAATAGCATCTGTTGCAGCTGATCATCTGTGTTTGCACTTGCTCCAAAGAGGGAAGCTCTCAGTGCTTGTTTTCAGGTGAAATGAATAGAGTAGCTAGTTAGCATCCCCTTTATCAATTGAGCCTTATACCGGGTGTCACTCACTGGTCGGCGTCCAAGTTAGCTGATAAGCTTCAACTTGAATCATATATGGAGGAAAATGTTTTATATATCTTTAAAATCATTCAGTCATATCAGACCCTGACTTAAAACGTACATAAATATACAGTAAGTGCCTAAACTACGCTTAACAAAAAGACATCATACAAATGCTCAGGTCAAATGATACACCAATTTTATGATTGACATGTTTTTTTAATGACACATGCACAATACATTCAATTATTTCACATTATATTTGTAATCTAAGGTCACTGTAAAAAGTTTAAGGTCCTCTATCACCTAAACATTGTGATACAAGATACCAAATGATGTATTAACAGAATTGCAAACAAATGCATAGATTAAGATAGAACTACGTTCTACACAATAGATGCATTTAAAAATGGGTTGGATGTTTTTTTAGGAAAGCAGAACATACAGGGCTATTAGTAATAGAATACGCATTAATAAAAGAGCTTATTGATCCAAGGAGAAATCTGATTGCCCTTTGGAGTCAAGAAGGAATTTTTCCCCCAGGAGGCAAAATTCTAAATAGCTTCCTTAGGGGTTTTTGCCTTCTTTTGGATCAAAAGCTGTAATGATAGGTAGAAGGGTTGAACTTGATGGACTTGTGTTACTATGTTACGTTTAAAATGTGTGTTTGTCGTCTCCAGCTGATGACATCACTTGTGGCCTGGTATGCAAATCACAATTCCCCCACTGCAAGAGGTCCATTTGCATTTTGGGTCCTAATGGATAGATATTTTTTTTTTATTCTCTACATTTACAGTACAAACAATGTTTCGGTGAAAGAGTCCATTCATTTGAAAATGAAACCAGAAAATAAACGCAACAATGGCTCTAAGCTTAACATTGCACTATTCGGGTTTGATCTCCATTGCAGGGTTTACCATTCCTTCCTGGAGCAGGGTTATTACACTGGCGAAACATATGCTGTTCCCCATTGTTGCATGGGGATGATGGTATCCAGCACCCCCAGTTTCCATTAATAGGTTCTGGTTGCCCTGTGAAATAATAAAAAAAGATTTTTTTTGTTGAATGTGTCCTATGTTACTTATTAAAGAAGACTGTATGTGTTGCAGTGACCTCTCATTGATTCTCCGATCACATTCAGCATATTATGGCTGGTTAATTGGGTTTATAAAAAAAGTGAAACTTTATTAATAAATTCATTGAAACCCCAATCAATATCACAAAATGCAAGTAAGTGTTTGCTCATTGCTTCAGTATGCAAGAAGGAAGGATGACATATCCTGCGGGAGGCTGAGCTTTAATAGAGCAACAAGTACCTCTTTATGTTATGTCAAACTAGCTTCTCTGATGACGATTTCATTTAGCAATGTTTCTAGCTTTAGTGTGTTGTTTTATAGTGCAATGATGTTACTTTGTAATCTATCTATCTTTGCTGCTCAGGCTGATATTACTGGGCAACAAGTTGGTAGTTAAAAGTGTCATGAACTACAAAGAGTGGCATAATAATAAAAAAAAATGATAAAATGTTATATATCATCTCAGAAGTAACCCAAGCAGCAGCTGATTATAGATGTTATTATTACCTAACTTAATGGTACACATTTTTTTTCAATTTATCAATTCAGCTATCTAAATCTCTAAACATCACTCCCAATTATTATTTTGTCTATAATTATAGAAATTCAAATGATACTGGTATTTGTGATCCCTGTTGGAGCTTATAATTTAAATGTTAAAGTTGCACTAACAACTAAAGAATACTGAAAAGATAACATTATCGTGATCATTTTGATATATATATATTGATTACTAATCGGCACAGTTGCTAACTGAAGTTCAACTGAATAACTTACCTCTGTACAAATCGGACTTTGCTGTCTGACATGCTATTCCACTATAATATATAGGGCAGGAGCATATACATTCACCATCTATCACCATCACTGTGCCGCCATTTTGACAGGGTTGACATTTGCAAACGCTGTATTCGTCAAGATAATCTTCAATGGCTCTTTCCAAATTCCGTGACTTCTTATAGGAATCTTTCATTTCAAGTGGAATAAGGGTATAAATTGGAACTGGCTGTGAATGACACAACGTATCACAATAAGTAAACAAGTGTAAAAATAATTATACATACAGCATGTTACAGCAAAAAGGGTACATTTGGATTAAAACTAACTAGGAAAGATTAAAGGATCTTAACATTTATACACCGATCAACCATAACATAATGACCACCTGCCTAATATTGTGTAGGTTCCTTTTTGCTGCAAAAACAGCCCTGACCCGTCAAGGCATGGACTCCACTAGACCTCTCAAGGTATGCTGTGGTATCTGGTACCAAGACATTACCAGCAGATCCTTTATGTCCTGTAAGTTGTGAGCTGGGGCCTCCATGGATAGCCCACAGATGCTCGATTGGATTGAGATCTGGGGAATTTGGAGGCCAAGTCAACACCTTGAACTCGTCGTTGAGTTCGTCCATTCCTGAATCCTTTTTGCTTTGTGGCGGGGTGAATAGGGAATACAGTTTCCATGAAAGGGCGTAAATGGTCTGCAACAATGCTTAGGTAGGCGGTACGTGACAAGGTAACATCCACGTGAATGGCAGGACCCAAGGTTTCTCAACAGAAAAACTACCACAACACACACAGATATAGTCTTAAATAAGAGTGGCATAGGTTTAAAAGTAATATCAGGAGGTATTTACTGAGACAGTAGTGGATGCATGGAATAGCCTTCCAGCAGAAGGCAAGCAAATGACTAAATTAGGAGAATAATGTCTGTGTGGCGTCCTGTTACTCTGCAAATCATGCTGCAGGTGATGTTATAAACAGGAGACTCCACAGACACATATTTGCATTTGCTTGCAATTTTGTCAACACAATGTGTAGATCATTTTTTTTTATTCTCTAGATTCACAGTAAAGAAAATGTTTAGGTGATACAGTGGAGGAGTTTAAGCATGCGTGGGACAGGCACAAGGCTATTGTAGATAAAAGATGAGGCCAGGGACTAATAAAATGATTACGAAAATTGGGCAGACCAGATGGGCTGAACGGTTCTTATCTGCCGACACATGTTTCTATGTATTGATCCTTTAAAGAGATACCAACATTGTTCATGGTGGACATTTTAATGATGATCAATGGATCTGATCCTATCCTTCTATGGACCTTGCCGTGATCACTAAGACCTCAGTACACAGGATATATTCATTTTACTAGAGAGTTATATATTTATATAATATATATCTCTATATCTGGCTGTATTTTTTATTTGTTTTCTTCTTTGTTTGTGCCATTTTCACTTATTATGCTCATGGGGCTATTTTTGGATTTGGTAAAAGTGTTTAAATTTTTTTATTGAGGCAGAAATTCTCACATATTAAATACACTGTATATATTACATTCATCTAGACACAGTTTTTTCTCGTAATAGAATAAAACATTACCGTTCTCCTTATCGGAACTGGGGAATCTACTACTGATGAAGCCCAGTCGACAAAGAATTTCACATCAATGTTTTTGTAGTTTGCCGCAAGTTTTTCATCCAGAGCGGTGGCCACGCCCAGAGTCCCTCCCTCAACAAACGAGATGACCTTTTCAATCACACCAGACCTACTATTATTACCTATGAATATAAAGTTAAAAAAAAAAAAAAGCATCAGCAACTAAAAACAATGTTAAAATGTTTTGCAGTCTTTTTGAAAATAAAATTAATAATTTTCATTATTAAACTGAAGTTTTCACATACAAGTAAGTGTTTTTTTTTTTAAAGAGCTTTAAAGGGACAGTAAACGTTAATTTTAACTTGTGTTTAACTAGGTCCCCTCTGCTGATCACATGCCAAAACCAGGGTCTCTGTCTACACTAGCAGGCTTTCTCTCTGCACTCCCTCACACTCTGCAGACCTGATCAGATAAGCGGAGTGAGCCCCTGCTCTGATTGGCTTGCTCACGCTGACACTGCCCGCACACACACAGTCCCGCTGTGTCTCAGCTGAAATAATCAGAAGAGACTAAACCCACATGTATCTATTAATACGTAGGTTTTACTGCAGACCGGCAGGATATATATTTTTAATCCTTCACAGAAGCAAGGGTTAAAAAAAAAGTTAGTTGACCTTTAAACATAGCAAGAGACTGACTAGGAGCGAGCGCCATTAAGCTCATTGCCTGTAGGTTTTGAGATGGCTCCAGGGTGTCTCAGGATATAGCCCAGAGACAGTAGGACAACGGGCTATAGACTGAGACATCCTGACAAGTTGGGGTTTATCAGTAATTCAATTAAGGGGCTAAGGGAGGGGATCTTAATTAGGATCAGGAAAGGTTATCAGCATGAGGAGAATAGTGGGGGGAGTTAGGGTGATCAGACTCCAATTTGTGGAGTTGAATCAGTCTAATGCTTGTTCTCTTTTGTTTCCCACCTTCCCATCCTGAGGCAAGCACATCGGTGGGCGACCGTAAGTGCCAAGAAGTCATCACTTTGAAAATTAAAGCAGAAAGCTTGCTTGTCAGACGTTTCTGACTGCCAGTTCATGGAGTCAAGAAGGAATTTTTCACCCACTTTGGAGCAGATTGGCCAAGCTTCTATAGGGGTTTTTTCGCCTTCTTCTGGATCTTTGCTGGCATTTCATTGGGTGCGGAGTGGTGGAGTGGGGGGATCCCATCTTGCGGTAATGCGGCACTCACTACTTCTGGGGATAGCAAAAACACCCTGCAACGGGGGGGGGGGGGGGAGTTCAAGGCCAGCAGACGTTCCTGGCCACCCTGGGATACCCCAGTATCAGTAGAAGGCGGCCGGTGAAGGCTGGACAGGCCATCACGTGCACTGCAGGCAGACGGGGCTCAGCGCAGCTCCAGGTGGTAGGGGGTGCCACATTTGTTTTGGGGGCTCCTCCCCTTTTTTCCTTTGTTATAAATAATTGACTTCAATTTGCCACCATATGCAAGTGTCCTGGTTTTATTCAAGTGTTGTAAGGGGTAGATAAAGGTTGCATTTTCTCCATCGGGAAACCTATAAGGCGTGGGAGCTTAATGGCGCAGATCTGAAAATTCTAAGTCCCATGATTAAGGGACAAAAAAATTATGAGGCATTTCTTCCTTTCGACTGCCCTCTGTTATTGCTTTGGTGCACAATATTGTTGTTTTTATTTATCTGCATTTCGGTAAATGGATATTAATCTTTAATGCTGCCTACCTATTTTCCTTATTGTGGTACCTACAAATTTGTTACCCCGCACCCTTTAAAATATCCATATCTCTTAAGGAAGCTGGGACTGGATGACCTGGTGAAACGCGTTGCGGCTCTTATCTAAGTGTTTTTGGTCCCACTGGCTGCTTTGGGACTCAATTCTGAAACTCCCTTCACATGCTACCTGGCATTGTGTGTGAATGCTTATGCTGCTCACTATAGTGAGCTTTGGATCCTGTAAATTGCTCTCTATAGAGGGGCATTTTATTTTCTCTTCCACTGCTGCTCCATGTTTTTTTCATTATCCTATGCAGATACTAAAATATTTGGAACGACACACTGTTTTTAATTGGAGTGCAAAATTCAACAGCGTTTGTGAGTGCAGTTAAAATAACTAATACTGGAACATTATTTGGATATTCATATTGCACTTTTGTGTATTTTTATTTGTGTTTCCCTACATGTTATCCCTGCACCACTGCATTGTACATATTTGTGACTTATATACAATGATTCTGGGACAAAGATCTGAAGGTGGAACATTATACTGGTTACCACAGTGATTAACCAACTTTTAGACTCTTTCCCCAGACTTTTTTTTTTTTTACGGTAATCCTTTTCCACATTTTATTTCCCGAGCACTGCATATTTTGTATTTGACATGTTTTATCTATATGGTTGTGGATTATACAAAGCAAACTGGCATTAATAAATGTTGTTTATTTTGTTACTTTTCTGCTTGGGTACACTTTTGCCGGTTGTAGTGTAATGAGATAGAGCAGTGACGTGTGATGGGCGACAAGGGAATCGCAAAAAATCAGACCAAAAAACAGCTGAGTTTTAAAAATTCTCCGACTTCCCCATCTTTCCAAATTTCGCTAATAAAGTCTGGATTGAATTTTTTCTTTGTCAGCTTCTCACAGTTCACTGTTTAGTAAATATGATAAATAATCTCAACAATACTATTTCAGACTATGGAATGCTTTACCAACATTTGCCCCTGGCGAATTGTGATGCGACTCAAATTGACAGCCTTACCGCACTTGCATGGTAGCACTGTACTCGTCCTGAGCTTGGAGGTCTGCGGAATGCAACCAGGATCGCGGGATTGCCTTCCTGAATTTCCTGTCTAGCTCTATTCTATTGCGAAAAGCGGAAAAGATCTAGAGCTCGGTGGGTCACTGGGACAGAATTCCCAAACAGGGACTGTCCTGCACAAAGCAGAACAGTCGGGGAGTATGACATTGTTTCCCAGAAAGCTTGCTTGCATTCCTGATTTTGATCCAAATAGATATAGTTTAACAAAAAAAGAGGAACATTCCACTCATAAAATAGGTGATGACAAATACTGGTCTTTCATTTAGAAAGCAAAGCATAGCATAAACCTGTCTCCTTGGAATTAAGGGGAAGTAGATTAGATAAATGTGAGTAAAGGTTGAGAACTTTTATTGAACTTTTTTACTGATTGAAAACCTGTAGCCTTAAAAGACAACTGTTGGCAAAAGATTCCGATTAACTGAAATATTGCATGAAATGTAGTCATTTTAAATAAAATGCTTTAATTAATGAATATAAATAAAGCACCTTACTGACCCCTTTTTGCTGTCATAGCTCTAGCAGGGGCAGACATCTTGGGTCATTTTACTTCACCTGACCCAAGATTCTGAACAAAATGTCAGCCCCCTGATAGAGCCATACAGGCACAGAGGGTTCAATAAGGTACTATTTGTATTCTTTCACTAAAGAATATCTATTTAAAATGTCTACACTTCACACAATCATGTTTACACTTCGTGCTATTTTGTTTTTCCGACAGTCACCGGTTTAAATACTGCACAGTTAATGATAACTTTATAGTACTTTGAGCAAGTCTCTTGTTTTTAAGTATGTCCTGGGGATATCACTACTAACTAGAGTTGAGCGGACAACTGGATATTCGGGTTCGGCCGAACTCGGGAAAAAAGTCTGGGTTCGGGGTCGAACTTGACCCTGAACCCGAACATCCTAGGGTTATGAGGGGGAGACCTAGTGTCTCTCCCCGGTCCCCACCCATTGCCAGCGGGTAGGGACCCTAATAATAATAATGAGGGGGGGACATAGTGTCCCCCCCCCATCCCCACACACTAGGCCCCCCCTCATTATTCTTATTAGGGTCCCCACACGCCGCTCATGGGTGGGGACCTGGGGGGGTACACTAGGTTCCCCCCCTCACAGTGGAATGTCCGTGTTTAGGTCCGGGGTCCAAAAATCGTAATGTTCGGTACGAACCCGAACTTTGCAGTTCGGGTTCGCTCAACACTACTACTAACCCCACATAATGGTCCTAATTTTATTGACATCAGAAAGATGAAAGACAGAGCTGACCTCACTGTACATCTTAAATGTGAGAGACATATATGCATATTGATATATACAGTAACCTGACAATGTAGTTTATTTAAATATACATACCGGCTCCATAAGAAATCATTTTGTCACACTTTGAGCTTTTTAGATTAGCATTAGCTTCAATGCCTTCAGCTGTCGCACTCAAACCAATATCATATCCAAGGCAGTCAGTCACCTGCTTTATATCAATATCTGCAAAGATACATAGAAAACACACACACTTTTAATGTGATGGAACAATGGGGGTTATTCACTAAAAGATGAGTTGCAGGTGAGCTGAGGTGAGACAAACATTTCATCTCATCAGTTTAGATATATATTGTGCAGGGACAAACCTGGTAACTCTCCCCGCTAAGCAAACTCACCAGGTTTGTCCCTGTGCTGCAATTTTGGCAACTAACCTCAACTCACCTGCAATACACCTTTTAGTGAATAGCAGCTATATGGGTCTATTCACTAAAAGGTGAGTTGCAGGTTAGTTGAAGTGATGTAGGGTGAGTTGAGGTGAGATGAACATTTAGAGAGGCATGTACTAAAAAAAACGCAAATATATTTTATGTTCAAAACTATTTTTTGCGCTTTGCTCCTATTGCAATGTACTAAACATCTAACACTCAAATACTACATATGAGAAAATTGCTAATAGAAACAGGCAATTTTGCGAATATTTTTTCGACCTCTTTTGATAACACTCACTAAAAGCTGGTGTAATTTTCACACGCAAATAAGAATTATTTTTCACAAAATATTCGCATAGCTCTTTAGCGTGCGCAAATATAGTCGCAATTTATTAGCGCAACTGGAAAAATGCACGCAAAATAAAAATAAACGGAAGAGGCGCAAATCGGGGGAAAAAAGCGCAGAATGTTATAAATAGTCACAAATTGCTCCTTACTCATGTTTTACCTACTTTTTTTTCCCCACTGCACTTGTTTAGTACATGACCCCCTTGATCTCACAAATTTAGCTATACATTATGCAAGGACAACCCCAGTGAGTTCGCTTAGCGGGAGAAACTCACCAGGTTCGTACCTGCACAATTTATAGTTAAAATGATCAGATGAAATGTTCATCTCCCCTCAACTCATCTGCAACTCACCTTTTAGTGAATAGCACACATATACGCATATTTGGTAAACAAGGGAAATTCAATATGCTTTTCTGGAGCGTGTTCATTACCTTCTAAAATACCAAAAAAAAGTATTTTACAACTGTACCTGTTCTGTAACAGTGACAAGGTATCATGCTAGAAAACAGGGGTGACCAATTTGCTGCTCAGGGTCCAAATTTGGCCCATTTGACAGCAAGGTATGGCCCATCTGAGTTAGTTATAACGCTAAATGTGTAGTTTTGCTGCAAATAAAAATGAATGAGGTCCATATGCACAATCATTTGCGGCACAGCTTTGGGGATGACAAGTTCACTTTAAATACAACTTGATAATGTTGCAAATGACACTGTATTGTTTTTTGAATGATAGAACTACAGTGCACCCACCTTTTGTTTTTAGAGTTGTGGAATCCAGTACATACACCAGTTTATATTTCCCACCCAGGGTTCCAGAGGATATGAAATGGGTTCCATACATTTCCAGAATTGAGTAATATTCTGCTTTCTCATACCAGGATGGAAGACTTTTTATGTCGTCGAGGAAGGAAATCGACACAATACCACCTCGCATTCTCATATGAAAGGAGGCCAACTCAACCTTTCCTGACACTTTAATAAATATTTTCTTCTGCAGAATAAAAACAAACAAACAAACAAGTGTTAATAGAAAACAGAATGCAACTTAAAAATAGTCAAAAATAATGAAAAGCCCATGAACACCATAACATCTCATAAACATTTGTACTTTGAATGAAAAGAATGAACTACACATAGTGTAAGCAAAATGTCATGCTATTGCAGATGATACAAATGTTTTAAATGTAAAATCTGTGGTGTCGCCTGATTATGACATCACCTGAGGTGACATAGAAACATAGAATGTGTCAGCAGATAAGAGCCATTCGGTCCATCTAGTCTGCCCAATTTTCTAAATACTTTTATTAGTCCCCAGTTCCCTATCTTATATCAAGGATAGCCTTGTGCCTATCCCACGCATGCTTAAACTCCTTCACCGTGCTTACCTCTACCACTTCCGCTGGACGGCTATTCCATACATCCACTACCCTCTCACTAAATTAATACTTCCTGATATTACTTTTAAATCTTTGCTCCTCTGATTTAAGACTATGACCTCTAGTTGTGGTAGTTTTTCTTCTTTTAAATATACCATGATATACAAATAAGCTACAGGTGACACCACAGACACAGAAAGCAGATTGTTACTTTTATTTATGCAATATTTGGATCATTATTTGTATAATGATAGCCTTTTGCGCGGGTGCTTGCCTAGTGTGATGGGCAAGAGTTCAATTGACCTATTCTTATTAATAGGGACTCTATTTCGGTTTATAGAATAGCAATAGCATTACATGTATTCCATAAAACGAAAGTCTATAAACCGAAAGACATTCGGTTTATAGACTTTCGTTTTATAGAATACATGTAATGCTATTGCTATTCTATAAAAAGAAAGTCTATAAACAGAATGTCGTTCGGTTTATAGACTTTTGGCTTATGGAATACATATAATGCTATTGGCTTTCTATAAACCGAACTAGAGTCCCCATTCATAAGAATTTCTTATGAATGGGGACTCTATTTCGGTTTATAGAAAGCCAATAGCATTACATACAATGTAATCGCCGAACCCCGAACTTCAACACGGACATACAGTGAAATGTCAGTGTTCGGGTCTGGGGTCCAAAAACCGTAAAGTTCGGTACGAACCCGAACAATACGGTTCGGGTTCGCTCAACACTAGTCCCTATATCAAATGGCAATGCAGTTGCTCTATTACCCTAACTAATTGTCCTTTTACTTATATTATGCAATAATGATGGGGGGCTTACGGTTGTTTTTGTATATTCTTTGATTGCTTGAATGCTTTCATTTCTTAACTGGTTTATTCCCAAGCTGGCCGACAGTGTCTCGTTCACTTCGGTGGGTGTTGTTTTCACGGAAAGTGAGAATTGTAAGCTCTCTGTTGTTTCTTTCACTATACTCTTTAGCAATGCTACAGAGTCCTCGAAGATTTCAGTTGTGAAAGATTTATCGGCTTTAGTCTGAAAAGAAAAACAAGTGTTGAGGTGATAAAATCAGTTTTTGTCAACAGAAAATATACAAACTTCCCCACCCCCTCTATTCACTATATAAACTCATACCTTCCATGTATCCATATTTAGGAGGGACAGTCCCTATTTTTACACCCAGAACCCTCTGTCCCTCTTTTTCTCCTCTAGTGTCCCTCTTTTTCTGGGAACTGTATGAGTTTATCACAGAGCTCCAAAGCTCTAAAACTCCCCATAAAGTGTGTTTAAACTACAATAAATTTATTTTATTTAGTGTTATTAACCCCTTCACGACAATGGACGTGTCAGGCAAGTCCAGCCCGCTAGGGTTAAATTTAGGGTTCGGGATGGGGTCAAAGGTTCACTGTAGAAAAAAGAAAAAAAACACTATTTTTGTTTTTTGCCCTATAACTTACAAAAAAACTGTAGAAAAACATGGAAACAAACATATTTCTGAACTCGGGACAAAATGTAGAAACTAATTAGATGTGGTATTTTTTAATGATTGTATTTGTGTAAATTATTTTTTAGGTCAAAGTTAGAAAAAGTGGGTTTTTAAAAATGTTTTCATCAGATTTTATTTATTTTTTGTAGTAAATTATAAGATATGATGAACATAATGGTATCTAATGAAAGCCCTTCTTATGACAATAAAAACAACATATAATTTGGGTGGGTACAGTATGTGAAAAAGAACAAAATTATAGCTCAACACAAACACCCCAGAAATGTCAAAACAGCCCTTGTCACCGAGGGAAAGACAAGGTCAAAAGGTCATGTCACTAAGGGGTTAAACTAATTTTTTCTTATAAATAAATAATATAATATAAACAATAATATAATATAAACAAGATAACAAATGACATAAATAGTTAGAAATATGGCAGTAATTCCCCGCCCATAGACACACCTCCAGCCACTCTGAAAATGAAAAGAGGCCTTCTTTGAAATGTTGGGAAGTATGTTAACTTCCTGTACAAACGTTCCATACTTTTCATATTAACAATAGTATAATTTTCAGCAGATATTTCACTTTTCACTGTATTTATTACTGTGTAATCTCTTCTAGGTAATTCATTAAAAGTCCTTGTTTTACTGCATGTTTTTGGCAAATAATAGTTTGTCTGGACATTAAAGTGGAAGTTCGCGCTGCACACAGCTTTACTTACTTTCTGTATGCTTCTGGAAGATGTTAAATATAAATAAAACACAAGATACAGTTCTCCTGTAGTTCTCTTTTTAAAATAATTTCCCTAAATGTAATCATTTTATGTGTGCATGCCCTGTTCTTGACATCCATGAAAAGAAGAACAAGAGATGGGCTGGTCTCTTTGCTGCAGAGGAAAAAAGGAGTGGCAGTTCAGTAGTTGCCTACCCTATGATTAAGAGTCATTAAGATGCGAAATGCGTCAAGTGTATGTGTCCTCAAATCCATGTTTCCCATTTGTGTGAATTTTCAATTCGTTTGTCGAGTATGCATCTATTTTTAAACTATTTAACGAATAATGAGATTTTGAATGCCGACTATTTTTTCAATTACCAAACTCACCCGAGGTTGGCGTGACGTGGTCTGAAGCACCTTCTTTGAGTAAGTGGAGCCAGGACAGTCTAATATCAGGGCTTTTGTTTCTTGAGGATAGCATACAGGAGATTTTTTTTTTACTTTAGGCCTGTGCATTTTTTAGCACAACTTTAACAGTATTTGCTCACTAACGCCCTCCTAGCGGATCATGCCTTCAGAGCATCACGCATACAGGTCACCTGAGAAGGGGAAGATGTTCTCTCCTGGACCTCATCAATGTTTATAAAGGTTTTGGCTTTGACTCCGTGGCTCTGTGATTGACAGTTGAAGGGAAACAGTGTTTAATCCCACCCACTTCCTGCAAAATGACTGCTAGTCTGTGTCCATTTTAGCCCCAATTCCTACACCCTACAGTCTAGAAGAAGACCAACCTGGTGCCAGGGAAGTGGAAGGTCTTGTGGCAAAATAAATGTCAAATACCCCGTAGATCCTATCAGTGTTGACTATATTAATTGCCACAGCGCAGAGAGAAGACAAGCAGTGGAAGTGGCCACGTGAGGAGCAGACATTATAGGATCCTGTAAATTCGATTTTGCACCAATGAGGCTTTGTTGAGAAGATAAATGATTGGTGTTTGACATGATTCTTTATGCCATGTTATCTCTCCAGGTATGTTGAATATGCAGACACATTATTAAATGTTAGTGGCCTCACCTGATAAACCAAAGCAGCAACGTTCCAAGGCTTGCGGAAATATTTCCTAGTGTTACCATCCCTAACTCTATCACAAATACCATTGAAATACTCATTATCAAAAGGGTTCCTCCTCACGCTCATCCCCAGGATGTTTAGTCTGAAATTATATGAAAATACCAATATACAGTTAAGTTCTAGAAATGTTACTATGGACAGCAATAAACACAATACACAAATCTCCATATCCTACATCGAATTTTTCGGCAGATAAGAACCATTCGGTCCATCTAGTCTGCCCAATTTTCTAAATACTTTTATTAGTCCCCGGTTCCCTATCTTATAGCTAGGATAGCCTTGTGCCTATCCCACGCATGCTTAAACTCCTTCACCGTGCTTACATCTACCACTTCCACTGGAAGGCTATTCCTTACATCCACTACCCTCTCATTAAAGTAATACTTCCTGATATTACTTTTAAACCTTTGCCCCTCTAATTTAAGACTATGTCCTCTTGTTGTGACATAAAATATAATCCTTTATTGTGTTGATTCCCTTTAGGTATTTACATTTTTCTATCATATCCCCCTGTTACGTCTTTCCTCCAAGCTATACATGTTAAGATGCTTTAACCTTTCCTGGTAAGTTTTATCCTTCAACCCATGAACCAGTTTAGTAGCCCTTCTCTGAACTCTCTCCAAAGTATCAATATCCTTCTGGAGATACGGTCTCCAGTACTGCGTACAATACTCCAAGTGAGGTCTCACCAGTGCTCTGTACAATGGCATGAGCACTTCCCTCTTCCTACTGCTAATACCTCTCCCTATGCAACCAAGCATTCTGCTAGCATTTCCTGCTGCTCTATTGCATTGCCTACCTACCTTCAAGTCCTCTGAAATTATTACTCCTAAATCCCTTTCCTCAGATGTTGAGGTTAGGACTGTACCAAATAGTCTATATTCAGCTTTTGGGTTTTTACGCCCAAGGTGCATAATCTTGCACTTGACCACATTAAATCAGACAGTTTATTTTTAATGCCTTATACACACCCATCCCCTGCAGTTCTTCCTATTTCAGATACTTCAATATCTTGACTGCGACAAGGCGACTTTGGCTCTACATCGTCATCACAGATTTCGTCTGAATGGTCTCCACAGTCATTATCCATATTACACCGCAGTCTCTTATTTATACATCTCCCTGTGTGATAAAAGAGCAAAAAAGTATAAATTGAATATATGTCTAAAACACAAAATACATGCGTCTTTGTGCAATACATTAGTCAGTCCTCCTAATATTTAAAAACTCATTGCTCTGAACTATTGCTCTGAATTATCAGGATCAGAGCACTGCCCTCTCCTGGTTGTTCCCCAGGGAGCATGGCAATCTGTGAAGTCTACAGATCTCCCTTATACTGCTTCCTCTACACTCCGAATAAGATACCCCTTGTGTGAACAGGACAATAGCAATCTGTGATCTTCTGTATCGATGACTTGAGAGGACTTCTGAATTCCCATACCTTTCCATTTAGAAATGTATGAGAAGAGGTTATAAAGTTACTGTATGTAAGAGCAGGAGAAAAGAGGTGACAGAAAGCCAAATAATACACAACAACTGGATGTGTATGGCAGTTTAAAGTGGGGGTGGGGGATTCTTAGTTATTTGATCAATGGGGAATAGGTCTTATAGTGAATTGTTTATCATAGAACAATTTGGCCTGGTGCATTGGTGTACCACTCTCTCACACTGAGACACGGGGAACCATTCCATATACATACCTGAGTCGCACTGAAAAGCATTGAAACATTCAACATCTTCTGGTGTGCAAATCTTTTCTGTTTTGCAACGCTGACTTTCACCCAACGAATTGAGACAACGAAGTCCCCCATATTGACCGAACTTCACAATGCTCCGAGATCGGTGCTTTAAAAGAAATCCAAAGTTTTGTCATCAGTATAATATTAGAACCAATTAAAATGGTAGAATCCCACGTCCTCTGCCTTCATTATTTCCATACTCTCCTTCTTTTCAATACCTAGGTCGCACTTAGAAACATAGAAACATAGAATGTGTCGGCAGATAAGAACCATTCGGTCCATCTAGTCTGCCCAATTTTTTTTAAGTACTTTTATTAGTCCCCCGTTCCCGGTCTTATAGATAGGATAGCCTTGTGTCTATCCCACGCATGCTTAAACTCCTTGACTGTGTTTACCTCTACCACTTCTGCTGGCAGGCTATTCCATACATCCACTACCCTCTCAGTAAAGTAATACTTCCTTATATTACTTTTAAATCGTTGACCCTCTAATTTAAGACTATGTCCTCTAGTTGTGGTAGTTTTTCTTCTTTTAAATATACTCTCTTCTTTTACTGTGTTGATTCCCTTTATGTATTTAAATGTTTCTATCATATCCCCCCTGTTACGTCTTTCCTCCAAGCTATACATGTTCTCCAAGCTATACACTTTTCAATCCTTGAGACCCCTTTTCCTTCCCTAAACCCTATCAATTGCCCTATTGTTTTTGGCTCATCAAGTAATAAAAACATAAACAGTGATGGCGTGAAAAATGAGAGAATATGTTTTAAATAGTTTTTAAATGACATCACCTGTGGCACAATATGCAAATGAGCAAGGTTTTTAAAGGAAAATATGTAATTCGCATATCAAGTCACAAGGTGATGTCATAAGTAGAAGACACCAAAGACACATTTAAAACATAATCCTACTATGTTATGTAAATGCATATAATTCAGCTAACCCAATGGAGGTTATGTATAAGCCCATGTATTCAGACTCAAGCTCTGAAAAGCATGTTATTAGTGTAGGAGAATTGTACTTCTTTTTCACTTTCATATACTTTACAGTGTGGGAAGTTTTATACATTGTCATAGGTTTTTTATTGTCTTCATTCACAGTATAAACAATGTTTAGGTTGACCTTTAACTGCACAAATGATTAGGAATTTAATTGCTGTAGAGATGTTTTATACACTGACACACTACAAACACCATACCCGAACATAGAACACCATACATAGAACAGAGTCATATATATCAGGGTAGAAATTAATAAGATTTTAGTAATCTGAACCTCCAAAATACTGTAGTATATCACTTCATATATATATAAAGTGTACAGCTCATGTAAAAAAAACATGTAACATACACATAATGAGGGACTACGGGCAATGATTTAAAAGTAATATCAGAAAGTATTACTTTACTGAGAGGGTAGTGGATGTATGGAATAGCCTGCCAGAGGTAAACACAGTCAAGCATGCGTGGGATAGGTGCAAGGCTATCCTAGATATAAGATAGGGAACTGGGGACTAATAAAAGTATTTAGAAAATTGGGAAGACTAGATGGACCGAATGGTTCTTATCTGCCGACACATTCTGTGTTTCTATGTTTAAATAAATATTGGCATAAATATTAGCTGAAAACCTTATGTTTGCTCCAACGTGGCAAAAAGCGTTACGTATGAGGAGATCAAATGCAACCTGATCACAGTTAAACACTATGGAGACTATAGGGAAAAGTACAAATAATAATGTACAGCACTAAATAAATTATATACATACTACTATGATTTGAAAAATAGAGAAATGTTATGTACTCAAACAAAAAAATCAGCATACACGCATATAATAATATATATAAAAATATATATTAGTACTATAGCATAATAATATATTTTGCACTTAAAGGGACTGTATCGCCTAAACACTGTTTTTACTGTGACAGTAGAGAATAAAAAAAGATTGAAAATGATCGATACATTGTGTTAGCAGACCTGCAATCAAATACCTAAATTAGGAGAAAAATTTGTTTTGAATGCGTCTGTGGAGTATCCTGCTTATGACATCACCTGTGGCCTGATATGCAAATTACACATTTTCCATGGACATTCAGTTCATTTGCATACCAGGCCACAGGTGATGTCATAAGCAGGAGACTCCACAGACACATTTTAAACACAACTGTATCCTAATTTAGGCATTTGCTTGCAATTTTGCACACAACGTATGGATAATTTTCTCTTTTTTTCTTTGTAAATTCTTTATTTTTTTTATTTAAAATAATATATATATATATATATATATATATATATATATATATATATATATATATATATATATATATATATATATATATAAAAAATGACAAATCATAAATAATGCAAAATAAAAGAATACAGGGCCGGAACATATACAAGTAAATGTAAAAAAAATAGACTCTATTTTAAATAACGTATTATAACGATACAATAAATAGCTGGAATCAAGCCAAAACTATAGAATACAAATTAGTTAGTATAAATGACCAGAATTACCATATATTATGATATTTTTTCATGTGCCATGGCTGTTAAACAATCCGTTTCTGTTTTATCCTTAACTTTATTCTCAGTAGTATCTAATGTTGGTGTTTCAGGTGTAGGTGCTTTGCACCTTCTAGTTACAAGAGCTATTCTAGCTATACATTTATTTTCATATTTTATTAGATTATCTGAAGGTCTAGAAAGAAGATATATCCAAGGATCTAATGTTATGAGCTTATTATATCAAGGGTGGGGAACCTGTGGCCCTCCAGATGTTGCAGGACTACATTTCCCATACTCCTCTGTCAGCCTCTTAGCTGAAAGAGCATTATGGGAGACGTGGTTCATGAGCAGCTGGAGGACCCCAGGTTCCCCACCCCTGATTACATATAAGCATACAACACTGTGAAGCAAATGGAAACAGTGTAGCAATAATGGTATAATTGCAAGCACGAAATAAAAATATGTATATACACTTAAATACACATTAAATCAGAAAACCAAATCACATGTGAGGTCACTAGAAAATTTAAATAGCTGGTTGTGTCTAAATAATTACAAAAAAGGAAGAAAAGCACTTTGCAAAACAAGTACAGACCCACTTACTTTCATGCAATACATTGTAAAGCAAGAAAGTGCAAATAGATCATAGTAATTTTTTATAATGTATAGACGCTGTCCATTATTCACTGTATCACTTTCGAATTACCTATCAGTCTTTGACCATGCAAATACAAATTAATTCCTCACATTTTCGAATAACTCATTTAACGTCTATTTAAACATATAGATTAATAATTCTCACTTGATTATTAATAAAGTATATTTTTTAGTAATATTAAAACAATGACTCCATTTGTATGCTTTTTTGTATTAATGATTTATAACATTGCAAGATTTTTTTTTTATTATTCCAATGTATTTTACTGTTTTTAATGTTTATCTAAATAGCATTGCTTTTTTTTATTTTTTTAATTACCATTAAGTTCGTGCATGGGTCACATTCACTCCACTTGCCCCAGGAACTAAGCTGACAGTCAATTGGAGGTGGAGCATTTACTTCCCTGATTGTCCTCTTTGGAGAATTATCTGCAAACCTTAAAACAAACAGGTTACAAGAGATGTAGCACCTTCCCATAACACAATACTGAACTCCATTTTCAAAACACATCACTGTTTCCAAATAGATAGTCAACAGTTTTCAGTTTAGCCCTGAATAAACTGATGGTTGATATACACAAATAACCTTTTAAAAACATAAATAAGCAAAACTATAATGTATTAGGTAAATTGTAAAGATCTGTTAAAAAAAAATCATGTAACATGCAGAGTGCTACAAAAATTGATGTAGTCTGTTTACTAAACAGTGAACTGTGTTGAATGACAAACTCATTTCAAAAATCAGGCACAATTAGAGTAGTTAGAAACATGAAAGTTGAATAATACATTGTGGTTTTTTTTTTTTAGATTCAGTGATCAGATAACCTCCATTCATAATTTAATAAGCCGACCCCAGTGTATTATGTGCACCTCTGTGTATAGGGTATGCATTTTACACAGATCTTGTGGTTTATACACTGGATTTTTGTTGCTCAGCTGTACATTTTGCAAATCTGTTGTTGATTCACTTGAATTCATTGTTGCACCACTGTACATGAAAAAAGTTACACACACACACACACACACAAAAGAGACTCATAACACATAAACAGCGCCTAATAGTGATGCAATCTCTGTGTGCCCCAAAGTAGAGAGCTAAATCCTGACATCCGTTGGTGGTTTGAGCTAGCTTTTTCTCCAGACATGGAACTAAAGTTGCGCTGAAACCCCATTGGGTGGCCTAGTCGCGATTTCACACTTAAGAAGAGTTGCAGGTGTGTTATCTTTTAGAAATTAGATTACAGCAGTTGCACATTGTTTGCTCTCCTTCAGACTGTGTCTCCTGTTATAAATCCCAGTCTATGTATTTTTTGCCATTCAATTTCAAGCTCCAGGATTGCTCTGTCACAATGCATTTCAAATTAAAGGGATTTTACATTACATATAAGTATTATTCAGTAACTGGTATGTTATAGTGACAATGCAACCTTTCTTCATTAGCCGAGTTGGAAAAATTCTCCAATGCAGTTGAATGGGATAATTTTCTCCAACTCAGCTACTTTGGAGTTAAGTTTGAAATTCCCCGTATTTCCCTCTTTATTGAATTTATTGAATAGACCCTTAAAGAGACACTAAACATTTTTTTTTTCACTTGTGTTTCTAATAAAGAAGCACATGTGAAAAGTTAGTTGTCCGAATGAGGATGAACTGGCGTGAACTTTTGATAGTACACGCCAGGTTATCCTCTGACCGACATTAGGTCCCCCTACTGATTCCATGTAGAGACCCTCGCATTCAGTTTACTTAATGTCCCTGGACATGTTTTGTTTAACCCTTGCTTCCTTCAAGCAATCAAGGGTTAAATAATGGATAATGCCCATTTAAGTAACACTAATCGTCTCCATACAAATATTCATTAACATTTTGTACAATGAAAAATCTAATAAAATAATAAAAAAATCAAAACTTACCTTTTGCCATCTCCATATTTCACACAACACAAAATAACCGTGAATCCCAGGATATATTGGAAAGCACCCATAGCAGCTGGTGTAAGGACTACAGATTAACTGGAGGTTGTTCAGATATATATAACTATATACGGGTCATATCACTAGGAATCTGTTAAATACATATAATGCAAATCTCTGGTTCCTGGAAAAGGGGATCAGACAATGGTTACATATTACCTCAATTAGCAAATAAGGAGTAAGCAGCCATTTTATTTACTTTAAGGATTAGTTTGCAATGGATTTGCCTTTAAAGTATGTTTTTTGTTTGCTTTTTGTTTTAGAGGGGTTTCTCACATTCCCTTTGTGATATTTGCATACTATCATGCTTGGTAATGTATTCTCTTGTCAAATAGTGTTGACAAACCAACAATGTTGTTTTTTCCCAAGATGGAGCATACTACTGCCATCATAGATGTGACAGTAACATATTTACTCTTAATTACCAATAGTCCCCCCCCCCCCTAACAGTGCATTTAGGGATTACCCAGTTATGTTGTTTTTTTTAAACCCTCAAGTTTAGAATCCAAATTTGATTTTTTTTCGGTTGTTTTAAACAAAAATGCATAATCTTTAAATCCTATACTAACAGGGGTGCTTGATGACTGGTTTGGGAAACACTGACCTAAAGAGTTAAAGACAGTGTACGAACAGTATATAAATGGAGCTGAGGAGGAGTAAGCCGGACACCTGTTGAAGGAACAGTAGGAGAATTGATTTACTCGTTGACGTAATCACGCAAAGGTGGACGTACCAAGCTAACGTAAAATGGAGAGTCATGTGTGAAAAACTAAGTACACCCTTACTGCTTCCATAGGAGTTAAGAGGCTAAGTAGCAAACAGGTGCTGCTAATCAAATGCCCTTGATTAATTGATCATCAGCAAGTGTTACCACCTTTACAGAATCCAAAGTTTTAGCAGTTTGCTGGTCTGGAACATTCAGGTGTATGTTAACACAGATCCAAGAAGGAAAGACATCGGCAATGATCTTTGAGAAGCAATTGTTGCTGCCGATCAAAGTGGGAAGAATTATAAGGTGAATTTAATGTTCATCATTCTACAGTGAGAAAGGTTATTCAAAAGTGGAAAACATTCAAGACAGTTGCCAATCTTCCCAGGAGTGGTCATCCCAGCAAATTGACCCCAAGGTCAGATTGTGCAATGCGCAGACAAATTGCAAGATCCCCAAGAGTTACATCTCAGACTCTACAGGCCCCAGTTAGCATGTTAAATGTGACAGTACAATTAGGAAAGGACTGAATAAGTATGGTTTATTTATAAGGGCTACATAGTAGTTTAGGTTGAAAAAAGACATGCGTCCATCAAGTTCAACCCTTTTTCTATTCCTTCTTCAACCCTGTTGATCCAGTAGAAAGCCTCTACTCTCTGTAAAGAACATGGCAGCATGGCTTAGGTTTGCAAAGTTGCATCTGATCAAACTACAAGTCCTCTGGAAGAATGTCCTTTGGACAGATGAGACCAAAGTGGAGACGTTTGGCCATAATACACTGTGCCATGTTTGGCCAAAACCAAACACTGCATATCAGCACAAACACCTCATACCGACTGTCAAGCATGGTAGTGGAGGGGTGATGATTTGGGCTTGTTTTGCAGCCATAGGACCTTGGAACCTTGCCGTCATTGATTCGACCATGATCTCCTCTGTATACCAAAGTATTCTATAGTCAAATATAAGGCCATCTGTCCGACAGCTAAAGCTTGGTCGAAATTGGGTCATGCACCAGGACAATGATCCCAAGCACACAAGCAAATCTACAACAGAATGGATGGGAAAAAAAAGAATCAAGGTGAAGCAATGGCCCAGTCAAAGTCCAGACCTAAATTATTATGATTGCTGCTGCTCAACATGGTTCTACAAGCTATTGAATGATAAGGTGTGCTTCCTTTTACATCCTTTAGCATGTATCTGGTACTATATCTATGAGCCTGGATCCATAAGGCTCTACATGATAGGAGTGAACCCGTATAGGAGGACATCTTTGGCACACCTAGAAAGTGATGATACTACACTCAGATGTGTAATCCCAGTCGCCTGACCCCTAGGACATGCAGTTCCAGGCACTGGGCAGGTTGTTTATTTTACATTTAGCCCTGCTGTGGGCAAGCAGCATGGTTAAAGTTAGTTTTTTCTCTCCTTAGTGCAGGACTCCACACATCCTGGGCACCAGGACATAACTGGCAACCAGGAAATTAGATCTGGCACCTGGGTGGTCATACACTACAACCAGGAAATTAGATTTGGTGCTCCTTGGTGCAGTTTTTATCCCCAGCATAGCGCTAGGTTGCAAAGTTCGTGCAGGCTCACAAACAGCCAGTTCCACCTATTTATGCACCATGCTTTAGTGTCTGAGTACCAGGTGTCACGTGACATCCTGAAGCTCAGCAGGACCACAAGTGGAGAGTAGAATTCACTCACAGCGCATGCGCACAAAGTTACAGCTGATGAGTGGGGACCAGGGAGGGGGGGCTTATTTTACTAGTGACTGGGCAGCAATAGCTGTCCAGTCACTAGTAATTTTAAATTTAAGGCAATATGAATCGCCAAACCCCGAACTCTAACCCAGACATACAGTGGAATGTCCGTGTTCTGGTCCGGTGTCCAAAAATCGTAATGTTCGGTACAAACCCGAACTTTGCGGTTCGGGTTCGCTCAACTCTATTTATGACTGTGTGCATGGATGGCTAATGGTGCACCTGCGTGGGTAAATAACTGTGTGCATTAGTTATATATTTTTGATAAAGTAGGCTACAGTTCTCAATTTGAAATCTGTTCTGTTTAAACTCACTACCTTCTTGCATTTAAGTATTGTTAGGTCTGTCAGCTAAGTTGCTATAAATAAAGACTTTATTTAAAGGGACTGTATCACATATACAAATATTTTTCCTGTGCGTGAAAAAAAAATGATTTGAAAATGATCAAAACTGCAAGTCAATGCCTACATTAGGAGAAAAATATGTTTTAAATGTGGGGTCCCTTGTTTATGACATCACCTGTGGCCTGGCATGCAAATCAACTGTGTTTTAATCATTGTGTACTTTGAATGTTATATGCAGGAGCCACCACACATTTAAAACACACTTTTTCTCCTAATTTAGGCATTCACTTGCAATTCTGCTAACACAATGGATAGATTATTTTCAATCATTTTTTATTCTCTGCATGCAATGTTCAGGTGATACAGTCCCTTTAAGACTGGACTGGGTGAGTAATGAAAGAATGTGTATGTTTGTGCAACAAGTGAAGGTGGAAGTAATCCTGGTTTGTAACAGACCCCAGTGCTTTAACTCTTTATGTTAATGTTGGCTTATTTTAGGCAGTTTAATCCATATTTACTTTGACCACACATACAGCACAAACGCTTCATAAAATGTCCTTCTGATACTTCCAGTGAGGTTTACTTCTAGTAAGTGATTTACTAAACTGGGATTAAGGTGTACCTTAATGTGCTATCTACTCTCAGCATCCTGCCATTGTATTCAGTAGTGCATTGGGAGGTTTACACACATCCCCTGTCATCACAGTGTTATCCAGACTGACAAGGGGCAAATATTCTTTGTTTACTTACAGTTTATTACAGGGACAGCTTAGAGCAGGTAAATACATTAAGCACTCCTGATGCAATCCATGTGAGCTCAGACATGTTGGACGCCCCTGACTGGCTGGGATGCCCATGTCATAAAACTCCATAAAACTGGTGCCAGGAACTATTTGGGATTTTTCTCAAGGCTCACTTTCTCACTTACTGGTTTTTCTCACTATTCTGCATTTGTATTCATGTGTTCAATATATGCATTTTATCATATACCTGGGAATGACATAGTTGCCAACATCGTGCATGTTTCCAGGGACACATATTTGCTCCACATGCTGCAGAAAGAGCATGCAAAGTGCCAGCCGGTGTTCTGACGAATTACTCGAGCAAATACTCCTGCGCAATCGCAGGAGAATTTGCTCACTGCGCATGCGCAGAAAGTTACAGCTGATAACTCAGCTGTAACTTTATGTCCACCGCGCATGCGCGAGCTAACCAACCCACATCACGCCCCCCGCACACCCCTTCTCACCAGCTGATCGGACAGCGGCGGTACACTGCGCATGCGCGCGGCTATCAAGCCGTGTGGGAATGCGCTGTGTCCGTGGCTGGATTCAAACAAAACGCTGGTAAGTAACACGGGGCGGGGGGGGGGGGGGGACATAAGGAGCCAACAGAGAGGTAAGCACCCTGGTGAGGGCTGCCTCATCTTCATGGGAGTTGTGATCCTCCTGCTGTATTATGCAGCAGGAGGATCACAACTCCTATGAAGATGAGGCAGCCCTCACCAGGGTGCTTACCTCTCTGTTGGCTCCTTATGTCCCCCCCCCCCCCGTGTTACTTACCAGCGTTTTGTTTGAATCCAGCCACGGACACAGCGCATTCCCTCACGGCTTGATAGCCGCGCGCATGCGCTGTGTACCGCCGCTGTCCGATCAGCTGGTAAGAAGGGGTGTGCGGGGGGCGGGATGTGGGTTGGTTAGCTCGCGCATGCGCGGTGGACATGAAGTTACAGCTGAGTTATCAGCTGTAACTTTCTGCGCATGCGCAGTGAGCAAATTCTCCTGCGATTGCGCAGGAGAATTAGCTCGAGTAATTCGTCAGAACACCGGCAGTATGTAGGATGGATATACACACAGACACAATCCAATTAATTAATCAGGGAGGAGATCTCCTATCATCTACCATGATTCATTAATTGTATTGTGTCTGTGCTTATATGCATCCTACCTACTGCCGGGCTGCACTTTGCATGGTTTTTCTGCAGCATGTGTCCCTGGAAAGATGGCCGATGTTGGCAACTACGGAATCACTGGGCAAATTGGCTGGGGCATATTAAATGGCAAATAACACTGGAATATTATTGGGCAAATTGGCAGGGGCATATTAAATGGCAAATAACACTGGAATATTATTGGGCAAATTGGCTGGGGCATATTAAATGGCAAATAACTGGCATATTACTGGGCAAATTGGCAGGGGATATTAAATGGCAAATAACTGGCATATTACTGGGCAAATTGGCAGGGGCATATAAAATGGCAAATAACTGGCATATTACTGGGCAAATTGGCTGGGGCATATAAAATGGCAAATAACACTGGCATATTGCTGGGCAAATTGGCAGGGGCATATAAAATGGCAAATAACTGGCATATTACTGGGCAAATTGGCAGGGGATATTAAATGGCAAATAACTGGCATATTACTGGGCAAATTGGCTGGGGCATATTAAATGGCAAATAACACTGGAATATTATTGGGCAAATTGGCAGGGGCATATTAAATGGCAAATAACACTGGAATATTATTGGGCAAATTGGCTGGGGCATATTAAATGGCAACTGACACAGGCATATTATTGAGCAAATTGGCAGGGGCATATAAAATGGCAAATAACTGGCATATTACTGGGCAAATTGGCAGGGGATATTAAATGGCAAATAACTGGCATATTACTGGGCAAATTGGCAGGGGCATATAAAATGGCAAATAACTGGCATATTACTGGGCAAATTGGCTGGGGCATATAAAATGGCAAATAACACTGGCATATTGCTGGGCAAATTGGCAGGGGCATATAAAATGGCAAATAACTGGCATATTACTGGGCAAATTGGCAGGGGATATTAAATGGCAAATAACTGGCATATTACTGGGCAAATTGGCTGGGGCATATTAAATGGCAAATAACACTGGAATATTATTGGGCAAATTGGCTGGGGCATATTAAATGGCAACTCACACAGGCATATTATTGAGCAAATTGGCAGGGGCATATTAAATGGCAAATAACACTGGAATATTATTGGGCAAATTGAGAGCCATACATGGGAAGGGAGAAGAGAGAGACATAAATGGGATGGTAGAGGAGAGACAGACAGACATAGGTTCGCGGAGGAGAGACAGACAAATATGGGATGGCAGAGGAGAGACAGACAAACATGGGATGGCTGAGGAGAGACAGACAAATATGGGATGGCAGAGGAGAGACAGACAAACATGGGATGGCAGAGGAGAGACAGACAGATATGGGATGGCAGTGGAGAGACAGACAGATATGGGATGGCAGTGGAGAGACAGACAGATATGGGAAGGGGAGAGGAGACAAACAGACATGGGAAGGGAGAGGAGAGAGAAATAAATAGGAAGGGAGAAGAGAGAGACATAAATGGGATGGTAGAGGAGAGACAGACAGACATGGGATGGGAGAGGAGAGACAGAGAGATGGGAAATGAGAGAAGAGACAGACGGACATGGGAAAGAAGAGGATACATAGACGGACATGGGAAGGAAGAGGAGAGAGACATAAATGGGAAGGGTGAAGAGAGAAACATAAATGGGATGGTAGAGGAGAGACAGACAGACAGACATGGGATGGGAGAGGAGAGACAGAGAGATGGGAAATGAGAGAAGAGACAGACGGACATGGGAAGGAAGAGGAGAGAAACGGGCATGGAAGGAAGAGAGACAGAGGGACACGGGGAGTGAGAGGAGTGCGACAGACATGGGAAGGGAGAGGAGCGTGACAGAAGGACATGAGAGAGAGAGGAAAAGACAGACCGACATGGGAGAGAGGATAAGACAGACAGACATGGGAGAGAGGATAAGACAGACGGACATGGGAGAGAGGAAAAGACAGACGGACATGTGCCCCTCCCGAGATCAGACTCTGGATCCGCCCCTGTATGGAATGCCTATATAGGAATGTTCTAGCATGTGCGTGCATTCCATAGTGTTAGCTTCAGAAGCCCATCTACTATAACTCAAGCTATCCATGATCCATATCCCCTTTGTCTGCCTTTGCTCTCTATTGTTATGTGTCAATATGTTTGATGAGGTTTTACATATGGGAACAACACTGGTGACAATTTGTCATTTTTATTTTATTTTTTTTGGTTTCCATTATTACTCTCAAACTACAGCTTTAAGAAATGGATAACACCAGGATCAGATGACAGAGAACTGTAGTGTAACTGAGTGATATAACATAATATTACACGTGGATTGGACTACATTTCCCATGATGCTTTGTCAGCTATTTGAATCACCAAATCCTGCCCATCAAGCCTTAGCTAGCCTATCGTTACCAGTCATTCTTGTTGTGTAGTCTTATCTACCCTTAACCCTTCGGCACCCTTCTAGTTCCATTAAATACTACACCAAATTTAGCATTATTTTTTTATCGCCGGATCTTTCTGTAGAAGTTATAAGAATTGCTTTTATTATTGGCGCCATTGAGTGTTTTATGGTTTTGGGATGCAACCTTGCGCAGGGATTAACCTTTTGTTTGCCTCACAGTTAATGCTGGAGGGACTGGGCTTGATGGATGGCAATAGTTGCCACCCAGTCGAAGTTTTACATGCAGGCTGGTAAACATTTTGTTAGGTCTATGGAGCCAATTTTTATTAAAATAAATGTTAGCCATCCTATATACTGGGAAACCCATCCATACCCTGGATACACAGTTAGATGGAGGCACTGCCAATGCCAAAAAGGAAGATGTAAAAGAGGATGAGGGCCACTGGTAGGCAGCCTCCTGGGGAAAAAATCCTTTACAAGGTGTATAAGGGACCTTCTCAGGTGCAAATACACGTAAATGCCTCACAACTAGTGTTGAGCGTACCAGAACATTACGGTGTTCGGACCCCGAACCCGAACACTCCACTGTATGTTCGTGTTGGAGTTCGGTGTTCGGCTATAAACCGAAAGACATTCGGTTTATAGACTTTCGGTTTATAGAAAGCTAATAGTATTACATGTATTCCATAAGCCAAAAGTCTATAAACCGAAACGACATTCGGGGTCCGAACACCGTAATGTTCGGTACGAACCCGAACAGTGCGGTTCGGGTTCGCTCAACACTATTCACAACTTTCCTGTTTGACACAGTCCTAGACACTCAGGATTGCATACTGCCTTGCACAGTAGATATGTCAGTTTAAGTGGCTACTGTGCATGGAAAAAATGAAAAACAAAATACTAGTCTAATTCATCCTAGAAATGCAAACAAACTGTTCTTATTAGAAATAGGGTTGCCACCTTTTCTTCAAAAAAATATCGGCCTTGGTACTGTCTCCATAGACTTAACATTGGCCTGATGCCAATTTTTTACCGGCCTGCCGGTAAAATACCGGCCAGGTGGCAACCCTAATTAGAAACCATTAATCTCACACGGATAAATTAAACTAGTATAGTGATAGTTCCTGTGATGGAAAACTGGTTGTAAATAATAAGAGCTCCCCCGTGTGGACGTAAATCAGTATGCAGGTATGCAGTCTACAGTGAGCACTGCACTTCTTTAGTGGAAACTGGGCACTATACTGAACTGTAATTAACAGACAATGGAATGGACATTAAAATATGCTCCTGGACTAGATTGAGCCTCTTGATAGAGGTTTTAAAGCTACTAGATTGTAAGCTTGCAAGCAGGGCTCTCTTCCTCATATATATGGATCTGTCATCTAATGTAGTCTGTAATTCCCATCTATGCGCTGTACCAAGTGCTACGTAAATTGTTGGTGCTATATAAATACCGTGAATGTACTGTAATATTGGGAAGATGGTATGTAGATCGGCAATAAGAACTGCATAGTGGGATGGCCATACCTATAAACCAGGGGCAAAACACTTCCTTGTACAAGCACACCTTGAAGGACAACTAGACTTTTTTTTTTTTTTAAACGCCACAGCTTGATACTAATGATGGAGTGGGATTACCCGGTGAGTGAGACAAAAGCCTAAGCGTTTCGCGTCAAGATGCCCTTGCCGAAGAGCCAGCACGCAAGCACGAAATGCGTAGGCTTTTGTCTTACTCACCAGTTAATCCAACTCCATCACTAGCATCAAGCTGTGGCGTTTTTTCTATTAAACGTTCAAACACAGTACCTACCTGCAGCCTTGTCTTCTTATTTTCCTCCTCGAAGCGCACAACAAAGATAACCCCTAAGATAAGGGGAGAGGTTCCGGGCTCCACCGCCCTCGCACTGTGCCTCTCCAGCACTGCAAGGGTGTTTCAGCTGTGCGCGAGATCTAGGTGCCGGCTTCCCATCCGCACTCAGGATCTTTGGTGATAAATCCGTGATGATTTTAATGGCAAAAAATGGTGATAGATATAACAGCAGTAGACGGAGGGAAAAAACTTGACGCGTTTCGCGTGAACACACGCTTAATCATAAGTCTTGAAGCGCACAATCCTCAAACCTCTTCCTTCACAAGTTTTCTGATTGTTTATGGCGGGAGTGCTGAGAGGTGGAGTCCGCGGAGGAATATTGAGCTAAGCCGGCCGTTTCTAATTTTTTCTTTTACCGCTTTAGTCCCTTGGACAAGTATTTTTTTTTTTTTTTAATTTCCACACCCCTGGTGCTTTTAGTGCAATCGGCATTTTGGGGCAAGTCCTGTGAGAGCAGTTTGGGTGCTGGGGTAAGTCCTGGGTGCATTGTGGCTAGGGTTGCCACCTTTTCTTCAGAAAAATACCGGCCTTGGTACTGTCTCCATAGACCTAACATTGGCCTGATGCCAATTTTTTACCGGCCTGCCGGTAAAATACCGGCCAGGTGGCAACCCTAATTGTGGCAGGTGATGTGGGTACAATATGTGACTGGGGAAAGTACTGTGGGAGCAATGTAACAAGGTGACACTGTGGGACAATGTGACACAGTTGCAATTACTGTGGGGCATTATGACACTGTTTATTCATTTAAAAAGAATTACATTTTATTTAAAATAGCATTAAAATAAAGGGGTCACCAATAATTGGGACAATATAGTTTATTCAGACAGGACCTGCCTAACTATATTCTGATGGATGCTATGGGAAACCTTGTCAATGTCTACCTACTTATAAACTAATGGGAGCTATGCTGTACCACCTAAAGGATAATTATCTGTCTAGCTATACATTGATTAGAACTGACTTTGAGTTAACGCCTTTTTCTTTTCCTATAGGAACCGATACGAATAAATTCAAATGAATGGAATTTCTTGTTCCTCTAGTTCAGATAATGTGTTGCGCTGTTAAAAGAGCCTACTGTGTACAAGAGCAGGTCTGTTACAGTCCACACAATGTATTCTATTTCAACAGCGCAGTAAGTGACTAAACAAAATACAACTTTATATGGTCCGTGTGTATATAATCAGTGCCGCCGTAATCACTGGGGAGGGCTTGAGTAAAATATAAAAAATGTGATTTATGAATAATTCCTGCATAAAATCACCCTGGAAAAAAAAAGCCTATGCTCTATACAAGTAGTAACTAAAGTGAGTTTGGGGAATAGCCTGTCTCCTTAAGAAAGACTTCTGTCCACTACCTCTCCTGCAGTTTTTTCCCCATACTATAACTTCCTAAACCCTTTTTGTCCATTTCACTATTCCACTGGGTATTCATAAGCTGAACTTGGCTTTGGAGTATGCTTTGATCCCTGGGCAAATTCCCACATTTGCTTTGCCATGATGCTTATGATTAAGCGCTATATGCGCAAAACGCGTCAAGCCTGTGGTCTGATTGCCTAATCTTTTTTCTATGTTTGCCGCTGTGAGGATTTTTTGACACCTTCACGTCATTAAATATTTTTTTTACCGTTGCCGTCAGAGTTCCAGTTCGCTTTCGACTCTCTTTCCTTGATTCTCCGTGTTGATTACACATCAGCAAGGGCACCGAAGGTAACAGGAGGGACTATAATACCTCACCGCACACCAGTGAGCCTGGATTATATCTTTTTTCAAAATTCCCACATTACCTGACCACATTTGACACTAAGCAGCTTGAAGTATATATTTCAATTTTATGTGAAATACAACTGAAATAATCCGTAACATTGCTGAAATAATAATTTGGCATTTGAAACAAATTCAGCCAGTTTGCGTTGGTACATAGAAACATAGAATGTGTCGGCAGATAAGAACCATTCGGTCCATCTAGTCTGCCCAATTTTCTAAATACTTTTATTAGTCCCCCGTTCCCGGTCTTATATCTAGGATAGCCTTGTGCCTATCCCACGCATGCTTAAAATCCTTCACTGTGTTTACCTCTACCACTTCTGCTGGAAAGCTATTCCATACATCCACTACCCTCTCAGTGAAGTAATACTTTCTGATATTACTTTTAAATCGTTGCCCCTCTAATTTAAGACTATGTCCTCTAGTTGTTGCCAGTATACAACAGTTGTGGTAGTTTTTCTTCTTTTAAATATACTCTCTTCCTTTACTGGTTCAGGGCTAGCATGTTCCGAACCGGTGACTGGTGCCCCAAGTCTTCACTCTTCTGACAGAGCTTTCCTCCTGTATCGAAGGTTTAATCTATCTAGCATGTGCCACATGGTTTTGAGAGTTCAAAGCTCTCTCAGGCCAGGTATGCATATACTGCCCCAGATTGCCTTTATATGCAAAGATTATTCATATACTGCTCCAGACTGGCTTTATATACTAACATTATATATTTACCCACTGCAGATTGGCTTTAAAATTCGCCACATCCAGTTTGCACATTAAAATATACTACAGCCAGTTAGCCCATTAAATATGCCACCGTTTAACAGTGTCAGATGAATTAACCCCTGGATGGCTAGACAGATATAGTCAGTGTCAGAGGAGTTAACCCCTAGATTGCTTAACATATGTAGGCAGTGTCAGATGAATTAACCCCTGGATGGCTAGATAGATATAGTAAGTGTCAGAGGAGTTAACCCCTTGGTGGCTAGACAGATATAGGCAGTATCAGAGGCGTTAACCCCTTTAACCACATACACAGACAGTCTGTCACTCACACTGACACACACTCAATCACGCACACACATTTTCACTCACAGTGACACACACACATATGCTCACTCACACTGACATACACACACATGCTCTCACTTACACTGACATACACACACTCTCACTTACACTGACATACACACGCTCTCACTTACACTGACATACACACACACTCTCACTTACATTGACATACACATTCACTCACACTGACATACACATTCACTCACACTGACATACACATTCACTCACACTGACACACACACACTCACTCACACTGACACACACACTGACACACACAGACATACACACACATGTTCACTCACACTGACATACACACACATGTTCACTCACACTGACATCCACACATGCTCTCACTTACACTGACATCCACACACGCTCACTCACACTGACATACACACACTCTCACTCACACTGACACACACACACACTCTCACTCACACTGACACACTCTCTCACACTGACACACACGCACACTCTCACTCACACTGACATACACGCACACTCTCACTCACACTGACACACACACTCTCACTCACACTGACACACACACACACTCACACTGACACACACACTCTCACTCACACTGACACACACACACACTCACACTGACACACACACACACACTCTCACTCACACTGACACACACACACACACTCTCACTCACACTGACACACTCACTCACACTGACACACACACACACTCTCACTCACACTGACAGACACACACACACACACACACACACACACTGACACTGACATCCATACACACATTCACACTGAAACTTACCTGCTGTTTGCATCTCTCTTTGCTTTGAGCTCTGTGTGAAGGAGGTCTCAGCCAATCACGAGAGGTTTCTGAACTCTCAGCCAATCAGGAGAGTTGAGAAGTCTCACCTGATTGGCTGAGACCTCCTTCAATCAAGAAACACAGAAAAAAAAAGAAAGACAGCTGCACAGAGGAACAAAGTGCCGCCTCTGCCAGGATGCCGCCTGTGGCAGCTGCCCCAGTCTGCCCCATTATAGGGCCGGCCCTGACTGCAGTCTTCCCTCCTGCACGCAGCATACAGGAGGCAAATAGCCACTGGATATGAATTACTGTCACATCTGGAAGCAGTGCTGTATTTACCGCGAGGCATCCTAGGCGGATGCCTAGGGCGGCAAATTTTGGGGGGCGGCAGCGCCCCCCAGCACTGAAAAAAAAAAAAAAAAAATCCGACCCTTTAAAAAAAAAAAAAAAAAGACCGCGCTTGCAGGCAGAGACGGAGGTGAGAAGGGATTGGAAGATCCCCCCTCACCAACGCTCTGCCTGCCAGGCTGCACGGGGAGCCGAACAGGCAGCACAGAGAAACCTCCGTGCTGCCTGTTCGGCTCCCCGTGCAGTGTGCCGACACGGAAGTGCCGACAGTCACGTGACGGGCGCGCTGACGTCATACGCGCGCCCGGTCACGTGACCTGTTGGCACAATCTCCGGGAAGCTGAACAGGCAGCATGGAGAAGACCATGCTGCCTGCCTGCCAGGGAAAGGTAAGTGCTGATGGGAGACTGTGTGTGTGTGTGTGTGTGTGTGAGACTGTGACTGAGTGTGATGGGAGTCAGAGTGTGTGTGATGGGAGACAGTGTGTGTGACTGAGTGTGATGGGAGTCAGAGTGTGTGTGATGGGAGACAGTGTGTGTGTGTGTGTGTGTGTGTGACTGTGACTGAGTGTGATGGGAGTCAGAGTGTGTGTGATGGGAGACAGTGTATGTGACTGAGTGTGATGGGAGTCAGAGTGTGTGTGATGGGAGACAGTGTGTGTGTGTGTGTGTGTGTGTGTGTGTGTGTGTGTGTGACTGAGTGTGATGGGAGTCAGAGTGTGTGTGATGGGAGACAGTGTGTGTGACTGAGTGTGATGGGAGTCAGAGTGTGTGTAATAGGAGACAGTGTGTGTGACTGAGTGTGATGGGAGTCAGAGTGTGTGTGATGGGAGACAGTGTGTGTGACTGAGTGTGATGGGAGTCAGAGTGTGTGTGATGGGAGACAGTGTGTGGGACTGAGTGTGATGGGAGTCAGAGTGTGTGTGATGGGAGTCGGAGTGTGTGACTGAGTGTGATGGGAGTAGGAGTGTGTGACTGAGTGTGATGCGAGTAGGAGTGTGTGACTGAGTGTGATGGGAGTGTGTGTGTGATGGGAGTATGAGCTTGATGTGAGTCTGAATGATGGGGCATGTCTTAGGTGTGTAACGTGGGTGTTCAGCTTGGGTAGGGGGGTGCCCGGATTTTGTCTGCCTAGGGCAGCACAAAATCAAGATACACCACTGTCTGGAAGCAAGACAGAAACCGCACTGGCTGCTCCACCACTAGCATCTCTGGATGCAGGCGGGCTAAATTACTTTCTGTACACTGGGATTGCTAGCAGGACTGAAGTCGGCCCATACGCCGTAGGTTTCCTACCTCTGCCATAGGTAGATCATTGATGGGGCTGCTCTGTCTCTCACAAGTAAAACGAGAAACTTAAAACATTGTTTTTTTATTTATTCTGTATTGAAGTGGATACATTATGACAAGAATATAAAACATGTAGTGTTTTTCTGTTATTTGTATCCGTCTGTTGCTTATTTTATGGCTCACTTTTCTGTCTCCCATTCATTGTGATCCGCTTCAGAACAAAAGAAATCTTCTCAACATGGCAGTTTTTTAATGTTATCTCCAGCGCATGGTTTACCCCCATTTTGGGGAGCGGGATTATTGCATTGACGCGTCAGAGTGTGCTCTCCACCAGAACAAGATGATGAAATGGACCAGCAACCCCAATTTCCATCCACTTGTTTGCTGGGTTCTGTAAAACACGGATATATTATGAACAGATTATTAAAAGGAAACACCCATTAATTTGTATTTATAAACATAGTAACATAGTAATTTAGGTTGAAAAAAGACACAAGTCCATCAAGTTCAACCCTTCTACCTATCATTACAGCTTTTGATCCAAAAGAAAGCTATTTAGAATTTTGCCTCCTAGGGGAAAAAAATTCCTTCTTGACTCCAAAGGGTAATCAGATTTCTCCTTGGATCAATAAGCTCTATTATTAAAACATAATCTATTATTAATAGCCCTGTATGTTCTGCTTTTCTAAAAAAAAAAAAAAAAAACAACAACATCCAGACCATTTTTAAATGCATCTATTGTGGTTGATAGCACTACCTCTCTTGGCAGGGAGTTCCATAACTTTATTGTTCTTACCATAAAGAATCTCTTCCTTTGCTGTCTATGAAATCTTTGCTCTTCTAGTCTCAGGGGGTGACCTCTTGTTCTTTGTACATTTCTGTTAATGAACAGGTCTCTGGAGAGCTCTTTATATTGGCCCTGCACACATTTATATAATGTTATCATATCCCCTCTGAGACGCTTTTTTTCTAACTTAAATAAATGCAATTTTTTAAGTCTCTCTTCATAACTAAGATCCTCCAATCCCCTTATTAATTTTGTAGCTCTCCTTTGCACTTTTTCTAGTTCCTTAATATCCTTTTTAAGTACTGGTGCCCAGAATTGTACTGATATTGAAGGTGAGGTCATACCATTGATTTCAATATTTAATTTCGTTCTTCAAATTTAGAATTCCCATCACAATTCCTTGCAATGCTCTCATCGAATAATGTCTACAGTCTGTGTGTAAATTACTTACTGTGATACAGGTCTGACTTTGGTGTCTGGCACGCTACACCATTGTAGTAGATGGTGCATTTGCAAAGACATTCGCCATCTACCACCATCACTGTGCCGCCATTTTGGCAAGGCTGGCATTTACACTGGTTGTATTCATCAATGTACTCTTCAGTGGCTCTTTCCAAATTGCGTGCTTTGGTGTAGGCGTCTTTCATGTCAGGTGGAATTAGGGTATGAATAGGGGAGGGCTGTAAAATAATTTTTAACAAACAAAGTACTTCATTCAACAGCACTTACAAAATTGAGCTTAACTAGCACTATAACACTGTAACATTGTATTATGAAGTCACTTAATGAACTATCCTTGCCAGTTAGTTCCTGCCAATGCAAGGGATTTTAATGAAGGAGATTTGAGGGGGTATTTAAAGTTTTGTTTTTTTACATTGATTATACTTTTAATATAGAGATAAAAAAATTTTTTTTTAACACAATGACATTTAAACACATCAATGAAGAGAAACATGTAGTTATTTGAAATGGGAAATGTGCAGTTTCCATTTCCAGCCACAAGGTTAAAAGATCTCCCTAACAAGTTTAACCCTTTTCCTATCCCATGGTTACCGCTGTTGATCCAAAAGAAACCAAATAAAAACCCCTTCAGCAATTTTGAATTCTGAGTTCAGTGGGGGGGTAAAACATTCCTTCTTGACTCCAAATGGCAATAAGATTTCTCCTTGGATCAACAAACACTAAATACATTTTAATGCCTATACTAACATGCATAGCCCTCTATGATCCAGCTCATTAAAAAAGTATCCAGGCCACTTTTAAATGCATCTAACGTATTTGCTAGAACCCCTTCTTCATGCAGGGGCTTGAATTGAACCGCATATTCAGTGTGAGGTCTTACCATGGAACTATAAAGAGGCAGAATAATATCTTCCTCCTGTGAGTCAACACCCCTTTTAATACACCCCAATATCTTATTTGCCTTTGCAGCTGCCAGCTGGTACTGTGCACTACTGCTAAGTCTATTGTCTACAGCTACTCCCACATCTTTTTCATTAGTAGATTTCCCCTAAGGAAACCTCATTTAAACTATATGTTGCATTTTTATTATAGTACCCAAAATGCATAATTTTAAACTTGTCTACATTGAATCACATTTGCCATTTATCTGCCCAATTACCCAATTTGTCCAAATCATCTTGCAGCGAAGATACATCGAATTCAGACTATATTACCCTACTTAATTGTGCTACTCGGCAAACACTGAGACATGGCTCCTACGCCCTCTGGGAGATCATTAATAAACAAATTAAAAAAGAAGAGGACCCAGGACAGAACCCTGAGGTTCTCCACTTATTACATCTGTCCAATTTGAGAACTTCCCATTTACCACTTCTGGTCATCATACTGCGTCATCACTATGCGCATAATTACAGAGGCAGCGCCGACTGTACTGTGTGTCCAGGTAAGAAAAATAGGGAGGGGGAGCAGTGAAAGTAGGGTAAAAATCATTGGGGTAAAAGTGGGAACAAAAACAGTGAGGAGGAGCAGTGAGAGAGGTTTGAAAACATGGGGGATAGAAACAAAAATGGGGAATAAAAGGAGGTAGAGCAACAAGGTGGTAAAAGGGTCGAACAGCATGGTGGTGTAAAATGAGCCACGTCTGTATGTGTTTGTCATTTGTGTGTTTATATATGTCTGTGAGGGTATATGTGTATAATAATTGTTTAAGGAAATGAAAAAGTTACCTTTTGTTTTATCAATACTGGCACATCTCTTATAGTCTCAGCCCATTCAACAAAATCATCCACATCAATGTCTTTTGGGTTCTTAGCAAGTTTTTCATCCAAAACTGTTGCTTTTCCCAATGTTCCACCCTCAACAAAGGAGATGACTTCATCAATCACCCCTTTTTTTATTGGATTATCTGTAAGGAGGTTTCGATAAAACAATTTTGGTGAAATTATAAAGCATAAGCATAATTTTTTAATTAAGAAGGGAAGTACCATTCACCAATTGCAATTAAACAGCAATAGCATAATACCAGCTCTTCCTATTCGTTAGCAATTAGATGGATAAGATTTAATTATGTAACTATGCAAGATTAGAGAAGTTGAAGACTAGGAAGTGAAGAAAAGGGAATATCAAAAACTAGATCGTAAAGTTTGTTAGGTTATGGGAATCATCTGGGATTTGATGAATTGGTAGAATAGTTGAGAAATGTAGATTTGCTGTGAAACAGCACTCCTGCTTCATGTATGCCTAAACACAAAACATACATGTATTTACAATGTTTTTACCCTTTGGTAACGCATGGTGCTTGCAAGCACCAAAATGCCATTTTTTGTTCCTGGCCACCAACCACAAGGTGATTGGTAGCTAGGGACACAGTTGCAGACACCCGGACAGGGTATTTATAGACCATGTGGGTCCTTGCTAAAAAGTCGCGAGGCCTCCCGACGTCACTTGTGACATCACGGAGGCATGCCCAAACCTGAAAGTTCGGGAACGCTGTTATTAGTAAAATGTAGCCTGTTGCTTGCTTACAGTGGGATCCGAGCACAGCTCATCGCAGGGAGCCACGATGAGCTATTAAATGCAGGACGTACTCTGCCGTCCTAGCGTCTTTTGGGACCAGAAAAATAGGACGGCAAATGAACGTTCTAGCGTCACAAAGGGGTCAATAAAATAAACTAATCAAGTACTCCTGGGTTACTGTTATTTTCCTAAACACGTGGAGGAGTATTTTAAATACCTTCCAACGTGTCCTCTTTGCAATGCAGGATGCTGAGGCGCATGGGTTTGGAAGGGAGTGTTATCGCTTGTGTTCATGCACAACCCATGCCCTCTTCTCCAAACACCAGAGAATGAAATCGGGAGTGCAGAAAAGGGGTTCCAAATCAAAACTCTACGTTTGTAGCGGAACAGTTGTGGATTATGTCTTTAATATATTTAAACAAATAATAATAATAAAATAACGCTTACCTTCATTATAGTCATTGTTTTTTGAACATTTAGGATTCTTAATTTGACCTTTGATATCTACACCTTCCGCAGCCACATTCAGATCAACGTTGTATCCTAAACAATCTGTGACATCTTTTGTAGAGATATCTGAATTATAAGAGAAAGCATAGTACATAATGCATATAATATCCCCGATTCAAATAGAACTTTCGTCTGAGTTATGTTGCGGAGGAAATCTCTATACCACTGTGCTTATGTTACATAGAGAGAGGAATTTTACAATGAACAAATTAGTTTTTTCATAGCATAATAACATTTCTGTACAGATATTGTAGATATGTAGGGACCATCTGGCCCATCTAGTCTGCCCAATTTTCTAAATACTTTTATTAGTCCCCAGTTCCCTATCTTATACCTAGGATAGCCTTGTGCCTATCCCACACATGCTTGAACTCCTTCACTGTTTTTACCTCTACCACTTCCACTGGAAGGCTATTCCATACATCCACTACCCCCTCAGTAAAGTACTACTTCCTGATATTATTTTTAAATCTTTGCCCCTTTATTTTTTAGATTATGTCCTCTTGTTGTGGTAGGAAAGAGAAAAAAAAAGGAAAACTGCAACGATGTGGAACTCGGTACCTTAAAACTTAACTTTTATTCAAAAAGTAATAAAAAGCAGCTTGTCATGAAAAGGACTGGTCCATTTACTAAAAAACATACAAAAATAGATCTAACAGCTGACCAATCTTGACGCGTTTCATGCTCGTAAGCACATAGTCATAAGCTTATGTTTTTTGTAAATGGACCAGTCCTTTTCATGACAAGTTGCTTTTTATTACTTTTTGAATAAAAGTTAAGTTTTAAGGTACCGAGTTCCACATCATTGCAGTTTTCCTTTTCTTTCTCTTTCCTTGGATTCAGCCTTTATCACTTAAGGATTACTCCGAATAAAAGGACCGGACCTCAAGATACAAGGTGCGCTAATTTATTTGCATTATCCCGTTGAAAGTTTTGGAGTTCCCCTCTAAGTGTTTTTTCTCTTGTTGTGGTAGTCTTTCTTTTTTTTCTTATTTTAAATAAACTCTCCTCCTTTACTGTGTTGATTCCCTATATGTATTTAAATGTTTCTGTCATTTCCCTGTTACGTCTTTCCTCCAATCTATGCATGTTTAATCTTTCCTGGTTAAAGCATCCGAACATGTATCCCTTGGAGGAAAGACGTAACAGTCCCAATAAATTTATATACGGAAAATCAGTCATAAAAAAACAAAAACATTTTAACAGACCTCTTTATAAATAAATCTTAACCCAACTGAAAGTGACATTACCTTTAGTTTCCATAACTGTTTTATCTAAAACATAAACTAGATCATATTTCCCTCCCAGGCTTCCAGAGATGGTATAATGCGTGCCGTACATTTCCAGGAGAGAAAAGTAATCCGCTTTCTCGTAAGAAGTTGGAAGACTTTTTATGTCTTCAAGGAAAGTTGATGATAAGGTGGGATTTCTGGTTCTCATTTGAAATGTTGCTAATTGAAGATTCCCAGTCACTTTCAAAAAGGATTTGTTCTTCAAAAAATAAAAAATAAAAAAGTCATTAATTCCTGTATTTGACTTGTAGCTTAAAGTTCTAAAAGTGGAGCAATCACCATGGAAACTAATGGAACATTCTAAAATGGCCCACATTTTGAACTCCACCCTACCACTGATCTTCAAATAACCTCATCCAGGATGTAGCTGCTGATATTAAGATATTGTGCTTGTGTTGGGTGTATTTTATTTTCAGTATGGCTTTTAAATATATTCTTTTCCAACAATAAAATAAATAAATAGTGGACATCTCTACAAAAAAAATCCAGTGCACTTAGGAGATAGCACTCATGTATCATATTAAAATAAAAATATAAATCAACCCTATCTTATTAAATAGAATGCAATAGAGATTGATCAACATAACATCCAAAATTCAACATAAAAATCTACAGTTTAAGATCTAATTAGTACATTCTTATTATATCCCCCTTCCACAAATGAATATACTTTGATTCAAGCATATGTGTATGTTCTGTGATACCGGCAGTGCAAACAGGATTCTCATTACCGTTTTCGTTGAATACTTTTTGAGGATGCTCAGGCTTTCATTTTTGGATTTATTTAGTCCCAGAGATCCTGAAATGTTGGCACTTTTTCCTTCAGTAGGCGTCGTTTTAAAAGATAGAGATGCTTCAAAATGATCTGTATTTTCCTGAATAATCTTTATGATCACATCCCTGGAATCGTCAAAAGTCTCCGTTGTAAAGGATTTGTCAGCTTTAGTCTGTGTTAAGGCAAACATGTTTACATTATCACACATGTAAAAACACTTATTTCTTTTCTTTTTAAAAAAAATGTTTTATTATGAAAATATAACATTACTAGACCATACATATATTAATTAAAAAAAACAAATACGAACAAATACACATAAATAAGAAATAAAGAATAAAGAATAGGCCCAGAGGTCAGTTTCTTGGTTTGAAAGTACAATGCTCTATTGTTTCTACTATTCCTTTCCTAATTAATCTACGGTTATTACTCGTCTTCTCCTGACCTCTTTATCGTCCTTCCTCTATGACTACTGTCAAGTATTATTCTCGTAGGAGTGGGTACTAGACCCGGTAGGTTTTTGAACTCTGGGCATAATGACTCATCAGACCCTTAATCGTTGGGTCTGGCGACCAGTGAGCAACCAAGGAGAACCGTCCCGACTAACTATTATCGCTAGAGATCTTTAAGACCATACATAGAATCGGCTAGCTTAATAACTCTTCAGGGCTAACTTGTTGGTGATACAATTTTAAGATCTATTGTCTACAGGGGTGTAAAGTACTGTTGTAAGTCCCGCGTCCACTCTTCCCAGTTTTTTTTATAGTCATCCCCCATATCGGGCCAATCCAGATGTAAAAGCATTGCCTCTGGACTCTTTGGAATTTTTATTTTAACTGCATTATTTACTGTATTTATAATTGAACCCCAAAAGCTTTCCAGTTTGGTGCATTGCCACCATATGTGGGGGTAAGTACCTCTTTCTTGTCTGCATCTCCAACAGAGGTCTTCACTTGTTGGTGATATTTTTTGAACCCTAGTTGGAGTCATATACCATCTATTTAGGATCTTATATTGATTTTCAATCAGAGAGAGACTATGAACTGCTTTGCTCACCCTGTTCATGACTAGGTACCAATCCGCTAAGTCAATTGTCATTTTTTAGGTCTTTTTCCCACAATTTTTTTGCTGTAGGGATACTTGTCTTCTTTGTTATTCTAATCAAATTTACACATTTTGATAGCCTTTTTGTATTTGTATTCCCACAAAATACTTGTTCCAGTAACTGGTAAAGGTCACCTTTTTCTAAAATGGTCTTAGTAGACAGAAAGTTGTAAAAACACTTATTTCTTACAATAGCGTATGAGTCGTAGGAAATGTCTTTTGGTAGCTAATTTCTTTAAATAAATATTCTAAAAGCAGTATCACAAAGAGATTAATATTATTTTTCCTCTAACCAAGCTAATGCAAATGTATCTGTGTCATCTTGGCATTGAGTCCTACCCTCCTCAGAATCATTTATTGACACATTTAACAGTCACAGTTGAGCAACTTTGTCAGTTGAGAGACTCTCCTTCCAAAATACATTTGTCAGATCTCTCCAATTCAACCCCTCCAGCAGGAGAACATACTGCAGTAAAAGGACATTCTCTTAGCAACAGAATATCATGAAAACAAACTTTAAGTGTTCCTTCATTTAGGTAAAAATATTTGCCTTTGCTGCCAAAGAATAGCATCTTTTAAAATTCCCTGATATGGTACGAAATACATTTCTGTTGAGAAGTCCATTTTAGAACATAAATGATACCAACTACTGGAAAGATCCTCTTGCTGAAGGATGAAGACAGACTCTAAATTTGTGTAAAAATTATTATACTCTCTATCATAACAGTTATTATCATATTGACAGCACTCTCTACAAAACTTTCACAGTATTGTGTTCACATAAGGAACCGACAGCTGTCTTACCAAAATGACAATACAGACCACTTCCAACACTGAAGGTAATGTAGCAAGAGCATTTGTAAGCCATTCTAAATGTTTAACAAATTAATTTACTACTTAATATTGTAAAGACTACAAGGGATTATTTATATAATCTTAAGCAATGTTATAAAAGTTCAACAGCCAGCAACAATTGTCCATTGCTCTCCACGACCCTTGCTCTAGTTTCATCCTTTTTGCGCTACACCCAGTGGTGTATCTTGGTTATGGGCTGCCCCTAGGGAGACAAAATGTGGGCATCCCCCACCCACGTTGCACACCTACAACATGCCCCATCACCCACGTTGGCCATCCACGACATGCCCCATCACCCACATTGCACACACATTAAATGCCCAATCACCCCATTACATGCCCATCACCCACATTGCATACACACTATATGCCCCATCACCCCTATTACATTCCACCATCATACTCATTACATGCCACCATCACCCTGATTAATTGGAATGAGCTATAGCTTGGTGGACTGTGGAGGAGCGAGTGAAAATGTTTGAAGCACCAGAAGTGTTCTTTAACACTATCTGGAAAAGGCCCGCCCTAGGCGATGGCCTTGTTTGCCTTGTGGAAGATACACTACTGCCTACACCTTTGCACATAACACTGTTTAACCCCTTTCGCGACTTTATGATGAGTTAACTAGTCATAAGAGTGTTAGCGACCTTATGACTTGTTAACTCGTCATGCAGTCTAGCCGGCGGGGTGCTCCGTGTGCAACGCCAGCCGGTCTGAAATAGGTCCAGGACTCTGCCTCGCACCCGAGGCAAAGTTCCTGGACCCGATTGGCGGGTTTCCGACCATGTAATCGCATGTAACATGCAAATTAGATGGCAAAGTCAATGTGTTCACACATTGACTTTGCATCTAATTCACTCTTTGTGCTTCACGTACTTATAGTGAAGCACAGAGACTAAACCTGTAAGTAAAAAATAAATAAAGAACATCCTGTAAAAAAAAAGTTAACCCTTTCCTTTTGTAACTGTGATCAGTTTACTTCTTACGTTATGGCCCTCATTTTTTTTTTTTTTACAATTTTTTTTATTTTTAAAGATTTTTTAATAAATAAATAAATGTTATTGTAATATATTGTAATATATTAATTTAATTACAATTAACCCCTGCATGCCTGTTCTGTGATTCTTAGAGTTTTTTTCTGAGGTTTTTTGTTGGTGGGGTTTTGGAACCTATATTTTTATTTTTTATTAGTTGGTTAGTGTTGTGCTAGTTGTGTAGATTGTTATTGGGAAAATAATGGGGAAATTTTTTTTATATGTACTTTTTTTTTTTAAATTTTTATTACAAAAATACAAAATACAAGATACAACTTGACAGACTTTCAGGAACATTGTATCGATCCTTTTATATGTACTTTTTAATACTAAATTTTAACTGTCCTATAAAAAAAAACAACTTATAACTTGTATGGGTGCATTAAATGACAGAGAGGAAAATTACGTTTCAACAAACACATATTAAAAATTAAAAAATCGCTCTGGTCCTTGGCCCAGAAAATCCCTGGTCCTGAAGGGGTTAAATCATTTGCTACATCTGTTTTCTTTATTCATCATGATGCTGAAATAGAAATGTGAAAGGACTTTACCTGATAAGCTAGAGAAGCAACATTCCATGGCTTGCGGTAATACTTCTTGGAGTTACCATCCCAAACTCTATCACAAACACCATTAAAATACTCATTGTCAAAGGGGTTGGCTCTTGTACTCATGCCCAAGATGTTCACACTGCAATGGTACAAAAAGGCAAAAATATAGTGATCATTTTGGTGACAAGTCACTTCTCCTTTGAGAAATATTAATTCACTACTAGTTATTTAGACTGATTTAAAATACATAAAAGGAAGTTACATTCACCACGATATCATCAACTTCACCACGATATCATCAACTCTGTCTGGGAAAATATTAGTATATGTCACGAAGTTTCTATTTTTATTATTATTAATACATACATGCCTCCCGAGTGTCCATATTTAGGGACAGTACCTATTTTTGAATGCATTTTTGCTGCATTTAAAATAGTGCGATCACTGTGTTTTTGTGAGACCGGGTGTCTCACTTATTGCAGTGAGGATTTTGATAAGGCTATGGGCTTATCACAATCCACTGGGGTGAGGTTGACCAGGATAAACCATCATTTTATTGTACATATTTGTAACACTTAAGAAGACTCTCCTGTCTAAATTATTTAAATAAAACCGTAAAAAAAAGAGCTTCATTGGTCCCTTAAGGTCAAAAGAGTTTTTTGTTGACATTCAGTGTTTTGATAATGTCTCGATGATTTGTGTTTCAAGTATCGATTACTCACCCATCCCCCGCAGTTCTTCCTATTTCTGACAAATCAATGTCTCTGTTGCGACAGGGTGGCTTTGGTTCTGCCCCGTCATCGCAGCTTTCATCGGAATTATCTCCACAGTCATTATCCTCGTTACAAAGTAACCTTTTTTTTATGCATCTTCCTGTAGAGGTAAACAATAATAATATTAATTATAATAAACTTTTATAAGAACAGTTTGTGGTGTTATCAGTGTTCATTTATTGGCTGTGATCTATTTCTTTAACCTAATGTTGAAGAAATATGTTTATGGTAACACAAAGTGTCCTGTGAAAAGATGCAAAGACTCTTTGCGGTGCTAATGTGCTTCCTGCTGAAACGGTGGAATTTAATATAGCCAGATTTCACCGAGAAAGCAACATTGTTCAATCGAAAGAGTTAACAGATACTCTGCTCACAGCTAAGCTGTCAGTTTTGTTAAATTAATCTTCCATAAGTTTCTGCAGTAAAACAGACAAAGTAAATCAACAATCACAAATAATAACATAAATAGATATAACACTACCATGTGTGATAATTATGAACAATTGTGAGTAACAAGAATAATACTCCCCAATAGGGAGTGCAGCTTACTGAATAGTGTGTCTCTATATACGCACAGTATAAACAACAAACAGACAAGATTGAACAGTGCAGTAGAAGTGCTATAGTGTGTGCTACCACAAACATAAAGGATAAGCAAGCCCACCAAGGATTATTGCATCTTCTGATTTTACCTGATTCACACTGAAAGTCGCTTCCACAGTCAATAGGTTCTTCCTCACATGGTTCTTCAGCTTTACAACGCTGGCTTTCTCCCAGTGAACTAAGACAACGAAGTCCTCCATATTGACCAAACTTCACGATGTTTCGAGAGCGATACTTAACAGGAAGAAAGACATATACAAGTTCCAATTTCATTTTAATTACAATGCTGGTGTAAAACCGCAGGTAACACAGTCTCCATGCACTTCAAATGGATAGAAGATGTAATTCCCTAAAGCACAAAAACATCCCTTATATTGCATTGAGGAACCACAAGTGAAATATTTAAGATATCAACCAATATAGAAAATTTTTAAATATAAGATTGCAATCATACTACTTCTAGGATGTACCACCTACAGATCTTTATGTACATTTCTTTTTTTTTTATCACTGTGCATAGCATTCCTACAAAGTATTTATTGGTTGAAGGAACCACTTGAAAATAGTGGATTCCACATTTCTAATGACCTAACTGTAAAGAACAGTTTTTATTGATGGTCTTGAATCCTTTATTCTAAAGGGAGAGAACTGCAAATTCTGAATGGCTTTTATTAAAACACAATCTCCCATGTTTGTGTGCTAGCCGCTCAGTCAGTTTGAACCCTCCACGACACACATTTTGTTATAGTATTTATTGTTTGAGTAAAAACAGACAACACAAACAAATCATGCAAACCTCTTCTGCTGGTTCCTACTTGTCCATCTGGACGAAAATGTTATTTATTTTGCCCAAAACGAATTTCGTTCATTACTGCATTCGTTTCAGACGCAATTCGTTCATTATTTTCGTTTCGTTTTACTCATTCGTACAAATTGACCTATTTTAACCTCTCTTTCGGTTTATAGACTTTCGGTTTATGGAATGCATGTAATGCTATTGGTATTCTATAAACCAAAATAGATTCCCCATTCATACGAATTGACCTATTTCAACTTTATTTCGGTTTATAGGATACCAATAGCATTACATACATTCCATAAACCGAAAGTCGTTCATTATGTCGGTTTATGGAATGTATGTAATGCTATTGGTATTCTATAAACTGACTCTATTTCGGTTTATAGAATTCCAATAGCAGGAATGGACGAATGGACGAATGATTTTCGTTTATTAATCATTCGTTAATTCGGTTTTCGCTAGTTTAGCATTTTCGTTATTCGTTTTTCGGACAAATGGACGAAAATGCTATTTTCGGCCGAAAAATGCATTAGTCCGAAAACGAATGCACATGTCTCGTATTTCTTCTAATAATCAAAGTTTTGCACAGTAATTCCCAATTTGCTTTTGGGGGATGGATCACCAAAAGGTAAGATGAGAAAATACTACTTTACAGAAAAGGTAGAAGATATATGTAAACGCCTTCTGTTAAAGCAATACGTTTTAAAAGTTTTAACAATGTATAATATATGTTTTTATTCATTCCAGTAAATACCGTATTTGCTCGAATATAAGACGAGGTTTTTTTCAGAGCAAATGCTCTGAAAAATCCCCCTCGTCTTACATTCGAGGTCGTCTTATAATCTGACCTCAAATTGAGGTCAGACTATAAGACTGGGATCCAGGTCCCCAGCAGAGCTGCAGGGGACCTGGATCCCCCTCTCTAGCAGCAGGGGATGTCTGCGCAACGAGCGCAGACTCCCCTGCTTCTGCCCGGCACGACCGCCGGGGCTTCTGTGAAGAAGCCGGGAACTTCCGCTTTCGTCACTGAAGTCCCGGCGAGCGTGCCGGGTGGCAGCAGGGGAGGTCTGCGCTCATCGCGCAGACTTCCTCTGCTGCCCCACTAGACACCAGGGAAAAGCGGGCAGCTGGGGGATGTCTGCACTATACGTGCAGATATCCTCCATGCTGCCCGACACCTCCGTCTATTATGACAGACCAGCTGTCCGTCATAATAGACGGAGGTGTCGGGCAGCATGGAGGATATCTGCACGTATAGTGCAGACATCCCCCAGCTGCCCCCACTAGCCACCAGGGAAAGGGGGGAGATGGATAGAGAGAGACAGGGGGGGGATAGAGAGAGAGGGGGGGGGAATAGAGAGAGAGAGGGGGGGATAGAGAGAGAGAGGGGGGGGGAATAGAGAGAGGGGGGGGGGATAGAGAGAGAGAGGGGGGGTAGAGAGAGAGAGAGGGGGGGATAGAGAGAGAGAGAGGGGGGGATAGAGAGAGAGAGGGGGGGGGAGATAGAGAGGGGATAGAGAGAGAGAGACTAGGGGAGGGAGGGGGGAGATAGAGAGAGAGACTACACTGGAGGGGGGAGGGAGAGAGGCCGCAAGGAAATAAAAACAAGAAATACATTTGTATAATATCAATTTTTTATTACATATTAAAAAGCAATTTACATATATACAAGTTAAACTTTTTTTTTCCTATAGGGTAGTCTTATATTCAGGCTTTTAGTTTTTTTCCTAAAGGAATATACAAAGTTTGGGGGGTCATCTTATAATCAGGGTCGTCTTATAATCGAGCAAATACGGTATGTTTGCATTAAAGATAAATACCCTTAGCTTTGTGCATGGGTCGCATTCACTCCAATTGCTCCAACTGCTTAGCAGACAATCAATTGGAGGGGGTGCATCAACTTCTCTTGGCAGCCTATTGAAGGGGAAACAATCATTATTTTACACCCTGTTAATAGATAGTTAACATGTAACCTGTAAAGCAAAGGTTTAAATTTCATATTTGTAGAACATATTGCCTGCTCGTAAAAGAGATGATTATTATTAATAACTAAAACATGCCATGGTAATATGACACTTCCCTCCTAAATAATGCACTCAATCACCTTTTTTTTCCTATTCAAATAACTGATATGAGCAGGTTCATGGAGAGCAATTGAACACACAAGGCCTTGAGAACTCTAGACCAAACCTGACCAATACCCAAGTTAAGTCCAAATAATATGCATTCATTTCTTCTTTAGGTCAAGGTTAGAAACAGTCAGTATTATAGAACTGTGAAAGCTAATCTTGGCACTGCAGATGTTTGGGAACTACATATCTCATGATGCTCAGTCAGCCTTATGCCAACCTAGTTTGGGTCCCCTCTATTGATTGTTGATAAAACAGGTAGGCAATGCAATAGAGCAGCAGGAAATGCTAGCAGAATGCTTGGTTGCATAGTGAGAGGTATTAGCAGAATGCTTGGCTGCATAGGGAGAGGTATTAGCAGTAGGAAGAGGGAAGTGCTCCTGCCATTGTACAGAGCACTGGTGAGACCTCACTTGGAGTATTGTACGCAGTACTGGAGACCGTATCTCCAGAAGGATATTGATACTTTGGAGAGAGTTCAGAGAAGGGCTTCTAAACTGGTTCATGGGTTGAAGGATAAAACTTACCAGGAAAGGTTAAAGCATCTTAACATGTATAGCTTGGAGGAAAGACGTAACAGGGGGAATATGATAGAAACATTTAAATACATAAAGAGAATCAACACGGTAAAGGAAGAAAGTATATTTAAAAGAAGAAAAACTACCACAACTAGAGGACATAGTCTTAAATTAGAGGGGCAACGATTTAAAAGTAATTTCAGGAAGTATTACATTACTGAGAGGGCAGTGGATGTATGGAATAGCCTTCCAGCAGAAGTGGTAGAGGTAAACTCAGTCAAGGATTTTAAGCATGCGTGGGATAGACACAAGGCTATCCTAGCTATAAGACCGGGAACGGGGCACTAAAATAAAAAAAATTGGCAGACTAGATGGACCGAATGGTTCTTATCTGCCGACACATTCTATGTTTCTATGTAAAACAGAGCATTTGCTGTCACTTTAAGTGAGCACTAGCACCGTGAAGGAGGTGGAGAATAGGACCCTGTGCATTTAAACACCACTGTCCCTGCACAAGAATGTGCTTTCAATGCATATATAATCCCAGAGCAAAGGATCATTAAACAAGGGGCAATGGTTGAAATTTAATTTATACCAATGATAGCTCCTGCTTCAGGTCATCTTCTACTGCACACTTTGCTGTGCCTGCCCAGTACCTTCATAAAAGGGGTTGTCTGCCACATTGCTACTCCATGTTTTTTCATACATGGGTCATGCAGTGCGCTAAGTGCAGTTCTGGAACACATGGCTCTAACTAATAACTTATATTGAGAGTTGGTGTTAGTACATTGGAGCATGCATCATAGTTGCCAACATCAGCCATGTTTCAAGGGACAGATGTTTGTTCCGCATGCTGCAGAAAGACCATGCAAAGTGCATCCTGCAGTATGTAAGATGGATATACACTCACAGACAGAATCCAATTAATTAATCATGGTAGGTCATATGAGATCTCCACCCTGATAAATTAATTGGATTGTGTCTGTCCGTATATCCATCCTACAGACTGCCAGGCTCCACTTTGCATGCTCTTTCTGCAGTATGTGGAACAAATATGTGTCTCTGGAAACATGTCCGATGTTGCCAATTAGGATGCACTATTAATACAATTATTTCTTTATAAATGACCCCCATTGTTTTACACAGCAATGTCGTGGCAAAATGGTATGACATAATAGTTAGGGGGAAAATCATAATCATTTGGGTAATAAATACTAATAGCTAGGGTTGCCACCTTTTCTTAACATAAATAGATAAATAAATAAATACCAGTCATGGTATTGCCTCTGGAGATGTAAGATTTGCCTCAAGCCAATTTTTTTGTTTTTTTTACTTGCTTGCTGCTGGTAATATACCAGATAGGTGGCAGTCCTAATAGTAGCCTAATTTTTCTTTTATTTAAAGGCATACTATACATTTTTTAAAGGTAGAATAAGCAAAAATAAAGAAAAGTTACTGAAGCAGAGCATATTTCAGTGCTGCCATACCCCACTCCCATTTGTCTATGATGAGATATAGTTTGCAATCTAGCAAAGAGAGAAATGCCGTACTCTGCAGAACCCAAAAAGAGTATGAATGAGTGCCGGCCTGTAACATGGTGACATGGATGCTGCTGGAGGATAATATCATGTACTTAAAAAGTACACTGAACTATTCAATTGTGCTTAATCTATAAGTTAAGTTTAATGTCCCTTAGGGATCAACAACTACAATAGTTGCCAATATGTACCAACCAAACAGCACAGCTTAGTCAGACAGTAAGATAAACTAAATCAAGTGTTTATATAGACTTGTTTGCATTCTAAAGTCCACCGTGTTTTGTGTTTGTTTGGTACACACTGGCATCTTTGTGCTGAGCACATGCTATAGCAAGTGCTATAACATGCAGATCAAGTCTGTATCGTGTTAAGTAAAAAAAAAAAAAAAAAGAGATCTGTCTGATCAGTTTCTTTGTCAACTATAGCAATCATCCTGCCTATCATCTCCTCCTGTGACCTCCTTCTCCCTGTTGTTGGTGAATTTAGAAGCCCCGATCAAATTGTTTTCATTGTACAATTACAGAAGAACTGTAATATGTATAAGTAAGAATAAACGCTTTACCTATACATCAAACCACCTAATTGTTCTGATTTATACAGTCCCGATCTGGTACAGTTTTCTCTTGCACAGGAGCAGTAATGCTGACACTCCTCCTTTGCTTAATAAAGCAATGTCATAGAAAGCTGTATAGAATACTATAAATAATTTTATTGCACAACATGAAAACAAGTTGGCTCAGTTAGTGATATTCCACTTAATGGATCCATCCATATACGTTAAGATATACAAAAATAAAAATAATGGCCTATACAGAGGAGGACAGTGGGAAATGACCTATGCATGTTAAGCTGATCAGCAGATCATAGCCGCTATAGTTTTATATATATATTGTACATATTGATTCACTTTCAGCTTATGGATTTCTTTAAGGAAACCACATGGAGAATTTAATGCCTAGTCCTACATTAGTGTATTTTTCCATCCAGGAAAGAGGCAAGTGGAGAGACAAATCCAAGGCAAGTCGCCTTTCATTCAAAAAAGTTTTTTTTTTTTTATTGCATCAGTGATCCATAATCAAAGGTTACAGAGATTGCATATACCAACAAACAACACCCCTTACACGTTTCGTTCCAACTTGCTCATCGGCACACATCATAGGCGTGCGCAGCCTATTGCATTAGGGTGTGCACCCTAAAGCACAAACACACACGCCGCACACGTGTGTGTGTATAGATATATAGATATATATCTATCTATCTATATATCTATACACACACACACACATACACAAATGCACTCTGCATACTTACATACAGACCCGCATTCATATAATTATCAATATAAACAAACATTTAAAAACTGTATTAAAACTTTTTTTTTTATTAATTAAGCATTTAGCAATGTAAACAAACATTTCACATTTTTTAACTTAAAAAAACACTTACTTAAAGTTTACCAGCCAGCCGGCCGCCCCAGAACACCTCCTGGGAAAAAACGATGTGCCTGTGCTCCGCTCTGCACCCTCTCCTCTGGCACTGCGGCTGGGCCTCACCCTTGCGTTGCCGTGACTCCGCCTCTGCGTGACGTCACGGAACGCGTGTACGCGAACGCGTACATTACAGGGGAGGTCTGAGGGAGGAGAAAGTCCGTCCTTCACTATGCGGCGCTTCCGCTCGCATAGTGAAGGATCGGATTAGGAGACAAACTCGGGCGGCAGACGGCAGTGCAGCACGGAGGTGAGAGAGCCTCAATTTTGAGGCTCGATTAGGGCAGGGCTTGACAAATTTAATTTACTTTTAGGAGCCAGAAAAAAAATCTAGGAGCCAGACAACGGCACATACACGAAACCATACATACACACACACAGACACACACAGAGTCATTCACATTCATACAGAGACAGTCAGTCAGTCACATTCATACAAAGACATTTACATTCATGCAAAGACAGTCAGTCAGATCCACACACATCCAGAGACAGTTAGTCAGTCAGATCCACACACATCCAGAGACAGTCAGTCAGTCAGATCCACACACATCCAGAGACAGTCAGTCAGTCACTCACATCCACACTTAGCCAGACACACACACATAAGCCATCAGGTTGTTATTTTTTTTAAAAGAAAAGAGAAAACTAAAAGTGACTCACCCTCCCTGCTGTTTTACCTTATTGCACGGGAGGGGGATTTCTACTGCAGCTTGACCCATGCCTGTCACACAGGCACAGACCGTCTGCATGCTACTGCTGATTGGTGGGATGTCACGTGACACCCGCTGATCCGACACTACAGCGCGAGGGGGCGGAGCAGGAAGCGCACACTCTGCTTACCCTCGCGCTGCGAAAGAATAATCCTTTTTTTTTTTAACTAACCTCAGGACGGTGGAGCGCCATGTGCTGCTGATCCTACCCGGGCGCCAGGTACAATTTCCTAGTCGCCATGGCGACCTGGCGCCCGGGGTTTGTCGAGCCCTGGATTAGGGTGTGCCCAGGCACACCCGGCACACCCCGTGCGCACGCCTATGGCACACATTGTGTAATATCTGTTATTTGTAGGTATATTCAGTGGCTCTACCCATTTATTATGTATCAGTGATGCATCAGAAAACAACCTTGAGTATGACAGATGGTCTGCCTGGATTTTTTTCTCTTCACATCCCTTTTTCTTACGATGATTGCAATTACTAGCTGGGTTGCTCGGCATCGAGGGATATATACAGGGGCTGCCATTTCTGCCTAGATGTCCCAACTGTTGTTTAAGGATATTCCTATGCTGAGTTTCTTATTTTCATTACTCCAGTCGATTGTTTTAAATACCGCTAGTTGTTAAGCAACTGTTAAAAATGTATTCACCACTGCAATATAATTATTTTAACGGTACAATTATTTTTATTACTAACACTTTCCACTTTCTGTTTCTTTGTTGTTTATAATAAAAAAAAAAGATACAATAAATAGCTTATTGTATTATGCTGTACAGAAAAACACCAGACTTCCTTACAGATGTGTAGGGATGCCCACTACTTGTATTAAGCATGCCAGGGATGTTACCACAGGCGTCACACAACTGTTTCTCCAATCCCAATCACTACTGTTAAGAAACAGGGTGTAGATATCAGCTTGAATACGTTCCAGCCTATAGCAATGTAAACAACAGCAAGGGTAAATGGTAGAGTAGGTAATTTTAAAAGATATTTAACGAATCCCTTCAAAACTGTTTAAACATGTCCACCATAAGGATGTGCTTTGCCCTCTGCTTCTGTTATAAGATCACAGCACCTGATCAAAATATATATATTGTATTTTAAATAGTCATTTGGGGTCATTTGGGGTATGAATTCATCAACATTAATATTTTACAATACAGCACTGTGTTTAGCGTGAGGGCGGAACTTGCCTGGGTTGCCTATGGGGGTGGCTGAAAAGAAGCTTGCCAGCAGAGGTGCTGATTGAGAAGATCAAAAGATCTCCCCTCACCAGCCCTCTGCCAGTGGGCAGGCAGCAAACACTGCCCAGTCACACAGACATGTTCCTGTGCTACTTCTCACACTTCACGTGTGTGTCTGAGGTCAGAGCACTGGGGGCCATGTGACCTGCCAGTGCTCAGCCTTCAGAAATCGCTGGGGTGCAAGAGGCAGGCCAATCTGTGCCTGGGAGGCTCACAGACACCATGCTGGTGTAAGTCCAGGGTTTACTATGTGGGTGATGGTGCATGTCCTGGGGTGCTAATGTAAGTCCTGGATTTGCAATGTGCTTTATTTGGCATGTCCAGTGGTGCTGAGGTAAGTCCTGGGTGTGAATATGGGGAATGTTCTGGGTCTGCAATGTGAGTGATGAGGCATGTCCTGGGTCTACAATGTGGAGACAGGGTATGTACTGGGGTAAGTCCTGGGTCTGCAATGTGGGTGATGGGGCATTTTCTGGGTCTGCAATGTGGGTGACGGAGCACCTCCTGTGGTGCTGGGGTATGTCCTGGTTCTACAATGTGGGTGGAGGGGTCTCCAGAATTTGAAAATACACCACTGGGTAGTATGTGATATCATATTCTGGTAACGTATCAATTATCAGTATAAGCTAACCAAACAATATCTGTCCTACTGCCATCTCAGCGTAAAAGAGGAGTAGACAAAGGAATGCAATTATTGAGTAGCCCAAGGGGGTCATAAATACAAGTTGTCTACTGAAGCACTAATTTAAATTTATTTGCACAAAAGTTTACCTTCTATCCTGATCTCATGTGCTGGAGCAAACCATTTACATTTTCTGTGCCCCTTCTTATACTACAGTGCTGACATCTTTTGTCTGTCTTGTAATACAGTGTTTAACTTCCTAGATTTTTGTGTGAGCATTTCCTTACACATTCACACTCACACCTGCTCGCACTACCAGTTCACATTGCTACTAGCATACTTGTTCGTCCTTCCCATCCACACATACTTTCCTCGGTGGCTTACGTGATAACTTACTACATGATTACTTAGTACTAGACACACCAGTAGGCCTGACCATCGCAGTACAGTCTCAGTGAAGCAGCAGCTTCACAAAATGATTTCTCCCAAGTCTTTAATTTTTTTTTAGAGCGAACAAGTGGAAGCCACATCTCACAAACAACAGACAGCACTCTAGGAGGGGCATCAGTACAGCTGGTGTCACTCTAGGTGTAGCGAGCCAGGGATCCACATTTGGGCCTGTGCTGATTATTGTATTATTTATTTTTAGGACTATGGGATATCTACTGAATGGTACTTTGCAGAAATACCATTCAAAAATGATATAAAACAGGGAGAAAAGATAATCTGTTTATCTATCTATATGGATCTATCTGTTCATCCTTCTTTCTATCTATCTATCTATCTATCTATCTATCTATCTATCTATCTATTTATTTATCTATCTACCTATATGTTTGTAAGATGTATGGACTGTTGGGCTGTGTATGAGTGTGTGAGTGTTAGGGTTGCCACCTTTTCTTCAAAAAAATACAGGCCTTGCTATGGTCTCCATAGACTTAACATTGGCCTCATGCCACCTCAGGCCAGGTGGCAACCCTAGTGAGTGTATGTATTGTGATGTATGGGCAGTTGGGCTGTGTATGAGTGTGTGAGTGTATGTATTGTGATGTATGGACTGTTGGGCTGTGTATGAGTGTGTGAGTGTATGTATTGTGATGTATGGACTGTTGGGCTGTGTATGAGTGTGTGAGTGTATGTATTGTGATGTATGTGCAGTTGGGCTGTGTATGAGTGTGTGAGTGTATGTATTGTGATGTATGGGCAGTTGGGCTGTGTATGAGTGTGTGAGTGTATGTATTGTGATGTATGGGCAGTTGGGCTGTGTATGAGTGTGTGAGTGTATGTATTGTGATGTATGGGCAGTTGGGCTGTGTATGAGTGTGTGAGTGTATGTCTGTGTGATGTATGGGCAGTTGGGCTGTGTATGAGTGTGTGAGTGTATGTATTGTGATGTATGGGCAGTTGGGCTGTGTATGAGTGTGTGAGTGTATGTCTGTGTGATGTATGGGCAGTTGGGCTGTGTATGAGTGTGGGAGTGTATGTATTGTGATGTATGGGCAGTTGGGCTGTGTATGAGTGTGTGAGTGTATGTATTGTGATGTATGGGCAGTTGGGCTGTGTATGAGTGTGTGAGTGTATGTATTGTGATGTATGGACTGTTGGGCTGTGTATGAGTGTGTGAGTGTATGTATTGTGATGTATGGGCAGTTGGGCTGTGTATGAGTGTGTGAGTGTATGTATTGTGATGTATGTGCAGTTGGGCTGTGTATGAGTGTGTGAGTGTATGTATTGTGATGTATGGGCAGTTGGGCTGTGTATGAGTGTGTGAGTGTATGTATTGTGATGTATGGGCAGTTGGGCTGTGTATGAGTGTGTGAGTGTATGTATTGTGATGTATGGGCAGTTGGGCTGTGTATGAGTGTGTGAGTGTATGTCTGTGTGATGTATGGGCAGTTGGGCTGTGTATGAGTGTGTGAGTGTATGTATTGTGATGTATGGGCAGTTGGGCTGTGTATGAGTGTGTGAGTGTATGTCTGTGTGATGGATGGGCAGTTGGGCTGTGTATGAGTGTGTGAGTGTATGTATTGTGATGTATGGGCAGTTGGGCTGTGTATGAGTGTGTGAGTGTATGTATTGTGATGTATGGGCAGTTGGGCTGTGTATGAGTGTGTGAGTGTATGTATTGTGATGTATGGGCATTTGGGCTGTGTATGAGTGTGTGAGTGTATGTATTGTGATGTATGGGCAGTTGGGCTGTGTATGAGTGTGTGAGTGTATGTATTGTGATGTATGGACTGTTGGGCTGTGTATGAGTGTGTGAGTGTATGTATTGTGATGTATGGGCAGTTGGGCTGTGTATGAGTGTATGAGTGTATGTCTGTGTGATGTATGGGCAGTTGGGCTGTGTATGAGTGTGTGAGTGTATGTATTGTGATGTATGGGCAGTTGGGCTGTGTATAAGTGTGTGAGTGTATGTCTGTGTGATGTATGGGCAGTTGGGCTGTGTATGAGTGTGTGAGTGTATGCATTGTGATGTATGGGCAGTTGGGCTGTGTATGAGTGTGGGAGTGTATGTATTGTGATGTATGGGCAGTTGGGCTGTGTATGAGTGTGTGAGTGTATGTCTGTGTGATGTATGGACTGTTGGGCTGTGTATGAGTGTGTGAGTGTATGTATTGTGATGTATGGGCAGTTGGGCAGTGTATGAGTGTGTGAGTGTATGTATTGTGATGTATGGGCAGTTGGGCTGTGTATGAGTGTGTGAGTGTATGTATTGTGATGTATGGGCAGTTGGGCTGTGTATGAGTGTGTGAGTGTATGTATTGTGATGTATGGGCAGTTGGGCTGTGTATGAGTGTGTGAGTGTATGTCTGTGTGATGTATGGGCAGTTGGGCTGTGTATGAGTGTGTGAGTGTATGTATTGTGATGTATGGGCAGTTGGGCTGTGTATGAGTGTGTGAGTGTATGTATTGTGATGTATGGGCAGTTGGGCTGTGTATGAGTGTGTGAGTGTATGTATTGTGATGTATGGGCAGTTGGGCTGTGTATGAGTGTGTGAGTGTATGTATTGTGATGTATGGGCAGTTGGGCTGTGTATGAGTGTGTGAGTGTATGTATTGTGATGTATGGGCAGTTGGGCTGTCGATGGCTGTGAATGATGCACTTCCTTTCTTTTGGTTTTCACTTCCTGCTTCTGTTGGCAGTTGGGGGGGGGGGGGGGGTAGAATGTTCGGGGGATTTAAAAATGGAGCTGCAGAAACCCTGTGTAACAAAGACAAAGATAACCCCTAAGACAAGGGGAGAAGGTCCGGGCTCCACCGTCCTCGCACAGTGCCTCTCCAGCACTGCAAGGGTGTTTCAGCTGTACGTGAGATCCAGGTGCCGGCTTCCCACGCTAACCCAGCGTTTTAAAGACCAACAAATTGAAATAGAAAAAGAAGGAACAATCCGCACTCAGGATCTTTGGTGATAAATCCGTGATGATTTTAATGGCAAAAAATGGTGATAGATATAACAGCAGTAGACAGAGGGAAAAAACTTGACGCGTTTCACGTGAACACACGCTTAATCATATGATTAACCGTATGTTCACGCGAAACGCATCACGTTTTTTCTATCCGTCTACTGCTGTCATATCTATCACCATTTTTTGCCATTAAAATCATCAAGTATTTATCACCAAAGATCCTGAGTGCGGATTCTTCCTTCTTTTTCTATTTCCCTGTGTAACAAGGCAGCAAGATGAAGATCCTGTTATATATGTATTAATAAAGTGAGTACTTCGTTATACAGGAATTATTGACTGATTTGTACAAAACATCACAGTCTGTATTTTGTCTGTTTTTCTGCCTATCTATTTATCAATCTGTGTATCTATCTATTTATATCATTATCTATCAATCTATCAATATGTCTATTGCTGTGATTGTTTTTAAACCTTAATTAAACTATGGTGATAAATGGGGGTTTTCTGCTCTGTCTGTCTATCTATCTATCTATCTATCTATCTGCCTACCCATTCATATATTTAGCTATATATTCATATAATCATCTATCTATAAATGTATCTATATATCTATCATCTCTCTATCTATATGTCTGTCTTGTCAATCTGTTCATTTGTTTATCTATATGTCTATCTGTTCATCTGTCAGTCTGTTCATCTATCTATGTATGATCTATCTATCTATCTATCTATCTATCTATCTATCTATCTATCTATCATCTATCTATATATGATCTATCTATCTATCTTTCTATCTATCTATCTATCTATCTATCTATCTATCTATCTATCTATCTATCTGTCTATCTATCTGTCTGTCTGTCTATTTGCCTGTCTATCAATCTGTTCATCTATCTGTTTATATATCTACCTATATTTCTATGTATCTGTCTGTTTTTCCATCTGTTTATCTACCTATCCATATATCCATCTATTTGCCTGTCTATCAATCTTTTCATCTGCCTATCTATATATCTACAAATATATATATATATATATACCTGTCTATCAATCTACTCATCTACAATAGACACACACACGTACCTTGCTTTCCCTGATACAAAAATACCAGCTTGTAATATGCACAGTGTAGATGCCAGTCCCAGGAGATAATGCAATACGGCCATGTTGGGAGCTGGGAGCAAAATCCTGATTTTCCCAAATGACCTGTATTTACTAGAGAGGTTCTGATGACGCCGAGGTCAAAGTGTCTAGTTATATAGTTACAGAACTGGAAGAATTGAGAACATGGGAAATATTTATTCTCTAAAACGTCAATAACTCCCTGTAAAACGGCTGATTTCTTTTCATGGGGTAATATTACAGTAAACCTTATATTAGTGTATGGTAAAATACAGCAACCACTTTCGGATGCCGAGTCTCTGCCAGAGCACAGCTTTATTAAAAATAACACAGCCATGATGGAGTTCAACCTTTGTACTGAAGTGACATTGTCTTACTGGAGCACCTATATATATAGTTTGAAAATAAATGACATGGTACCCCTTTAAATTGAGGCTATATGACATTTATGCAATTTGCTGGTGAAAGTTACTTTTGACCAGATGTTTCTACTGGGTCTATTCACAAAAATTCAAGAACAGGTCGACTTTGGAGGTCGACTTTCATTTTGAGACCCCCCGTTTGACTTGGAAAAATCCCCAGATTCAAATCTTCCCCATTGAAAGTAATGGGAGGTGAAATTATCAAAGCTATTTTTGAGACTATGTCAAACTCGGCCGCCAAATTTGGCTTAGTCTCAAAAATAGCTTTGATCTTTAATAGCTATAGTTAGAAAGATGGGAAATCTTGAGAACTTTTCCATGAGTTTGAAATGCCTGTTTTTTTGCGGTTCACTTGCAAGTTGACTGTAGTTCACTTTTTTAATAAATGGACACCTTAGGCTTGATAAATGCTTATAAGTGCAGTGCCGGGCTGGGGAGGGAATAAACTAAAAAAGATGTAAAAAAAAATAACAAACATGGAAAAATTTGGAAAACATGGAAAAATACCATTGAGCATGGTAAAAGCTAGAAGATGCCACCCTTTTTATCTACTCTAAAGCCCATAAGAGTGTACTCCAGTGCCAAAAACCGTACTCTAGACGTGATTGTGTGGGCTATGTGTGTATTTAGATGCATTATGAGTTTAGTGTGTGCAATGCAAAGTGTGTGAATGCAAGTGTGTAACAAGTAAAGATATTGTTTAATCTACACATTTTCCAAGCACATTGCATATATTAAATGTGGTTACTTACCTGAACTGGAACTTGTCCCCCCCAATTTGAACATCTCCCCCATTTAAAAGAGGCAACATCAGAATACAAGTATAGAGCAGTATATAGAATTGTATATTTTAATACATCATATATGGAACAAGATTTGAGTTTATACAGACATTGCAGGGCATAATGTAAGATTATAAAGTATTTCCTAGATCCAGTTTAACAGAGGAAAAAAGAACGCAATTAAACATAATAAATTGGTTTTCGTTTTACAAAAAAAGAAAGTGCATTGACAGGATAGATGTACAGATTATCACTCATAGCCAGCTTGGCAAATCACTTGTAAAAATCATAATATTTCCAGTTGTAGCTTGTGTAAATATGGTTGATCTCTAATTGCAAGTTCTAGTTCATAATCAAACTAACTGCGGCATAAAACGAATAATTCAGAGCCAAAACAAATGCTTCTTCAGCTGTATTTCTGAGCTGATACCAGATCAACTATAAAAAGAGGTTACTAAAAATATCTCCTAAAAGTTGCTTGTGTTACATTTGGTTATAGTACAAATCGTAGTCATTGATCCATAGTGTTCTTGAAATACCAGTAGGAACCTATAGGTAGGTTGTAATAAAAGATACCTCAACTGACTGTCTCCAGATCATACAGATGGGATTTTTTTTCCCGCATATAGTATCGATACTATAAAATGGTACCCATGATTCTGGAGGTATATCAAGACAAAAGTTCAGCTTCCATTCAGTTCCCAAAAAAACTGTCGGGTGGTGAGCAAACTCATTTATTGGCGACATCATTGGCGTTTGTTTGGACGATAGCACTTTGTTCTCCATCTGTCCCAATGGCTTGATTAGAGCGGGGTGTTGGGTTGCTGTTCTTCTCCATGTGCAGTGAATCACCATTTGAGGTATATCTTTGGATTAGGTGAAGATCATGAAGCTCCACATTGTATCATGAAAAAATGGTTTTGTATCAATGAATTAAATGACATGTGAAAGTCAAAAGACAATATGTGTGTGTTAGTTTTTAAAGCAACATACCCTTCTGGTCAAAGGTTTATTTATTTATTTCCACTCTCCAGCTTTTTTTGTTTGGCGGTTGTGGGTTTATTATCAACACATCCACAAAGTAACATGTGGTACTAGTCGTAGCCCTCTGCATATTTATACATTTATCAATAGAGCTTTAAAGATGGCCACCTTTCCACATCTCCATGTGTTGTCATGTATATGTATAAAACAGGCTATCTATATATATGTATATAGATAGTCTGTTTTAGGACAGCTCTAAAATTCATGGGAAGGGAAAAACATATATCTAACCCTTTTAGAATGGGTATACTGATTTTAAAACTGGCTAATTTTTTGCAAAACAAACCCCCCAAAACACTTAGCTAGTGACTGATCACCTGGACCTAAATCACTGGGACATTCATAAAGCACTATAGAGACTTATAATCCCATTTACAGTAACAGTGCATTGTCTTCAATATGAATTGCACTGTTATTTATTGGGGGGAGAATATAAAAAAGAACATTGTTGCAACACATTTCCAAATAAGTGCATTCAGAATGGTGTGGCAACAAACTTTACAAGATCAGTGCCATTCAAGAGTCACTGAGATAATGTAACTGAGATCTGTGGGCCATCATGTTCAAAGATTAGAATGGCAGATAAGAACCTATTGTTTCATCACTCTGCCTGTTTGGCTCCACACCATAAACCTTACCCTTGTTTGTTTTTTCAGATAACATAAGCCATTTTTTTCTGTTCATTAGCCAGAGATCTCTGAGCCACTTTGCCAGCATTTAAAAGAGTTTTTCAACTGAACCAAATATTCTCTAACTTGTCTCCTTGTAGGGGATCCATCTTGGCTGATGGCAGCAGATGATTAACCAGCTAGGTATCTATTGGTTAATGTTTTCAGGGATAGATTATTACATGGAGCAAATCCTATCATTTCAGTGTACGGAACCACATGTGATATAATGCCCCTTGCGTTTCAGGAATAAACAAGGAGTTTTAGGACAGTAACATGGCACAAAAGGGCAGAAACTAAATGAACCATTATCGGGTACACAATTAAGACCAAAAATCGCACTGCTGCAAGAATGTGATGTGAAATATAGCAATTATTTGCAAAAACGACATTGAAAATCTGTAGAACCAGTGCAAATATTTCAATTATCGTCATGGACAGAAGACACGAAGAAGAAATGGGCGCTATGGAGTTTTGTTCAGCATGTTCTGAGTTCTGTTTGCTGTTCTGTCCATTGCTGGAATAAAAAGGAGAAGACATTCAATATTGACCAAGCCTTGTTTTAATGTATAGTATTAGATGTCATAAGTCTGTGGGGGGCAAAAGAATAATCTAGGTCTATGCTATATACAATGTATAGCATGGTAAATTATGTTTATAATTTATGGGGGGAGGGCAATAATTTACTTAACAGTGTCGAGGGATATGGGAAGAAAACGGGTTAATAAATAGTAAAATGTTGTGAATTCACTAGGGAATTGTAAAATCAGGTATCAATATCTGAGTTGGAAAATGTTTCCATCTCAGCTATTAATACAGGATTTCTGCCATACCGTAGTCAGCTCACCACAGTTCACTGCTTAGTTAAAGGGTGTGAGTGCGGTGGGTGTAAGTGGCCTGCCCTTCCGATGCATTGGGGAATTGTGGGTAATGTGTGGCATGGAATGGTAAATCTTTTAGTTGTCACTGGAAAATTTTCAGGACATAATACTGTGCCAAGTATAAGCTCAAAAAATAAACAAAATCCAATGTTTAAGAAAAGAGTAGATAATCCGACAGCCAATCACAGTAACACACATCAGTGCATCCTTAGGTTTAGGATATGCTTATATTCCATCAAGAGATGAACAACGTACATGTTTTAGTTCTTCAGCCTTAGTGATGGCACTCCACTTGACATGACTAAACCCGACCAAGATCTGGAGACCAAAACAATTAACTATTGTCTAGAAAAGACAAATGTGAGGGTGGGCAAACAGGATTTCAAACAGTTCTTATCTTAACACATTAGGACTTGCATATAACTCAGCATATGTAATAACACACAGGGGTCGATGGGGGAAACACCATAGTGTCGATGGACAAACTGAGGTTTTGTGTGTACACTGCCTGTTTGGATGCCACTTACTTGGTTCTGAGCCACACTACTTGGCTCTTGGGATAACAGCGTTGAAGAGTGTACACACAAACCTCAGTTTGTCCATCTACACTATGGTGTTTCCCCCATCGACCCCTGTGTTTTATTACATATGCTGAGTTATTTGCAAGTCCTAGTGTGTCAAGATAAGAACTGTTTTAAATCCTGTTTGCCCACCTTCACATTTGTTTTTTCTTTCTTAGGTGGTGTATTTGGGGGGTGCACAACCCAAGTGGTAGCTGCACCCTTTTATAATTTATTATTTTCTAGAGCGTCTTTTTTACACAAGTTAAATTGCCTATTGTATCAGTATGCAGTGCAGTGATGTGTCAGAGGTCACCTTTCCTATTTGAACACACCTGTTTTATTTTCTATGATATGTATATATATATTATAGCTTGAAACTATGCTAATATATATATATATATATATATATATATATATATATATATATATATATATATATTATAGCTTGAAACTATGCTAATATATATATATATATATATTATAGCTTGAAACTATGCTAATATATATATATATATATATATATATATTATAGCTTGAAACTATGCTAATATATATATATATATATATATATATATATATATATTATAGCTTGAAACTATGCTAATATATAAATATATATATATATATATATATATATATATATATATATATATATATATTAGCATAGCTTGAATTTGGACTAGAACTGGAGCAATTTGGAGAACTAGGGGGGAAACTGTTCAAACCTGACAAGTTGGCCGAATTCCATGATTTTCAGACAGGTTTAATGTAAACTTATCAAAGACCAAACAATGTGCAGCACCAAACAGTCTCTTAAATGGTCAGGTTCAATATTTAAGCTAATTTAATCATGGATGTGAAATAGAAGATTATGTGTAACATTTTACTGTACAATTCTGGTAAAATAAATGTACACTGAGCGTATCTTCACCAAGCTGGGCACTAAGAGAGAGTATATTAAACGTGTCATGGTTCAGAGTAAGAAATTAATGAAACTGAGCAGTACTAACATAGAAACATAGAATGTGTCAGCAGATAAGAACCATTCGGTCCATCTAGTCTGCCCAATTTTCTAAATGATTTTATTAGTCCCCAGTTCCCTATCTTATAGCTAGGATAGCCTTGTGCCTATCCCACGCATGCTTAACCCCTTAACGCATGTGGACGTATATATACGTCCTGAAAAGCATGGTCCTTAAGGACCATGAGGACGTATATATACGTCCTCCGTTTTCATGTAGTGTTGCGCTCATTAGCGCAACACTACATGCCTGCAGCTACTCTCAGAGGCTGATTCGGATCCGAAGCAGTCTCTGAGAGGGCTTTCAGCCCCCCCTCGACCCCCCCGCGCGCATACGATCACCGCGAATGTGATCGTATGCGCGCTAACACACATAGGCAGTGAAAGCTCATCACTGCCTATGTGTGTTAAAGTGTTGCATGATGCCTCTATCGAGGCATCATGCAACACAATCTGTGCCCTCCTGGGCACCGCGATCACCCGGTGATCGCGGGTGTGTGCTGTATCGGAGGAGCATGCTCCTCCGATACAGCATGCCCAGAGGAGAGCGACGGAAGAGAGAAAAAAAAAATCTCTTCCGTCGCTCTGAAACCGCTACTTGACTGCCCCTACAGGCAGTTAGGCGGTATTACAGGTAAAAATAGAAAATTAATTAAATAAATAAATTAAATAAATAAATAAATGGAAAAATCTAACCCTTGATCTACTGAACCTAGATCTAGGGTTAGGGTCCAAATAGGGTAATAATTAGGGTTAAATGGGGGTTCGGATGATTACAAGGGTTAGATTAAGGGGTGGGGGTCAATTTAGGGTTAGATTAAATTTAGAGTTGGGGTAAATTTAGGGTTCGGGTTAAAAAAATCACTGTAGAAGAAAATGGTTAGAAAACAAAAAAAAACACTAATATTGTTTATTGCCCTATTACGTGAAATAAAACATAGACAAACAAGGAAACATTGATATTACTAAACTCAGGACAAATAGTAGAAATATATAGACGGGGTCTTTTTTACCATTTGTAATTGTGTAAAAAAAAAAATCAGGTCAAAGTTGGAAAAAGTGTTTTTTATGGCATATTTTCATCATATTTTCTATTTTTTTAATAGTAAATGATATCATATGATGAAAATAATAGTATCAAATGAAAGCCCTATCTGTCCTTTAAAAAATGATATATAATTTGTGTGGGTGGACTGAACACAAAGAAAGAAATTCACAGTTCAGTAAACGTATGACAAAAATAATGGAATTCTGGTCTTCAAGGCACGTCAAATGCAACATAGCACTCGGTCACTAAGGGGTTAAAATCCTTAACTGTGTTTACCACTACCACTTCCCGCTGGAAGGCTATTCCATACATCCACTACCCTCTCAGTAAAGTAATACTTCCTGATATACTTACACACACAGTAGATATGTTTTATTATGCAAATGGATTTCCAAACGGATCCCCAAATGGATCAGAGGAAGTTATTTGATGAGATGTGTTCTGTAAAAGAGAACGATATCTTTATGCTAAGCATTAAAACAACATATGTTGCAAACCTAAAGGTCCTCTACAATCATTTTTTTATTTGATCTTTGGTCAAGAATGCTATGATCAGTATGGTATATTGATAAACAGACTTAATTATGCTAATGTTTTACACAATTGATCAAAAGAATACACATCCTCTACTCTATTTTTAAAGCTCTGAATATAGAAACTGAGCCAAGGGTTTTTGACCTTATTGGATAACTATGGTGATCCAAGTAGCCCACAAATTCGGGTTACTCAGAGACCACCAAAGTGATCTTGAATCGGCATGAAATCAGCCAATGTGGAATACACATACCAACAAACTGCATATCTGTAGCACAAATGTGGATATAAATGGTCGCTTTGCTGCTGGTAGCAATCACTCTCTTAAAATGAAATCTGTAATTATTCGTGGCACGTGGCACATATAGCAGTACTTACAGAATTTTGCAATGAGGCATTAAAAGCATCTGATCCAAATGGATTTTCAAAAAACCCTTCCGTGGGTTTGGACACTGGTAGCATTTGTATCCGTGGGGCAGGCTTTCGTGGCTCTACTAAAGAAGCACATAGAATAAGGTAATAACAGATAATACAAAAAATACTAATTATTTTACATACACGTATCTGTGACCTTTATAATTTACTTCAATTTTTTTGTATTAATTGGAAAACAGCAATCAATAAATGCCCAGATATCAATCTTGTAAATAAGATATATAAAATAAATCTATAGATACTACACACCGTTGCGCTATAACAAAATTGTCTATTTTATCCTATGTTTTTTGGCATCTTGGTTACATTTATAAACATTTACTGTTTCCCCTGTGTGTTATCTCACCCGTCACTCAGTTGAGTGACCTTGAATAGGTTTTTACCGCACAAATACGGTTCTCGATAATATTCGTCTTCACCCATCATTCAGGTGTCTAAACTGCAAATCTAACTAATAGATTTAGTTATCAAAATCTTCATCTCAGTTGAACATGGACTGAATGGCGAAGAAATAACTGGAGTCATTATTTATTCGACCGTGTCATCTTCTGTTAAGGACTGTTCCCAGTAAGAAGACCCTGTTGTGTATAAACCAAAGCCAACTTTTTTTTTAAAAATTATGAGACAATACAATCTTTCTTATACACTGCTAGCATTTGTGATGGATATTATTGATATTATTGATGGACACAGATAACAGGCAATAAAAAGGGTCATTACCATTCATTTTAGCAGAAAGTTGGTTAATGTCAAAGTCATCATGATCAGCACCATCTTGGGGAATTCCTACTTTGCTGTTAAAGTAACTGGAAAAAGCCCCAGATGCATTGACAGTGTTGTTCTGATATTCTCCCCGTCTCGCAGGTACAGCGGGTGGCTTAGCCAGCTGGTAGTCTTTAAACATGTCTTTCACGTTCTTCTTTTCCTTTTCGCCCAGAGGGTCTAGAGAAGTGAAGGCATCACTTTCTTTCTTAGCCGTCTCCTTCTGAGGTGCTGGTCTGGGTGGTGGCTGAGGAGGAGTTGCAATGGCAGATCCTAAAGGCATCATTCCAGAAGATAAAGTTGCTGGTGCCGGTGGAAACATGTTGACCTGGAAAGGGTTGCCTATGTTCTGCTGTTGTGGCCAACCAGGTGGTTGGAGTGATACTGGCTGATTCCACACTGTCGGGTTTTGCATGGGCGGAGAAGCTACAAAATTTGTTGGTTGATTCCAAGGTCCCATAGATGGTGGAGATGTGAGAACACTTGGCTGATTAAAACCAGTTTGTACACCAACTACTGGGTTAGAAAATGTAACTGTTGGAGGATTAAAGCCTACAGTTTGGGGATTCCATTGAGGTTGAGATGAGCTGACTGACAGAGTACCTAGAAACAGTCAAATATGAAATACAGCATTTCAGTCTGTGAATATAACATTCAAGTCTCTCTACAGGTCTCACAAAATGAGTCTCCTTTATGTGTTGGAAATTAATACCTTGGTGACTGGCAAACCTAATCATATCTACATTATTTATTTGTGCACTTCCCTATCCAAGTATGCCTATCTTATCTTTTAGCATATAACATATATTGTTACTTACAATTTCATTTAGTTTACAGAAGGTAGCGAAAGATAACAAATATACACTTTGCGAATCTATTAAAAAATGATATAAGTGCAAGCTTGCAAGCAGGGCTATCTACCTCTTGTATCGGTCTCTTTATCTAACATAGTATGTAGATCCCTTCTGCGTTCTGTACCAAGTGCCACATAAATTGTTGGCGCTATATAAATTTTGACTCTGCATTGAAAAGTTGCAAAAAAGTCAATAAACCCTATATATATATATATATATATATATATATATCTCAAATCCAAGAAGACAGGAGCACTGGCGGGTCTTACATTTGAAGTATTTAAGGTATTTATTTAAATATCAAATAGTAGCATCAACATTTCAGTGCTCGACATGGGGCCTTCATCAGGACTTTATATGCAAGGCCCGTGAGTGCTCCTGTCTTCTTGGATTTAAGTATACAAATTGTGCCGCTCGTATATATATATATATATATATATATATATATATATATATATATGTGTGTGTGTGTGTGTGTGTGTGTGTGTATGTATTGTATCAACAATCCACATATTTATGTCTCAAGTTTTTGTTTTGTTTACATTTTATTATTTGTTCCGACCATTTTCATTGCCAAGTTCCGTAACATCTCCAAACCAATAATGACGTGAACTGCATTCATCAGGATAATAACTAAGTTGGCAATATACTTGAGTGATTGATTATTGCTGTTCATTTCTCAGTTAACTTTGGCTCCCCCTATGTTTTCTTTCTGGCATCACTGGTTTGTGCTGTGTTCAACACATGCATTATAAAACACGTTGAATCCTTGCCAGAACTTACCAGTGCCTAAAACACAGAAAAAAGGATGAGATGACCTGGCGCCCTTACATTATAGAAAAAGGGGGAGCCAAAGACCACCTGGCATTTCCCATTGGGGCAATCATGACATTGTAATTATGCAGGCCTTTACAAAAAATAAATAGTGTTGACTAGTCCATGTACATCAATGTTAATCACTTACCAAGATTGCCCATGCCACCTACAGCTGAAAGGCTGGGAGTTTTAAATAGATCCAAAGGATTAACTGGTGTTGATAGCGTTTGGGAAGGTAGAGATACAGACGCAACCGGTTCAGAGTTTGTCACAGAGCTTGACTGAAAGATGTCTGAGCCAAATATGTCATCAGATGGCTGTACAATGAAAAACATCCTTGTCAGAGACACACACAACATATAAATAATACACCAAGAGTAGCTAACTGACTGTAATAGCTAGAATCAGGGAGAGGTGTGTGGAAAGGTCCATGAAGGTCCATAGAACATAATGACATTATCAGTCACATATGGTCCAGCAAAATATTCAAGATGAACAATGTTAGTACCCTTTCCTATAACAATAACACCAACCAATATCGGACAGTACCAGAACTTTTTAGTTTGCTGGTAGCTATTTTGCCCAAAATAAAAGACTTCCAAAATATACATTGTGACTGGAAAGAATATATTGGTGACTTGTATTGCATCTAAAATGTATCTACTCATCATAGAGACCCTGTTTTTTTGTCAAATCAATGTGTTGACTTTGACACAAAAAAATATTATTGTATTTGGTTTAAGAGTTTTAATCACTGAAACTCAAAATTCTATATCTAGTCATTGTCAATGAGGTTTAATAGCTATTCATAAGACTTTTATTATTTAGGAGGATGGGGGTAATTTTATTATATTCAGGTCTGGGAGCCATTTGGGGAGAAAGTAGCTTTGGACCCCAATATGTATTATATAGGGGGCTGGGAGCATTTGCCCAGCTCCAAGCCACATTTTTGATAGGGGTATATTATGCCACTCAAAGCCATTTGGCTGGCTCCCAGTCCATATTATTATTTGCCCTGCCCAATTTATATTATAAGACCGCAGGGGGGCTATTTTATATAAGAACGTATTCTCTAGCTTTCGTTGTGCAAAAATTTAAAATGAATCAGTGGGGCTATTCACTAAAAAGTGAGTTGAGGTGAGATGAGGTGAGTTGAGGTGAGTTGTGCAGGGACAAACCTGGTGAGATTCCCCTGCTAAATTCACTAAATATTCATCGCACCTTTTAGTGAATAGACCCCACTAAGTCATAAGGGTCTAGTCAAAAAAAGGTGAGTTGCATGTGAGTTGAGAGAAGGATAAATATTTAATCTCACCAATTTAGCTACATATTCTGCAGGGACAATCCTGGTGAGTTGGCTTTAACTGTACAATCTACAGTTAAAATGGTGAGATTATATGTTATCTCAGCTCACCTCAATTCACCTGCAACTCACCTTTTAGTGAATAGCCCCCATACAGGTGGATCGACAGACTAATTCTCTGGATTGTGATTCAAGGATTACTTGCAGTAATGTAGTTAGATACGTTTTTAATGTCTTATTTAGCAGAGACATTAAACTAGCTTAAATACAGTAATAATAAAACAAACACCATGACATCTCCTTAATTTTAATCCTGTATCAACACATAAAGCAAGCACAATATTCCTGTTTTTTTTTTTAATACCAGTTGTTTTAAAATGAATGTAATCTAGGCTTTACACTATAATTTAAATGATCTGTTGCACTACTTACCATTAGTACACATGTAAGGAAGCATAAAATGACAACAGATAAAATATGTTAGCGACAATCATTGTAAAAGGTAAATTTTACCGAATATACAATAAAAATGTTTTAAATGGACACCATGTAGAAAAATGGGTTCTATACAATAACCTGAGTTCATTTACATCAAGTTATTGAATACCATAGACTACTATAGAATATTAAAAGTTTAAAACTAGTGATAAGTGATAACTCACATTATTGTATGTAGTCCAATGCGTGTGATCCTGGATCTTGTATAGTACAGTGCTAGTACAGTGCAGTGTATATAATGTGTCTTTTTGTTTCTTTCATTTATATTCTACTTAGTTCATTTTTTTCTCTCCGTGTTAACTACTTGTGTGATGTGTAGACTCACCATTTGTCATAAAATTTAATCTATGGGACATGGGTAAAAAAATAAAAATGACCCAAGAGATTAGGGAGAGGGTTGTTTTTACCAGCTTAACTGTTTACTGGATTCCACTCGGATCCTTTTGTTAGAGTGGGGTGGTGGTAGTAGTGTTGGCAATAGAGAATATTCTATTCTAGAACCCATATCACACAAGCAAATTAAGCCAAGCCGCTAATTGCACTCTATAGGAAATCCGTGATGTGCGTGCAGCTGTGTCCCAAGGAAACCAATTGCTCTGCCCCCTCGGCCACACATTAGCCTGGATGTCTAGCATAAAAGACTCAAGAAGAACAATTTTCTGCGCCTCCATTACTGAAAGCAGGAATCTAATGGAGCTCTTAAAATCATTGCAAAGGAGCAAGTTAGAAATAATTGTTCCTTGCCAAAGCTTAGTCTGCGAGACTCTCTTGGAGATAATATATGTTATAAACGATGAACCTCAGCAGTGTAGCATCAGAATCACTACTTAATTGCTCCATATTTCTTAAACAGTCAAGCTTTCAGGGGCCGATTTAAGTAGAGGTAGAATCTGATTTTACAGGGTCTTAGTCCAATATTATTTGCATTCAATCAGAATAACTGTTTCTTTTCAAAATCTGGCTTTAGATCATCATATGTGGGAAGCAAGATTACGTTAATGTGACACAGACTTTAATATATTAATCAAAATGAGTAGGGTCACCAAAATGTGTTGTACATCGTCAATGTTACATGCAGCAAAAATGCTATTAATAATGATTTATTATTCAGCAAGCAGGAAAGGGAAGAGAGGTAAATGAATAGAGAAATAAATAAACTGAAGGCATAAATAGAACTATCAAAACATAATTATTATTAAAGTTAATAAAGGAAGAAAAAAAACACTTTTCAGTTTTACTGATGTTTTTTGTTCATTAAAGTGTGCCAGCTAGTGGTCACCGTAGACATGTGCAAAAAACAAACAAACAATGGGGGTTATGTATAAAGGTTCAAAGTTCTAAAGGTGGTCTAGTAGCCATGAAATAGTTACCAAACAGCAAGTACCTGCACTACATAATGACCAATTAACAAAATTCTGGCACGCCGATAAAGAAAAAAATACAAATCTTTATTAAGCAGTATATAACAAAAAAAGTGTAATTATAGCCCACAGTGGGGTCAATTCTATGGGCCATGTTAAAATACTGCATCCCTCAATGTTTTAGTACCACATGTTATTCAGATTGGAATAACGTGTGATTCCAAGGCAACACAGATGAGTAAAATACTGTGCTTTAAAGGTCTGCGGTGTTATTACCCACCCTCAAAAGAATGTTAATTAATGCTATGACCTAAAGGGGGTTATTTTTTATGGAGCTTGGGGCACTTGGCCAGCCCTTTTCCCTTGAACTCAAGGCATTTTTATTCATGGGGCTATGGACACTTGTGTAGCTCCCCAGGGGGATTTTTTTTTAAAAATTTTTAATAGGGGCTAACATATTTTTTTTGGGGGGGAGGGGGGGGGTAGGCTGAAGAGCAAAGAGGGAGCCCCTGTGTGGCTCCCACAAATGTTTTTTTTTTTTAAAGGTTTACACTTTCAGTGCAGTAATAATTTTACCGCTCCAGACAATATTTCCAATAGCAGGTGCCATAGAAACTAGGCCAGAATGTCACATAATACCATAAAAAGTGTAAACCAGAGTCAAACAGCTTGTATAAAATGAGCTATTTACAGATTAATACTTGATACCAATTTACAAGTGACAGCTTGAATACTAGCAGGAATCCCTCAGTGTATTTACGCACTTTATTATATACTATTTAATAAAAATGTGGATTTTTCTCATTATGGGATATTTGTTATTGATTAGATCACTTTTAGAACTTTACCCAGATATAACATTCCTACATTACCCCCAATGTGCTCTCAGTTGAGAACCAAAAGTTTGCATGCTATAAAGGCCTATCTTAGCAGACCGCAAGATGGGAGTCATAAACGCAAGCAATTTGAAAGGAGACAAATAGCCAACCTATAATTCCATACAAATTGACAGCAGATGCATTAACTGAAAAAAGTGAATACTCAACTCTATTCAAAGGGGTGTCAAGAGGAAAATGTGCTAATAAAAACCATTGATTATAGAATCCCTTTGTTTTGTGAATATCAATGTTCTGTTTAAGTAGTTTGTATAACTAGACAATAAAGTTGCGTAACTGTTTTTGTTTTTTTTTGGTCAATAAACTAAAATAATGGGGAAAAAAAAGTAAAATCACCTTAACACATCTCCTGCCTCTTCCCGGCTTGGCACTTTGAGGTGGAGGGCTAATTGTTATGGGATCACTTGGAAGAGAGCTGATGGAATCTGCCTTGTAACTAGAATTGCTTTCTGAGTTCCTTCTAATGCCATTTTGCAGATCCACTCCTTTGGGTGAGCTTTCGGCAAATGGATTTGGCTTGGGGCTGATCAGTGAACCATTCTGTCTTTGTTCTACAACCCCATTTTGAGTCCTTGTTTTGTGAATGGGCCGACTAGCTTTAAAAGGCCACTGGTCTGACTTGGCCTCAGTTTTAGCCGCGTGGCTAGAGATTTGGTCAAACTGCTGCCCGAATTCTATATCGTTTTTGAGAGCACCATTGTTTCCCAAACCGTTGGCTACATTTAAGTTTTCTCTTTTATGATTTACAGAGTTTGAACAATCATGTGCAGAAGAAAAGGTTGATTGGTCTGGAGCAGTGAATGGATCATCGCGAAAAGGATCTGGATTAGGAGTAGGAAAAAAGCTGAGAGTTGCAGTAAATGGAATTTCAGGCGAGAAAGGGGACTGTGCTTTTGAATGAGGAAGAGAAGAACAAGCATTGATGATTCCATTGGATAAGAAGGGATTTCCTTTAACATGGTTCTGATTGGTGTCGATATCAGTGTTTAGATCCACTAACAGGATATCGTTACTTTCCTATTCATGTAAACAGAAATGAAACAAATCATTAACAATCGCAGTTATGTTCAGATCAACAGTCACATGGTATAAGTACAGTTTGTTAAGCAGAAAAAAAACAGTCATGCTGAAATATAATCATCATCTAGAGGAAAATCAAGAGTTAAAGAGGGACCAAACCACAAAAATACATTTTTTTTTAAAACCTGATATTTCAATGAACTACCATTCAAAAAATATCCCGCAGTCTTTAAAAGCTTGGGAGAAAAAAAATGTTGTGCCTAGGTGTGGGTCTCTGTGCCAATTAGTTAAGCTAGGAAAAGTGTTAAGATAATAAAAATGCTAAGAAGAATGTGAATTTTAATGCAAATGTGAAGAGTTATGAAGATTGACAGTGAAGTAGAAGGAAGCAGGGGAGAAGAGCAAGAGACTCAAAGGACTAGCAAAAAATGTCAGTGCTGTAGTAGAAGAAGGAACACATGATATGCTGAAGATTCTTAGGCACATTACACCACTAGAATAAAAGTAATATTACCTCTTAATACCGCAATTTTGAAAAAACATATTTTTAAGGTGAAATCCCTCTTTAAATGACAATAAAATAAATGTAAAAAAAATATCTGGTCAATTTGATTGCTTTTCACATGATTAGTTTTATGAAAAGAGCTTGATGAATTGCAGAAGAATTTGAACTTGTATTTAAAACGTAATTATTTTTTTATATTATAATAACTGCTTTTGATTCCCCTTGGGTGCGGAGAGAAATAACATGTTATTATTATTCTGAAACATATTTTTGAACTGGAATACTTGCAGACTTAGCATTCCTGGCTCAAGATAATTTTGTTGTGTTCTATGCGAGCCTCATTAATTTAATAGTCATTTATTTTTATTGATTATAACAAACAATATCACTGGTACTCCATGCAAATATTGCCAGAGGCAAGTTGGAAGGCAAGAAAAAAAAAAGAAATCCCATCATTCATTCATGTAGATGTGCTAAAAATAAACTCATTTGGAAATACACCCCAACCAGACTAGTTTATCATACTCAAAAGGTCCAGAGAAAAGACTGTTGTTTTATAGAAAGCATCCTGCTTGATGATACATATTATATAATATTTGAAAAATGTAACCAAATGTAGTGTAATAAATCATATGCTTTTTAGATGAAATTGCTCACAAATATATGAAATGGGGATGCCCAGTAATTATGTGCAGGATGCCATGTATGCCCAATACTTAAATATAATGGGAGACACTACTGGGTGTTGTATGGTAACAGCGGTAGGGAGTGGAACATGCTATTTTCTTTGATGCCCAAACATACAAAATATATGCATGTTTGAGCATGAAAAAAAATTGGTCACCCTTAATGGATCGTGCTCCTCCGAGCGCAAAAAGAGACAGATTGACAGGAACATCGAACCTATTGGTTCATCTCATAACGCTAATTTGAAATGCAACAATAATAGAAACACTGTTGCAACACAGGAAAGGTAAACAGTGTAGTCAAATATGACCTTTGAACTGGCCTGTTAACAAAAGGTTTCCTGTAAGTTTGTACATTTGTGAAATGTGTAACTAACCTTGGCAAAAATGTACAGAACACATACAGTCCAAACCCCCCCTGATCTTCTCTCAAATCACATGGTTGGATAAGGTTAATCAATAACTATTTCCCAACAACTGAAAATTCCTGTCCTAATAAGCAAGTGTTTTACCATAAAGGTCACATTGGGATCTATTGTCTAAACGGTGAATGGCAAAAATCAGCCGCTGATAAGTTTTCTTTGAAATGATAACTCAGCACTTGTCAAATTCTTAACTTAAAACCCTCGCCGTAATCAAGCAGAACCAGGTAAATGATTAATTCACAGCAATGTTGGTGCTTAATTGTCAGCAACAGAACATTAGAACTGACTGCCATATAACCTGCTTATAATCAATAATCACGGAAAGCAATTTGATGGTTGTGGAACCAATTTCCAAGGAAGAAACAGTGGACATATCTTTAAAATCTAACAGAATCTGACACATAAAAATTATCTTATAAATATTCTGTAGACAATATAAATATTCATAATATATTTTGTATTATATTTCTAATTGCTAAATAGAAACAAAGAATGTGTCAGGCAGATAAGAACCATACAGCCCATCTAGTCTGCCCAATTTCTGACAAAAACGGAATACTTTCATTAGTTCCTGGTCTTATACTATATCTAGGATAGCTTTATATCTATACCCATGCATGCTTAAACTCCTTTACTGTGTGAACCACTACCACTTCTTCTGGAAGGCTATTCCATGTATCTATCTCCATCTCAGTAATACTTCCTGAGACTATTTTTAAACCTTTGTCCATTTAATATAAGACTGTGTCCTCTTGTTATATACTCTCCTCCTTTACTGTGTTGACTCCCTTTTTGTATCTAAATATTTATGTCATTATACCTCTGTCTCGACTTTCCTCCAAGCTATACATGTTATGATCATTTAACCTTTCCTGGTAAGTTTTATCCTTCATCCCATGAACCAGTTTAGTAGCTCTTCTCTGAAATCTCCCCAAAGTATCAATATCCTTCTGGAGATACATTCTCCAGTACTGCGTACAATACTCCAAGTGAGGTCTCACCAGTGCTCTGTACAATAGCATGAGCACTTCCCTCTTCCTACTGCTAATACCTCTCCCTATGCAACCAAGCATTCTGATACCATTTCCTGCTGCTCTATTACATTGCCTACCTACCTTTAAGCCCTCTAAAATTATTACTCCTCAATCCCTTTTCTCAGATGTTAAAGATAGAACTGTATTAATTATTCTACAGGCTATCCTTGGGTTTTTACGCCCAAGGTGCATTATCTTGCACTTATCTACATTACATGTCAGTTGCCAAAGCTTTGATCATTTTGCTAATTTACTTCAATGATTTATTCCTCCAGGAACATCAACCCTACTGCAAATCTTTGTATCATCAGCAAAAACATTTACCTTTCTTTCAATACCATCTGCAATATCACTAATAAAAATGTTAGATTCCAAGTACAGATCCCTGGGGTACCCCACTAGTAACAAGACCTTGCATTGAATATACTCCATTGACTACAACCCTATATTGTCTGTCTTGCCCATATCCCTCATGCACCCACTAGCCTTCAGATTATATTAAAATACTTTTTTTGTTGGGCCCGGGTGAAAATCAGGTAACCAAAAAAATGGTTAGAAGCAATGCGTTTTGTTTATTTATTGCCCTATGAGATTTTTTCATTAGCTTTTGTAGATATGTAAAAGATTTTTCAAGTAAAAGTTAGAAAAAGGTTTTTTTTCACTTTTCCATCATATTTTATTATTTTGTTATAGTATATTATTTCCTATAATCAAAATAATGCTATCTAAAGAAAGCTCTTCTTATCCCCAAAATAACAATCTTTATTTTCTTGCGTATACAGAAGATGAGAAAGAGGAAAATTATAGCTAAACACGAACACCGCATGTCGTATACCTCCTCACCTGTACCACATGTAATATACTATGGGCATGACGGGTTTTTTTTGTCATTACTTACTCCATAAAAGACGATCATTGGGTACACTTACTATCCACATTGTAAATAGTGTTATATTTGCTTTATTTAGGGTTTATCATTCATAGAGTGCCTGACGCGTTTCTCTTTGGTACCTGGCTCTATATTTCAATGTTTGTTGAGTATAAGAAGTGTATTTATGTGGAAGTCAGTTCTAAGGTTCATTCGCTTAGAAATAGGCACCGACATATGTGCGAAATGTGTCGAGTTTTTAGACGGCTTCACAATAAGTGGCAAATATAGAAGAATTTGCTGATATTTCTCTATGCCAGATCAATGTAGAAAGTCCTCCACATGGACACCAGCTGCCTCTTGAGCAACATTGACTCACTGAAGAGATAATAAGTGGATCAATACATGTTAATGACATAAAATTAAGCATCATATGTGACCATTACCGAAAATATGAGGTTTTCCTGTACTTACTGTTGGACTGTTGAGGTCAGGGGGTGTAGACATATCACCAAACAAATTCATCTGGTCAACGCCCTTGGGAAAGAAGGAATATGTTATCAACATGCTTAGCATTGACTGGTAGACTGATCCAAAACATGGCATGTATGAATGGAAAGTGAATGGGGAGGACATTAATGGTAGAGCTGTCCTCTCTGGAACAAAAATGCATTGCACAGTACTGAATATGTAAACATGGACCTAACTATAAGCAGAGATGTTAACCTGTCTCCAGTCTATACTTCTGTCGGTGGACAATTGAAACGTTAGACAGATATTTATATACCGCAGTGTTATTCTGAACACTAGGTGGTGCTATAGTACAGTTTTATCCTATGCAAAGTCTTGATGGAATTAAGTCATTACAGATTATTTTTTCTAATATATCTCCTGCACCAAGCTGCTGACGCGTGCCACATCATGTAAATTCAAGCTACATAAATATTACCGTGGAAGAGTATTTGGTCAGTGGGTGTACAGTTATTCCACACAGGCATGTGCTAATGTGCTAATGATTTAGCGCAATTGGAAGGTTGGGTGTATAGTTTCTACCCCTTGAAACCATTTGCATTAGGGGTCAGATGTACAGAAAGTAACCTGATACTACACACACACCAAAGGTGAAGCATAAAATATTTTTCTTGAATATTTTAATGTCCAACAACCATGTGTGTATTGTAAACCTGTCTAATGCCTTATTTAGAATGAACAATCCCTATTATCCCTCTCTCTCACTTCTTTAGAAGCATTGGATGTTCAGTGTGTTAGAGTGTATCACAGAGCTCCACAGTAATCCAACTCTATGCAATGGATGTTCAGTGTGTTAGAGTGTATCACAGAGCTCCACAGTAATACAAGTCTAAGCAATGGATGTTCAGTGTGTTAGAGTGTATCACAGAGCTCCACAGTAATACAACTCTAAGCAATGGATGTTCAGTCCTTTTGAGTGTATCACAGAGCTCCACAGTAATACAACTCTAAGCAATGGATGTTCAGTGCGTTAGAGTGTATCACAGAGCTCCACAGTAATACAACGCTGTATAAAGTTTAAGCTGTAGTTAATGTGTTTATATATTAGCTTGTGTAAAGTAAATATTAAAATTGCATACTATATGACTTAAATTGCACAAACAGCTATTGATTGTCCCTAAAGACGCTTAAAACATCCAGGTAATGCCCTGCCCATTGACACACCTTTCGGACATAAAAGTAGTATACATTTCATGAGAAAGAGAGTCCAAGATTTTTGTATTATAAAAAGGAATTTGGGTAAAGCCATTTATTTTAGAATTGTTTTAAGGGACAGGATTCCATTCTACTAAAAACATATGCTTCATCTCATTTTATACTGTTGACACATGTCAGATCTGCTTCTGATTGGATAGTGCATATGGTAATCTAGTCAGTTAAGTGGACTGTATCACCTAAACATTATATTGACTGTGAATATAGAGAATACTGAAAATAATCTATACACTGTGTTGTTAAAATTGCAAACAAATGCCTAAATGAGGAGAAAATATGTTTTGAATGTGTCTGCAGAGTCTCCTACTTATGACATCACCTGTGGCTTGAGATGCAAATGAACTGTGTTTCAATGGGAAATGTGTCATTTAAAAGTAAATCCCCAGGTGATTTCAGAAACTAGAGACTCCACAGACACATTTAAAACACATTTTTCTCCAAATTTAGGCCTCTGCAGTTTTGCTAACACATTGTATAGATCATATTCAATCATTTTTCATTCTCTACATTCACAGTAAAAAAACAATGTTTAGGTGATCCTGTCCCTTTAAGTGTCCTTTTTTTTAAGCAAAGTGAAAAAATAGTTTAGGAAAACAAGATATTCAATATTTAATAAATTTTTTGCTTAAAGGAACCGCTAGATGTTCTTTGCAAAACGTAGAGCCCGTTCTCACACACAGGTTTACATTGAAGTCTGTTTCTTTAAAGTTAGATGAGATTTTGAAGCAATCGTATAGTGTTTTGATTATTATTATTTTTTTTTTAACACTTTAATATATTCTGTGCCAAACGAAATGAAATGCAATCATGCACAGCCTTATAGGTTTCATTGGTTATAACTAGGCTCATGTCCTGTGTATTAGTACAAACAATACACAAACGCAAACTAGTTCATTGGCAGTAATTAGACAACAGAGTGAACAATACAGTCACATAGTCAGGATTCATATTTGACAAATAGAAACCAACAAAGTTCCGAATGTTCTAGTTTTCACACGAAACACTTGTTCTGTTTTATTGCCCTGAGACTTTTGTTCTAATAATTCTGCCTGTATTTTTAACCCCGCTGATGAAGCCGCATGTGCCCTTTATCACCCAGTGGTGGTAAAAAAAAAATGGGCGTTGGGGATCGTGCATCAGACGGGTGGGAATTTCAAACTTCAGGCCAAAGTAGCCGAGTTGGATATATTCTGCCATTCAGCTGCATTGGAGAATTTTTCCAGCTTGGCTACTTTTGCCTGATCTCAATTCCCAGCAGTTCTCTCTTTATTGGGTAAGATCCTAGAGAAACCATCCAAAAATGTCCTGTGAGCAGTGTCGAAAGATTTGTAACCCCCAACCCGCACACATCCTGATCAGAAATAAGCGCAATAAATACAAATTGAAACTGGCGACATGTATGTTTGCTCTGACAGTGTGGATTTTTGACTTAGATGGATTTTTGGCTTAGACAGGTGACTCTATGCCAAACTTGGTGGGCGGGCACATATTATATTCGAGATCCAATTGGCAATTATACAGGTTTCTCAAGCGGTCACATGGTATCACTTTCTACAAATGTCCATGGTCTTTACTAGCGGCTGATCAGCAAACTTGCATATGTGTCTCTGATGTACCAAACAGCACACACTGAGAATACTGCTAGACTGTGTTTTGTACTATTGTGTGCTGCCATCTAGTGACTGATTATCACCATTACATATGTGTCTCTTATGTGCCAAGCGACACACAATGACATTACTGCTAGACTTTGTTTTGTACTAGTGTGTGCTGCCATCTAGTGACTGATTAGCTACGTTACATAAGTGTCTCTGATGTACCAAACTGCACACGCTGAAAATACTGATAGACTGTGTTTTGCACTAGTGTGTGCTGCCATCTAGTGACTGATTATCAGCATTACATATGTGTCTCTGATGTACCTAGTAACACACAATGAAATTACTGCTAGACTTTGTTTTGTACTAGTGTGTGCTGCCATCTAGTGACTGATTAGCAACATTACATAAGTGTCTCTTATGTACCAAACAGCACAGGCAGAAAATACTGCTAGACTGTGTTTTGCACTAGTGTGTGCTCCCATCTAGTGACTGATTACATATGTGTCTCTGATGTACCAAGCAACACACAATGAAAATACTGCTAGACTGTTTTTTTACTCGTGTATGCTGCCATCTAGTGACTGATTAGCATCATTACATATGTCTCTGATGTACCAAGCAAGACACAATGAAAATACTGCTAGACCGTGTTTTGCACTAGTGTGTGCTGCCATCTAGTGACTGATTAGCAGCAATACACATGTGTCTCTGATGTACCAAATTGCACACACTGAAAATACTGCTAATTTAATTTGGTTTTAATCCACAGTTTTTTTTTAACCTGGTCTAAGTGGTGTATAGTTTGCACTTTTCACATTGTGTGTATTTTTACTTCCAAGCTTTTTAACTCACTTTTCTTTCAAAGTTAAGTCTTATCATTCTATACATAGTACAGGCAATCCCTAGGCTATCTAATATAATCATTTGTACTATTAATTGTTATGAGCTTTTGATGTAGCAGTGTCTCTGGTTTATATTTTTATTTCATAATGGTACTATGGTACTTTCTAAATCGAATCGAGACTCAGGGCTAGAGCTTGGGAGGTCAGAAAGCAACACACATTCAGGGTAGCACTGTCACAGAAGCTGGGAGCGTGACTGGGCATGCGTACAATGCTGCTCTTGCACAGCAGGCATTCTCCAGTTACCAAACACTGAAGAATGATATTGTGACTTCAATCTTGAAAAGTGGGACAAAGGTAGAGCTCGGTGGGACAGCCTCCAAATCGAGCCTGTCCAATGCAAAATGGTACAATTGGGAGGCATGTGTTGAATTCATCATCAGGAACACTTCTCCAGCTATGGGATTGGATCAGTATCTAAAACCTCTCCGTTGTGTCAGCAGCAGCAGTTGAAAGTCAATAAAACAAAACAAAACAGGCTAGCAGAGAGCTAGAGGAAGAGTCCTGACACTGTCCTCAATGCTAATGCCAGCAGAGAGCTAGAGGAAGAGTCCTGACACTGTCCTCAATGCTAATGCCAGCAGAGAGCTAGAGGAAGAGTCCTGACACTGTCCTCAATGCTAATGCCAGCAGAGAGCTAGAGGAAGAGTCCTGACACTGTCCTCAATGCTAATGCCAGCAGAGAGCTAGAGGAAGAGTCCTGACACTGTCCTCAATGCTAATGCCAGCAGAGAGCTAGAGGAAGAGTCCTGACACTGTCCTCAATGCTAATGCCAGCACAGGGGGTGAGCAATTGGCAGTGTTCTGTGGGTTTTTTTTTTTTACACATATTCAGCACTACACAACAGGCATGATTAAAAAATATATAAGTTAACAGTTGGAAAGGTTGGACTATTCATTTAACCTGTCCTCTTCTGGTATAGAGTATAACATCATGATTGCTATATATATATATATATAAAACACTTCTAATACGAATGAACGCACTCACAGGACTTGCAATGCGGTATAACTCAATTTAATTACGGCAACGTTTCGAGCGGATACACTGCCCTTTATCCAGCACAACTATATATATATAATGAGATTTGTAAATCATTACTAGCATCAGTAAGACAAACATGTCCATAAATAGTAAGCCCTCTTGAGACGGACACCATAACATATACTTGCATGCATGCTGTAATTAAATGGAAAAAAAGAAAATATAAAAGGATGGTAACCACAAAACTCCTTATACTGATCAGTGCATGTGGCTGTCTACTCAGGATCTCCAAATGCAATCTTCAAAACCTGTGTTACGAGTCGGTTCTTTAAAAATGATATATCGTATTAGAGCAACAATCCAATTTAAACAAGTACCGATTCCCATAATCAGGTCTCGTGAAGAGTGGTCTTTGAGAATCCTGGCATGAGATCTACCAGTATGATGCGTAAAATATATATTTAAAAAAAAAAAAGGAAAATATAGAAGCAATTGAAAAAAAAATATATATATTATCTTAGCATCACCCTAAATAAAGAATATATGTGATTAATACTGATAACAATGGAAAATGAATTTGTAAACGTGTTCAGACCTGTGATACACAACAGTGCTTAGTGCAATAGTGACATAAAACATGTAAGAACCTTATTTAAGATATAGTTTGCTTGTATATGTACAAACAATACAAGACGTATGAAATGTACACAGTGTTGTGAAACCGAACTACATACTGGTTAAAAGATTACAACTAGGGGCATATTTTGGAAAAAGGGGGGTGCTCATAGTTTTGTACAGAAAATGTTGCAATGTTCAAACTCAGCAATGTTGCAATGGCTCTGTCCTCTTCATATATAAAATAATAACTACAAATGAATGTCCTGTGTATCCTCCATTCTCATCATGGAGTCTATTTAAGCCAGGAGGGGAACTGGCTAATAAATAGAGGATTCTTGAGAACATATAGCCTAGTGACCGTATATATATATATATATATATATATATATATATATATATATATTCCTAAATCCTTATTATTTCCAACTTAGATCTTTTTCTAGACCTTGACTATTACAAACATAGGACCGTGGAGTCTAGTATGCAACATACAAGTATTCAACAATCCATGATTTAGGGTAGGGGTGGGGAACCTTAGGCTCTCCAAATGTCGCAAGACTACATTTCCCATATTCCTCTGCCAGCCTCTTGGCTGAAAGAGCAGTATGGGAGCTGTTCCACAGGTTCCCTACCCCTGGCTTAAAGCAACTACTCACTCCGAGAGGTTACACCCCCCAGTTTTGTGTAGTCACCTGCCAGTAGGGTTGCCACCTGGCTGGTATTTTACCGTCAGGCCGGTAAAAAATTTGCATCAGGCCAATGTTAAGTCTTTGGAGACAGTACCAAGGCCGGTATTTTTTTGAAGAAAAGGTGGCAACCCTACCTGCCAGACATCTGTGGCAGCAGCAGGCATATGGTAAAAGAAGGAAGGAAGTGCCACATCATGTGGTCACACTTGGGAGCCATTGGTGTAGTCTGGTGGCTTGCCTAACCCAAACACAGGGACATGGAATAGGGAATCAAAAAAAAGAAGCCTAGATACAACACATCAGGCATTGGGAGACACTTAATGTGTCTTCTCTTCAAGAGCAACAGCTGCACATGATCAGGTTATTGCTTTAAAAATATGGATTCTCTACTGTGTTTATATTTGTGACTTCCAGGCATGGGTGCGGCAGTTTAGCCAAAGATCTCCTTGTCAGATATTTCTGGTGTAAAGGGGGAATGCCACAGAAGAGTGCCACGGGAACAAGGACACTGTGGAGGAGCCAGAATACTCATCAGCGTAAGAAAACAAGGCAACTTCCCACTATCAGTCTACAGCCATCCAATAAGGACCACAGGGGTCATAGTACTGAGATACAGAGTGCAGTATGCATCAATGATTTCAGTGGGCACATTGCAGGGCAATCATTCCTACTAATTGTGTACTCGATTGTGTGGCCACTTGCCAGACCCTTGTAGCAGCAACAAGCAATTAGCTCAGAAAAGAAACAATACAGGAACTAATTCTTTTGTTTGGGAGATGATACTCAGGACCTACTAGTACGGTAATCTGTTTGGAGGGAAGAAGACCCAAAGGCAAAGAGTCGGTAAACAAACAGGAGAAATAGGAAGATTGGATGTGTCTGGACATTGAGGGGGTCTTGTCTGCAAGCTCATACCTTTTCAATAATCTGAATAATTTTCACTGTTCTTTCTTCTATTTATGTCACTATTGCACTATAATGCTAATAGACTTACCGACACTTAATTGCAGCCCTTAACAATCTTTGTTTTTGGTCTGACAAGGAAGGAGAGATTTGAATTAAGTCAAGAAAAAGAAGGACAGTGGCGTTAAAAGAAAAGAAGAAAAAAAAAACAACGATACGCCCAAGAGGGGGGGGGGGTTACGCGAATATAGGTTGATTATAGGTTCAATCATCGTCTATGAGCTACTAGTTTCTGTGTATAATATAAATATAGCAAATTCAAGTAGTTCCTGTGTCTTAATAGAAAGTTGACAAACCGATTTTGTACAATTGTCAATAAATTCAGATTTATATGGAGTATGGTCATCAGTCAACTGTGAGGATCTGACAGCTTAGCAGAAAAAAAGGTGACTAGGAAAATAAACAAATATGAGAATGTTTCGATCGGAACTATACGGCCTTTACACTGTGACGTTAGAGAATAAAAAAAAATAATATAAATGATCTATACGCTGGGTAAGCAGAATTACAAGAAAATGGCCAAAATTAACAGAAAATGTGATTTAAAGGATAATTCAACTATTTTTTTAAAAACATGTCCCTTTCCCTCAAGTTAACCTGTATGTTTATAGCTCTACACAGGTTTACTCTTGGCTATGACTTACATCTGAGTCAAAGTGAAGCTGGCAGACCGAACACAGCCAATCAGCATGGGTCTTGTCTCACTAATCTGGATCCTGCAGCTTCCTGCTCTGAGCTGTTCTTGTGGTGATGTCAGATTTGGGACTGAGGGAGCTTGAGTGACAAAATATGCCATCCCGGGTAAAAATCAAGGAGGGGAAACAGTTCTATAAACTACAGAACAGATGTTACAGACTTGTTTATGAGGTAGAAATGCATGCATTCTACTGAACTGCAATGTAGCTTTATTAGTTAGTCTGTAGTGTACAGTACTTATCTATAATATTGACAACTTACAGTGTTATATTGAAAATTGTTGTATTACAGTTCATAAAATTCATATCATGTTCATGTTCGATAACAGAAAATTGTAAATAAACATATAAATATTTGAGTTCAAGGCACAGGAACTAGAATATGCTGTATCTTTAAAAAAATGAATTTGGAATTTTAAAGTTGTTGTTTTTTTTTACACTGACATTCAAAATGTTAAAACTTTACTTACCAGTTTTATTTTGTCAACTTCTTCATTTATGGTGAGCAAAGCATCACTGCCATTCTAGAGAACATAAATGGATTTCTGCCATGTTATACCATGTTATAAGTCAATTAGTAAGACATTGTTAGCTGATTTATAATGATTTAGTAGTAGTAGCATGTAACTGCTCTAATCGCTTCACATTACACTATCCGTTAATTCATCCTTGTTATTTGTAGATTACAATAGTTAAAGAAGGCTTTTTGTGTATCTGGACACAGGCTTAAACATATATTTTATTAATAACATTTAATTAAAAGCACACAACGCAAGAGGGTAGATTGTGTGCGGACACCTGACACATTTCGCAACAATGTTTATTCTAGAAGCTGCCAGCACATAGGCCCAGCCTTAATTACATGTTACACAGGTTAACACTCTTAACTCATCTGAATGCAACAGCAAGTCACCCTCTATAATCATCCTAAAGTGCCAATGTGTAGCGCTAATGTGCGACGGTAAAAATGTAGAGCCGTTGGTTAGCAATGGCTGATATATTCAGGCTGCAAACAGTATGTGATTTAAGTTGTGGTGCTTTTGGAAGATGAGATAAGGCGGCTTGCCGGTGTTCTATCAAATTTCTTGAGCAAATTCTACTGCATGGTGCACTTGAGAATTTGCTCATTGCGCACCACAGCGCATGCGCACACAGTTACGGCTGTCAATCAGCCGTAACTTTGGCAGAAGTGCGCCTTCGGGAGGGACACACACCACCTCACGCCCCCTTCGGATCAGCTGCGGTGACAGGTAAGTATAAGCGTATTACTGATTATTGTCATTTACTAGCGTAGCAAGCAATTGTTAAAACTTATATCAGTGACATGCTACGCTAGTAAGTGAAAGACACACACGGGGGACACACGGGGGGGAGGGGGGCTGGCTCTTCTTGATGGGAGTTGTGATCGGTACCTGTTGTGATCGGCTCCCGTGTGTCCCCCTCTGTCCCCCGTGTGTGTCTTCCACTTACTAGCGTAGCATGTCACTGATATTAGTATAGCAAATATAAGTATACCAAAGTTGCTCGTGCAGAATTTGTATACGAGTATTTGATGGCGGGGTTGGAGATGTATCCGGTAGCACTAATGCACCTGAGGCTAAAATAAGTGGTCTGAGTGTATCATCAATTTATTTTCGATGATCAAATAAGATGTCTTACCTCCATTGGCTCTTTGCTGTCATCACCCTACAAAAAAAGAGAAAAGATATACTGATGAGTATACATGCAAAACATTTGAATGCGATAAAAAAAAAATTTTGTACCCGGCTTCATCACAGAAGTCCCGGCGGTCTTTTCTGAAAAAATACGGTAGCCAGTTGATGCTATTACAATATTGTACTGCTTGGATGAGGCCACCTGAATTATTGAAATAATCAAAATTTCTAATATGATTAGTAGGAAATAGTGGGTTTTTTTACATCATGGAGAGGTCAGCCATGTGAGAATAGGATTGCTTCTAACAGTAGCAAGACAGGTAGAACTTCCGTCATCCTACTGAATGACTTATTGGTGGGATGAGCCATTGTATTTGCCTATGTCATAGACACACAACATTAACAGATACTTTTTCACAATTGTCCTCCTAAATGGCATGCACTACTTTGGCATTAATGACTGCGCCTCCCAGTTTTTTTTTTTCCGCACAACAGCAGTGATTCGGGGATGTTATTAGTGACATCCCTGACATCCTGCACATATGCAATGGGGAATCCTTTGCACAATTATGGAAAAAAAATGGGTGTCCCCAGCACCCTGTCGGACTCCCTCATGTGGTATGAGGGATTCCTACAGGGTGCTGGGGACACCCATATTTTTTTTTTTTCACAGAGTTTAAAGTGGCTCGGTCTTATAAACATTGATTATACTGTGAATGTAAAGAGTAAACAATTATCAAAAATGATCTATACATTGTGTTAGTAGAATTGCATGAAAATGCTTTAAATACGAGAAAAGTATGTGTATATGTTTCTGTGGAGTCTCCTGTTAATGACATCACCTGTGGCATGATTGGGAAATTAATTAATTTTCAATTTTGGAACGTGTAACTTGATAATCAATCCATATTTCTGTTATTTTATGTATTTTCATGCAATGTTCCTCGCACTATGTATAGACCAGTTTTCATATTTTTTTTTTATTTTCTACAATCACAGTATACGCAATACTACTATAAGTAAACCAACTTACTATGCTTTTCTGTGTCCAGATTCTTAAATTGTAAAATATTATGAATGTAGAAAATAACAAATTAAGAAAAAGGATCTATACATTACAACTATGGAGAAGAAAAAGTTATCCTGGGAATTGTGCTGAGATTGGGATTACAAAGTGGCCATTTATGTGGATAGAGAGTCACCATGTTCTATAATGGACCAGTCCGACTTGACAATGACTGACTATTTTTAATGTATATTAAAGTTAAATAATGATTAAATTGTATGCATTTATTATAATTTGTATATCTGTATTGTAAATATGTTTAATTTACTCACAAATATTTTATAATATAAAACATTTAAAAGGTTTTTTAAAGTGTTTGAAAGTTGCAAAAAACAAACTACCAAATGAAAACTATACTTGCAATGTGCACATAAATATACAAGGTTTGTTCCCCCCAGGTGTACAGCTAGTACTGCCAGGCCAAGCATTTAACCTGCTATAATGTCCCCCTATAAGGCCTTGCAGGTAAACATCACTTTAGGGGAAGACACAAAGATGAACTTTGACTTAAGGCTGTATTCATGGAAAAGAGAATGACAGGGAATTGACAAGGGAATCCCAAACTATTGGTCAAAGTAACCAAGTTAAAAAGTTTCACTTTCCCTTCTCAATTTACTGCAATTTCCTCTTTCACTGATAAAACCCTTAAGGTAGAGTGGCAGATCATAGGTTAAGTTGGAATGGTGAGTCCGGCGGATTCTTTGATTGTGAGATCTGTGCAACTTATTTTTGCAACATCAATTCCCTTGAAAAGATTTCCTGATAAGATACATACGGATTTAAAAAAATCTTGATTACATCTTGGGACAGATAACCACTCATAGGCAAATATCCGTACAGAGACAACAGGTTCTGTGGCAAGGTCTGTGAAGGTCATTCACAAAGTCCATTATCTGTCTAACATAAATAATGTTGTTGTCTACCCGGGATAGACGGGACCTTACCTACATGCCTTTACAGAATGTTGCCAAGACAAACCCCATAGAAATCTTATTTAGATGAACTTACCTTTTTCTTGTCTTCATCCTCCCTTTTCTTTACATTGTAGATGACTTGGAAAAGATCCTTGAGATCCACAACTAAGGGTTCTGCCTGGGGAGGCCGAAAATACAAACAAATAAATGAATATAATCATTAGTTTTTAAATGAGCAGTTTCTGTTTATTCATATGCCAGTGATCATCTTAGCCTTCATGCTTGTGTTAGCCAAATGGCTCGGCCCTCTGTTTCCAAGTTCCAGAGTCGGATACGTCGAAGGCAGGGGTTTATATTGTCTCTTTTATTGCAACAAAAGGGAATCTCCCTTTAAGAAGAGACAACAGGCCTCGGTCAGTAAGTAATGACATTTACATGTTTTCTTCCAGTATATATACACAATATTAACATCCCGTTGTCATTTTTCCAAACATTCTATGGCATCCTTTAGTCTGCTAGGATTTGGTCTGGTAAGTTAAAACCTTCCCCATAAGGATGTTTTTTTGAATATACACTACATAATTAAATATTTCCAAATCTCTTGTTTTTTTTTCTTTATTTTTGGCAACAAAAAAAAAACGCCCTGTGATAGTTTGTGACTCAAATGGTTATTCAACCAGAGATCAAGATGTTTGCTTTATAGGTCTTGGTATATTGAAATTGTTCAAATTATTTGGTTATAATTAATATTAAAGTTGAGGTATTGTGGGACTTTTTTATGCCATTAAATACATTGGTCTTCGGGTCGGGGGTCAAACCCTAAACACAACATTTTGTTACATTTTACAAGAAACAGGATACAGGCTAAACAATACCTGCCAACATCCCAACAATGAGTCCCGGGACACAGCGGGGGCCATGTAAAAAGGGGGACTGGGTTACATGACGATGAATCTAAAGTGCACAGACGGCAGTAATGATAGGTAAGCGCAAATTTGACAGGACAAAAAGGGGACTGTCCCGTCGAATCCAGGAACTCTTGGCAACTATGGTTAAACAAATTTTTTTGGTAGTATTGATAAAGTATTAAAAATAACAGTTATCATGGCAAATAGATAGTATATACAAGTATTACCTGTTGTGCTGTTTTAATAGCAAAGAATTGATGCTGCCCTTCAGCTCCACAGATGTATCCAAATGCTCGATTATCAGTCACATCCCGAGCAATAAATGATATTTTGTTTACCGGATGCTCATGCTCTATAACCTAAGAAGAAAAAAAAAAAACAAAGCTAATATTAAAATCTGGAATAATGCTGTCAAAATGCAAAACCTAATGAATGAAGCACATTTCAACATTTTATTTTACTTCCCCTATTTTATACTACGCAAAATACACAACCTATAGCAAATAGGTATAAAACGTAACTTGTATTAGAAACAAAAAAAGATGAAAACATGTATGTGTAAAAATCACTACCACCAAACAACCCAATGTAACATTAAAAACAATCTGGATCTCCCAAAAAAATAATACAAGCTATAAATCATGATTAAGCCTTGTGGCGAAACGCGTGAGACTGTGTCTCTCCGGTTATGTTTTTAACGACTTATAAATAAACTCAATTTTTTACTTTTCTAAATAACACTCCGCTTATTATTTTTTGGACCTACTGAGAAATGGTGCGCTATCAATGCTTGCTGGAAATTTATTCTTACTGATTACTTACAGCTGAGAACGCTCTCCGTGCTGCACGTCACCCGAGACTAGGGTTGCCACCTGGCCGGTATTTTACCGGCAGACCGGTAAAAAAATTGGCATAAGGCCAATGTTAAGTCTATGGACACAGTACCAAGACCGGTATTTTTTTCAAGAAAAGGTGGCAACCCTACCCGAGAGGCTTTCAGGTACTTTTACACAAGCTCCCTTTCGATGTGACCATCTAAACAGTTTTTCTTCCTTTTTTTTTTCATTCAATCAGTGCCACATCCTCAGCTACTGAAATATCACTGTGTACGTTTGCACTAACCCGTTACATATGGATTTTATAATATCTTAACTTTACCATCACAATATTATCATTACTATTTGCATATATATCTATACATTTCAGAGTTATTGGAGTACAGAGCATCTCAAACTTTATTTTTGTATTATTCCTTCTGGGCAATAGCTATCTAATGACATGCTACCAAATCTATCTGTATATTTCACATTGATCAGTATATTTAATATATTTATTTAAACGGACACTACCATTTACATAAGATGTAACTAGATAACCATGTAATTTAAAACAAACACATATATAAATCATATGTCACTGTTTTGTTTTTGTAATATGATTGAATTAATCGCATTTAAAAGGAAAAATAAAATTAGGTGTTTATGTCCTGGCTCCATTTTGTGAACATTTCCCATGATGCAACATCATCCAGAAATCTTCTAGCCAATCTCACTTTACAATTATGGCCAAAGCCTGCATGATGATGTCATAAGATACTCCACTGTGTCATGATAGGCAGGACTAGGTGTCTGTGTACAACCTTTTTTTTTTACCTGCCATCCAACACAAAGAGAGCAGATTAACCTGATCAAACAGGATCATAACTCCGCCCCTTTGTGATGTAATAGTGACATTACGCTCCCATTCTTTGCAAGTCTATGGTCAGAATTCAGACTTATAGACTGCATTCTGAGTCTCCAGCTCCAAAATGAGATACTAGTGCTGTAAAGTCACTTTTGGGTGCCACCCAAAAACACTGTATTTCCCAAAATGGCAGCACCCAGTTACACTTGTTTTATTATTTACAGTTACATAACAAAAACAAAAGACATATCTGAAATCAACAATACTAAATTTAAAAAAAACCTTTTGATTTTTTTGCTGTGTGTCCCTTTAAGTGATTGTATGACGTTCTTGAGACATTTGGCTTGATTCATTGTTAAATTATAAATTATTGTAGTAATTAATATACACACTTTAGACTATATTATCTTTTAATTATTAATTGTTCTAATAAAAAGTTATGTTTTATTGTATCTTATTCTGACCTATTTGTTCCTCTTATTTTACCTTAATTAATTAAAATGCACTAGCAGGAAAAATAACCCCAGGAAAATATGTAAAATGCAATAATAATTTGTATTAAACTGAGCATTTCATAGATCCTTAACGGTCATTGGTGGACTACTACTCACACAATTCCCTGCCATTCTAAGAAGATATCTGTGAGTACACGAGCAGTTTAAGAGTAGCTGTTATACCTATATAAGCTGTTATACCTATAACAGCTGTAGCAGTAATATAATATACAGCGTTCCTCCTGCATGGTATGCCACACACATACCACTTATGTTAACAGCCTGAGATGAAATATCCTGGAACACTCGTAAAAATGGTGACACAACAACTCTATTAATACGAATAAATAGCACAGCAGTTTCAGTCCAATATGAAATACCACTTTACCAACACAATGTACTCATAATAAAATTAGTTTGATATAAAATCTAATAAATAAAGAAATCTAAAAAAAAAAAAAAAGTGACGGGCCCGGTCGCAGCTGCGAGCCCTGCACCAGTGGTAGGTACGCCACTGCTTGGTAAGGATAATAACACAATACCTTGGTAAGGATCATAACGCTATACCTTGGTAAGGATCATAACGCTATGCCTTGATAAGGATAATAATGTTATACCTTGGTAAGGATAATAACGCTATACCTTGGTAAGGATAATAACGCAATACCTTGGTAAGGATAATACCTTGGTAAGGATAATAACGCGATACCTTGGTAAGGATAATAACGCTATACCTTGGTAAGGATAATAACGCTATACCTTGGTAAGGATAATAACGCAATACCTTGGTAAGGATAATAACGCTATACCTTGGTAAGGATAATAACGCAATACCTTGGTATGGATAATAATGCTATACCTTGGTAAGGATAATAACGCGATACATTGGTAAGGATAATAACGCTATACCTTGGTAAGGATAATAACGCCATACCTTGGTAAGGATAATAATGCTATACCTTGGTAAGGATAATAACGCTATACCTTGGTAAGGATAATAACGCGATACCTTGGTAAGGATAATAACGCGATACCTTGGTAAGGATAATAACGCCATACCTTGGTAAGGATAATAACGCTATACCTTGGTAAGGATAATAACGCGATACCTTGGTAAGGATAATAACGTTATACCTTGGTAAGGATAATAACGCCATACCTTGGTAAGGATAATAACGCCATACCTTGGTAAGGATAATAACGCCATACCTTGGTAAGGATAATAACGCCATACCTTGGTAAGGATAATAACGCTATACCTTGGTAAGGATAATAACGCGATACCTTGGTAAGGATAATAACGCCATACCTTGGTAAGGATAATAACGCGATACCTTGGTAAGGATAATAACGCTATACCTTGGTAAGGATAATAACGCTATACCTTGGTAAGGATAATAACGCTATACCTTGGTAAGGATAATAACGCGATACCTTGGTAAGGATAATAACGTTATACCTTGGTAAGGATAATAACGCCATACCTTGGTAAGGATAATAACGCGATACCTTGGTAAGGATAATAACGCGATACCTTGGTAAGGATAATAACGCTATACCTTGGTAAGGATAATAACACCATACCTTGGTAAGGATAATAACGCCATACCTTGGTAAGGATAATAACACCATACCTTGGTAAGGATAATAACGCTATACCTTGGTAAGGATAATAACGCTATACCTTGGTAAGGATAATAACACCATACCTTGGTAAGGATAATAACGCTATACCTTGGTAAGGATAATAACGCTATACCTTGGTAAGGATAATAACGCGATACCTTGGTAAGGATAATAACGCCATACCTTGGTAAGGATAATAACGCCATACCTTGGTAAGGATAATAACGCGATACCTTGGTAAGGATAATAACGCGATACCTTGGTAAGGATAATAACGCTATACCTTGGTAAGGATAATAACGCTATACCTTGGTAAGGATAATAACGCCATACCTTGGTAAGGATAATAACGCTATACCTTGGTAAGGATAATAACGCTATACCTTGGTAAGGATAATAACGCCATACCTTGGTAAGGATAATAACGCTATACCTTGGTAAGGATAATAACGCTATACCTTGGTAAGGATAATAACGCCATACCTTGGTAAGGATAATAACGCTATACCTTGGTAAGGATAATAACGCTATACCTTGGTAAGGATAATAACGCCATACCTTGGTAAGGATAATAACGCTATACCTTGGTAAGGATAATAACGCTATACCTTGGTAAGGATAATAACGCCATACCTTGGTAAGGATAATAACGCTATATCTTGGTAAGGATAATAACGCGATACCTTGGTAAGGATAATAACGCTATACCTTGGTAAGGATAATAACGCTATACCTTGATAAGGATAATAACGCGATACCTTGGTAAGGATAATAACGCCATACCTTGGTAAGGATAATAACGCTATACCTTGGTAAGGATAATAACGCCATACCTTGGTAAGGATAATAACGCAATACCTTGGTAAGGATAATAACGCAATACCTTGGTAAGGATAATAACGCCATACCTCGGTACGGATAATAACGCCATACCTTGGTAAGGATAATAACGCCATACCTTGGTAAGGATAATAACGCCATACCTTGGTAAGGATAATAACGCCATACCTTGGTAAGGAGAATAACGCTATACCTTGGTAAGGAGAATAACGCTATACCTTGGTAAGGATAATAACGCCATACCTTGATAAGGATAATAACGCCATACCTTGGTAAGGATAATAACGCCATACCTTGGTATGGATAATAACGCTATACCTTGGTAAGGATAATAACGCCATACCTTGGTAAGGATAATAACGCCATACCTTGGTAAGGATAATAACGCCATACCTTGGTAAGGATAATAACGCCATACCTTGGTAAGGATAATAACGCTATACCTTGGTAAGGATAATAACGCCATACCTTGGTAAGGATAATAACGCCATACCTTGGTATGGATAATAACGCCATACCTTGGTAAGGATAATAACGCCATACCTTGGTAAGGATAATAACGCTATACCTTGGTAAGGATAATAACGCCATACCTTGGTAAGGATAATAACGCCATACCTTGGTAAGGATAATAACGCTATACCTTGGTAAGGATAATAACGCCATACCTTGGTAAGGATAATAACGCCATACCTTGGTAAGGATAATAACGCCATACCTTGGTAAGGATAATAACGCTATACCTTGGTAAGGATAATAACGCGATACCTTGGTAAGGATAATAACGCCATACCTTGGTATGGATAATAACGCTATACCTTGGTAAGGATAATAATGCGATACCTTGGTAAGGATAATAACGCTATACCTTGGTAAGGATAATAACGCTATACCTTGGTAAGGATAATAACGCCATACCTTGGTAAGGATAATAACGCCATACCTTGGTAAGGATAATAACGCCATACCTTGGTAAGGATAATAACACTATACCTTGGTAAGGATAATAACGCCATACCTTGGTAAGGATAATAACGCCATACCTTGGTAAGGATAATAACGCTATACCTTGGTAAGGATAATAACGCTATACCTTGGTAAGGATAATAACGCCATACCTTGGTAAAGATAATAACGCCATACCTTGGTAAGGATAATAACGCCATACCTTGGTAAGGATAATAACGCCATACCTACGTGATCTTTGTTACCAAAGGTGAGAGACCCTTTTCTTTTGCCAACTAACATCTTGTATCTAACCAACACTAAAACCTGTATAGAGCGCAGGTCTATATTTTGCATATACAAGTATGCATAGAATCCCTGAAAATGTCTTTCAAACTGTTCTGCTCTAGCCTACCCCTTGAGGTTTTTTTTTTTACTTGCAAGAGGATCTGTACAGATGAGCATGTGCAGTAACAACTTTATTTGGGATATCACGCTTCAAAACAGTTCCCTTTTGTCAGTTTGGAATTTTGGGAGTTTAACGTCTATATTATGGATTATTAGGGAAATTTCTGAGGAATTCTTCAATACCATGTGACATAGAAACATAGAATGTGTCGGCAGATAAGAACCATTCGGTCCATCTAGTCTGCCCAATTTTTTTGGGGAGTACTTTTTTGTGTGCTGTGAAACTGCTGACTCTCGCTCTGGTTTTGTCCTGATAGTCTGCATATTTTTATAACTTCCAGGAATGTATATGCCATAGTTCCCCCTAAATTAGGATATTTTAGGACATTAAACTGGCTTTTCATCAGGCTGTGGAGATCAATTTCCTGCATATCCTGCTTTATCCCCAGCTTGATTTCATGGTAAATACTGCTGACTTATCATTTTCTCCTATGCAATTTTCTCTAGTACTTTGATGTGCTAATGTACAATTACAGCTGTCAATACGTTCGGTGAAATTGCAAGGTACCATGGGTATTTAGTCACACGCTTTGTGTGATGTGACTGCCTCCAGTAATTGTGTCTGTAATTCTTCTGAAGTGTATGCAATCATTTGTCGGGCTTATTACAAAAAAAAAAAAAAACACATTTATCCCAACTTAAAGCCCTTCAATCTGCTATGGTAATGAAGACTGAAATTCATGATGCTTCTCAAATCAAACCAGACTATTGAAATATAAAGCACAAGATAACGTCTATATAATGCAGTCTAAAGCCCACAACATAAGCCCAAAATATGCTTTCAGTGAATCAAAACACACCATGGAGATGGCATATAAGGGGTTGATCCAGGAGACTGTTACCCCAAGTGAGACTCTGGTCTTCAAAGGGGAATCTGGGAAACATTTTGGAGTGGTGGTCATCTAGAAATGACCCTCAGTTGCCTGATTTCCCATTATTAACCCATATATAGGAGGTACCACTGAAAACTAAACTCCATGAACCACAATCATGGTTTGCATGTAGGGCTGCTGCTTTTTCAACCAAACAATACCACACTTGACATTGGACATGTTAAGTTGTGGAGGTAACATTTTTGTTTTATATCTAAATGTACAGAACAAAGCTATTAGGTAATGAGAAGGCTGAGAGGAGTGAGGGAGGGAGGAGGAGAAACAAAGGAGCAAAATAAGCTATTAAAGGACAGGATAATATAGGGCAGGCCAGATACAAATTGGCTTAAGGCCAATGTTAAGCCTAAGGAGCTTAACATTGAAATGCATGGCTGGTATTTAAATACATAAAGGGAATCAACACAGTAAAGGAAGAGAGTGTATTTAAAAGAAGAAAAACTACCACAACTATAGGACATAGTCTAAAATCAGAGAGGCAACGATTTAAAAGTAATATCAGGAAGTATTACTTTACTGAGAGGGTAGTGGATGTATGGAATAGCCTGCCAGCAGAAGTGGTAGAGGTAAACACAGTCAAGGAGTTTAAGCATGCGTGAGATAGGCACAAGGCTATCCTAGCTATAAGACCGGGAACGGGGGACTAATAAAAGTACTCAAAACAAATTGGGCAGACTAGATGGACCGAATGGTTCTTATCTGCCGACACATTCTATGTTTCTATGGTATTTTGTTTAAGAAAAGGGGAACGTTTGAACATATTCATCCACTGTGAAATACAGTAGTTTCCTACTAAGTGAACTACTTTTCCTGCGACTGAAATTTTCCTTTCATCCCCGTTTCTCCCTGTGCTCATTCCGTTTTGCCTGATTGCTCTTTATAAGGGAAAATAAATAGATCTATGTTTTCTCTCACGCCTGGAAGGGCACATGAGGCCCTGGGGACAGATATCTCCGTGATGTGCAAATGAACGTAATCATTATCTATCAGCATATCAACCTGCCTGGATTTTAGCATTTCCACATCCCAATCCTGCTACATTAGGCAATAGAAAACTGCTAGCTTGTATTGAATGAGATTTATATGTATAAGGGCCCAGTTTATACAGCTCTGTACGTGCATACAGCATCTGTTCACTTACAAAGGCAGAGGCTTCAAGAAGTGGCTCATTTGGCGATCATACTGAATGTGCAAGCACTCACCCGTGATGTAACATTTGTAAAGTTTGGACATTAAGTATGTTCTCTCCATGCGCCATTTATCAACTAGATATTAATAAAGCCATTTATTTGCCTATCTTACTAGTTACACTATCTCCTTAGGACATTGTTCTACTGGGCCACAGTCAGATTATGGACACACCAATTCATATAGTAAGGAGCTAGTAGTAGAGCGATGGTATAGAAGAGATTAGAGCTGGTGGTACAGCTTCACATATAACAAAGTCTAACTTATGTAGAAGTGTATGTACAGGCACCAAACTGACCGGGTAAAGAGTCCTCACTGTATCTCCCAGAATCGGAAGACCAAGAACTAGGGTTGCCACCTGTTCTACAAAAAAACACCGGTCTTGCTGGTGCCAATTTTTTACCGGACTGCCAACCAGTGCTGTATTTACCGCGAGGCATCTAGGGTGGCAATATTTGGGGGGCGCCCCCCAGCACTGAGGAGAGAATTTAAAAAAATAAAAAATCCGCCCTTAAAAAAAAACAAAAAACAAAAAACGCTGCAGGCAGAGAAGGAGGAAGATCCCCCCACACCTTCCCTCTGCCTGCCAGCAGACCGCACGGGGAGCCGAACAGGCAGCACAGAGAAACCTCTGTGATGCCTGTTCAGCTTCCCGTGCAGTAACACGCAAGTGGCGACAGGTCATGTGACCGGCACACTGGTGTCATACGCGCGCCAGGTCACATGACCTGTCGGCACAACCGCCTGGGAGTGCTGGAGAGATGGGGAGATTTGGCAGTTTTGGCAGGGGGCATTATGACAATTTAATGGCAAATAACACTGGCATATTATTGGGCAAATTGGCTTGGGCATATTAAATGGCAAATAACACTGGCATATTATTGGGCAAATTGGCTGGGGCATATTAAATGGCAAATAACACTGGAATATTATTGGGCAAATTAGCAGGGGCATATTAAATGGCAAATAACACTGGCATATTATTGGGCAAATTGGCTGGGGCATATTAAATGGCAAATAACACTGGCATATTATTGGGCAAATTAGCAGGGGCATATTACATGGCAAATAACATTGGCATATTATTGAGCAAATTGGCTAGGGCTTATTAATGGCAAATAATACTGGCTTAATATTGGGCAAATTGGCTGGGGCATATTAAATGGCAGAATAACACTGGCATATTATTGGGCAAATTGGCTGGGGAATATTAATGGAAAATAATACTGGCATTTTATTGGGCAAATTAGCAGGGGCATATTAAATGGCAAATACTGGCATATTATTGGACAAATTGGTAGGGGCATATTATTGTTCAATGGCAAATACTGGCATATTATTGGGCAAATTGGCAGGGGAATATTAAATGGCAAATAATACTGGCATATTATTGGACAAATTGGTAGGGGCATTTTAAATGGCAAATAATACTTGCATAATATTGGGCAAATTGGCAGGGGCATATTAAATGACAAATACTGGCATATCATTGGGCAAATTGGCTGGGGCATATTAATGGCAAAATAATACTGGCATAATATTGGGCAAATTGGCAGGGGCACATTAAATGGCAAATACTGGCATATTATTGGGCAAATTGGCTGTGACTAATTAATGGAAAATAATACTGCCATATTATTGGGCAAATTGGCTGTGGCATATTAATAGCAAATGATACTGGCATATTATTGGGCAAATTGGCTGGGGAATATTGCCAATGTGTATGTAATGGGGTGATGGAGGCATGTAAATGGGGTGATGGGGCATGTCCTTGGTGTGCAACGTGGGTTATGGGTCGTGTCGTGGGTGTGCATCGTGGGTAGGGGGGTGCCCAAATTTTGTCTGCCTACGGCAGCACAAAACCAAGATACACCACTTCTGCCAAACCTACCAAGAACATTCTGTTCACTAAGCTGCTTGATACAAAGTAGCATACATGTTTTCTCTGATTTATCAGTTCAAAAGAAACCATTTGACAGGCAGGAAGTAAACTGAGGACACGGTTTTAGGGGTAATCCCTTTTTACGGAGGAATTAAAGGTAGGCCGACAATGTAAACATAGCAGCAGGAAATGCGAGCAGGACGCTTGGTTGTATAGGGCACTGGTGAGATCTCACTTGGAGTATTATTCACAGTACTGGAGACCGTACCTCCAAAGGATATAGATGATTTGGAGAACATTCAGAGAACGACAATTAAACTTGTTGAAGGATTGCAAGATAAACCTTAATTGACTAATTAACTCAATAAATTAATTAACTTAATAAAACAATTAACTAATAAACATTTATAGAAAATGGGCAGACTAGATGGGTTCTTGTTCTTATCTGCCGACACAAGCTATGTTTCAATATTTCTATTAAAATGCATATACATAAAGGGAATCAACAAAGTAAAGGAGGAGAGTATAATGAAAAGAAGAAAACCTATCACAACAAGAGGACACAGTCTTTAATTAGAGGAGCAATGTTTTAAAAGTAAAAAGCAGTTAGAATTACTTTACAAAGAGAATAGTGGATTCATGGAATAGCCTTCCGGCAGAAGTGGTAGAGGTTGAATACAGTGAAGGAGTTTAGGCATGCATGGGATAGGTATAAGGCTATCCTAGATATAAGATATGGCCAGGGACTAATGAAAGTATTACTTTGCCGAGAGGGTAGTGGATACATGGAATAGCTTTCCAGCGGAAGTGGTAGAGGTTGATACATTGAAGGAGTTTAAGCATGCATGGGATAGGTATAAGGCTATCCTAGACATATGATAAAGCCAGGGACTAATACAAATATTCCAGTGTCCCTGGAAAGATGGCCAATGTTGGCAACTATGGTAATAACACCTACAGCTAGTGTTAATACTCTTTAGGTTAAATGTAAATTAATTAGTGGTTACTAACATTACGCTGCATTTAGTTTCTTTTCTCTCTGGTTTTTACAAACCTGTCATTTCTTACATCCTCCATTGTGCCTGATAAAGCCATGCCATCCATCTTTGCAATAATATCGTGTACAATCACTACGCATCTAATTAAATATCACGGCCGTTGTCATATTGCATTATCTACAGAACCTATTTAATTATCTGTAAGAGTGCTGGAGCCATCCTACACATGACATGTTAAATCAGATAAGTTCTATGCCCAAGGTCTAGAACGCACGCAGCAGCAGCGACACAATGTTATCACAGGAGTTCAGGGTTACTGTGGCCTCACTAAGCGAAACGAGGCACACAGGGAATATTTTACAGCATTCATCTTGAAAATGAACTCTTCGGTCTAAATCTTTGTGGAATAAAATTACCTTTCAGATGCAGGACAGCTTACCTACAGTCCAGATATTCATTATCTGGTAAAGCTGAGCACACCTTCACTAGGAGAAAAGACCTCACCTCGTGCCCCTCTACTAGGGTTGCCACCTTTTCTTCAAAAAAATACCGGCCTTGGTACTGTCTACATAGACTTAACATTGGCCTGATGCCCATTTTTTACCGGCCTGCTGGTAAAATACCGGCCAGGTGGCAACCCTACCCTCTACTGGCTGTGTGCCACAAGACTAATGCGACTCCCCATTTCACACTGTTGAACTAGCGCGATGCTCCGTCAATTGTCAGCCACTTGGTCTTTGGGCTAAAAAATCTTTTGAATGGTGAACAATCCGTGGTCTTCTCCATCATTAAAATATAAATATAGTAAACATAGAAACATACAATGTGTCAGCAGATAAGAACCATTCAGCCCATCTTATCTGCCTCATTTTCTAAATACTTTTATTAGTCCCTTCTCTTACATCTAGGATAGCCTTGTGCCACGCATGCTTAAACGCCTTCACTTTGTTAACCTTTACCACTTGCTCTGGAAGGCTATTTCATGCATCCGCTATCCTCTCAGTAAAATAATACTTCCTGATTTTACTTTTAGACCTCTGCCACTCTAATTAAACAGTCCCTAAACTCACTTGGGTGCAAGATGAAGATTACTGCTGGTATCGTTCACAGGCTTTTTTTCCAGTGTGATTTAAATTACATGTTTTAAATTTGACTCAAGCCCTCCCCCAGTGATAACTCTGCATGTTTACTACAGGAGCAGCAGCTGAGCATATAAAGGTTTGTTTAATTTAGTCACTTTATGTGCTCCTGGAAAAGAATACATTGTGTGTACTGTAATAGACCTGCTGTTGTACACAGTAGTATCTCTTAAAAGTGCAACACATTGTCTCATGACACCACTAGAGAGACAGGAAATTATTCTCATTGGTTCTTGCAGAAAAACAGGGGAAAAAAGGACATTCACTTTAACTCAGCTAGTGTGGGCGGTCCTGGTTTCTTGCAAACTGCTGTAATTTCACAATTTCAGCTGTAAGTATTTTATGTAATGCAAAAATGTAAAACATTAATTTTAAAGTACTTTGAAAGCACATTAATGGGATTAAAGGGACAACAAGAGATCAAAGTCCCAGCCAGGAAAAAAAATCCCCGCCGTGCAATTACAGACCTGTAAGTTTGACATCTGTGGGAGGGAAACAGTTTGAAGGGTTGCTAAGGGAATATATTCAAGATTTCATATTGAAGAGGAATCTCATTAGCAGGAGCCAACATGGCTTTGTGAAAGACAGATCTTGTCAAACTAGCTTAATTACATTCTGTGAAGAGGTGAATAAACATATTTATATTTATTCACATGGGTGCTGCAGTGGATGTGGTATATTTAGACTTTGCTATGTATTGCATTTGATACAGTTCCACACAAAAGGTTACTATACAAATGGACTGAAATAAGCTTAGGGCCTAAGGTTTGTTTGTGGATTGGCAATTGGTTGAAAGATAGAATGCATATTGTAGTGGTAAATAGGAAGTTATCAAATTGGACAGATGTGATAGGTGATAGGTTTTAATTTGTTTATTAATGATCTCCCGGGGGGCATAGGGAGCCACAAAATTGAGTAGGGTAATACAATCTGAAATAGATGTATCTTCACTGCAAGAGGAATTGGACAAATTGGGTAATTGGGCAGATAAATGGCAAATGCAATTCAATGTAGACAAGTGTAAAATTACACATTTTGCTTACAGTAATAAAAATGCAACATATAGTTTAAATGGTGTTTCCTTGGGGAAATCTACTAATGAAAAAGATTTGGGAGTAGTTGTAGACAATAGACTTGTAGTAGACCAGTAGTGCACAGTGTCAGCTGGCAGCTGCAAAGGCCAATAAGATATTGGGGTGTATTAAAAGGGGAGGAAGATATTATTCTGCCTCTTTATAGGTCCATGGTTAGACCTCATCTTGAATATGCAGTTCAATTCTAAGCACCTTTTTAAAAAAAAGACATTATGGAATTAGAGAAAGTGCAGAGGAGGGCTACAAAACTAATCAGGGGAATGGAAAGTTTTAGTTACGAAGAAAGGCCAGCAAAGTTAAATCTTTACACGCTAGAGAAACGGCTGCTTAGAGGGGATATGATAATATTATACAATTATGTACAGGGTCTATACAAAGGGCAGCAGAAGGGATTTTTTACAGTAAGGACAATTGAGATATGGAATTCACTTCCTGAAGAAGTGGTTCTATAAAATACGTTAGATGCCTTTTTTTAATGAGCCGAAGCATAGAGGGCTATGCATGTTATAGGCATTAATATTTATTTAGTGCTTGTTGATCCAAGGAGAAATCTACTATGTACCTATGTGCTCTTGTTCTGGTAGTTTTTCTTCTTTTAAATATACATTCCTGCCTGTGTTGATTCTCTTTAATATACGCTACTGTAATTAAATCTCTCTTTAACGCAATTTGAGATGATCACATGTGTTGTGAACAGTTCTATTTTAAAAACATTTAGTTTTCAGACATATTTCACATATTTGATTGATTTTAACAATAATTTGTACTATTCTGGGTATTGAAAGTTAGCATAGTCTAGACATGTATTTTCCAATAATACATCAATAACACAACAAACACGTCTGCGTGGACATTGAGGTCATCCATTAAATACTGCAGGCTCTTTCATAGCCGTATGGTTAATAACATTGCAAAGAATAAGCAGATTGTTTGTTTTGTTTTTACTTGTGGGATCCAGCTAGATGATGTGACTACATTATTATTCTCTTTAGATTTTAAATGTCTTTTAAAATTCTTCTCTTCACTCTAGTCTTTGCTTAACACAATATTTAAACAGCTGTGAATCATAAAACTGGGTAGATGTTTAATAGCAGACGTGTCCAGTCCCAAAGCAAAAGCTGCATTTCCTCTCCTAAAATGTCCCAAATAGCTAGAAATCCAGCTTACAGAAACTTTATGATAAACTATTTCTATGCATCTGTTTTGTCTCTTTTCTCTGTTTATTTTCCTTTAAATGACAACTATACTTTTTTTCACTTGTGCTTCTAATATAGAAGTACAAGTGATACATTTAGTTTCCCTTGTATGGGGATAAACTGGCGTGTACTTTTGACAATTTATCCTGTGACCAGCATCTACCATGCTTCCATGGGAAGAAGGAAGCCCGGTCAGATCGACGACTGTTTTCTCTGATAATGCAGGGATGAACCCCTGTTTTGATTGGCTGTGAGTATGATGACACTGCCCGCTGGTGCCACCCTCCTGAATGGCTCTTCCTTAGTTCTAAAGAAGGTCCAAGAGTAAACCCACGTGAATATCTTTGGAGAAAGAGACAACTATTTTTTAACAAAGGTTCACAATTGTTTTTTTTAGACTTTAATTTTCTTACACACAGCAAAGCCAATCTTCAAAGGCAGGGCTTCAGCAGGCACACGGTACATTGACATTTATTAATATAGCGCCATTAATTCATAGGAACCTACCGTTATTTAAGTTATTTAAGTAGAAGGACAGAGAAAAAGAGATGTGAACCTTTGTGCCCTACAACATTTTGTAAAAAATATTTTATTTATTTAGTGACAAGAGAGATGGGAAGTTTTGGTAAGGTCCAAACCTGGAGGTGAAGGCCAGGATGCAGATTATGTACTAATAAAGCTGAGTGAAAACAGCAACCAATATAGGTAGTCCAAAACACAAGACCAGCTGAGTAATCCAAAGTCAAAGGCTGGAGAAGTATAACAATCTGAGTCAAAAGTCAAGGGAGAGGAATCTGCAGATGCAGTACAGAAAACATAGGACATGGGGCTCAACATACACAAGATAAAGGCAGCAGGAGAACGGAGCACTGTTGTCTGGGAACTTATCTCTTTTATAGGGGCAATTTGCAAATTGGTCAGTGTGGCATTGTTACATTCCAATGCGTCCTCCATGGCATTACTGAATGGTTGGTACTTGGTGGAGATGGCAAGGACCAACAGCTCAGTCAGGAATGTGGACGCTAGAGTGATATGTGGTGTTGTGGAATTGGTGCCATCAGCTTGTAGGGATGACTTGAGGGGTGACAGTGTAAGGGCCTCATACTGGATAAAAGCAGAGAGGTAATCAAAAATGGCAAGCTATGTTCCTTCTTCCCAGGGCACCCTTACTACAGTGGCACCAAGTCAACCTGGTACAGTTAAAAGAAACACCTGTATATGGAGGCCTAGGATAGATTTCCCATGCCACATCATCATATGGCTTAACTGAAAGCTCTCAAGCCAAATAGTTAAAATAATACATTAATAACACAACATAGAAGTGTGTAGAAACTGTTCAAAGAGAATATACTAGTAAGTTGACATAAGTATCATTGTAGAACATGAGTGATTGGCATAAATATTAAAGCACAGAATGGCAATAGAGTAATAATCAGCATTCAAGACAATTGCCAACACATTTTAAAAGATAATAATGTAAAATGTAAAATATATACATATAGTATGTTTTGCTTGCTTAAACCACTTTTTTCAATTACTTCTTTATCATGCTATTTTATTATATTTATCCACAGGGTTGCGTCGGCTGCACTGAGAGTTAGAGCAACCTGGGAATTCGTGCCCAGCAGAGGCAAGGCAGACGCTCTGGTTTATATATATATAGGCGCACAGAGAGATAGTAGCCCCCATATATAATGGTGTAAGCAAAACATGCATATATATTATTGAACGTATCTGGTACATCTGAGCAATAGTTGAGGACAGACCTGCTCAAAAGTATCACATCGTGAGGTTCTAAAATTTCCAAAGGATTCTGGTGACAGATCTGATTTTCTTAAATTCTGTACAATAAGGTAAACATTGGGGATTAATTGGGGGGATACCCAATCACTGGCCTGCCCTTAGAGTTTAAAAACTGAGCAGTATATGGATGTGGAATACAGATTGTAGCAAAATATAGACACAGTAGTCATCTGTCATTCTGAAAACTCTTTTTTATAAGCAAATACAATCACGATGACAAGTTGTTAATATGATTCTCAGTAGCATATTATTAAAAGATACAAAGCAAATTCTGGCTCCACGGAACACGCTCATCAACATCACTGAAGTGATAACAATAAATACAAAGACTTACGCCAGTTTTTTCATCAATGATTTTTATCCCGGAAAGTGAAATGTTGACCCAAATTCTCTGCTTGTGTTGTCCCTGAGAGCGAGCAGCCACTGCCATTCCCTAGAGGGGGGAGGGGGGGGGGGGATATAATTAAAAACAAAATCTCTTACTTAAAATAAATATCAGAATATAAAATATTAAGTTTATTCTTGTTCTTTAATTGAACTAGTAAGACATGTGCGGGTTGCCAAGCTTGAATTACATATAATCAAATCGAGGTACTGCCCCACAATATGCCACAAATGTATTAGAGCGTACAGACTAGAAGTAGAATGTTGATTTTGCTAGTAATGTAGTTATAGTAGATTGTTTAGTTTGATCTCCTATGATATCAGGGTAGTAACACTTTACGAGTAGAACTCTTCTCCCTAAAGAGCGTATTGTGTCACTTTAAGCATAGAAACAATTCTCCCTACAGGGCGTACCAGGGATTCCTGGAGATCTGCTCCTTACTCCATGGGAAGGGAGTTGCCATTCCTGGGCAATATGAAAGTGGTTGGGGCTTGACAACAAGTGAGCACTCCTGATGTAGGCTTATCCAGTTAGGAGTCGGTAAGATTAAATACCTCTCTAGAGACATCTCAGCAGTTCCTCTAGTAGATTGCTTTTATTACAACCCTTACCTTTAGCTTCATCATGGAGTCTTGGCTCATTTTGTCTCCTCTAGCTTCTGGAACATCATCAATACCAATTAATTTGGCTTTATATCGTACCCCATCTCCTTTAAATCTGGCCAAAAGGAATTCATCAGTTTTTTCTGGACCTGCAAGGATCGAAACCATTGAATATCAGACAAACTGTACAAAGATCCAGACAAAAAGAGTAAAACCTCCTTGAGCTTAAATATTCAATGCCATATCTTTACCTGGTGTTCCTGTATAGCTATCCTACACTAATGTCTATTTTAGCAGCTAAGGATGTTTAGTGTGCATCAGTGTATAAGAGAGATCCAAAACCATCAGTCTCTCAATGGTTTCAAACTGCAGTAAGTAGGTTTTTCATAAATTAGTTTGTGTAAATAAAATACTTTGTTAATATTTCTATTGGCAACACTACCTACAGCATACCTGACAACATCCCAGGCACAGGTCCTGGGACAAGGCGAGGAGGAGCCAAGATTGAGCAGGGTTCCACCCGATTGTTTGATCCAGTAACATTGAGCTCAAGACATACATAGTTTTAACACAATACAGCTAGTGTACACAGTGCAAAGCCCATCAAATCGGGGAGCAGTCTCCGACATTATTCAAGGTAGACTTTTCCTGGACGTAGTGATGGACCTCCTATGGACCATCATAGACCTTGCCACGGACACTGATGTCCTTCTACGGAGACTTTGACTATCACTGTCCACCAAAAAGCCTATTTGGAGACATGAGTTATGACTATTCAATCCTACATTTGGCTTTGGTGGCATTTGCATTAATCATACAATATATATCATATCCTGAGACATCCCTAACTGTATAGAAGTAGATGTGCCAATTATGGGTTCTTACAACAAAGCAATCAAGTAATCATAGTTTAATTAAAAAAAAAAAGAAATGTAAAAAATTTGTCAATGTGGATAGGGTTTTAATGGTACACTTTGTACAGCTATTGTGTAAATCAATTTGGCAGAAACAGAGAATCTGCTCAGGAAGCTCACAGAAAGACGTTTGCTAAGGTTTTTTTCCTTCTATGTAGAAAAACATTTACATTAACTGTAATATAATATTCTAACGGAGCTTAGCAACCAACCTTCACAAGCAACAGAGAGACTGTAAATCTGCCCCGAAAAAAGTGCACTATTACATTTCCATGGCCTCAGTGGGTAGTGAATTCAGCACTTTACATGCAAGCCAGATGTTTGTGGTTTTTAAAAACACATTCATTGGATTAACAGCTTCCATGCCATAGCGCTCTCCGTGACTTGGCAACATTATGTTGTTAAAAGGAAAGAATTCATAACAAATAATTGAATCTTTTGTGATACTATTTACCATTCCAAATATATTTTCGGGTCATTGGAACTATTTTTTTAATTATTCAAGGCTGACCTTAAACTGTGTGAGTTTTCCATCAATATATTATTAGAGAACCCTCCGTGTGAAGGAAGGGGACGCTGTCTTTCATTTTACCATTTCAACAACAATACAGATTTTGCAAGGATATGAAATATTGAGGATATTTTCTATTTATCCTGTGCAATGTAGCCACATAGTTGTAGCCAAATGTAGCCATAAGTCATACAGTAAAGTATATTGCACGTCATTGTGTACACCAAGGGTGCTTGCTTCAAATGTGGCATATTGAAAGGTTGCCAAGTATCATGGGTTAATCACAGTATATAAACATATACAGATCAGCCATAACATTATGACCACCTGTTTAATATAGTGTAGGTCCCTTTTAGATGGCAAAACAGCTCTGACCCGTCAAGGCTTGGACTCTACTAGACCTCTGAAGGTGTGCTGTGGTATCTGGTACCAAGACGGTAGCAGAACGTTCTTTAAGTCCTGTAAGTTGCGAGGTGGGGTCTCCATGGATCGAATCTTTATGTCCAGCACATCCCACAGATGCTCGACTGCATCTGTGGGTTGCAGAATGCAACTTGTTGTTTTGTTCCTCAAACCATTTTAGCTTTGTGACAGGGCTCATTATCCTGCTTAAAGATGCTAATGCCATCAGGGAATACAGCTTTCCATGAAAGGGTGTGCATGGTCTGCAGCAATGCTTGGGTAGGTGGTAGGTGTCAAAGTAACATCCATATGAATGGCAGGACCCAAGGTTCTCCAGAAGAACATTGCCCAAAGCATCTCACTGCCTCCACCAACTTGCCAATAGTCATAATGTTATGGCTGATCAGTGTATGTGATTAGATACCCTATCTTGCAGAATATAGCCAAATAGTTGTACCCCAATGGTACAGCACAATGTGGACCATTTGTGCATGGTTATGTCGTGTACACCAAGACACTGTGTTTCAAATGATGATGCAATGCACCCTGAATAGACATTAACTAATGCGGGTTTACTAACCCTAATTATAAACCTTCACCCCATAACACTAACCCAAAACCCACCCATTCTAACCCTAATTCTCTCCAAAAACTAGACTTCCGCAAGGGCAGCATGGACTTTAAAATCTACTTCATTTAGTTTACATCTGAGCCACACGATCAGTTACTTAACCCTTTCAGTGAAAACATTATTACATGGTGAACATTTTATTGTGCCAAGGAGTAAATGCTTCCTATATTAAATTGATGATATTCATTTTAGTGTGCTATCTTATCTTCTACTTACCCAGCATCAACTTCATTTGAGTCTAATACATGCTGCGCAGGCCAAGTAGCCAGTCTCTGTTATCCCCTTTGCACTTGTTTTTCAGTTGTTTGGGAATTGCATATCCCATGAAGCTGCACGAGGGTTGCCACTTTTTAAAATACCGGCTTTGTGGCAACCCTAGGCTCGGACAGTCTGAAGGATAGGTAGTTCACAAATATCCACGGTGTTTGTGAACTACCTATCACATGATGCTCAGTCTACCTTTTGACTCACTGAGCATCATGGGATATGCCGTTCCCAAACATCTGGTGTGCTAAGGTTAGCCAGCACTGGTCTAATACACCTAATGGAAAATCTAGGCCTTAACACAGTGCAAACCTGCTAGCAGCAAGTCAGCAATTCACTCTGCACTCAAACTGGCAAAGTGCCTGTTGCCATTGACACTAAATGGCATAACATGCTGAATGTGTAACAAACTAGTGCCAGAAACGGAAAATTATCGTGGTTGTTATAGCAGACCTTGGAATCAGGATATAGTCATATGTGTATCAGTGAATGGTTTAATCAATATGCATATTTTCCACAACCTCTTGGAGTTGAAATAAGATATTTCATTTACATAAAGTTTCAAAAAATAATAATAATCTGTTTTTGGCTCATTATGCCTTGAATCTGACCCCCCGCTGTCTTTTCATAATATGCCATGAATATAAATGTTCTCTGCCTTTTCACAAAAATGTCATGAATATAAATAAAGATGCAATAAATCTGTGTAATTAACATGCACAGGTCCTAATAAACTTATCCAGCGAAAACATAAATTCTTAAAGGTTGCATCTCTATCGTGCATTTTGCTTAAATTCAGATCAATATCCATGGAGGTTCTGGGATTTAGATACATGTCAAAACCCAGCCGAACCAGCTTTAATTATTTCTGTATTGATTCAAATAAAAGTACCATCCTAAACATGGGAAACGTACATTGGGTCCATCAGAGTAGCATACCAATATATATTCATATCTCCATCCAATGTGGCATCCCATTATAGTCATGCACCAATATAGGGCATACGAAATGAATGTATCAAGAGGTCACTCCACTTATGGAGTTGTAGTTAGTTTTCCTTGTTTATTACACATATTGTAGTATGAAGGGTCGCTATCTGAGGGTGACAGGCGACGCGACAGAGGCGCTGTCTGGGAATATCAAAATATCTCACCTCACCAGCCTCTCGGTGGCGGAGCAGACAACTTGATGTTGGTGCGCTTGCCAGGCGCAAGGTATTCCTTGGTGTGTAATGTGTGTGGTCTTGGGTGTGCAAGGTGGTGCTATGGCAAGGAATGTGGCGCAATATTGGAATAAGCACAGGAAAAACTGTAAGGGGCCCTGTAATTTCTGATGGCGTCCCTGGTTGTATGCCAAGTTCTCCAATAAAAATATGAGCTGGCATTGAAATGCGGCATGACTTTGCTTTCCTGAAGGTTTTTCAGCACGTGTCCAGAATTAGACTGTAGATAGCCTAACCCACTGCACAGAAATGTTACAAATATAGCCAAGATGGCCAAGGGACCACCCAGCCACAGAATCCCATGTTAAACCTCTAAAACCTAACCACATCTATCTCAATGTCCAACTTTGTTGCCAGAGGAGAAGGACTCCGAATCTCGGACTCCGTTTGAATTGCAGGGACTTTGACAGGGAAAACTTTACTTATTTTTCATTTGGTAACAATAGTATGAAAGTATTATGAACCTATAATGCTTCACTGGAGATATACTTAGGAAATATATTGCTGCTTAGCATTTGAGATATTGAGGCAACCATCTACTGAAAATATCTAAGCGGGAGCATAAACATAGATAATGGTTAACAGGGTATAAATAGTAGGTCACCCTTCATACAAGTTATTCTATAATACATTTGTGAAATCCATAGTTAAGATTCAGTTTGACAAAAATAAATAAATAAAGGACTAATATTGCCAAACTTGTCTCAAAGAGGTAAAATTAAGCAGTTCTCAAGATCATAGTCCAAAAGCTTTGCCGAGTCAATCTCATTGTAACAGTAAATGAGATTGTAAAATAATACCACAGCACTATAAAATAACACATGCCAACCAGAGACATTGATAGATTAGTGATGGAGACAACATGCTATCATTATTATTAACTGTCCTCACTGTAAAACAATGGGTGTCAGAACATATTAGATCTATAATACAATATAATAGACTCAGTGGTTCAGAAACCTCTGTCACATTTCCTGTTGGGCAGCATTCATATCATATGTACATTTGTATGTATCCATATAGAAACATAGAGTGTGTCGGCAGAGAAGAAACATTTGGGCCATCTAGTCTGCCTAATTTTCTAAAATACTTTTATTAGTCTCTGGCCCTATATTATATCTAGGATAGCCTTGTGTCTATCCCACACATGCTTAAACTCCTTCACTGAGTTTACCTCTACCACTTCTGCTGGAAGGCTATTCCATGCATCCACTACCCTTTGTCACCTAAATATACTTTGTACTGACTGTTACTAGCAAAATGTTTTGTGTTTGTATTTTCTTCTATACCTTTTTTCTTCTCTTTCTTCGATGGCTGTTTTGGTGTTGGGGCCACATCAGTTGTGGTGCTGGTGCTGGTTTCTACATCAGTAGACATGTCTGGAGGCCTGCCTCACAGCTTCAGTCTCATTAAAATAACAGGAACTAATACGTTAAAATCAAAGTCTCAGAAACGAAGTCTCAGCAGGATTTCATCTTCACATCTACAACATACAAAAAAAAAAAGTATAATTATTAATCAGGGAACATAGAGAACATTTGCTGTTATATAACTCATCTAGCTACTGTTTATTATTAACTATTGGGTAATGAGATATCAGCACATAATCCACATTTGGTTACAAGGTAACTATCCTTTAATCAATGACAACATCAAAACTAACTTAATCATCCTCAGTTCAACTTTGAAAGTACGCATGTATTATGTACTGATTTATCTAAAAAAAAAATAAAGGTTGCTTCATAAGGCAAATCTGAAATGCATAGGTAGAAATAATAGGGTTAGATTATGTTTGCTCCAGTGTAAGGCTAGATGTATAGGTTTTTTTTTGCTTGTACAAATGTATTTTTTTCTAGAATGACATCAACAAAGATTGCAATGAATATACACAAACGCGTTGGGTTGTGTACATAATTACCCTTTTTTACATCATGGTTGTATTATCTACTGGATAATACATTATAAATTATCACTGACATAATTATGTTTACAATTTTCACATCAGAATTAGATTTAATGACCTTTGGGCAGACAGAATTCAGGCACCCCCCCCACCCACGTTGCACACCTACGACATACCCCATCACCCACGTTGCACACCCACGACATGCCCCATCATCCCATTACATGCCTCATCACCCACATTGCACACACATTTAATGCCCAATCACCACAGTACATGCCACCATCACCCACATTACATACCCCCACCACGTCCATTACGTGCCCCTATCACCACCGATGAATTGGAAGGAACTAAAGCTTGCTGAACGGTGGGGGAGGGAGCAGAAATGTTTGAAGCACCAGAAGTGTACTTTAACACTTCTGGCAAAGTGCCGCCCTCTGGCAAAGTGGCGCAAATTTATTGTTTGCCTTGTGGAAGATACAGGTCATGTATCAGGTCATGAAATTATGGTACTCTACTAGAGTCTTCTGATTAGAAAGTAGCTATAGCACTTGTAACAATTTTTTTTAAAGATAGCTAGAGCTGTTCCCACCTCTTATAACCTCCAATCCAGTACCAGAACTTTATTTACTTTACCACAATTAAAAAAAGAGAGTGGGTCGATCATCATTTTCTTACAGACCAGTGTAATTATGGAATAATCGCACTGACCAATCTAAAATCTCCCTGAGATCTCTGTCAATATATCTTAAAACAGAATGCACTGGCTGATTATATGTTTTACCTATCCTGTGTTAAATTTTTACGTGTGTATTTTAATATTATTTTGTATTTTTAACACTATATTGCACTCTATTGTAATGCAATGCTCATGAAGCCAGGACATACTTGAAAATGGGCAAAATCTCAATGTATCCTTTCTGGTACAATACTTTATAAATAAATGAATAGGCCAGTGTGTCAATCCAAGCCAGAATTTTAAGTTTCAACACACCATTTTACCAAACGGTCCCCAACGCATTTGGAATACAAAGATAACGTAAGGACATATAGGAAATAAATGAAAACACTGTTATAAAATAGGCTATAATACACATAACATAACATGTAAGAGGGCTATCTTCTCTGAACAGTACTATGAAGTCTTGTCTCTTTCTCACAAAGTTGTTCCCTTAAATTAGTTTTTAGAAAAAAAAACACTTCCCAAATATGGGTATATTTTTTGCCCCAGCAAATAGCAAAAAACTGCAAACAACTGACATAAATTTTGTTCCCTGAGCATAAAAATTCCTTGGATTGTTTCCTGGACCAGTGTTACCCAAGCTCAATGTAATTGTTGTAACACATGTGCTTGAATTTGTTACGGATGCTTACAACATTAGTGTGAAAAAATCCAGCAAAATAACTCAATTTGTTAGTCTCTTCGGAAAAAAGAATCCTGTGCCAGCATGGACCACGTTACATTTGTTTTCAATTACATGTTTTATTCAATGTCGCTTTGGTCGTAATCTCAGTAAGATAATTATCACTATATGAAGGAACATGAAATGTATACATTTATAAAGAAACTAAACGGTGGGTGCAGCCTTATAAAAATATGACATAAGTAGTGTAAGAAAAAAAATGTATATATATTTTTTAAAAGTCACAAACCAGTGTTAAGACATAATTAATGCTGTAATGCTTCTAGCATGTGTGAAATAATACGATGCAATTTGAGTTTACTGGGGGGGGTGGGATAGTTCCTCACGGCTGCATTGATGCAGCCATTTGACAGCCCCCTCTTGCGCAATGGCCAATGAGAAGTCATCACGGGACAGTTCAGGATCGATGAACGTGAGTGAATAGGGGTTAATTTTAGTATTAGGTATTAAGGTTCGGGGGGTTAGGTATTAGGGTTTGGGGGGTAGCATTAGTATTAGGGTTTGGGGGTAGCATTAGTATTAGGGTTTGGGGGTAGCATTAGTATTAGGGTTAATTTTAATATTAGGGTTCAGGGGGTTAATTTTAGTATTAGGGTTCGGGGGGATAGTTTTAGTATTAGGGTTCGGGGGTCACTTTTAGGGGGGTTCATTTATTAGAGGAGGTACATTTATTGTGGGGTGTACATTTGTAAGCGCTGACAGCTCAGCGCTGAACTGTCAGTGCTTACATTGCCACGATGAATCAGCCGCGTTAATCTTCACCGCTGACAGTGACAGCATTCAAACTGACGCGCTGTACTGTCAATGGTGAAACAGCCGCGAGGAAGTGTCCTAGACCTCTTTATTGGTTGCTACAAGCCTTTTCCTTTCCTCAATTTAAAAAATACTATCAAATACAGAAGACGAAATATGACCTAGTGTCTCAGATTACAAGTTAACAGTCCACCAGCCAAGGAACAGCAGATTCTTTAAACATATTCATATCAGTGTGAGCATATGTTACTTCATATAATGTATAGTCATTTCTTTGTAACTCTGTTCAGTCATACAGTGACACAGAATTTGCCAGTGCACAGGGGCACAATAATCGTGTTTGGAGGGGTCGCTACTGCAACCGGGACTTCCACCTTTGGTGGCCAGGAAGTGGTGTATCTTGGTTTTGTGCTGCTCTAGGCAGACAAAATTCGGGCACCCCCCTACCCACGTTGCACACCTACGACATGCCCCATCACCCATGTTGCACCTCCATTACATGCCTCATAACCCCATTACATGCCCCATCACCCTCATTACATGCCCCCATCACCCCAATTAATTGGAAGGAGCTAAAGCTTGCTAAACAGTGGGGGGAGGGAATGAAAATGATTGAAGAACCAGAAGTGTGCTTTAACACCCTCTGGAAAAGTGCCGCCCTAGGCGAGTGCCTTGTTTGACTTATGTACTGAAGAATGTCAGACTTTACACAGGAAGTAAAACAAAGATAAAAAAGACACACTTTAAACTCAGAATGGTCTATTCACGTAGTGGTGAGTTGAAGGTGGGATAAGGTGAGTTCCCCCCACTTAGCAAACTCACAAGGTTTGTCCCAGCACAATGTCTAGCTAAACTGGTGACATGACATGTTCATCTCACCTCGACTCACCTGCAAATGCACCCTCTATAGAGGGGACTATACATTAATAGGTGAGAACATTCTATCTCCGCAGGTTAGCTATACATTGTGCAGCTGAACTGTAATCTACACAGTAAACTAGCTCCTACTCAAGGCCAAAACGGTATAATAGGAGATACATGTATTGAAGAATGTTAGACATTACAGAGGGAGTAAAATGAAGGCAAACAAAAAAAACGTACTTTTTATACATTGTGCAGGGACAAACCTGTGGAGTTTGCTCAAGGTTTGTCCCTGTATAATTTATAGCTCCATTGGTAAGTAGAAATGTCCATCTCACCTTAACTCAGTTACAATAGTGAATAGCCTCCTCACTGAATTCAAAGTGCGTTTTTTTATTTTTTGCCTTCATTTTACTCCCTCTGTAATGTCTGATATTCTTCAATAAATGTATCTTCTAGTATACCTCTTTGTGTTTGAGTAGGAGCTAGTTCAATCGTGTGGTTTACTGTTGGATCTCGCCTTACCATAAACCACATCTTCTCCCAGATCTCTTTCCAGAAGACCCATCCTCTAAACCAGGGGTCCTCAAAGTACGGCCCGCGGGCCACATGCGGCCCGCCGTCGACATTAATACGGCCCGCAGGGTGTGCCGGCACCCCCCGCTCCCCACTGTTTACTTTTTTTTTTCTTTTTTTTTGGGCAGCCGCAGGGGATGCGGCTGCAGAAAGAAGAAGAAAAAAAAAAAAAACACCGCGACCGGATGCCGGGGACACAGCAGCTGGAGGTAAGTGATGGGGATGCGGGGGAGGAGGGAGGTATAACGAGCATTGCAATGGCACTTTATTCCTGGGCATCTGACTGGCACAATGTTACTGGGTATCTGACTGGCATAATATTACTGGGCACTGACTGGCATAATATTACTGGGCATCTGACTGGCATAATATTACTGGACATCTGACTGGCATAATATTACTGGGCAATGACTGGCATAATATTACTGGTATCTGACTGGCATAATATTCCTGGGCTCTGACTGGCATAATATTACTGGGCATCTGAATGGCAAAATATTACTGGGCATCTGACTGGCATAATATTCCTGGGCTCTGACTGGCAAAATATTACTGGGCATCTGGCAAAATATTACTGGGCATCTGACTGGCATAATATTCCTGGGCATCTGACTGGCATAATATTCCTGGGCTCTAACTGTATTAATATTACTGGGCATCTGACTGGCATAATATTACTGGGCATCTGAATGGCAAAATATTACTGGGCACTGACTGGCAAAATATTACTGGGCATCTGACTGGTATAATATTACTGGGCACCTGACTGGCACAATATTACTGGGCACTGACTGGCATAATATTACTGGGCATCTGACTGGCATAATATTACTGGGCATCTGACTGGCATAATATTCCTGGGCTCTGACTGGCATAATATTACTGGGCATCTGAATGGCAAAATATTACTGGGCATCTCACTGGCATAATATTCCTGGGCTCTGAATGGCAAAATATTACTGGGCATCTGAATGGCAAAATATTACTGGGCACTGACTGGCAAAATATTACTGGGCATCTGACTGGTACAATATTCCTGGGCATCTGACTGGTACAATATTACTGGGCATCTGACTGGTACAATATTCCTGGGCCTCTGACTGGTACAATATTACTGGGCATCTGACTGGCATAATATTCCTGGGCCTCTGACTGGTACAATATTACTGGGCCTCTGACTGGCATAATATTCCTGGGCATCTGACTGGTACAATATTACTGGGCATCTGACTGGCATAATATTCCTGGGCATCTGACTGGTACATTATTCCTGGGCTCTGACTGGCACAATATTCCTGGGCATCTGACTGGCATAATATTACTGGGCATCTGAATGGCACACTATTCCTGGGCTCTGACTGGCACAATATTCCTGGGCATCTGACTGGCATAATATTACTGGGCATCTGAATGGCAAAATATTTCTGGGCATCTGACTGGCATAATATTACTGGGCATCTGAATGGCACACTATTCCTGGGCTCTGACTGGCACAATATTCCTGGGCATCTGACTGGCATAATATTACTGGGCATCTGAATGGCAAAATATTTCTGTGCATCTGACTGGCATAATATTACTGGGCATCTGAATGGCAAAATATTACTGGGCATCTGAATGGCAAAATATTACTGGGCACTGACTGGCAAAATATTACTGGGCATCTGACTGGTATAATATTACTGGGCACCTGACTGGCACAATATTACTGGGCACTGACTGGCATAATATTACTGGGCATCTGACTGGCATAATATTACTGGGCATCTGACTGGCATAATATTCCTGGGCTCTAACTGTATTAATATTACTGGGCATCTGACTGGCATAATATTACTGGGCATCTGAATGGCAAAATATTACTGGGCATCTGACTGGTATAATATTACTGGGCACCTGACTGGCACAATATTACTGGGCACTGACTGGCATAATATTACTGGGCATCTGACTGGCATAATATTACTGGGCATCTGACTGGCATAATATTCCTGGGCTCTGACTGGCATAATATTACTGGGCATCTGAATGGCAAAATATTACTGGGCATATGACTGCCATAATATTCCTGGGCTCTGAATGGCAAAATATTACTGGGCATCTGAATGGCAAAATATTACTGGGCATCTGACTGGCAAAATATTACTGGGCATCTGAATGGCAAAATATTACTGGGCACTGACTGGCAAAATATTACTGGGCATCTGACTGGTATAATATTACTGGGCACCTGACTGGCACAATATTACTGGGCACTGACTGGCATATTACTGGGCATCTGACTGGCATAATATTACTGGGCATCTGACTGGCATAATATTCCTGGGCTCTGACTGGCAAAATATTACTGGGCATCTGAATGGCAAAATATTACTGGGCATCTGACTGGCATAATATTACTGGGCATCTGACTGGCATAATATTCCTGGGCTCTGAATGGCAAAATATTACTGGGCATCTGAATGGCAAAATATTACTGGGCACTGACTGGCAAAATATTACTGGGCATCTGACTGGTACAATATTACTGGGCATCTGACTGGTACAATATTACTGGGCATCTGACTGGTACAATATTCCTGGGCCTCTGACTGGTACAATATTACTGGGCATCTGACTGGCATAATATTCCTGGGCCTCTGACTGGTACAATATTACTGGGCCTCTGACTGGCATAATATTCCTGGGCATCTGACTGGTACAATATTACTGGGCATCTGACTGGCATAATATTCCTGGGCATCAGACTGGTACATTATTCCTGGGCTCTGACTGGCACAATATTCCTGGGCATCTGACTGGCATAATATTCCTGGGCTCTGACTGGCATAATATTACTGGGCATCTGAATGGCAAAATATTACTGGGCATATGACTGCCATAATATTCCTGGGCTCTGAATGGCAAAATATTACTGGGCATCTGAATGGCAAAATATTACTGGGCATCTGACTGGCAAAATATTACTGGGCATCTGAATGGCAAAATATTACTGGGCATCTGAATGGCAAAATATTACTGGGCACTGACTGGCAAAATATTACTGGGCATCTGACTGGTATAATATTACTGGGCACCTGACAGGCACAATATTACTGGGCACTGACTGGCATATTACTGGGCATCTGACTGGCATAATATTACTGGGCATCTGACTGGCATAATATTCCTGGGCTCTGACTGGCAAAATATTACTGGGCATCTGAATGGCAAAATATTACTGGGCATCTGACTGGCATAATATTACTGGGCTCTGAATGGCAAAATATTACTGGGCATCTGAATGGCAAAATATTACTGGGGACTGACTGGCAAAATATTACTGGGCATCTGACTGGTACAATATTACTGGGCATCTGACTGGTACAATATTACTGGGCATCTGACTGGTACAATATTCCTGGGCCTCTGACTGGTACAATATTACTGGGCATCTGACTGGCATAATATTCCTGGGCCTCTGACTGGTACAATATTACTGGGCCTCTGACTGGCATAATATTCCTGGGCATCTGACTGGTACAATATTACTGGGCATCTGACTGGCATAATATTACTGGGCATCAGACTGGTACATTATTCCTGGGCTCTGACTGGCACAATATTCCTGGGCTCTGACTGGCACAATATTCCTGGGCATCTGACTGGCATAATATTACTGGGCATCTGACTGGCATAATATTACTGGGCATCTTACTGGTACAATATTACTGGGCATCTGAATGGCATAATATTCCTGGGCATCTGACTGGCATAATATCACTGGGCATCTGACTGGCATAATATCCCTGGGCATCTGACTGGTATAATATTCTTGGGCTCTGACTAGCATAATATTCCTGGGCATCTGACTGGTACAATATTACTGGGCATCTGACTGGCATAATATTCCTGGGCATCTGACTGGTACATTATTCCTGGGCTCTGACTAGCATAATATTCCTGGGCATCTGACTGGTACAATATTACTGGGCATCTGACTGGCATAATATTCCTGGGCATCTGACTGGTACATTATTCCTGGGCTCTGACTGGCACAATATTCCTGGGCATCTGACTGGCATAATATTACTGGGCATCTGAATAGCACACTATTCCTGGGCTCTGACTGGCACAATATTCCTGGGCATCTGACTGGCATAAAATTACTGGGCATCTGAATGGCAAAATATTTCTGGGCATCTGACTGGCATAATATTACTGGGCATCTGACTGGCATAATATTACTGGGCATCTGAATGGCAAAATATTACTGGGCATCTGAATGGCAAAATATTACTGGGCACTGACTGGCAAAATATTACTGGGCACCTGACTGGCACAATATTACTGGGCACTGACTGGCAAAATATTACTGGGCACTGACTGGCAAAATATTACTGGGCATCTGACTGGTACAATATTCCTGGGCATCTGACTGGTACAATATTACTGGGCATCTGACTGGTACAATATTCCGGGCCTCTGACTGGTACAATATTACTGGGCATCTGACTGGCATAATATTCCTGGGCCTCTGACTGGTACAATATTACTGGGCATCTGACTGGCATAATATTCCTGGGCATCTGACTGGTACATTATTCCTGGGCTCTGACTGGCACAATATTCCTGGGCATCTGACTGGCATAATATTACTGGGCATCTGACTGGCATAATATTACTGGGCATCTGACTGGTACAATATTACTGGGCATCTGAATGGCATAATATTCCTGGGCATCTGACTGGCATAATATCACTGGGCATCTGACTGGCATAATATCCCTGGGCATCTGACTGGCATAATATTCTTGGGCTCTGACTAGCATAATATTCCTGGGCATCTGACTGGCACACTATTCCCATTGAAATAAGTAAGTTTGTTGATTTAACTTTACTTCATTTTAAATATTGTATTAGTTCCCGATTTGTTTCAAAATAAGATGTATGCAGTGTGCATAGGAATTTGTTCATAGTTTTTGTTTTTACTATAGTCCGGCCCTCCAACGGTCTGAGGGACAGTGAACTGGCCCCCTGTTTAAAAAGTTTGAGGACCCCTGCTCTAAACAAATGAATGGACATTGTCAAATGTGGTTATTAAATATAAATAAACAAAAGCTTTTATTTGTATCATTAGATGCTAATGTTCCCTTCTTGTCATTAGATTGTGTTAATTCTGCAGCATCAAATTATGGCATTAAGGGAGCAGTTAATTAGGAACCATACATCAGTGCACTGATGCCGGCTCACTCTATACTATGCATTTTTCATAACATGGAATTGATTGAAAAAGATTGTAAAGTCATTTTCTAGCATCCATGGAGAGATTATAACAACACATATAACCAGGCAGTGGAAGACACAATAATAATAACACAGGTCTTTTAACCCCTTCCCGACGTTAGGACGCACTATGCCGTCCTGACTTTAAGTGCCTTAAAGTCGTTAGGACGGCATAGTACGTCCTGTACTAAACAGCTCATCGCGGCTCCCCGCGATGAGCTGTTTTCAGATCCCGCTGCAGGCACTTACAGCGGGATCCCACCTGTCAGATGAGGCCACTTTGAGAGACAGGGAAAATGTAGCCGGTGCTCAAAGCGAGCACCGGCTACATTTTGCTAAATCGCGCTGTGCCTGAAACTTCCGGGTTTGGGCACGCCTCCGTGATGTCACACGTGGCGTCCGGAGGTCTCGCGATTTTTTGGCAGGGACCCACAGGGTCTATTAAGACCCTGATCGGGTCTCTGCCAGAGTGTTCCTGGCTACCGATCACCTTGTGATCGGTGGCCAGGAACAAATCGTGACGTTTTGGTGCTTGCGTCGTTTGGGACACAAGCACCATGCGTCACGAAGGGGTTAAACCATAAGTGTAACAAGGACCTCTATAATTCAAATTGAATATTAACAGAAAATGTCCAATGAATGTCCTTCCCTTAACCATTCCAGTTAACGAGCACTAGAAACAATTCAGTAAAATAATAATTAGGCTACAGTTTGTTACCATTTTAGCTGACAATTTCCCCTTAAGAATGGTAATGTTTTATTGAGAATATGGAGCCGTGAAGCACTGAGTTCAACAGAGAGAAAATACTATTGATATTTTAATAAAATCTTAAGGAAGCTTTTTTCCATCCATCTACAAGGTTGAGCCAAAAGTCCTTGTTGTGACAGACATGGAATAATAAATCTGCGCAGTGACATAATGATGTAAAAATGATCAGTCCATTCTCAGTCCATAGAAGACTTCAGGCCCTGCCCTATTGCTGACCACAGTATGGCTATGAAAGCAGGCATGGTGAAATATCTCTCTCTTTCATTCACTACTTTTTGCAGATCCTTAGCTTGGATTCTTCGCTCTACACCACAAAGGACACAGTAAATATTCCAGTGATCTCTTTTGAGATAATTAAAAATTAATTAGCGAGGGGGACTCATATTAACTGAGGCCTCACCTAGGGTTGCCACCTGGCCGGTATTTTACCGGCAGGCCGGTAAAAAATTGGCATCAGGCCAATGTTAAGTCTATGGAGACAGTACCAAGGCCGGTATTTTTTTGAAGAAAAGGTGGCAACCCTAGCCTCACCCCATCCAATACAAATGTGAAACCCTCAATAAAAGTGAGAGGAAGGCTTACTAGAATACCAAAACACCTCATAGGTATATGTGTGGATCCCACAATTTTCACAATATCATTATGTTCTCAAATTGAATGACTTGGGTTGAAGACCAGATACTAATCATACATGATGGTGGATTAAATTAAATGGTCATGGTTATTCAATTCACCCAAACAATGTATTCTACTATTATTAAACCTGTTTAGGTGGTCTACTGCAGCACTTGTCACACCCATACTGTGGGAGCTATTGGCTAAAAGGTGGGTTGAGGTGAGTTGCAGGAGAGTTGAGGTGAGATGAACATTTCATCTCACCATTTTAACTATATATTGTGCGGGTACCGATCTGGGGTGTTTCTAGCACTGAGCAAAATGCCCAGGATTGTCCCTGCACAATCTAAAGATAAACTGGTGAGATTAACTTTTCATCTCAACTCACCTGCAGCTCACCTTTCAGTGAATAGCCCCCCTCTGCTGTCATTTATTCAGGAACCAAAACATAAAGCATTCACTGTTCACTCATAAGGACATTCCTAAAATACTTGAGACTATGCAGATATATCAATGTACTCTTCCTGGCAAAACACATTATAAACCAATACATTTGACTGTTTGATATATATATTTTTTTTTCAATGAGCAAGGCATTGTGTGAAGATCTCCTCCAACTGCATTTTAAATAGAAACATTACACTACTAGTAAATCATGTTCTACTTATGTTAAAAACACTGTAACCCTCCAGCTTCATTACCGTAAGATTAGCCCACGGGACTAGCACTTTGTAACAGCTGTCACTGTTATGTAACAACGGGCTTTTGAAACATTTTGTATCCTCCAGCAGTAAAAACAAAACTGTCTTCTGTGAAGCACATTCGTTCTCCCGGAATTTGGTTGTGAAAGAGGAATCATCCAAAACAAATGTCATCTTACACTGGTAAAATGAGCTCAGGAAAAGTAACTCAAATACAAATTTTACATGATGTGAAAGAACATCTTGTAACATTTACAACATTCTCAAAATATTCTGTACTTTTGTAGATTTAAGAAATTATTATGAAACAATCCCCCCCCTCCCCCCCTATGTTTTCAATCCTAAACAAAAGTTTACTGACCTAGAACAGCGCTTAAACCTGTCCTCAAGGAAGCTCAGCGATCCAGGATTTAGGGATTACCCAATTGTGTTTAAATAAGAATATGTATAATACCTGGTAGGGTTCCCTAACGCTTAGGAAAGCACACCTGGCGTTATTACGGTTGACTAACACTTAGGGAACCACACCAGGTGTTATTAGGGTTGACTAACACTTATGGAACCACACCAGGTGTTATTAGGGTTGACTAACACTTAGGGAACCACACCAGGCGTTATTAGGGTTGACTAACACTTAGGGAACCACACCAGGTGTTATTAGGGTTGACTAACACTTAGGGAACCACACCAGGTGTTATAAGGGTTGCCTAACACTTAGGGAACCACACCAGGTGTTATTAGGGTTGCCTAACACTTAGGGAACCCCACCAGGCGTTATACATATTCTTATTTAAACACAACTGGGCAGGTTTAAGAAGCAATGATCTAGAACACAGATAAACTCAACTTTCAGAGCAGTGATGTACATCTCGGACCATAGAGACAATTTTTTTTTTCAATTTGTAATGCTTTATTAATAGCAGGATAGTATATACAATAATAGAAATGATCAACATTTCGATGACATGTACAGAATAAGGCAGCAGAACATAGTTGGCTCGATCAGGTACAATGATAAACCATTCCGATGTAGTGGAATATTTAATAAAAAACAGCAATAATAAAAATAGTGCTAACCATAGATACTAGTATACTACAAAAATCCCCCAAAATAATAATGAATTCAATTGTTAATAAATTAAAATATTCACTTCCTTGAATTTGTGCTAGTGGGAGTGGCCTGTCACTGACAGATATAATGCCCCCATTGGACAGTCAACACTAGTTAAGGTATGCTCATCCATTATCTGCTTTCAAGTAGGTCCTGAGGATGTTGCTATTACCCAGTTAAAGGTATCTGTTTTATCTGCCTTGGAAGAATGAAATGCTGAACCCCCTTTGTGTTAAATTGAACCCAAGGGTGGAACAGATTTTACAGATGGGGCATTATCCCCAGTGTGTTTTTTAAATCCAACTGGGAGTAGAGGCCCATGTCCTCCACAGCTACTGCTAGTTTAGGTTGCGATTGCCCAGGGGAGTACTGCCCAGGGCCACAACTGCTGCCCGGACTGTTCTCAGATCTCTCTTAATGGGCTGGGACGACACCACTTTTCCCTTTTAAATGCACCCGTCCTATCAATTTGTCTTGATTGTTCACCAGTCTATGTACCTTATCTGTCAATATATCTGTCTTGTCTGTCTATTTCTGTCCCTGATGATAATGGGTGGGCTGACAAACTTACGCCATGGGCTACTAAATAGATTTTGCCCTGTCCATGAGCCAAAAGTTTCTTACGCGTCCACACACCAGTGACGGTGAAAGCAACTCTGTCAAATGGCAGACCCTGACCTTTGCCTTAGCAAAAGAATAAGGGCCAATGGGGTCTATTCAATGACCTATTCAATGACCTATTCAATGAGTTAATTTATCTCATGTCATTGAATCCCATAGGCTGCAATAGAAAAATTTGAGATAAAACCAGGAATAAGCGATATTTTGAATAATTGGATTGGGCCCAATATCATGAAAACAGCGTACAATAGGTCAACTTTAAAAGAAAACAAAAAAGTGGCTTTTTAAAAAAATGGTTTTAGGTTTAGCTCCTCTTTAATGGAACATTAAACCTTGTTTAACCCTTGCTTCCTTCAACGTCAGCACACGCACGTCAGGACACGCACAGCCAATCAGAGTTGGGTCTCGCCCGCTCTGACCGCCGAATGCGAGGTTCTTTCACTGCATAGCGAGTTAAGGTCCCCCCTGCTGATCCCATACAAAAACGAGGTGCTATATCTGCACTTCCCTATGGAAGCATGGCAGCTGTCAGTCAGAGGATAAACTATCAAAAGAACACGCCAGTTTATCCTCACACTAGGGACAGCGGACATTTCCCTTGTACGTCTATTTTAGAAGCACAAGTGAAAAATAACATTTAGCGTCCCTTTAATGGAGCCCAGTAAATAGAACTGTGTGATTCTGAACTTGTATCTCCAAGAGACAGTTTGTCCATAAACAACAGATTGCCCTTTTAAGTGTTTTTATCTCTACGGAATTCACGCTCTTCTTAATGTTTGAGCAAATGCTGTTGTTTTTTTTTTTATAGGTATTTGACAACTGTCTGAAGTGGGTTCAGCGAGGCATGATTTAGGAGGCAGTCAAACAAGAACGTAAAGCAATGTTTTTCTCACGTGGAGGCTTGTAAGGGAAACAATGTACACATATGTAAAACATTTTCACATGTCTTAGTGTACACCTAATACTTACTGCTTTTATACAAGAGCATCCTTTTAATGTTGTCTAAAGTTCCAATTTGAATACTATAATATCTTCGAGTTGAGTGCTCATTTTTCTAGGCAACCTGTACATTATTGGTCATATTGGTCCAGAATTGAGAGTCCCAGCAACAATGCACCCGCTATGCATTTTTAGGAAAGAAAAGTTGCAACATCAAAATACTTGGACTGTACATAATATTTTTCTTTTATTATCGTTTTCAGGCTTAAGTAGAATTTCATTTATTTTCATTACAAATTAGTTGATTAGGTCGATTAACCTCTTATACCCTGCCAAGAAACATTATTCAAAGGGATGTGCAGGCAATGGAGAAATTACTAAATCGAAGGTATCTGTACTTTGAGCACTGATAAAAATACTGTGAGGAAGCTATTTTCACTCAAAAATATTAATGAGATGATGTCATATTCAATAAACTGTGGCCACACATATTAACCTGTGGCGTGAATATGGTGCACAGCCCCCCAGTGTGTTGGATGGTACTGCCCACAAACTGGTTAAATGGCTTTAAGTACTTAATCCTGGAAGGGGAAGTGATGTGACTTTGTCCCCTGACAACCAGCTAAACAGCTCAGTGCTTGTGAGAAAAAGGACAGGACACGGATTTCAGATCAGTTTTTTGACATGCTGAATATATTGGATGTTATCTACTGCTTGATCTATTGGAGCTTTTCCTTCACTATTTATTTGGCAGTGAGTGGTTTATGACATACTATTAGGTTTCAGAAGGGGGGAGCTGTGTTTCATGAGATGCTAATATTTACAGGAATTCACTTGTATTTTTTTTATTGTTTTAATCCATGGTGCATAGCCTGCTTTGTCAGTTCTATCATTCTGGGGTTGTGTCATGTGGCCTAAGCAGAGTTTCCTGAATGGGGAACCACAGCTCCTCAAAGTATGAACTGGAACAGACCCACCCACAACTTATGCATTAACATGTTATGTTTCATTGTAATTTTTAATGGGAAGCTGAATGTGCTGGTGGTGTGCAAAGTGGCATTTGTACCTTGTGCTGCCCCCTTGGAGAATTAAAATGATTGACAAGCTATAGATTTACTCATAGTACAGGGTACACCTGTGATGCTGCCCAGACCAACACCTTATGTCCACTATTGTGCATTCCATAGGCTGCACTGTTTTGCCTCCATTACCCACCGCCCAATCAAAAAAAATGATGCTTAAAAGCAGAGTGAAGTCTCTGCGGGTGCACTTGAGCAAATCAATTTATTCCTCAACCTGGTAGCATTCCTTGCCAGCACATAGCAGTGGGAAATCAACATCCTAACCAAACCCTGGATGTATCCTCCCATAAATATGGCCGATCACATGCTGATTTCTGCATAATGTATGTATGGCTCTTCTTTTACTTCTTGCACTTTACTACCTATGCATATCTAAATTTATATTTATTACAACAGATAGCTAGTTGATTTTGCAATGTTCCAATGATGACAGAGTCCTTTTAACTACAATAGTCGTATCATCAAGACTTATTTGATCACTGACTGAATAAGTCAGCCAGCAACCTCTCCAACTCAGTCTGTTTTAAAACCTCTGGAGGACAAAAGGCATACATAAAATCTTGCTCTTGGATTTTAAACAGAGAGATCTCTAGATTAACATGTATAGCTTGGAGGAAAGTTGTAACAGGGGGGATATCATAGAAACATTTAAATACATAAAGGGAATCAACAAAGCAAAGGAAGAGAGTATATTTAAAATAAGAAAAACTACGAGAACTAGAGGACATAGTCTTAAATTAGAGGGGCAACGATTTAAAAGTAATACCAGGAAGTATTACTTTACTGAGAGGGTAGTTGATGGATGGAATAGCCTTCCAGCGGAAGTGGTAGAGATAAACACAGTCAAGGAATTTAAGCATGCGTGGGATAGGCACAAGGCTATCCTAGATATAAGATAGGGAACTGGGGACTAATAAAAGTATTTAGAAAATTGGGCAGACTAGATGGACCGAATGGTTCTTATCTGCCGACACATTCTATGTTTCTATGTTTCTATCTACATAGAATCAAATAAGTCCATTAAATGATGTTTTATTTATGGTTTTATTAAATCTGTTATATCGCTGAAAACTGTTTTGTGATAATTTAGACTCAGTGCTTTATTCATAAAAGATGTAATTGTAGGGTCGTTTGCAATTCCCTTGTCAATTCCATTTTTCCTAACTAAGGCTGTTAGACTGTGTTACAAACAGTCAACCCATACACAGCCATGTATTTATATTTGTAAAATCTTCCTCTTATTTCTTATAACAATTGCACTGTGAGCAAGTAAAGAGTTTTTACAAGTCTTGAGACTATACATTTGTCTATGTATATTTTTTTCAGCATCTTGTTAACAGATGTTAATTAATGCTGAACATATTGTATGCGTTAAAAAATTGCAGATTTTAACAGCAGATGAGACTCAGTGCTTAACCTCTACCTAAAAGCATAACAGCTAGCACACGATTTAAACATAAACATAACTATAGATTAACGGACCTTTACATGTTTCTCTTGCTTATATATATATATGTGTGTGTGTGTGTGTGTGTGTGTGTGTGTGCACATATACAGTTTTGCATTTATAATATGTATCTATTATATTGTCATTAAACTATCATATTACCTTACTGATGTAGTAACCGGGAGCTGTGTTTTTATATTTGTGTATATTTAGCTCCGTTTAGGAATGGTTGAACCTGTCAGTGTCAATGAGTAATCAGGTCATGTTACATTGTCTCTTTTTATCTCATGCCTCTCTCTAGGACAGAGGTCATGTATGCTGAATTGTGCTTCTTCATTAGGCTTTTTGCAGTACCTGAAAAACATGTGTTGTAAAATTTTTTATTTAAAAAAGGTGTTTAAACAGGAAGAGCTAAACCTGCCAGGAATCGAATCTGCAACCCTTAATATTATGCAGATGCTAAATTTCAGAAGCTATCTCGCCCTCTAATGTTAAAAAGTCAATAATAGGTTACTGGGAAGGAATCAATGAGCTAACATTCAGCTCTGTAGAGGAAAGGCAGCATTGACACCACTTAGCATAAGATGTATATGACCACGAACATGTTTTTAAATAATTGCTTACACAGACGAAGAGTTCAGTCTTCTACTGATGTAGAGCTTAAAGGAAGACTGAAACGAGCTACAAACCTGCAAACACTGACTAATCAGAGGTCACAAGTCTTCTTCTCTCCTGTGAGGACCAGGAGACGACAGAGCAGTTGGCAGAGCTAAGACAGTGGAAAAGGGGCCAAATCAAGATGTAAGAGGGAAGTTAATAAGTGGGTGGAGGTAATGAGGACACTGACTGAGAAGACTGAGAAGTGGTCAATATTGTAACATCTAAGACAAAATCAAAGACTGTCCATTTCCAGTTTGTGGGGGATGCTATTAGCAATGTAACATCTCTAGGTATGAGGTTTGTGAGAGGAAGCATGAGAAAGCATCATACAAACATAGAATGTGTCGGCAGATAAGAACCATTCGGTCCATCTAGTCTGCCCAATTTTCTAAATACCTTTATTAGTCCCCAGTTCCCTATCTTATAACTAGGATAGCCTTGTGCCTATCTCACGCATGCTTAAACTCCTTCACTGTGTTTACCTCTACCACTTCCACTGGAAGGCTATTCCATACATCCACTACCCTCTCAGTAAATTAATACTTCCTGATATTACTTTTAAATCTTTGCCCCTCTAATTTAAGAATATGACCTCAGTTGTGGTATTCTTTCTTATTTTTCAGATCTTGCTGTTCATCTGATTACCCAGCTGGCTCTCTGTTGTCTGGATCAAGAGAAACTTGGATTATGGCCATACTGGTTTATTCTAAGGAACAGTATACGTTAAACATATGAAAAAGCAATGGGCTTCTGTGTATTCTGCTTGGAGCAGGACATTTTAACCAGTCTTCAGAGGGACATTATCCTAAAAGGGGTTCAGGCTTTCTTTAATCAATTGCAATTTACTTAATGCATTTAAACAAATTAAATATGTTTATTACTGCACAGTTTATTAAAGGGAGTATGCCAACCGAAACACTGTTTATGCTGTGAATGTGGAGAATTCAAAATTAATCCATGCATTGTGTCACTAGAATTGCATGCTCATACAGGAAAAAAGAGGCACGTGTTTTAAATGTGCCTATGGCGCTTCCTGCTTATGACATCACACGTGGCTTGATATGCAAAAGGGCCACTAATCACTTAAGACTTAACTACCTTTTTTAGTGGACACTGATGATCAAGAATTGTAAATATGTGATCATTTGTTCTGATTTTAATGTGCTTTTATCAGTGCCTAGGCCTAGCAGTCCCCTCACCAGGTGTACAGGTGTACACCTCCAGTTCTTCATCTACAGATAGTGGTGGAGTTAGGTAATATCTATTTAAGTTAATAGCAAACCACTGAAGTAAGTGTGAGGTAAAGGTGATAGTAAAACCCTTCCATCTGAAATTCCATGGGTAGCAGAGGCATTATCAAACACAAATATACACACCACACAATATGGAAGGCCGGCTTTTCCCACTGAAGTCACAGTGCTCCCACCACTGCAGGGGATTCTGGGTAGGCATATGCAAATCAGGTCAAATTGTAGTGATTTATACAGTATGGTTCAGAAGGTACAAATAACAAGTTTGCTTAAATGACACAAATTTAGTGCTTAACCATTCTGATGTAATGAGCATGGAGCTCAGTAAAACACAAGAGCTCCTCGTATGCTGTCTGTGATTCCCGAGAAACACTTTCTGACCCACTCCTACTGCAACAAGTAAAGCTTAAAGACCCATTAACAGAATGGGAACAAAAAGTGCAGCGACAGGCAGCAATCTGCTTTTATCAGCAGCCAACAAGTACCAATTTCAAGTGAGCATTGACCGACTTAATGTATGCTGTAATTATATTATTCATGAATCGCTGCTCTAGCTGGAATATTGTTTATATGAGAGAATCCCTGCTCACAGAAACAAATCAGAAGGAATTAGACCGCAACTGAGATCCTAAAGTATCACTAGAGATAACAGCGATATCCGTCTGAAAGTACCAGAATAGAACATGATCAGTTGCCTCAAAAATATACCTTTTGAGAATTATCACAAGGCAGACATTGTGCAGTGGAAATACTTTATTAGAAAAACGTATAGGGTCATGTTGCTGGCTTTCTTCCTGAACCAACAGCCACACCTACATTTTAGGCATTGCTAGGGTTGCCACCCAGCCGGTATTTTACCGGCAGACCGGTAAAAAACAATGGCTTGCTACCTATGTTAAGTCTATGGAGGCACGAGCAAGGCCGGAATTTTTGTGTAAAAGGTGGCAACTTTTTCATGTATTTACACAGTTGCATAATTTGTTTGACAAAAGACATGTAGTCCAAGATCAACCCTTTCCACTTATATATATATATGATGATATTTCTACATATGGCTATGTTTGTATGCATGCATGTAAATAAATATGAAACAAAATAAACAGCACACACTGCAGAGTGTGATGGCATCTATAATTTAAACACATTTTTAAATTAATTAATATCCCCTTCATTTCACAATGGCATTATATCACCTAAATATCACATACATATTGCTCATGGCCACACAATCTCAATCAATATATATTGATTAATATAAGTGCATATGTATAATATATATGTATATACACACAAAGGAAAAATTATGCATTACTACATTTTTTAGATGTTAGTGTTCTTTTAATAAATGGCTAATTGCATTATGGTCATTAATATCTTTTCATAGATCCCTATTTAGAAAACAGTAACTACACACTCGTCTTCCTGTATTTAAGTGGCCTCGTTTCATTGTGCTCAATATCACTGCCAGATTACACAACCTTTGGGTCAGATAATACAATTGAAAGTCTTAAAGTGCAAGCCCACCCATGGATGACACATAATCATCCTATAACATTCTGACTGACCTGTGAAATTGCAATTCAAGATAAAATGACAGTGGCAGGAAGCGGAGGTCCAATGGAACTCTGATGGTGCAAAAAATCAGAGGTGAGAGGCGGAGGTCAGAAGATGTCCTGGCTGGCTGCCATTAGTATATTCAACTGAGTTGAATATAAAGTGTTTGTTGTTAGGGAACAAATTCTTTTGCGAAATGTCAGCAAAAATAGGTGTGCTGAGTTCAGTGAGTACTTTATTCATGCATAGGCACACATGGACCAGCAACTGACCATGATGACGAGCAAGAATGGTTCCCTGCCTATGATGATGTATAGGCAGCTAGTCACTTAGGTGCGGTATTTGCGGAGCAGTATATACCATAGGAGTATGAGGCTAGAGCTGAACACCACAACCGATTATTGCAATACAAGCACGCTAAATTGAAAATCCAGCGTGCATTCTTCTGGCGTACCACTGCAATTGTGTGTCTAACATACCTTCATCGACAAAGGTGGCTGTAAGTCAGCTTGGTGAGGGGGATACTGACATGACATGATGGTTGCCCAATATATCACCCTCCTCTTCATTAGATGCTGATGAGTCACACTGTTGCTCTGCTGACAAACGCTGCACCCCTCTTACTGCCCCCTTCCTGCCCTAGGCAGGAAAAAAATGTCCCAAACCAAACGCCTCCAATTCAGACCAGAATGCAGGCATTTTAGGGGATTTGTGAAATCGGCTAAAGTTCCCAACCCAAATCCATTTCGGGACAAAACTGCGTATACTGACCCTCAAACGGCGTTGCATGATTACATTAGATGCTACCAAAAAAGAATTAACGATCATCTTACAGTGTGAAAAAGTTGATATTATCCCTCACTGCCTTCTAGCCATGCCAGGTTTTTTGTATTAGCTTTGCACCGAGCCCCTACCTCTGTTTTGTTTAACCAAGTTGCTTCTAGGTTCGCCTCTCATGGATGTCAAACACAGTGAAGGAGTTTAAGCATGCGTGGGATAGGCACAAGGCTATCCTAAATATAAGATAGGGAACTGGGGACTAATACAAGTATTTAGAAAATTGGTCAGATTAGATTGACAGAATGGTTCTTTTCTGCCGACTAGGGTTGCCACCCGGCCGGTATTTTTTTGGCTTGAGGCCAATGTTAAGTCTATGGAGGCAGTAGCATGGCCGGTATTTTTTTGGCTTGAGGCCAATGTTAAGTCTATGGAGGCAGTAGCATGGCCGGTATTTTTTTGGCTTGAGGCCAATGTTAAGTCTATGGAGGTAGTAGCATGGCCGGTATTTTTTTGGCTTGAGGCCAATGTTAAGTCTATGGAGGCAGTAGCATGGCCTGTATTTTTTGGGCTTGAGGTCAATGTTAAGTCTATGGAGGCAGTAGCATGGCCGGTATTTTTTTGGCTTGAGGCCAATGTTAAGTCTATGGAGGCAGTCGCATGGCCGGTATTTTTTTGGCTTGAGGCCAATGTTAAGTTTATGGAGGCAATAGCATGGCCAGTATTTTTTTGTATAGAAGTTGGCAACCCTACTGCCGACACATTCTATGTTTCTATGTAAGGTTAACATAAGAGTCACAGAGGCCTATCCTGCTTGTGTGTGGTGTGCTAGTAAATGGGTGCCAAGCACTCTTATAAGCCTCAGTTGGTATATTTATTTAGCTGGAGGACAAGTCTAAAAGATGTAGTATATAGAAGAGAGTCATTCTCAGAAGACATTGTACTGCCAAGCCAGGTATAGCTAAAGAACAGATGTCTGTGTCTAAGGAATCTTAATAACTGAACTCAGGGGGTTTAAGACTGCTACTCTCCAGGGAAGTCTCTTTCCCTCTCTCTCACATCAAAGGGAGGGGAATAGGGAAGTCAACATTAGCCAGAATGGCTGATGTACCGTGGCCTACATTTATACTAATTAACAACTAGCAGCCTAAACTAGATGCAAACTGGTTAAAATTAGTAATGACTGTAGAGTAGGGTGGAGGGAGGAAGAATGAAAGTGTGCAGTGAAACATACCAATCCAGCCAACTCAGGGATAATGGCAACATTAACCCCTTACATTACTAAGGAGCCACATCTTTATTAGATGTAAGCTGGACAAAATGGCACTCACCCAGAGCAGCACTCTGACACAGCCATAAACCATCAAAAGTAGTCACAAGCCGCAAAAGCTGTGTATTCATTTTCTGCAAGTTGAAGAGAGAAATGATGGACAGCACAGTTCATTCAAACACAATTTATTTGAGATCATAATATGGTTCTGAGGCAATTTCTATGCAAATGTATTGTCTTCACCACCCATTTCCTGCCATTATATTTCACACTTGTACTTTGGTTGTAAAAACAAAACCTGCATGAATAGCATTAGATTTTATTGGTTTCTATAAAAAGGAATCAAGTTATTATGGGTAAAGCAGGGCAATCCTGCTTTATCTATAGTATCCTGAATGTGAGTGAGTCATGCCCAACATGTAATTACTAATCAGGGGTGTCTATCTGAGACTTTTTATCTGCTGATGACCTACATCTCCCATAATACACTTCAATCCAAGAAAGAGAGCATGGGACATGTATTAGATGCCCACAGTTGGACAGACTTGTACTAGATAATTAGGCGAATGCTTAAGGGGCTAATTACTAAAAGTGACCTAATACATGAACTCTATGAGAACTCATAGTTGCCAAACATCGGCCATGTTTCCAGGGACACAAATTTGTTCCACATGCTGCAGAAAGAGCATGCAAAGTGCAGCCCGGCAGTATGTAGGATGGATATACACACAGACACAATTTCAATTAATTAATCATGGTAGGTCCTAGGAGATCTCCACCATGATTAATTAATTGGATTCTTTCTGTGTGTATATCCACCCTACATGCTGCTGGGCTACACTTTGCATGCTCTTTCTGCAGCATGTGGAACAAATATGTGTCCCTGGAAACATGGCCGATGTTGGCAACAATGAGAACTGCAAATGTCAGACATGAATAGCTGAGTTGGAAACATTCTCACATTTGCCTTTCTATCCAGCTCAGCTACTGATGTTTGATTTATTTTGCAGTTCACTTGTCAGTTAATGTTTAGTGCATAGCCCCTAGTCTTCCAGGACCTTTGGCAGAGACAAGGCACATTCACTTAAGAAATAAGTGGTTAAGTAATGAGTTCTAGTGTCTGTTCTTTAAGGTATAATATTAACTATTATTCCCTTTAGTGACCATTAGTGATGTCGCGAACCTAAAATTTCCCGTTCGCGAACAGCGAACGCGGATTTTCGCAAATGTTCGCGAACGGGCAGACACCGCGAACCGCCATAGACTTCAATGGGCAAGCGAATTTAAAAACCCACAGGGACTCTTTCTGGCCACAATAGTGATGGAAAAGTTGTTTCAAGGGGACTAACACCTGGGCTGTGGCATGCCAGAGGGGGATCCATGGCAAAATTTGTAATGAATGTAATAGTAGTACTATTGGCTTTCACTACACGGAGACAGAGTCTCCATTCATAAATTTATGAATGGAGACTCTGTCTCCGTGTAGTGAAAGCCAATTGTACTACTATTACATTCATTACAAATGCCGAAAGTCTATAAACCGAACGACCTTCGGTTTATAGACTTTCGGCTTATGGAATACATGTAATCCTATTGCTATTCTATAAACCGAACGTTCGGTTTATAGACTTTCGGCATTTGTAATAGTACTATTGGCTTTCACTACACGGAGACAGAGTCTCCATTCATAAATTTATGAATGGAGACTCTGTCTCCGTGTAGTGAAAGCCAATAGTAAACGTTCGGTTCAGGGTACAGGGTACAGGGTCAGGTCAAAATTTAGTCAATGATAAAGTATAGGGGGCGGATCGAACATCGCAAATGTTCGCCCGCCGCGGCGAACACGAACATGCGATGTTCGCCGGGAACTATTCGCCGGCGAATAGTTCGTGACATCTCTAGTGACCATACTTTTAGGAAATCATAATAACTGCTAAATACTTTCTTATAGTTGTCCTGTGTATTGACATAGCCAATGTTTACATGTTTTTCAGGTTTGCTTTGGCCTGAAATAAGCATATTGCTTTATCCTAACCATTTTCTCCTACAGTGACCTTTTAACCCTAGCACTAGCACTAAACCCAACCTAACTCTACCCTTAACCCTAATACCAACCCATAGCTGCATGCTATATTAGAAAAAAATACTTTTGTAACAGCACTTGCCACAGTGGCCCACATAAATTACTGCATTGCCCAACAGTACTTGGTATATTGCCCCACAGCACTTGGCACATCAACCCACATCAATTTCCACATTGCTTGAAAAATACTTGGCACAGAGTCATTGAACCTGCCACAGGATTAACTTGCCCAATAGGATGTGCAACAGAGACATTTTGCCACTTAACATGTGCAACAGAGTCACCTCTACTCTTTAAGACATACTACAGTTACAGTGCCCCTTTAGACATACCACAGTTACATTGCCCCTTTAGACATACCACAGTTACATTGCCCCTTTAGACATACCACAGTTACATTGCCCCTTTAGACATACCACATTTCCATTGCCCCTTAAGACATGCCACCGTTACATTGCCCCTTTATACATACCAAAGTTACATTGCCCCTTTATACATACCAAAGTTAAATTGCCCCTTAAGACATGCCACAGTTACATTGTCCCTTAAGACATGCCACAGTTACATTGCCCCTTTATACATACCACAGTTACATTGCCCCTTAAGACATGTCACAGTTACATTGCTCCTTAAGACATGCCACAGTTACACTGCCCTTGTGGAGATACATGTCACTAAGTCACCTTGCTATGCCAGTCCTTTGGCACCTTAAAATATGCCACATAGTCACTTAGCCCCTGAAAATATGCCACAGAGTCACTTTCTCCTTTAAAATGTGTCACAGAGTTAATTTGCCCCTGAAAATGTACCTAAGAGACACTTTTCCCACAGAACCTGCCACAGTGTCTCCCTCCCCTCTTCCCTTCCCTATTACTCATGTTATGATAAATGCGTTTTTATGTAATATTTTATATTATTTTATATTATATATACCTATATGTCACGGTTATTCTGGGTTTGTGGCTGTTTAGTCTTCAGCCTCTAGTGGGCGCTATTGTAGTGTACCCTTTCTAGTCCTGTTGCCAGCTGCCTCGTTATCCTCAGCCCTTCCCTATTTAAACCTGCAGCTTATGGCAATCAGTGCCTTTGCATTGCTTTGGTTGCAGCCTGTGATAGTTCCTTGTGTCTAGATCTAGCGTTAGTTTATTGATTATCGATTTCCCTGTTCTGACTCCTGCTTGATTTTGACTCCGCTGTTTTCTGCCTGCCTCGACCATTTTGCCTGTCTAGTGACCTTGCCTTCTGTATTCCTACGTTGTACCTTGTTCCTGTTTCGTGTATGACCCGGCCTGCTGACTATTCTTCTCGTCCAGTACTCCCTGTGTATCTCTGCTTCAGTGTGCGGTTGCAGTCAGTGTACAAGTCCTGGGTGGTCATTTACCTGAGGCTCAACCATAGGGTATAATAATACCATTCAGGTGAATAACACTGTTCTGTTTCCAAACCTGTTGCAGTAGCTACCAGTCCTGTCTCAGTTTGGTCATAGCTACCAGTCCTGTCTTTGTTCAGGTCTCTGCTACTTGTCCTATCTCAGTCCCGGTCACAGCTACCAGTCCTTCCCAGTTATGCATCGTGGGGTGCAGACAGACCCCACATCCTGCCCTGCAACGAGGCTCCTCCCTGGCCTGTTATCCCAGGTTGTGACACTATATTAATGATGTGTTTGTATTTGTGTTTATTTTATTATTATGATATTATTGTATATAATTTATTACATTAGAAAATATTTGATTATATTATGTTATGTATATTATTATAACATACATATGTTTACTAATTTTTGATTTTTAATAATTTATTTAATTAACCCCTTAGTGACAAGACATTTTCACCTTGACTTTCCCTTGGTGACAATGGCTGTTTTGACATTTCTAGGGTGTTTGTGTTTAGCTGTAATTTTTTTCTTTCTCACATACAGTACCCACACAAATTATATGTTGTTTTTATCGTCATAAGAAGGGCTTTTTTAGATACCATTATGTTCATCATATCTTATAATTTACTACAAAAAAAATCATAAAATATGATGAAAAATTTAAAAAAAAAACACTTTTTCTAACTTTGATCTAAAATATAATTTACACAAATAAAATCATTAAAAAAGACCCCGTCTAAATAGTTTCTAAATGTTGTCCCGAGTTCAAAAATATGCATGTTTCCATATTTTTCGGTATTTTTTTGCGAGTTATGGGTGTTAGTGTTTTTTGGTTTTTTCCTATACTGATCTTTTGACCCCAACCCGAACCCAAAATTTAACCCTAACACTAAATTTAACCCCAACTCTAATCCTTATTATATCCCTTAATATTTTTTAACTTTAATTTAATTTTAACCCTATCCCTTATGCTAAAAAATATTTAATTTTAACCCTATAGGCTAATATAGCTAAATAACCTGTTTTTATTTAATTAAATATGTATTTTAATTATTTTCCATTGCAATGCTACTAAACTACCACTAGGGGTAGTCAAGTAGCATATTCAGAGCGACGGAAGTGAAGTTACTTTCACTTCCGAAGCTCAGACCGGCAGAGGACTTAGCCATATTGACGGAGCAGCATGCTCCGTCAATATGGCTCCCCACGATCGCTCCGTGGGGCGATCGTGGGGGTCCCAAAATAGAAATATCGGTGCTGGCTATTGCCTCAATGTCGAGGCAATAGACCAGCACTGTTAAAGCGGTTTTCGCGATCGTTGATGTGGCAGGCACGTCCTTTGTCATTAAGGGAGATTCTCCCAGGACGTGACTGGCACGTCCTTTGTCGTCAAGGGGTTAATATGTATTTTTTTTTAAATTGTATTTTCAAGGGTAATTATAGGACGTCCGAGGCTACCTTTTCGCCTCACAAAATAGCTGAATAGGTAGCCTCGAACACCCCATAAGACAAAATGACCTGCATTTTGGGCCAATTCTGGATCGTTTTGATGAACCTTGAATGGCTAGATATAAGCAACATTTTGAGATGCCTGTGTGTCAGCACAATCACACACGCAGGGAGATTAAAGGAACTCTATCATGTGCGTGACAATACAAAATATCAAATAAGACAATACACAATATCAAAAATAGTCTACACATTATGTGAACAGAATTGGAAGTAAATGCATCAATTAGGTCAAAAGTGTTTGAAATGTGTCTGTCGAGTCTCCTGTTTATGACATCACCTGTAGCAGGATATGCAAATGAATAGCTTTTCAATGGAAATGTGTAATTTGCATATAAAGCCACATGTGATGTCATACATAAAGGACACCACAGGGACACCACTCAAAACACATGTTTTTTAAAATATCTTTATTTGCAATTTTGCTAACTCAATGTATAGATCATTTTTTTTATTCTCTACATTCACAGTATAAATCCTAAAGCTGACAGAATCCTTAATTAATAATAATTACCGAAAATGGCTCAGATGATGAGTGTAAAATAGTAAAAAAAATGATTATTCATATGACATATGTTTATCACTTTATTTAAAGATTAAGCATACTATAGAGTGGAACCAATTTACTATAACTCACAGTTTTTACTCTGGAAGTTAAGAGAAAAATGAAACAAAACGTTAAAAAATATATATAACAAATATGGTTTAATGGGATCAAACTTTTCACTTATTTTCTAAAAGAGCCAGTGTCCATTATAAGACACACTATAAGAGGAAACATTTCATTCTATTCAAAAATTGTAAAGAGCTTATGAAATGTAGTATTATATAACGTAAAGTATTGTGCCCTTACTGACACTGAACAATATCTGAATTCAGAAGGGCATTATACTTGCTTAATGCATGTGGCATTCAGGATACAAGAGAACATTCACGAACCTCCATGTGGGGCTTGACCTGCATGGACAATTAATTCTGAGGAACCAGGAAACATCTCAGTTCTATGACGCAATTCATGGCTTCATTTGACCTCTAACCTCATAACTCAAGGCAAATACATATGATAGAGAGTAAATCCAGACCCCTCACACCAAAATGTAAATTATTCCAATTTCTCAAAACCATCTTGAAAAATATATATATCCTACTAGATGCATTGCACTGTTACCTTAAATCAAACACACACCCCCAAAAAAAACAGTTTTGTATATTTTGGAAAATACATGTTATTTTACCTTCAAGTCTAAACTTTTACTAAGTTAAAACTTGGATCCATGTTTTATTACATCTTTCCTGCTTTTTATGAAAACAAATTCTAAGGGAGTGTCCCCTGCGACCCTGGTAGTCACCATGTTATTTTTAGCATTCACATTAATGGAAAGTCTTATATAAACCTTTCATTTGATGCAACCCTGGCAGTACAGAAATGCACTCTGTCTCAAGCTCCAAACATTTAGTCTCCTTTACTTTACAAACACTGTTGGGGGCAATTCACTAAAGCTGAACATATATAGAGAGAGAGGTGAATCCCAAAAAACACCAAACAAGAAACCTTAACCCCTTTCATGACCAGACTTTTTAAATTTGTTTTAGTCGTTTAGGACAACGGCTGTTTTTACAGTTCTGCTGTGTTTGTGTTTAGCTGTCATTCTCTTCTTTCTTTCTCCTTTCCTGTACTCACACAAATTATGTATGGTTATTTTCAGGATAAGAAGGGCTTTCTTTAGATACCATTATTTTATCATATTATATTATAATAACATATGTATAATAAATAAATAAAAAAAACACCTTTTTAAACTTTTTTTTTACTCATCTACAAAAGCTAATGAAAAAACCTGCAAAATAGATAAAAAATTTGTCTTGACTTTTTTTTTTTTTTTTTACTTATAATACAATGGGATAGATACAATACTCCCTGTTATTGAAAAAAAAGTGTTATTTTTTAATTTAATGCCCGCCGCTAACAAAGTTAATGCGTGCGTTGATGATATTACTGTTAAAAAAAGTTACATCACCCACTAAAAAAACACAATGCTTTTATAGAGGTTTAGTGGAGCCGGTAAAAAAAAAAACAGCATTAAAATTTGAGGCATTTTTTTAAAGTAGATAACTCAGGGTATTTCAAATGGTGGGAGTTAAACTCTCTCCATGTATTCATTCCACTACTAGCCTTTGCCAAGGTGTGTGGTAGAGATTTTTGTACTTCAGGTATGACTTGACAGATTGTATGTGTGTTCAGAAACATCTCCTGTGCAGAGCCACGCAGCTGTGGGTGCGTGGGGTGTACCACACTCAGGCGACTCTGAAGTTTTTTTTCCAAACCACAGGTGATGACTAGAGTTGAGCGGACACCTAGATGTTCGGCCACTAAAATGCCTCTAAAAAAGTCCTGGAAAGGGCTAGAGGGCTGCAAAATGAAGTAAAATGTGGGTGAGTGTCCCCATTCATACGAATAGGTCAATTGACCTATTCGTATGAATGGGGACTCTATTTCGGTTTATAGAATAGCAAAAGAAATTCGGTTTATAGACTTTCGGTTTATAGAATACATGTAATGCTATTGCTATTCTATAAACCGAAAGTCTATAAACTGAATGTCGTTTGGTTTATAGTCTTTCGGCTTATGGAATACATGTAATACTATTGGCTTTCTATAAACCGAAATAGAGTCCCCATTCATAAGAAATTCATACAGTGAAATGTCTGTGTTCGGGTCCGGGGTCCAAAAACCATAAAGTTCGGTACGAACCCGAACAGTGCGGTTCGGGTTCGCTCAACACTAGTGATGACATAAAAAAGAGAGGCACCACAGACATATTTATAATACATTTTCTTACTACGCATTTAGCGTGCGTGGAGAGAAGACTGCGAAGGAGGCAGCCGAGAGTGCAGCAGCAGCAAGGTAGGTACTGGGGAGTGGGGATTACTACTGGCTGTGGCATATTACTGGGCACACTGGCTGTGGCATTTTACTGGGCATACTGGCAGTGGTATATCACTGGGCATACTGGCTGTGGCATATTACTGGGCATGCTGACAGTGATATATCACTGGGCATACTGGCTGTGGCATATTACTGGGGAAGCTGACAGTGGCATGTTAATGGCCAAAGAGTGGCATACTAATTAGCATACTGGCTGGGGCATACTAATGGGCATATTAATGGGCATACTGGCTGTGGCATACTAAAAGGTATACTGGCTGTGGCATATTAATGGGCAAATTAACAGTGGCACAAGGTCATACTGGCTGTGGCATTTTAATAGGCGAATTGGCTGTGGCATATTAACAGGAAAATTGGCTGTGGCATGTTAATGGGCATACTGGCTGTGGCATATTAATGGGCATACTGGCTGAAGCATATTAATGGGCATACTGGCTGCAGCATATTAATGGGCATACTGGCTGTGGCATATTAGTGAGCAAAGTGTCTGTGGCATATTAATGGGCATACCAGCTGTGGCATATTAGTGGGCAAATGAACAGTGGCATATTAATGGGCAAATGAACAGTGGCATATTAATGGGCAAATTGGCTGTTGCATATGTTAATGGCAAACTGATTGGTATGTGGAATGTTAACTGGTAAATGACTGTGGCTCATTTTAATTGGCAAGTTTAACTGGGAATAGCAGAACTGCAAATGGTACGTGGGGAGATTGGGGCCTACAAGCAAATACTTGCTTTAAAATAGTAAATTTAAGTAGAGCGTCACTTTCCTCCCTCTGCAAGTGGGCAGCTCTGCTCCAGTCATATCCATATGCTGGAGCAGAGGAGCTGGGGTGCTCTACAATCTGAGACTACATCCAACTTTCATATTGGGCGCTGTATGTAACTGTCTGAACCTGAAAAGCGGTATGTGTCAGACAGTGCTAGGCAAACTGGAGGTAGGTGAATTAAACAGTGAATATATATATACACTTCGAAAAAAGGAATGGATATATTTTTCCTTCTGTAATTATTAGTATGTAGAGAACCTAGTCTTGAAGATTGTTAATGCATTTTTTTTGCAGTGCAAAGAATGTAAGTGAATTAAAATTATGTTTGAATTTGTGCACCAGGAGTATCTTAAGGTTCTTTGTCATGTGCCAGCAATATGGCTGAGTATTTTTTGCTGCTGTTGATAGACTGCGTTTGGATTGGGAGGCCATACAAGTTTATTTTCTGCAGTGTGAGGAAGAGTGTCAAGCAGTCATACGGAGCTTTATAAAAGACAACAAGATGCACTAAGCACTACCCTCATACGATGCTATCTCTTTTTTGTGCATTCATTCGTTATTTTTCACCAAAACTATTAAATCACTAGAAAAAGATTCAAGTGTAGACTCCTGTAGCTCAGATTTTCTGGCGAAAATCGGAACTCCGAGTTTTGGACACAATCAGATCACTTCAGTGATAAGAGTAGCTGTCAAATTAGCACATACCACCACCATAGTGATCTCGAATCACTGAAACACAGGAGCATGTCATACCTTAGCCTAGTCATAGATTGCAGGTAAATGGGGGGTCCTATAAATGGGGTTGGTGCTCTAGTAGGTGTGAATAGAGGACTTTTTGCTAATGCCCATCAGTATCATGAGTGCATGATTGCATTCAAAAACACAATTTGGGAAAGCAAAATAGAACTGTAAATGTTAGTTTGGTAAAACAATGTCCTTCAAGACATCCTCTCCCAGAAACTGCTGCATTAGCTGCACTGGGGAGAAGCATGTGGCATCAATAATGATGCCAGGATTGTCAGTAGTAGGAGGGGTCTCTGATATAACATTACACCCACTCATCAGCAGTACTTCCAACACTGTGTCAGTGGTTTCAGAATCTGAGGCCAAATACATGTATGTGCAGTTCAAAACCAGAAATATGCATAGCACCTATAGTCCAGAATTTCATGGGACAGTCCAGTTTTTTCAATGTCCTGTCAAATTCTGGTTTATCCTGGTATTATTGCCACCCATGTATATGGCAAAGTATTGCATTTTAAACTGTGAATGTCCATCATTTTGGATTCTTTTAATACGCATCTATTTAACTCTAAATCTGTCAATACTTACATGTTGTTATATGGGGTCTTTGCTAAGCAGTCATCTTCACTGACCTTTTTACCAATGGTTCCTGAGTATGCACTGTGATTTCTATCTGTTCCTTCCAGCTGTCCTGACTTAAAACTTCCTTTTTAAATACAAAACATGCAAAACGCTGAGCATATATTTTAGGAAAGATAAGCAATAAAACTAGAGACAAAGGACTGAATAAACAGTCAGGATATCCTCCGATCTCTAATGTTCCATTCCTGAGTTTTACTTCCTTCTTGATACTTAGAAATACTGAGTTCTAGCGTATTTTGGTCACTTAACTGTGGACAACTTTACATGTCTATATCACTTGTACATTTTAAGAACTGTGAGTCCAGTGAATAAAAAACATCTATACATTATGGTAGCAGAATTGGCAGCAAATGTATAGAGCCAAGAGAAAAAAAAATGTAATATTTGGAAAAATACTGTGTGACATGACATGCAAATTGCACATTCCCCAATGAAGTAGGCCACATGGATATGATATATGAAATACTACACTTTTTTGACCTGGTAATATACTTTTAGATATTTGACCCAGTGTGGGCTATTCACTAATATTCAATTTAGGAGGTCGTAATTAGTGTTACTTTGAACCTCTAAACTAAGACAGATTTTGGGCCTCTCAAAATGGTATTCACGAATCATTTTTGCGAGGTTAAGATGTAGCGAGGTGATCCGAGATTAGCGTTTAAGTTTGGAGGTCCAAATTGACTCGACACAAATATTAATATTTTTTAATGTGTTCAAGGGTGAAATGCGAGGTCAGATTTGCCTTTGAAAGGGGGTGGTCAAGTGAATAGTTCAAGGGTGTCAACTCCTCTCATCGCCCCTATCTCTACCTAAAAGAAATACCATTCACTAAACTTTTTTCCGAAGTTTAGATTTGGTTAAGGCAGTCACTGTGGGGGGTGGGGATAAACCTGGTGAGTTTTGCTTAGCAGGGGACACTCACTAAGTTTGTCCCTGCACAGTGTATAGTAGTTACAATGATGACATGAGATGTTATGTCATAAGCAAATGCATATGTTAAAGGGACTGGCTGGTGCCCAAAATGCATCTTCCAAATGTTAATGCATATTAATGTGCTTTCAAAGCACTTTAACATGCATGTTTTTATATTTTGCATTTCTTAAAATATAAAATAATTACAGATAGATGAAATTGTGAAATTACAGCAGTTTGCAAGAAACCAGGACCGCCCACACTAGCTGAGTAAAAGTCAATTTCCTTTTTTTTTTTTTTTGCTTCAGGAACCAATGAGAATAATTGTATTCAAAAGAATGGAATTTCCTGTCTCTCTAGTGATATCAGACCATGTGTTGCACTATTAAGAGATCCTACTGTGTATAATCAGTGCTTTAAGACCTGCAGTAAACATGCACAGTAATCACTGGGGGAGGGCTTGAGTTAAATATTAAAATGTGATTTATGCAGGATGCTTACATCATATCACACTGGGAGAAAGCATGTGCACTATGCAAGCAGTAGTCTTCAACTCGCACCAAAGTGAGTATGGGGACTAGACTGTCCCTTTAAGAGAAAATATGTTTTAAATGTATCCGTGGTGTCCCCTGTTTATGACACCACCTTGTGAATTGAAATACAAAAATACACAATTACCAGTGAATGCAGTTGATTTGCAAATCAGACCACAGGGGATGCCATAAACAGAATACCCCACAGAAAGGTTTAAAATACATTCTTTTCTGTAAATTCATGAATTAGTTTACAGTTCTTTTAACGCCGTGTATAGATCATTTTCGTATTCTCTTCACTCACAGTGTAAACTATTTTTACATGATGTAAAGTAAAGTATTTAAATGCTATTCTTAGTGGAATGTTTTTCAGGTTCTGTTGAGTGGGATACATATATTATGCATACTCCCATAATTCACATGATTCTGTCTCCTAGGGATTCTGGGAATAAAGGCAATGCATTGTGGGTGCGGCCACAGTCACACTATTGCCCATACTCTGGCATAGTTGTGGTTTATACCTGTATGGATCTGATATTCATACACAGGTTGGACATTTGAGCTATTACTCCACCTATACATTTGCTAGCAATCTTTCTAGCACAGTGTATAAGTTTAATATATGGGTAGACTGTATATAGCCAGTGCACTTAGGTGTAATAAAACGACACTTCATGGTAGCTATGGTAAAACTCTGCACGTTCAAATACCGTCAGCTTGAGGTTAGAACATATTTGGGCGGAGAATCGTAATTGGGTCACTGATCAGCACAAATCTCTTCCTACACAAATTCTTTTGCTTAACCTTGCTTCCAAAATTACATGTTGGCATGTGGAAATCTCGCAGGGCGTGTTGAATGCACTGACCATAAAATCATACTGTCATGGTCTGAGAATAGCACTCAGTCATAGCCTAAATTGGTAACAATGAAACACCTTTATTTACAGAGCTGCATCTGGTGGAGAGCCAATATATTACAAACATTGGAACTGGAGTCGCTCTTTAAGGAAAGGTGGTTCATTGTTATCGATTCAGACTAAAGCCAGACTGTCAGTCTCACACATATTTTTGTAGGTTATTTTTATTTTTTTTTGCATTTTTTTTTTAAATAAATAAGTAAGGATATTGACTTAACTCTACTCTCATGTCTACATTTCAAAATTGGAAATATACAGGACTTTGTAGGTATTATAATACATTGATAATGATGCCCAAACTGTAAAATATTGGAGACTCCATGGAAATCAACATGAGTTTCAAACAGTTAACTCAACAGTTAAATGATTTTTTTTTGTATATATTTTTGTGTCTGTTTGATTTTCCAAAGTAATACTACACATTCAGATAGTAATTACTGGGATAAATAACAATATAAGACATCAGAAATTGCTTTGTAACACTTTTTCTGTAACAGTTTACATGTACACACAGACCGTGAACCCATATATGTATTGATAAACCCCTAAGGCAGGGCTTGACAAATATTTGGAGATTTTAGGACCAATTTAGCCAGCCTTTGTATTTTAGAGAGCCAGGGAAATTGTAATTCCTGTGTCCTGTGTAAAACAATGCAAAAAGTTCAACAGTAGGGATTTTAGGAGCCATGGCTAGCAGGATCCTGTGATTTGATAAGCCTTTCTCTAGGACAGGGGTAGGCAACCTGCAGCCCTCCAAAGGCTGGCAGAGGAGTATGGAAAATGTAGTCCTGTAACATCTGGAATGTTGCAAATTGCCTACCCCTGCTCTAGGAGGAAAAGGGAAAAATTAGCCAGGCAATTCTATGAAACTCAAGGATATTCTTGGTACAGGGATTTGTTGTATTGTAAGTAGGGTTGCCACCTGGCCGGTATTTTACCGGCAGGCCGGTAAAAAATTGCCATCAGGCCAATGTTAAGTCTATGGAGACAGTACCAAGGCCGGTATTTTTTTTTAAGAAAAGGTGGCAACCCTATTTGTAAGGCAGATTGTTCCTCAAAGGGTCAAATGTATCTGGTAGAACCAAAATGAGGCCAAAAGGTGATGTCATAAATGTGAGACACCTCAGACAGATCTCAAACACATTTTTCAGGATGCATTTTTTATTCTTACTGAATGTACTGAACATATATTATTCTGTACAGTCACAGTACAAACCATGTTTCGATGTCAAAGTGCCTTTACAATAACACTTCCATACTGTTTGCAAAGAGTTCTTCACGTATTTCCTGGAAATTCTGAGAACTACATAATTTACTCTCAGTTGTATAAGAATAGAGCTTCATTTCCTCGGGGAAATGCCTGAAATGTATCAGAGTTCCGGAATGCCAGCACATTCTATTTCATTTTTCCAAGCAATTAAGAACATATGTATGGCCAAATCATGCTCTTTAAATACGTACATATTAATACAGATAGAACTGAACTAATAAATAAATAAATGCTCAGTTCATATTAATAAACTGATATTAAATATACTAATGAATTAGCTAATGCGCAATCTATGCCTTAAAGACCTTATGTTAGGATGGAATTTCCTGCCTGTTCGAGATCAGCGGGGCTTTATTTTCATAGGTGGTATAACAAGGTCATGAGATCACTTAAACATCAGGCATTCGAAATGTAGAATGCGAGAATTGGAGATGGAATCTTTATCCTGCTTATTTACAACTGGTCGCACACGAGGCATTTCTTGAAATGTCATAACTCGATGTGAAGGCTTGTATCTGATATTGTAATATCCCTGTGATTTGTTCTTTTGTTGGTCCACATAACTGCCAATCAACCTCTCTGGTTTGATTTGTAGTTTGTGGTTTCTAAGTCCTCAGGGTAGTGATTTTTTATATTGAAAAGAGAAATGGGGAGTAGTAGTCAATGTTTACTGATCCCACATGCTATTCTGCACAAGTTCTTCCTAACACTACCACCCCATTCCTCCTGACACCATAAAGGCCTTTTATAGTGCTTAAAGGACAACTGTCCTGTTGAAAATAGTTTTGTTCTTGTGGATAAATACTTAAATCTTTATGCATGATTATGTCATCTTTTTTCACAATATAGATCTCTTTTTATATTCACCTTCTGGTGGTCCTACTTAGTTTTCAAATCATAGGTCACATCAAGATTGGAAGGCGGGGTCGAGGATTAAAATCCAGCCTCTTTTGATCAACACAGATCCGACCACAGATTGCAAGACCAAAGATTCTAAAACCATTTCCATGGGAATGCTGGCTCGACTAATGACCAACAGAGTATAGTTATGCATCTTGAAATTATCTTGGAATCCTCAGTCTTGAAACTTTCAGTCAAATCTTGCATTGATCCAACTGGAGATGGAGACATGAGTCATTTCAAAACTCATCCTCCTTTCCAATGTTGAGCCAACCAAAGATTCCAAGATCAGTATAGACACATGCTGTGCCTCCATCTGCTTTGATCCAACCAAACATTCCAAGACCATCTCCCATGTTGGTAACTATGTTACTGGCTTTGTAAAGCAGAGATTACCCATTCATGCATTTAATAAATGTGTTGATACTAAAGATTGTGTTAAAATAAGATTGATTCTTTCACTGGAGCAATCAAGAACAGAGGTTCTTGTTTCCGATGACACAGATCTCTCTAACTTTTTTTTAACTCTTTATGTGCTGTGTATGGTGGCTGTCCAATGGGGTGTGCATGTCTGCTCCCAGAGGGCTTACAAAGGATGAAAAATGAACCTATCCATTTATAATGGTTTCATTATATCTTCACAACATAGTATAAAACAGGCAAATTTGTATTTTTATAACACAAAAACAGCTGTCCTTTAAAGCTATCCTGAAAAAAATATAACTCTAAGGTAATGGGTTTACCAGATCACTTCTAATCCACTGGCACAATTTAAATCTTGATATAAATCCCACACAACATCAAATGTAATGATAACATTTTCTGTAAAGTAACAATATATTCCATCTGTATCTATCCCATCCTTAATCTCTATAAAACAGTGATGTTACTCTTCCCTCCCTCGAGCTCCATCCCTGTATCTGACTTTTCTGTTAACATTGAAAATGATATGATTGTACTCGCTGATATTTTGGGGTTGTCTTTGACTCAGCTCTCACATTCATCCCCCATGTCCAGTCCCTGACCAAATCATGTTGTTTCCACCTACGGAATATTGCACACACTGGTCCATTCCCCAGAGAAGAGGTGCCCAAAATCCAAGTGCACTCGCTTATGACTTGTCGTGACTACTGTAATTCTCTCTTGTCTGGCTTCCTCTGGTTCTTACTTCTCCACTGCAATATATTTAAAAAAAAGGTTACAGGCTCATTTTCCCATTCTTTTATCCACGTCGACTGCTCTGCAAAGCCCTCCACTGGCTTCTAGGATAAAATGTAAAACTCTGTGTTTAACCTACAAAGCCCATCACACCTTGCCCCCTTCCTATATTGCCTCCCTCATTAACCAAAACCCCTGCTACGTTTCTCAAATGGACTTTAGGTTTTCTTCCATGTTCGTCACCTTTTCCTACTCATGCTTGCAAGACTTTAGCCGCACTCTTTTTTTGGGGGGGTGGATACACTTTCACAGAGAAAGACCCTAAAAATGTACCTCTTTAAGGAAGCTCACTACTCAATGCTGCTAGAACACCTATTAATTAAACTTTAGCCAAACCCACCTACCTTCAACTGTCCCATATACTTTTTACTACCACCTTCCCCTTTCACGTATCTAATGTGTCTCCTGTCCCCCACTCCCTCCAGATTGCAAGCAGGGTTCTCTCCCTCATGTATCGGTCTGTCCTTGTTCAACTAACATGTATTTATATATAATCTAACATGTAATCTAAGTAGTTATGCTCTCTACCAAGCGTTATGTAAATTGTTGGTTCTATATCAATGAATGTTAATGTAATGTAATGTGAATCTGTCATAAATTTACTTTTTGTTATTCATATGCCGTTTTATTCTGTACTCAACATTGCTCAATTTTGAAAGGAATGTAACACAGCAACCTAAGCGAATTTACTTCTCTAGTCCAGCCCATATCCCACTTGTAGCTATAACGTTTGTAATTACATGCCAGAGAGTCTCAAAGAAGCATCTGTCCAGTGAAGGAAATTCCGTAATGGGTGTGGGAGTATTTCTGGTAATTTGGAAAGGGCTGTACCTACAATATGTGTTTAATTTTATTTTATATTTCCACTCCCAGCAATATGAGCTTTGGTTAAAGTCTTAGTCTCAGAGCAGTAATACCGACTTCAAGCGCACAGACATTTCTTTGGCAGTTTTTTTTTTTTGGGGGGGGGGTATACCCAGATTAAATTATAGCTTTTGGTATTAAGTATATATATATGTGCTAGAATTCTTCCACCATTATCTGCAAAATATTTTAAATCTTAAACCCCATTTACTATGCTTTCCATGAGCAGAAGAACATCTCAAGCTTTTATTAAGCAGGAATCAAGAGATCTTAGTCTTGAATGGCAGATACAATTCCAATATAGACTGGGCAGCACCATTGCACTGCCACCATACACAGGCAATACAGAGCGTGTACTGGCATGCTTCGTGACTGGGGTTGATTGGAAACCTAAGTTAGAGAGATCTGTGTCATCTGAAACAAGAACCTCTGTTCTTGGATGCTCCAGTGAAAGAATCAATCTTCTTTTAACACAATCTTTGGTATCAACAAACTTCGTAATTGTTAAATGCATGAATGGGTAATCTCTGTTTTACAAAGCCCGTAACATAGTTCCCAACATGGGAGAGGGAATGTCAGCGGTGATAGAACTTGTGTAACCTTCTGTGTAAGTGAAGTGTCTGTTCCCCAACATTGGGCAATAAAATCAATATGATGGGATATTGGTTCCGAAATCCAGCCTCTCCCACATAAAACAGGAAGGCTGGGGAAATGGATGAATGCCAAAATTGTAAATCATTTCAAAACCTGATCCTGTTCTACTGATTCTGTCACTTTATCTTTTTTTTTTTTTTTATCATGTTTTGTTTAAAAGATATCACTAGTTAAGTACAGGAGAATTTAAACAATAGGAGATTTATGTCCTGCTACCTGAAAAAGGGGAGCAAGGCCAGTTGTCAACAGGCATGCCCATTTATTGGTCGGTCAGTCAGACAAGCAAGCCTTTGGTAATAATGGATAAAGGACCACCTACACAGACTATGGTTATGAGCTGACACTGGAGAAAGGAAATAAAGAGAGCATTGCAGGGAATTAAGAAGGCAATTCTCCATGCAGCTAAGTTTGAAATTCCCATCTCAAGTCACTGCCATTCTCTTTTTATTGAGTAATCCCGTAAGTGTCCTAGTACTTAGTTTATCTTCTATTATGTCAGTGATATGATATCTTGGAAAGGTAATTGAAAAAGTGTGTAAGTCGGTATAGAAACATAGAATGTGTCAACAGATAAGAACCTTTCGGCCCCTCTAATCTACCCAATTTCTGTACTAAAAGAAAAAAAATGAATGCTTTCATTAGTAATTGGCCTAATCTTATAACTAGGATAGCCTTATCTCACGCAGCCAATCCCATGTTATTAACCTCTACCACTTCTGATATAGAATGGCCAGCAAGACAGGGTCAATGTTTTACAGATCGAGCATTCCTTATCCAAAATGCTTGGGACCAGAAGTATTTTGGATAACGGGTCATATCTGATAAGTACATTTACACCAATAAGTTATATGAAAGCCTCTCATGAAATACAAAAGTATCAATGCAAATACTGAATAGAGCAAATAACTCACTCTTACTGTGATGTAGCTGTGATATGAGGTATCGTTGAGAACCTGCTGTAGGTCGATTTTGTAGCGAAATCTGAATTTTTTGGGGGGGGATAATGGGTCATTTTGGATAACAGATTTCTGTATAAGGAATACTCAACTTGTGATAGTTTTCACCAATTTGGCATTGCTCCTTTCCCAAAATGGCCAAAGGATAATGCAGGACTCGGGGAGCATGACTTAGACATGGTGAATGTCTGATCTTTATTTCTCTCTATTACTGTACAGTTACAGCATTATGAAATAAATTATAAGAAGAAGAAATAATATGTTGGATTATGTCAGAGGGGACCTTTTTTTAACGGATAAATGTGCTTTAACACAGGTGAATGAAACACAAAGCAGATGGCTACCTTAAAAAAAAGGAATAAACCATGTCATTTAAATGAGAAATATAAAAAAGGTGTGAGTGTTGAAAAGATAAAAGTGTTTTAGGTTTTGTAAACGGTGATGCTAGAAGACTTCTCACCACTGTGAGCTTGATTTCGCCTGTTATGATAAACAAATATTACATTTTGGCTTTAATTATTATAAATTGATGTGACAAATCTTTGTTGTCTTGTTAATTGTATAATTGCAGCAGTCCTGTGCCCATTTCATCACTGACACATTAACTGTACTGCATACACCCACAGGGGTTTGGAATGTCTGCTCTTGCGGTAACAAATGTTTTGGCAAAGCATAGCTTCTTTCTGTGGAACATGGAGTTACAGCAAGCAATTGGGCTTGGAACAATTAGCAGAATTTGAGGAAAAACAGGATCACTGACTGCTGCAGATATGCCAACCCATAGCACAGGAATGATGAATTCTCCACAGTCTCAAAGAAAAATGGGGAACTGGGGAAAAAAATAAAAATCTGTTGCTGTACTTTACATTTGGTTCCTGCGTTGTGTTACAATTAAGTAGAAATTAACATTTTTGCTATTTAATAAGTAGAGGGACAATTACAAAAAAAAAAATGATAATAATAACACTGCCGGGCTGCACTGAGTGTAATGTCAGTCCTGCGTATTTTGCAAAGCTTTCCCACCCGATTAACCACATGAAACCTGGAAATGTACATGTGTGTGTTCAGAATGTCGGCCAAGAACTACAGCCCAGAAATGGTTAAAAGTTCATAATAAGTCTATGGAAACATTGTAATGTTTTTTTTTATTGCATGGTCATAAACTAAACTCTTTTTCTTCACTTATGCTTCTAATATAGAAAAGATAAGTGAAAAGGTCGAGAGGCTTTGGTACTTTTTAAGATAAATGCCATCTTTAACCCCTTTCCCTATGAAGCAAGGAGGCAATCAACTGATGCCCTCTATTTATTGCATGTACAAATCAGTTGATGCCCTATATTTATTGCATGTACAAATCAGTTGATGCCCTATATTTATTGCATGTACAAATCAGTTGATGCCCTATATTTATTGCATGTACAAATCAACTGATGCCCTCTATTTATTGCATGTACAAATCAGTTGATGCCCTATATTTATTGCATGTACAAATCAGCTGATGCCCTCTATTTATTGCATGTACAAATCAACTGATGCCCTCTATTTATTGCATGTACAAATCAACTGATGCCCTCTATTTATTGCATGTACAAATCAACTGATGCCCTCTATTGCATGTACAAATCAGCTGATGCCCTCTATTTATTGCATGTACAAATCAGCTGATGCCCTCTATTTATTGCATGTACAAATCAACTGATGCCCTCTATTTATTGCATGTACAAATCAATTGATGCCCTCTATTTATTGCATGTACAAATCAACTGATGCCCTCTATTTATTGCATGTAAAAATCAATTGATGCCCTCTATTTATTGCATGTACAAATCAACTGATGCCCTCTATTTATTGCATGTAAAAATCAACTGATGCCCTCTATTTATTGCATGTACAAATCTATTGATGCCCTCTATTTATTGCATGTAAAAATCAACTGATGCCCTCTATTTATTGCATGTACAAATCGGTTGATGCCCTCTATTTATTGCATGTACAACTCAACTGATGCCCTCTATTTATTGCATGTAAAAATCAACAGATGCCCCCTATTTAGTGCATGTAAAATCAATAGATGCCCTCTATGTATTTAATGTAAAACTGAGGGTCTCTCTGCACTAGCAGGAAAGCATGAGGTTCAAAGGTTAAAATGGCATCATTTGCATATCAGGTCACAAGATCACATCATACGCGTGAGACGCCAGACATATTTTTCTCTATCTTTTTCTATACATTTACTTGCTATTCTGCTAATGCTTTGTACAGACCATTTTTTTTTTTATTCTCTTCAAATAATGTTTAGCCTTTGATGATGTCCCTTTAATAAAAGCTCCGGCCTTGCTTGTTTTATAAGAAATATTGAGGTGTATATAGTTCTTATTTTAAAACATCTGGCAATAAAATTATATACAAATCAAACTGAATTTACATTCTTTAAGCGACTGGAATTTAAGGCCATATCCGTAAAAATTTGTACTATTTCTAATTTAAAAAAAATAAAATAGAAAAACTTAGAATTAAAAGAAAATATAAGCTTCAAATAAAGTTTTATCAACAGCTTGAAAATATCTCTCTCACTATTTTCAGCATCCCTCCTAGGGTTAAACAAAACATATCCCGGTAGATTTAAGTAAACCCGACGTGTATCTTAATAGATACACGCGGGTTTACTCACTGCTGTGTCTCACATGCGAGACACAGCAGTTCCTGGTTGTCGCATGTCCGCACATGCACAGCCAATCAGAGCAGGGGCTCGCCCCGCTCTGACAGCTGAATGCGAGGGTTTCTCGCTGCTAGCACAGCAAGAGACCCTCGTTTTTGCATGTGATCAGCAGGGGGGACTTAGTTAAGGGCTCTCCCTGCCCTAGCAGAGGGAGCCAGTCACCGACCGGACGGATGGCAGCTGTCAGTCAGAGGATAAACTGGCGTGTACTATCAAAAGTACCTGCCAGTTCATTCCCATACTAGGGGCAACCAACTCTTCACTTGTGCTTCTATATTAGAAGCACAAGTGAAAAAAAAACGTTTAGTGTCCCTTTAAGATGTTTATTAATAAACAAAATACGGCACATGGAAATGCTGATTTACTTGTTTTGCAATAAGCCTGCCAGCGACGGTACTCACAAAAGAGAAACCAATATAATAATAATAATCAACTCATTTTCATCTACTGAATGGGAGAATTTTTCCAACTCGACTACTTTGGCCTTAAGTTTGAAATTGCCTTCTCAATTCCCTGCAACTTTCCCTTTCATGAATAATACATTGTACTTCTTAAAGAGGTAGCTCTACCTGATATCTAAACAATTTATATAACATACACATGTAATGCTGTATATGTTACAGAGCACCTTAATATGTACCATCTGTGCTGATTTGTGGACAGGATTTATATACAGCATGGCAAATGACCTTTGTCTTGCGCTGTATTTTGATGGCGTCACATTGGATTTTTTTTTCCAGTTGTGGGAAACTGCTAATAGGAAATCTGACAGAAACAGCTGTAATAAGTCACTGTAAACTCAGTGTGCTTCCTCTACCCCCCTCTGTTTTAAGAAATAATTTTCTGTCAAGAACCCCCCCCCCCCCCCCCCTCCCCACAGGGTAGAGAGTTTCAGATTTAAGATCTCTATCAGGAAACTGTATATTTGGTGACTAGATGACCTCTTTAACACTGATGTGTATCAAAAATATAACTGCACTGAAATGATTGCTTACCCCATGCAATGCCTTTATAAATAAACGTCCCCAGTGAAAGGTACAAGCTAATTTTGATCCATCTGTGAGTGTTTAACTTTTACATTGTACAGTGGACTCTTGTCCTCCCTCTGCTTTTTACTTACTTGCAAGAGGATCAGTGCACATGTACAAGGTCATCAGGTCATGAACATGTGCAACTTTATTCAGAACCTAGTAACTCTCTTCCTGTGTTTTTTTTTGTTTTTTTTTACAGTAATGCTTGGAGAGAGAGAACAGTTGTGCACGTATGCAGTGACTATCCCAGTTTATCTACATGAATGATCTAGGCATCCACAGAAGATACTGGGGAGTCTCATTTTGTGCTTATGTCATTGTGGGCTGGATCAATCCCCAAGAGAAAACGTGCAAAGGGTATGATTTTAAGGTATTGCAAAATCTAAAATAACAAATACTCTACCAGATAGACATATATATATATATATATATATATATTTTTTTTTTTTAAAGTGTCAGCTTCAATATGCATTTATTTGTCAAGTTTATTTATGTTTGAGAACAACTAAATGCAAAACACCCTTGCAAAATGAGATGTATGCAACAAATAAAAATAGAAATAAAAACATGTATATACCAGGAACACAGCGGATATTGTTAGCTGCTATGAATGTTCCTTCTTATATCACAGTCTGTGGGTCAGTAATGATTGTAACTTTATATCTGCAACATAAATCCCTGTAAACCGTACTCTGCATAGCTCCAGTCGCTAGTTCGAAATAATTTTCCAGTTTCTAGCAATTTATCCTTGGATTAAACATGCTTTTGTCCTGTTTGTTTTCGAAAACAAGGGGTAAAACTAATGTAACACAAAAAGATCTATTCAATGCTAAGAGAATGGCTAATCTGACGTTTATAGAATGGTCAACACTTTGGTGGACAAACATTTTGCAATGTCCTTGTCAACTCACCGGGGCACACTGCTCAATGCTTAGGCCTCAGTCGTCTATTCTCAGACAAGTTTAAACGGACTGTATCACCTAGAAAGAGTTTTTACTGGGCATGTAGAGAATTAAAAAAAGATTGAAAATGATTTATACCTTGCGTTACCAAAACTCAAAGCACATGCCTAAATTAGGAGAAAAATGTGTTTTAAATGAGTCTCCTGCTTATGACATCACCTGTGGCCTGATATGCAAATGATCTTGTTTTCAATGGGACACATGTAATGTGCATATCTAGCCACAGGTGATGTCATAAGCAGGCGACTCCACAGACACATTTAAAACTTGCATGCAATTCTGCTAATTTAATATATACATCATTTTCAATCATTTTTATTCTGGGCATTCACAGGATAAGCAATGTTTAAGGGATCCAGTCCCTTTTAAATGGTATTCTTTATTTTCATTCTGGTATATAATGGCCAGTTATGGGTTAACCCGCAAACATACAGACTGAAGGAACATGATGAGGTCTATTCACAGTGAACTGTGGTGAACTTACAAGAGGATAAAACATAGAATAGTTAACTCACCTTATAATGCCTGATTGTTACTATTCCCTTGTCAGTTCACCACAGTTTGAGTTTTTATTCAGGAATTGCATAATTAAGGCCAAAGTAAACAAGTTTGGAAAAATCTCCAATTCAGCTATGCTCCATATGCTATTTGGCCTTAATTTTACAATTGACTTGTAAATTCCCTGCAAAAGTCCTGCAGTTCCCTCGTTCATGAATAAAGCCCTAATGTTTTTATTCGTGAAGGAAGGAACTGCAGGGAACTGAAAAGAGAATTTCAAACCGAAGGCCAAAGTAGTCAAGTTGGAGAAAAAAAAATAATCTCCATTTCAGGTCTACTTCATACTCTGCTATGTTGGGCCTAAATTTAGTAATTTCCCTTCATTTCCATGAAGTAATCACTAAGGGTTTTATTTATATAAAAGTTCATATTAAAAAACATATTAATAACATGCAGGGTGATTTCTAAAACTCGAATTGTGGGCCAAAGTTCTAAAAAGGGGTTTATATTGGCCAGAACTTTCCATTGGCTTCCATGGTGATTCCACCACTTTTTAGTCCCCAAAATGAAATAAACACACAAGCTCCATCACAAGATCAGCTTTCACACATCCCTGTTACTTTGGTTTATCCACAAAGGCAAATTACCCTCAGTGCATCGATTTTTAACATTTTTGAAAAGAGATAAGATGGTAAATGGCAAGTATAATGTTTAATGGATCAAGAGACAAGCAACAAACACAACATTATAATGATGTATAGAAATCTCCAAAATATGCACAGGTGGAGCAATTTGTTTAAAGGTTATATCTTAATCTGATATCAAATGCCATTCAGATTCTGCATTTGATGTGAACTGGGTCTATTCACTAAAATTCGACTTTGGAGGTCAACTTTAATTTGGAGAGTAAGTCATTTTCAGAATCAGGTTCGATTCTCCCCCACTGAAAGTAATGGGAGGCAAACTGTTCAAAACTATTTTTGAAACCAAGTCAAACTCAGGTATAAAATGTTTGTTCGGTAAGTCTGTAACTTAGATGCACATAACCTAGGTGAAGTATAACCACCACCAGTAGTGCATATTCCACAAGGCAAACAAGGCACTTGCCTAGGGCGGCACTTTGCCAGAGGATGTTAAAGCACATTTCTGGTGCTTCAAACATTTTCATTCCCTCCCCCCACCGTTCAGCAAGCTTTAGCTCCTTCCAATTAATCAGGGTGATGGTGGCATGTAATGGGGTGATTGGGCATTTAATGTGTGTGCAATGTGGGTGATGGGGCTCGTAGTGGGTGTGCAATGTGGGTGATGGGGCATATTGTTGGTTTAAAATGGGGGGGTGCCCGAATTTTGTCTGCCTAGGGCAGCACAAAACCTAGATACACCACTGACCACCACAATGAGGTTTACACAAAGCATCATAAAAGCAAACGGGCATAACTATGGTGATCAAACCCTGTGCTTTTCGCATAGAGGCATCTTGAAGGCAGTATTGCTTGTGTTCTACTAGAATAAAACACGCACCCATACGGTATGTGGAATCTATCCACTAAACAAAGAATGTAAAAGGATTGATAACCCAGCTGACTCTGATAAACTCTCCCACTCACCATTTTTTTTTTTTTTACAACTATTTTATTGTGATTTTGAAACATCGGGTCTCAATTCACGGCTGTTCACTCATTAGTGAATAGACTTGTATACGCATCATCGTTTATATGTTTAGATTTATTTCTCATTAACAGGATATGATTGTTTTTTGTTTTTAGTTGTGATCTGTTATACAGAGTTGACCTTGGTTGAGCAGCATATTACTACTCCCTGTAATGACAAGGGACACCCTGCCCTGAGTTATATGCTTACATACGACTAGAAAATGCTACGAGCGTCGAAGGCACAGAAAGTAACAGGACATTACAGGAACAAATATTTATTTCCTGGCTCGTATACAAAATAAACATTCATCACAAAGGAGACTTGTCAAAGCTCAGAAATGTACTCGAATAACAAAAATATATGTTAGAGGAAATCTTGTGTGGGATTTGCTGTGCACATGCCAATTTTCCTCTTTTCTCAATGATTTGCAATTTAGCAGTTCTATGCTATCTAGTGGGCCGACAGCATGGCAACACTGTGTATCATAGTAACCCTCTCACCCTCACAATATAGAACCAGTAATTAAATTCTTCCATAGAACACCAGTGAAAATTGATTACTGAGCAGTGCTAGCTCTCTTAGAGTGATATTTGATGGTTATTTAGAAATCTAGAAGCAGAAATCGACCCCACATAAATCTCAATCCTTATTTCACTCTTGATAATTGATACATTACTTATATCCAAAGTAATATATCTGCCTGCCTATCCTATAAGAGGTAGACGGTACCTACTGACACTCCAGCTTCCATTGGGCAAATATTCCCATCATCCTTCTACACCTTCAAAGGTCATCACTGACAGTTGCCATTTCCACAAATCCCACAATGCACAGTCAGCCAAAGGCTATAGCCAGCACTGCAATTGTACTCAAGTGCACGCTTATCCACCTTTTAGTTACTGTATCATTAAAATGCCATAAAGCTCAGCCAGCCAAAAAAAGCCTCTGACCCTCTAGCCACAGCAAACACCAAATCCTGTAATGCTGAGGTTTTTCCTGTATATTTGTAAAGCTTACCTATTTCTCTAGAAACATTTCTAAATGTATGGACAGAGAAACAAAAACATTTTTTGGATACATGAGTAAATTCTTTAGCAATTATCAGCCACTGGTAAAAAAAAAAAAAAAATATATACATGACAGTACATAAATCTTTTTTTTTTTTTTAAACAATGAATTCATAATATTTTTTTTCTAAAAAGCCCATTTTAAATTAAATCTATTGAGTTCAAAATGCAGTCCATATACTCTATATGAATAAGATGGCAATTATCCCTCCAGCACATACCTCTCCTCACACAGAGCTCTGGGTACCAATTTCATTTGTCAATACAAATAATAATACATGGCATCCCTCAGGAGGGATTTCTTTTTAAAATCAGGTTTAAAATCATATTCAGATTTTTACATCCTTTATAAACACTAAATATATGTTTTTCCCACTAATATGTATTAAGATGAAGATTAAATAAATTGTAAACATGCATTTAATATTTTTTCCGATACCCAAAAGGTTTCAATCTGCATTGACACAAGAAAATGGAAAGAGCTAGCATCAATATTTCAACAGAAAATTGCACCAGTATTAGCCATATTGAAGCCTCATCTTTCACAGCAAATTTAAAAAAAAAAATGTTTTAATATAAAATATATCAATAACAAGGACCAATGATAAAACCCACCTTGCGCAGTACTAATCAAACAATAATGTAAAATAGCTTAGCTACTATGGACCCTCCTACTGACAGCAAATATGCTGCAAAATAAATATATATTTTTTTCACATGAAGGACAGGTGATTAAAGAATTGGCAACTTGCAAGTGTCATTTAGTTGATTCATTTAAAATACAATTTTGCAACAGGGAGCACACAGCATATTTTATGTACATGTGGAGAAATACAATGGATACATAGATGACATTTGTGTTATGGTCTCATGCTAGCACAGGTCTCCATTCAGAGCCTGTGTAGCTGAATTCACAGCTTTATGATCTCAGAAGCATACAGGAATTCAGAAGGGACTGACAGATTACTAGGGTAAAGGGAGGAAAATATTTGAAGAAAAAAAAAAAAAAAAAAGGATTATTTTAAAGCATTTGAAACCTTAACCTTTTGACTGCCACAAGTGATTAGATAGTCCTCCTTCCTTAGTACCCAGAGAGAGAGAGTTCATAGCCCTGATTTTCATCCATGGTAACTGCAGCAGAGATGTATTAGGTGAGTGTTGGAATGAAGAAAGGGAGGGCTGATTTTTGTTGGGGTTTCTTTTTTGTTTTTCGTCTCTCTAATATGAACCCTGATGACTCTGAGATTGCATGTTAATACCCTTTATTTAATTTCTCCTTTCTCTCTCCGTTTGTGACATTGCCATAGCAATTCTTCTAGACCACCAAAAAAAAAATGAATCTCAAACACTCCAAGCCCCCCCATCCTTCCCCGTTACCCAGACTATCTCCCACCCTTATTACTTACAGATCAGTCTATAACATGATTGCTTATAGATCTATCATTCTGTGTACCTTCTCCCAGTTTACATGACCCCCTTCCACCCTGATCCCTCCCCACAAAGCCCCCTTTGGTCAACCAATTCCAAACCCATGGAAGTCTAAATATAACCTGCATCCACAGACATGTACTCACCAGTTAGCTGCACAAGGATTTGGAGATTGTCCTTAGAGGGGGTCCTGTTTAGGGCTGTGAAGTGTGAGTGCCAGTTCTTCTATTCTCCTCCTTAGACCAGCAAATGTCCAGCCACTCACAGCCTCTTGGATACTGTATGCTTCTAATCAGATGCTGGCAGCTCACTAAGCCCAGGAATGTGCTATGATCCTACTGCTGCTGCCTTAGCCTGGCTACTCCCCCCCCCCCCCCCGCTCCGACTGTGAACGTGTCCACTCTCCTCCACTTTAACCCCTGGAGCGCTGGAGAGGGCCTTAGCAAGGCGAAGCAAATAGGGTTGACTCTTACCAGATTCCCAGAGAGGCAGCAGAAGCAGCAGTTTATGAAATGTGAGCTCAGCAGCACTGACATCCCATTGCCTGCCTCACATTAATAATCTGTGTTTCATGACACTGCATCCTGTATGCACAATGCTCATTTCTCCATCTCTGCATGCAAACTCCCTCCCAATATGCCACAGAGCAAAAGCAACACAGCCTGGGATGGGATAGGGTTTGAGGCAGGCAGGGGATGTATTTTGCTGCTTGTATAAAGCCAAGCAATTATCCCTTGCCCTTGTGGCAAATGTTTAGCAATCCCCATAGAGTATAATGGAAGCACACTGATACTATTATCTGCTGCCTGTAAAACAGCCGAGTCAGCATTAAAGTCCACTATGGACAAATCTTCACAATGGTGTAGCCTCTATCCCTAAGTAAATCCTATTGGATACAATGAACAAAAAATGGAAGAGTACTCCTTTTTCTGATTTATTAATTTTGGTCCACACAAGTGACAACGTTTCCACATTCTCAAGTTCTCTGCTCATGGAATTGGGAACGTATGATCGCTCTTTCAATTAAAATCACGGATATTGACACTCAAATAGTGTTATTACTTATTTTCTTTAAAGTCGACAGCAAATACTGTGGCACTGTGTTACATGGTAGGTGTACAGCCAAATGGGCAATGAAACATTACCATGACATAGCATCATGCCTACCTAGTGTCCCGGGTCTGTGGGGACAGGCCTGATTTGAGACCACTGTCCTTCTAGGTTGGCCATGCCATGCATCATCACTAGTCATTTTGAGAGATATTTAGATTTTGAGGCTGAAACCCACAAGGTCTGTCCCTGCTACTGTGATCAGATCAAGAAACATAGATCTACATATTTTTTTTTGTCTCTGTTCTAGCGAGTTTACTCTGGTGAGGATACATTGAGCATTATGCAATGAAGAGGCAAAGTAATTGAAGTAGCCAATGGTCAGGGGAAAGCAGGCAGGTGGGTGACTTTCTTATCTCTTAGATATGGGCTGGGGCTTCACCATTTTTTAGTTTTTAAATGTCTCAATCGTTAACACTTTTTCAATTTCCCTAACCTATGGTCTTGTCTGCCTATCAATCTCAGTCTTATCTGTCAGCAAATCTGTCTTGCATGTCTTTGTGTGTCTATCTCTGAATGCATCTGTGGCAACTTAATTCCCCCCTTCCTCCTGGGCCAACAGTTGCTAGTCCTCCCCTGCCAATGGTCCTCCAATTATACTAGACTACAGTTCCCATAATTCTCACTGAACCAGTGGAATCAACAACAGCTGGAGGGAAACGGATGGACAATCCTGGGTAAGATCCAAGACACCCTGGACTGCTAGACCTGCCATTAATCTGGGAATGCTTAGTACTGCAGGGTCATTTTGAATATCCTGCAGCATACACTTTCTGTAAACTTAAGAAATGAAAGAGGATTTCTGGTCATCCTATAAGTGTGCATACATTGCGGACCAACACCCACTGACCATATTATTTTTCTTTCTTTTTATCGGAGTGTTTAAAGAGTCTCTACCACCGAAATATTAGCAGGAGGAATATATAAAGCATCACAAGGTGATGTCATAACATTGGCTTGTGGCCCTGGCAACATAAGGCTTCAATTATTTTGTTTAGTGCTTTGTTTAATAAACGCATATCCAGTGGTTTGCTCAGTCACTGTACACTGATGTGAAATATACTGGGGAGTTTTGATTTAAAAAAATCCAATCTAGGAGACGAATTATTAAATCAACCACCATTAAGTGACTTAATCCAAGGAAAATCCAGAATTTAAAAATATATATTATTTACACGCACATAAAGAAAATAAAACTCAGTTGAATTTATGTTTAGATTAAATGTTTATTATAATAACATTATTCAACTCTAGCTTATTCATCTGAGCCACCAAGATAAGCAACGTGGTCAGATAAACCACCTAGCTTTGTTTCATGTACTGCCAAAGGGCCTGCTGCACATAGATTAGCCAGGCAGCCGTTAAAAAGGCATCTTTGGACAAGAAACTGGTAAAGAATACCAATGGAGGTTCTCTTCTGTGCGATGATTGGTTTTGGACTGTTCATTGTTTGTTTAATCTCTCCTGATCCAGTCTAGGATGGCACAACTTGAAGCCAACCTTCGGGATAATAAGAGTAATTTATCTCACTTGCAAAAGGGTCTCGCAGGTCCAGTTTTATGGATTCAGACTTAATATGCATTTGTTGGTAAGTGTGAGTTTAATAATAAAGGCGCGAAGGACTGTAGAGGGAATAGGAAATATTGTTTGGAGGTGGAAATGTGCATTGGAACTGGATATAATATGTATCATCACCATCTCAGTGTAAGTGATACTAATTATCTAGCATTTTACAATACACTGATATTTGTCTAATGTTCTAGTAAGTCCTATAATGATTCTAATAATGATGATAATAATAATGCAAATGATAATAATAACAATATAATTATAGTAATATATGTGAGCTGATTTTAGGGACTAAACCAAACTGGGTCTTGTTTTCTCTGGTGAGAAGGCATCTGTGAGGGGATATGATTGCCATGACAACCTTATTCGGGGTCACTATAGACACCTTTTATGCAAATCTCTTTATACATAGAACTTTGCAAATGGCATGGAGCTATGTGTTAGAACCAAATGTGTTCGGAGTAAGGAACCCAGGACCCCACAGTATATTGGAAACAGGGAAAGACAGAGTGATGTCTATATCAGGGAATCAGTGTCAATGGTAAAGTCTGTGAAGGTTCATAGAACATCATTCAATTATCTCTCACAAAGTTCAGTATATGTCCATCATGATCAATGTTGGTGTTAACTAGTGGTTGGAGAATACTTAGTGTAGCTAAGTCTAACATGGAATAGGAAAAGGGTTGAACTTCATGGACGCAAGTCTTTTTTCAACCTAAACTACTATGTAAGTATAATCATCCCCCCCCCCACAAAAAAAAAAAAAATAACTATGCAAATGGTCAGTCCAAACAGACAAGAAGGTTAGGAAATCAGCATAGTTGCCAACATCAGCCATGTTTCCAGGGACACATATTTGTTCCACATGCTGCAGACAGAGCATGCAAAGTGCAGCCCGGCAGTATGTAGGATGGATATACACACAGACACAATCCAATTAATTAATCATGGTAGGTCCTATGAGATCTCCACCCTGATTCATTAATTGGATTGTGTCTGTGCGTAAATCCATCCTACATACTGCCAGGCTGCACTTTGCATGCTCTTTCTGCAGCATGTGGAACAAATATGTGTCCCTGGAAACATGGCCGATGTTGGAAACTATGAATCAGGGATATCAAAAAGGGTATTTTATGACAAAATATACAAATGAAAGAGGATAAAGGTAATATGAAGTAGGAACAGGTTGGAAAATTACTGAGCAATGAGAGCAGGTTCCTTTCCCATGGGGCTATGAAAGACTGCCCCATAATGCTCCACCTACTGCCTAACTTGCAATTTGCATTCAGGATGGGTCATGCAAACATGCCCCCAGTTGCACACACTTCCATGCATGCAGTTGCACACACTTCCATGCATGCAGTTGCACACACTTCCATGCATGGAGTTGACATCCTAAGACCCTGCTGGCATGAATGTGTGGGCATGAGGAGTACAACACTCCAGGATGTGTGAAGAGCAGCCACTCACTATTGGGTGGCAGGAGCAATGAGCATGGGTTAAGATTTCCTGTAAAGCACATGTAAAGAAATGTTTGTTTCCAGTCAGTGTACCGAACAGGCACCAGGAGCATTTGGGCAGCTCTGATTAGAATGGGGGTGTGGGGACGGAGCCATTTGCCCTAGTCTCCCATTTGTTCATTAGGGGTCAGGAGCCCCTGTGCATATTTTGGCCTTGATTATAACAGAGCCACTTGCACTTGCCCCCTTATGTATAAGGGAGTTGTGGTCATTTCGGAAGCCCTCAGACCTGTTCTTTTTAAAGGGGAGGTTATTTTAATATTTTTTTAAAAATATATAGCACACCTGTTAAAAACCAGAGGCAATTCATCTGAATGTGGGAAGGTATTTTCAGACTAAGTTCAACTCACCAGCTGGACTTCACCTGAAAACGATTTATTTTCCATTTTAATATTGGTCCCCTCAATTTCTGATGCCTCCACCAGTTCCCGATTTTGCTAAAATACTTAGTGAATCACATTTTGCGAGTTCGAGATGTTGAGATATGCGGGGGGTGGGGGAGTTTCCTAATTAGTCTGGAGTCTGGAGTTCTGGAGATCTCTCATCATGGGCTTCAAACACGGATTTTAGTGAAAAGACCCAATAAAAACAATGGGGTCTATTCACTAACTAGCGAACATTAATGAGTTGACAATCAGATAGCAAGGATCACACACTAGCAGCTGAGTTGAAAAAACAGACAAACAATTATTGTTATTTTGTTATTGTTGCTATATTCAGTTTAGTGACCATATCTCTGTGTCTGTCATTGTTTTGCTATCAATCTTTGTCCTTCCTAGTTCCTTAGTTCTCTAATTAACTCTGATAAAAATGGAGGTGGTGAGCGCGCTTCCAGTTTTTCTATGCTGTAAATCACTGCAGCCTGATATATGAGCAGTCAGTCAGATCTAGTTTTTATAAGCCCCTTATGTGGTTTCAGAACAGCTGTTTGCCACACACCTAGCATTTGGTTTTGTTCCATAGAAAAAAGGCAGAAGTGATCTGTAGGTCTTTTGCTTTAGCCCTTTGGTGTTGTGTACTGCTTATCTCCTGCCCGGTTGTACCCCTTTACTGCCAACCAGGCTTCGTATCCTCTCTGTCCTCATTCTTCTACTGATCCACCTCCTTCCATCTGGCTATGTTTTGGCAAAGGGAATTTTAGGGTCTATTCACTAAAAAGGTGAGTTGAAGTAAAATGAATATTTATTCTTGTAATAAATACACTATTACCCTATATATAGATTGTTCTCTGGGGACAAGTGGCAGAGAATGATCAAGGATAGACAGACGGTTTGAACCTAATTAACTATATAAGATAGGTGTGTTGCTGTTATAACAATAAAAGATAATGGTGTTGATGGTACCCAGCTAATTAGTGGACCTGGGACAAGTAATCTACCGCACGCTGTTCCGAAAATAATTCTACTGAAACAGGGGGCGCAGAAGTTCCATGCGTTAAAGCACAGGTACAGGGGTAAAGGAATAACAGTGTTTATGCCCCAAAGACCCATATTACAATGTAACCCCCCATCAAATTGTTGTGCGCTAATTATGTTACCGCCTTCGTTACTGGCATTAACAGGGAGCATATGATGAAAACTGCCCTCTAAATTCCCACTAACGCCAGTTGTTAAATTAACGGGGGCCATTAAATCTACCCCATCATCACCTAAATACCCCAGAAAATATGTCCCTTCTTTCAGTACCCAGATTGCATGCAAAATCAGGCTCTCATGCATTCTGCTATACTGCTCCCACACTCTGGAACTCTGTGCCTTATCCAGGCGAGATGTCACAAATGCATGGATTAACAAAATTCAAATCATGTGATTCTCCTTTAACAATAACACAAGGAAGGAAGACATATATCTTATCATTCCAGTACATTTCCACTTCCTTGACAGCCAAGTCGACCATATATGCTTTTTCTTAGCTAACCTGCCCTTAAATCACCTCTCCATACAGATTCTGTTTTTGTCCGTGTAATATTTAACCACCAACGCTAATGGATATTACATATTTTTCGTATGTAGCAGGTGATGTCAGGATTCATCTCTACCTTACTACCTTCACTTGATACATTGCAGCAATTACTGTAAATTGGGATTTTACAGATGCAAAAGAAACAAGGTCATGTCTTTGTCATCTGATAATTATATATGTATCTGGTTTAAAATGCTTTAAAATGTGTTGCACACAACTGAACCATTCGAGGCGTTTCCTGTCACCTCATAAGACACTGGGAAAAAGAAACACAATTAAGGAGAAAAAAAATGGATGCCAAATAAAATATTCTGACACAAGACCACCTGTCTACCTACATGGAGAACTGCGTTTTGGAAGGGGAACAAAATGTCTTTTCTTTACCACACACGCACAAGTTGCTTTTTTTTTTTTTCAGCAAACCTAAAATTACATTTGTTGTTTTTAAGAGACTTCATGCCAAATCTGACTTTAACACTGATTTTTCTCTCAGTAGCTTTTTTTTACCCCCCACTTTGACCTAAGAAATAAAAGACAATATTCGGCTGCTGACAATATGTTTGTGTATTCATTTTAGTTAGAATAATATTTTTGTATTCATGTTTATACTTTAACACATAATACAGTTTAAAAATAATTCTATGTAAGCAAGGGTCATTATTTGTATTATTTTTTGATCAAATGCAGTAGGAGACAGTTTTCCTCATAATTATATTTTTCTCCCACTGGCAGATGAGTCTCTCCCTTCATTCACTTCATAAGATAGTAATATGTGTGGAAGTGTAGGCACTCTCAATTTTATTAATAATATTTAAGTACCTTCTCAACACTTGGCAATAGTGCAACACAATAGGAGTGTAAAAATGATACTTATCTTCACATTTAATTTCCCTATTTACATGTAGAGAAAAAAAAAGAGGCTATCATAGTGCAGTATGTCAAAGATTCTAACTGTGCTTTATATCCCCCCCCTATAGAGTATTACTGAGTCTCCCTCTGTCTTTTTTCAGAATCCTCCTTTGGCTTTTTGAAATCCCAGTTTGCCTGGGCTGAGATTTCTTTAGGCATTCATCCTCCGCTTAGAGTGCATGCTTTGGTGATATAGCTTTGGCGCATTTTTTTTTTCTTTTCTTTGCTGGCCAGATTTTTAAATTTAATTTCGATTTTTTTTCCCTCTCTCTTTTCGATGGCCCTTTTCCCTTGGCCGAAGCTGATGGTCGAGGGCATTGTGAATGTTGCGGGACATTTTTAAAAGGTTTATGTCTTTTACAGGGTTATTGTAAAGAGTCAGCTCCCCCCCCAACCTGGACAAGGTAAAGCTAGGGGGTGGGTGTAGGTAGGGAATATTTCATATTTAATTTTAAAATTATTTTATTAGGTCCGGATCTCTTTGAGGCAACTCCTTGACCCATTAATTTTTTGTTATAGTGTCTTTGTTAGGGGTTTTTGCCTTCTTAGGGGTTTTTGCCTTCTTTTGGATCAAAAGCTGTAATGATAGGTAGAAGGGTTGAACTTGGTGGACTTGTGTCTTTTTTCAACCTAAATTACTAGGTTAATATGTTACTATGTTAGTGGTCTTTGGCCTAGCCATGAGCAGGTCCTGGAATCAGGTGTTTTCATGGGGGGGAATGGGGTCAGAGGTCATTGGTCAGTGATTTGAAATAGCAACAGGGCACAAGAGGAGTATCCTGTATCTATGGCTACATGGAACAGTTAATCATTTCTCTGACTTATTCAGATTGAATAAAATGTATGGATATGATTAAAAGCACAGTAAACAAATCCACCTCATGTACCTGTCTGTCTACTGTTCATGTAATGTAGTATATAGTTGTCCGCTATGCTCTGTACCTTACGCTATGCAAATTGTTGGCACTATATAAATAAATGTTAATATAATTTAAAATCATAAGGCTCTTTTCCTTGTAACACACTTTAGGAGTAATTGCATGACAATACCAAGTTATCAACCTGTGTTTAAGCAGGGATTTCCACCTATTGCTTAGCAGCAAAAGAAGGAGACTTTAAAATGTATTTAAATAGTTTCACTCGTGGATTTTACCTTAATCCAAAAAGGGCAGTATCTTAAACACAACCGGAGGCAAGCGACAGACTAAATGAAGAGCAGGAGCCATTTATTATTGGCATTTATGTGGGTAGTTTTACAAACCAAATACCATAAAAGTGGTCACTTTTACAAGATGAACATCCACACTGGCGTGTGCTTTGGCTAATAAAATAAAATTGCTAGGAAATATAGATCCCTTGGTTTACGAGCTTGTTTGTGACTGTGATCCATAGCAATGCCGCACATTAACTCTGCATACAACGGATGAACAAGCTTTTCCCAACAAGCAAACAGGCAGGTGTCTTCAAGCTGTGTAATATAAATTGCACTCTACACTACACATAAGACTTTAGGCCCAAAAAAGGGAACTGCAGGGAATTGACTAGAGAATATAAAAATCAGCTGAATTGGAGAATTTTCTGACTCTGCTATTTTGTCCTTAAGCTTGAAATTCCCTTGTCAATTTCCTGCCATTCCCTCTTTCACGAATAAAGCCACGAGAGTTTCTCTGAATTCCCACACATACCGATAAGTAAGTTACACTGGGGCTATTCACGAAGCAGTAAACTGTGAATTGCCAAAATCAGTCATTAACAGCAGAGTTGGAAAGACAGATGAGTTGGAGAACATTTACAACTCGGATATTTTTGGCCTGATTTCTGCCATGTCCTTGTCTGTTTTCCAAACTGCAAACTGAGTACCACGGGTCGGCAGAGTTTGAGAAACATAAGGGATTGCTAATCCATCCTAGGTTCTAAACAGGTTCTAACAATGGTGCATTCTACATGGAAAATCCAACTGGAGTCCTGTGGACCGAATGTGACCCTCAAGAGTTTTTGTATGGCCACCATTCTGGCTAATGAGGAAATAGGTTAATATGGTATTGTCTTATGGATTTAATAATGCCCAGACATTGAATCAAGGTTAGGCAATGTTTCTCTGCAAGGTGTTTGTGGCCAGGTCTGATTCAAACACCAGCAGTTCACATTTACATGCGAAGTCTCGTATGATTTTGGCAAAGAATCACATGGTCTGGAAAAGACCCTGATCTGGTCTCTGCCCGTGTGTTCCTGACTCCCGATCACTCTGTGATGGGGGCAGGACCAAGAAGACATCCTTTTCTATGTATATTGTTTGCCGCCCCTCTCAATGCACACTTTTGTTTTAACTCATTCCCGTTTAATCCTTAAGAACCTTAACATAATTTGGTCCTTGAGGACCAAGGCGCCATCTGGCTGGAAAGGGGATAAAAAGTGTGTAGTGAGAGGGCTGGCAAACTCAGAGACCGCCTCAGGCAGCCGAATCCCTAACTACGCCAATGCCGGGGGTCCTGTTATCTGAGACCTCAGTGTGGAAGAGGGAATTTCATAAAAAAAAAAAACTAAAATGGAAAATACAGGCGCCACATTAAAATTCCTACACACCTGCCTTATCTTGGAGCTGTCATCTCCCTGAAGCCATCCATAGAATCAAAGCAAGAAAAAATGGGAACGGTGCATATTTTTGTATCAAGAGAGCGCCATTCCCATTTTTTCTTGTTTTGATTATATGGAGGAGGTGTGACATCAGAATGGGGAGAATAGAGTGACTTCCGCCAACGCTGGCTGCTGGACACCGATCCCTACATAGTAAAGAAGTCATTTGTAAGAAACTGGTAGACCAGCAGCTGCGGAGAGGCTTGGGGTGGTATGATGACGCAGTAGAAATGTCCAATTAGTCATCTCAGTAATGAGGGGGAGAAGACCAACCTTAATTTCCTGAGAGGGCGACATGCATACGCAATGTATAAACCAAAATCTAATGTAGAGTAACCCACATGATATGGACTTAAACCATTACACTTAGTAATATAAATTAGCATACGGTATACCATAGAATATCTATACATCTTTCAATTTTATTTTATAATGCACGAAAAAAACTAAGTCCAAATTCACTGTTTTATGAAATGCAATAAAGGTTCTAAGTACTGGAGAAATAATGGATGTTTAATAATATTTACTATAAATAAAAAATAAGAATTTAATTGCCTGCTTCTCTCATGTATTGCCGTATCTGCCCACGTAAGTTCAGAACTTGGACATCATTTTATTAATTTATTTCTTAGGCAAACTTCTTACAGGTTGAGTGGGAAGCTTGCCTTTCCTTATTTCAATGTAGGATGTTTCTCTGTGGACAGTCCCATACATGGGAATTCACTGGGGTTTGACAGGGGGCTGAGAAATTGACAGCTAATTGCCAGGCCTCAGTCTTAGATGCACTTTCAGATTGGTCCATCTCAAATTGGCCAGTGGAGCAGAGCATGGGTGGAATGACTGCTAATACAGACACTACCCCTGGTAGTGGCAAAGGATACATGTTATGCATCCCCAAAACCATTTCAAGGGATGTGTGGTCTCCATGGTAACCTTCCCTCACATTTCCCTTGCACTGCATGTGCAGGGATGTAATGTCACATCCAGCATATACTGGCCTAACAGTGTGCAGAAAGACAATAAGCAGGTTATTACTAAATGGTTAATGTAGGCCTACATCTTTAGAGTGGAATCCAACATGTGCGTTCTTTTAGGGTATCCACCATGGCAATTTGTTTACTGGGGACGTCATACATTTATATGCTGCCTTGCAATGTGTAGACAGAATTTGTGACAAGATTGGAATATATTAACTAATCAGCCTGGTTCTGTGGGATCCAATCCTTAATTAGCTCATTGATTCCCTTGTTATCTCATATGACGTCTGCACTCTGTAAGGCAGCATGGGAAATGCAGATGTTGCTGGCCGAGGTGGCAATCCTCTCTGCACTTGGGATCCATCACAGTCTTGTTCCTCCATTCGACAAGGATGTACTAATGTTTCCAAGTATGCTTATTCTAGCTGCTGGATATGCCATAGACTCTCAGCTGTACTACCAGAGGTTGACTCACCCAACCAAGAACAGAAAAAGGCATGTTTATTTTTAACATCCCTCACCACTATGATGTAAAGTGTCCTGAAGTGTGAGGCACAGGAATAATAGAAAAACAATGTTTAATAAAATAATAGACTATAATTAATTCGAATATTGATTAGAATTCTAATCACGGTGATCTATCTGATGATCTTGATAATTCACAGAGCTAGGATGTCACAGGTTATCCAGTACAACCATATGTATCCTACTTCCTCTCACCCAAACCCTGATTTCCTACATTTAAGTGGGTGTAGGTTAGCCATAAAGTTAGCCATCAATTCCCTTCTCCATCACTGCTCTCTTGTATAAGCTACACTTTAGTAAAAGAACTACTGTCTCTCTTGTGCTCTCGGTCTCCCTCTCTCTATACATTGATTGTACAGCTAGGTGGTGGTATTTCTAGTGTGTATTATTTGGCATGTGGAAACTGTGTGTAATTAAAAAAACTGTAGCAATGGTTTTCAAATGATACAGTATTATCACATACCCTTCAAGCTAAAACACTGCAACTTTTTGAGACATTGTACCATATATTTATATTGTGTGCTTATTAACCTATTATTCTCTGTGACAGGTGACAGGCTTTGGGCTACTTATTCTACAGGATTGTCTGGTTTGTGAGTTTTCTGCGCTGTAACTATTTTTGCATTACCATTGGTTTTCCTGAGAACATGACAGAGAGAATGGTAATTATATAGATACATAGATAGATTCATAGTTAGATCCATAGATAAATATACATACAAACATACATCCATAGATAGATACATAGATATAGAGACACACATTGATAGGTGTATGGATGTCTGATTGCTTCTTACATACATACATATATACATAGATACATCAATAGATACACATATACATAGATAGATCCATAGATATATAGATACACACATTGATAGGTACATAGATGATCAATAGATACTTACATACAGACATACATACATATATATAAATATATAGATAGATAAATTGATAGATAGATCAATAGATAGATAAGTACATATATAGACAGATACATAGATAGACAGTTAGATACATAGACAGACACATAGATAGATAGATAATTAATAGATACTTGAATAATTGATAAATGATATACAGATGTACATATATATATATATATATATATATATATATATGATCAATAGATACATCCATAGATAAACACACACTGATATGTACATAGATGATCTATAGATACTTACATACATATATACATAGATAAACAGATAAATAGTTAGAGAGATAGGTACATATCTAGATTGATAGAGAGATTGATAGATGATTAGATGGATGGACTGATGGATGGATGGATGGATGGATGGTTGGACGGTTGGACGGTTGGATAGCTGATCTACGGATAGAAATTGACCAAACGGAGTTCTCCACAAGAGTAGGTGACAAACCCCAAAGTTCATTCCAGGAAACAACAGCAATTTCCTAATGAACTGCAAACCTTTCTACTCTGTCAGCGACAGCCTGCAGTGAAAAACAGTATGTCATTACATAGTTAGCGTACATTGCAGCTCATTTACATTCCTGCAAAAAAAAAAATAATCCTTTGTTGGCAGGGTGCCTCAGCAAACACGTCTCACTTAAGATTTTAAGGCAAAATGGAACACAGAAACATGAAGAGGTTGGATAAGAATCTCCAAGGAACGTTCCCTAACCAGGGACGGCGGTTGTAAAGTACACAGAAATGCATCCAGATTTATTTCCTTCAAACAATGTAGTATTTCATTAATATAGTAAATGTTATTCCTCCCACTCGCACACTGCACTCTGCCAAGAGCAGCAAAACTATTGTAGACATTTATTCTTCTTCGTCCATATACTCTTAATTCTGGGAATGTTTTTATGTAATCCAGCATAACAACATACACAGTATAATAGCCAGGGTTTAACTCATGGAGGTTTGGTACATTACGTTCACAGTGAGAGTCACCAAATCAAACCTTGAAAAGGTTAAGAGTCCTTCATCCTTAAGGGATCTTTGAATTCATTTCCCTGTAGGGCTAATGAAAAGGTTTCTGGTAAATCAGGCACCATATGCATCATGCCAGATTGGGCTAAATGCCACAATGCAAAGTTGGAAATCTTGGGAGGTTAGACATGTTTTCCAGCTCTGAAACAATACCTGATTTTTGCAGTTCATGTCAGTTCAACCCAGTTCGGTTTTTAGTGAACAGATCCCTCTTCATTGATAACATTTTCCATTCACACACTTGGCACATGATTATACAAGTAAGAAGAGGTAGGTTCCATCATGGTTCATGGTTCACATTTACTGGACTTTGTTAAAGACAGTGGCGCCTTTATGGGGGCTAGTGTGCCAAAAGTCTCCTTGTTCAATTACAAGACTGAGATGAAGATTCCCTGCAGATCTACAGGGATTTGGACCTCTCTAAACCAAGCTTTACCCTCGATATTTTGGACACCTAGCAATGGAGCTGGTGTCCAACTTATTGATATTTTATGGACCTTCACAGAATGTACTACATACACCTATTGTCTAAAGACCTCTATAAATAAATGTAGGGATGTGAAGCCTACTCTTGGTCTGAGATCATATTCTGGAAATTATTACACACAGTTATTAGGAAGAGATTCATGTTCCATGTGTACTGAGCAGAATGAATAATTATTAACACACCTCTGTTCTGCTTCAAGACTCTATCTATTTTACCTTTTTGCAGACCATTGATGCATGTCTCCGGATGTAGAAACGTTGTCAACTGCATTATTTGCTTGGGTCTCATGTGTTACTATTTTATAACATTGTATCACATTCACATGTATTTATAAAGTGCCAACAATGTATGCTGTGCTTGGTACAGAGCATAAAGGAAATTACTGCGTAACATGAACAGATTCATAGTGACACATGCTCACAAGCTTACAATCTAGAGGGAAACACAGAAGCGTAGAATGTGTCGGCAGATAAGAAACATTTGGCCTATCCAGTCTGCCCAATTTCTGCCTAATTTAAAATAACTAAAGGGCCTATTCAGGTAGCTCTGATTTTATATAGGGGCTACTCAAAAATGAAAGTATTGCAGAGAATTGCAGAGGTTTGAAACAGGAATTATAAACGTAAGGCCAATGCAGCCGAAAAAAATCTCCAATGCAGCTGAATGGGGAATTTTCCCAACTCCGCTACTTTGGCCTTAATTTTGAAATCCTGTCTCAGTTCCCTGCAATCCCTCTTTATTGAGTAGATAAAGTTTATTTTACAAAAGCTCCGAGTTCATGATCCACATAGTGCTACTTGGAGAGCACCAAAGATATCTCCAATCGGCACAAAAATCGACCAATGTGGCTGATTTTCGTACCGACCCCTCTGGAGTTTTGCTGGCAGAAATGTTAGCCTCGGTACTCCCGATATACTTCAAATGGGGTGGACCGAGGGTTATTTTGTGGTCGTGACCTGATTACGATAATAGCCGAAGTCCTTCCATAGAATGCAATGGGAAAGAGCCTGAAAAAGCCAAAGTCCTCTTAAAATGGACCAAGGTTTTTTTTAAAAAAATCTATAAAAATAAAAAAATAAAATAACATCTAAATGCCATACATGAAAATAATGTAATGTAAAGTAAAATAATATATTTTTTAATTAAAATTGAAAAATGCATATACTAATGTATATTTACTATTAGAATATATAACATTAATTATTATAATTGTATATGCATATTTTTGTGTTAAACATATGCTAACTTTAATTCTTGCACACTTTTATGTTAAATTTTCCAACGTAAATCTGATGAGCTGAAATGCCCGAAATGTTGACAATATAGCCAAATACGGGCCATTTTGTGCGAGTTTGGCCCTTTCTGAGTTGGGGCAATCCATAGAATTTCCCAGGCTATTTCCCCACACCAAACACTGCTGAAGAATTCTCAAATTCGGTGGAAATTGCCATATTGAGTAGCTACATTACAGGAACTTTTGTAATTCATATATAAGCCCCGATCTGGCCCCACTGCAGGCCAGATCAGTCTACATTGAGTAGACTCTAAAATAAATAATTTTTAAAAAAATAATAGGGACATGAGACACATAAGGTGAGTGACAAGGCAGAAGTGGGAGATAAAAAAAAAATGTGACAATGGAATGAATTTAAAAATATTCTTGTCCTGTCTTTTCATACTTTTAGCTTTAGTATGTGACAATGCCCTTTGGTACGTGCATTTTAATTAATTAATGAATAGCATGATAGAATGGGACGTGGCACATCTGCTTATGGCACAAGCAAAAAGTGGAAAAAGAGGGGGCCTTCAAGTTCTCCTCTCACTATGAGTGACTTTGCTCTTGTACACAGTAGGATCTCTTAACAGTGCAATACATTGTTTGATGACATCACTAGAGAGATTTGATTTGAATGAAATTATTCTCATTGGTTCCTGCAGCAAAAAAAAAAAGGAAATTACTTTTACTCATCTAGTGTGGGCATTCCTGGTTTCTTACAAACTGCTGTAATTTCACAATTTCATCTATCTGTAAGTATTTTATATTTTGAGTAATACAATATGTAAGACATGCACATTAAAGTACTTTGAAAGCACATTAATATGCATTAATATTTGGAAGATTCATTTTGGGCACTAGAAAGTCCCTTTAAGCTCTCCCTTTTTCTAAGCTATACAAATCCTTGTTATCCACAAGTATTGAATTCTATAACTAATTGAATAAAAAAAAAATCTCTATATATTATAATGCTTTTTTTGTCACTAGTTAGACATGTATTAATCGTTTCAGCAAGATGTATCGCAGACTTAATGTACAATACTGATGAAGCATCAAAATTGCGACACTCTTGAAAGTATCTATTCGAACAATGAGTCCAAGGTCAATGAACTATTTACAATGTGAACTATGCTATAGGATGATGACCTTGTTTGATTTAATCTGTGGAAATTATATTTAGCAAAAATAAATGTTTACTCTTTTTTGTACTAATGCTACTGTATGAACACTACCCTGGATGTAATCACTTATCACTAAACAATACAATATGCCTTTTTCTGATCTATTATACCTTTTAACTGTTAGTAATAATACTGACCCTTGAGCATACAATTGTATGAAGAAATGTAACGGCCTTAAGCTTGAAAAATAGCATTTCTCTCTGAAGGACTCTTTAAAATGTTACTTTTACTTGGCCTTTTTATACATGAACACACTTTATTTTGTTCTTTTTATGTAAAAGGTTAAATAAATGTTAAGTTCAACATAATCCTTCATTTTCCCCACTCAAACTCCTTCATTAGCCTAATTTGTATGTTCTTATTTGGCCAATAACTTACACAACATACATTTTCATGACCTTGGAGGAAAACCAAAGGATAAAACGTGAAACGTTCACCTAATAGCGGACTTCTTTTTTTTTTTTTTTTGAGTGGGTACACTGTACAATGAAATGTAATGATAGGTTGTGTTTGCCATTGAAGCCTTTTTTTTTAATGATTGTAATTACCGTATATTTTTTTACATGCGATATTATTTCAAAAACCCTTATCAACATATGACGGGCACAGGTATACCACAGTCACAGTATTGCTGACATGGTTGAGGATCTCTGCATTGAGGTACTCCAGCTATGTTGGTTGTGGGCTTCCCAGATGCATGCAATCACTGTGACAGCCAATCACATGTCTAGTTCCAGCTCAGAAGACCTACCAGAAGTGTCACCGTGACCAAAGCTGGTGTCTGACCCCGGTCGCTGTTCTATACGGTTTTAAATGGAACCAGTTAATAAACAGGACTTGTTACCTCAAAGGAAATGTATTTAAAAGGGGAAGAGACAGAAGCACAAGGGTTCTGATTGCTAGTAGACACATACATCTTCTTCGAGAGAATGCAGGAGCCATATATGTCTCTTCTAGTATGCTCGGAGTTTCATGGAAACTCTCAGAGAGGTAATCATAGGAGAATTATAAATGTATCTTTTCATGTCTTGCTACCTAAGAAAAAGAATGAAATATAGCCTACTGAAGAAGTGTGGCCATTTCTCAAAGCTGCAGGGTTATAAGCAATGGTATAATTTGATCACCCCTCGTACTGATATATGATCAACCATTGTATTGATATATGATCAATCATCAATTGAAATATGAATAGCCATCAATTAAGTACTTAAAAAGTTAATTATACTGCTATTCAACTTCAAAATAGTCTAAACGGCCATGAAATCATGGTTGAAACGCTACATATGTCAAGTTTCATAAAATTGAAACTTCGTCAATGTGATTTTCATAAAAAAATTACTTCCACTGATGAGAAAAAAAACTCTCAAAACTTGTCTAATTCTTGATGTGAATTTAGACAATGCTTAAAGGAACTTCCACATAAACACTGTTTATATTGGGACTGTAGAGAATTAGAAATCATCAACAATTATTCTCACCTTGTGTTCACAGAATTGCAAGGAAATGCATAAACCCAGGAAAGAATACACTTTAAATGAGTCTATGGACATTTGTTTTAAATGAGTCTATGGTGTGTCTTTATAGCTTGATATGCAAATTACACATCTCCCACTGAAAGCAGCTTATCTGCATATGAAGCTACAGGTGATGTCATACACACGAGACATCACATAACACAGTGTGGTGCAGGGACAAATCCTGTGGGGGCAATAATTTGCCATGAGGGGCAAAAATAGGGAGCAGAAGAACTGAAAATAAGGTTGACAGGAAAGAAAAAAAAACATTTTTTCAATATCTTTATAAAATATGAAAAACAGTTTACTTGTGAAGCAATATTTAAATATTTACTAGCAAATTTTGTTTCCTAAATGGTAGCCTTATATTTAGGCCTTTTATTTTTTTTCATAAATTAAGATCGCATGTTGGGGGGGGTTCTTATATTTGAGCTATTATGGTATGTATATATATGTGTATATGACAAAAAAAAAAAGTTTGGTACCACTTTGAGAAACTACGAGCAAAAACACAAGCATGCAGTTACAGAATTTATTTTCCCATTACTATGTTGCGCAGTTAAATAAAATGTGCAATAAATGGCACTTGGTTAAGCTGATGTATATTTTTCACAGGCCAGTGGGATTAATATTTCAAAAACCAGCAAAATAATTGACCTTAGGACTGCTACATACAGTACATAATACTGTCATGTTCTCATTTTATCTGCTCTTCTGGATGCCCCCGCCCTGGAACTCACACCTCGTACATTGGTGTGATGAAAGGCAAACAGAGTTTACGGCAAAGCATTAAATGTATTAAACAGAAATGTCTATTTTATGACTCAGATCCTTCTCTCAAGAGGAAAACATCAAGCACATGGCCTGTTCATAATCTCAAATGCAGTTCATAAACCTTGTAGCTTCAAGTCTCCGGAAAGACGGCAATCATCTTGGAACACAAGTCTCTTTATGTTGAGTTTATTCAAAAACCTTAACTCTTGTAGAGTGCTACTAGCAAGTCCATTCCAAATGGTTAAATCACTTCTATTAAATTACAAGTATTGGCGATTTTTTACATTATTGGCATCTGCTTTTGTAGATGACACTAGGAGGAACATTTAATTTCACTGATTTAACAGTATTTATTATCCATTTCCAGCTGAGCTCTTCTAGAAGAAACTCACCAGGTTTAGCACTGCATGGTGTATAGTTGAGTCAATGGGGTCCAAGGCCACCATGAGGGGGAAACAGGCCGTACACATTCTTATACCGCCTCTCACTCCCCACGCACTGCTCTGAGGTAAGAATGTTGACAGTCATGTTACCTGCCACGCTCAGACTTTCGAACAGCTGCACATACATCCAACTGTCTCCACTAGACACCAGTGAGCGGCTGTCCTGGGGTGTAGTAATGGTGCAAGTGAGCAAAAAAAGCTGATTCCCCTTCTGAGCAGGTTACAGCCTATAGGTCTGGCTATTTCAGCATTCCAGTCCAGACGGGAGTCCCAATCTCAGTGAGATGGGACTCCCACCTCTATTGCCCAGCCGTGGGTCCCTGCTTGCTTCACCTAGAGGGACACCAGCCATACCACAATGAAAAGGCCAATGAAGGCCTTCTTGTTTCCCTCATGCAGAGGACAATTTGGATCTGGACCGCCCTTATGGGTGGGGCCAGTCTGATATGCAAAAACAAAGTGATTGGTGCAAAATAAACAAAGTGCTACAATTGGTGTAACAGTGATACTTGTGGTACTGCACACAAACGCAGCCCTCTGAAGCACTCTCCAGAATGCTCACAAACAATGTATATCCCTCTGAAGCACTCTCCAGAATGCTCACAAACAATGTATATATGTATGCTAATGGTAATGCCTCCTCTGCAATGGTGCAAGCGAGCAAAAAACGGTAATGCCCCTCCCGAGTAGGTTACATCCTACAGGGCTGGCTATTTTCACACGGTCCATTCTCGTTGAGATGGGGCTTCAACTTCTTTATTTCGTCAACATGACTCTTAACCTCTTCCTGCATTTGGATGTATATACATTACATTACATGAACATTTATTTATATAGCGCCAACAATTTACATAGCACTAGGTACTAGCACTAGAGCATAGAACGGAACAACATACTAAGTTAAACAAACTAGAACAGACTGGTACATGAGGTAGAGAACCCTGCTCGCAAGCTTACAATCTAGAGGGAATGGGGTCCATAAGACACATAAAGGGTTTGAAGAGGTCAGAGGGATTGAAGTTGTAGTAACGGTAATGTAAATGGTTGGCAGTAGGTGGGATAGGTCAAAGATGAATTGTGTGTGTTCCAGCTAGGTAGATCAGCTAGAGGCAAAGTATCCACTACCCTCTCAGTAAAGTAATACTTCCTGATATTACTTTTAAATCGTTGCCCCTCTAATTTTAGACTATGTCCTCTAGTTGTGGTAGTTTTTCTTCTTTTAAATATACTCTCTTCCTTTACTGTGTTGATTCCCTTTATGTATTTAAATGTTTCTATCATATCCCACCTGTTACGTCTTTCTTCCAAGCTATACATGAAATGGATAGTATCCTCTGCGGAAGGAGATTTTTAGTCCCACTGAGGAGCTCAAAGGTCGTGCAGGGAGGTATTGGTTAACAAGGGAGGCAATGTATGGAGGGGCGGAGAAGTGGAGGGCTTTGTAGGTTAAAGACAGAATTTAATCCTAGAGCAGACGGGGAGGCAGTGGTGGGCGTTGCAGAGAGGAGCCGCCGAATCAGACCAATGTGCAAGAAAGATGGCAGCTGTGTTTTGAATAGATTGCAGGGGAGACAGACGAGCCAGAGGTAGTCCAGTCAGGAGCCTGTTACAGTAGACCAGACGAGATATCACAAGTGAGTGCACTAGTATTTTGGCGGTCTCTTTGCTGAGGAACGGGCGAATGCGTGCGATGTCCCTTAGGTGGCGCTGACAGGTTTTGTCTAAAGATTGAATATGAGGAACGAAGGAGAGAGCAGAGTCAAAAGTGACCCCAAGACATCGGACACGGTCAGCTGGTATGATTGTAGCATTTTCAACGGTGACTGTGAACCCAGGTGAAGGGACAGAGTTTGAGGGAGGGAATATAATCAGTTTTGTTTTGGAAAGGTTTAGTTTCAGGTAGCGATTAGACATCCAACTGGAGATGGCTGACAGACACTCAACTACATGTGACACTAGAGAGGAAGTGAGGTCAGAGGTGGAGAGGAGATCAGAGTATCATCCGCGTACAGGTGGTTTTGGAAACCAAAAGAGCGGATGAGTTCTCTCAGAGAGGTGGTGTACAGGGAAAACATCAGCCGGCCAATCCTTGCGGAACACCAACAGAGAGCAGAACAGGGGACTATGTTGCTCCAGCAAGCGACACTGAATAGGAGCGCTCGGATAAGTATGACTCTATCCAATAGAGTGCCGTACCACCCATACCAAATGAGGATAATCTGTTAAGAAGGAGGCGGTGGTCAACAGTGTCAAAGGCAGCAGAGAGATCTAAGAGGATCATCACTGAGAAGTGGCCTTTAGATTTGGCAGAAAGGAGGTCATTTGATACTCTAGTGAGGGCTGTTTCAGTATAAGGTTTCAGTATAAGGGTCTGAAGCCAGATATACATATATAAGTTTCAAATCGAATGGCCCCTGCAGATCATGAAGAACCGTACAAAAAAAAAAACTGTCTACACATCTCACCCTAATAAAATTGGCGACAATTATCCAAGCATACAGTAGTATAAATGAGAGGTTATTGATGTATGTTCATCCTATCTGTCCGAGCAGATTACCAATCACAGTAATCATATGCCGTCCATGATAAAACCCATTGGCTTTGTCATTGACATTAAAACATGGCAGAGACACCATGCACCTTTGATGCGAAGAGATTTCTTGTTTTTTTTTTGTTATTTTTGTGTTAACTGTAATGTCTTTCTTTGTAATTTAGTATACCCATACTGCAACCATATACTGTTTTTGTAAGGAAATGTAGGGCTTTCATTATATGTTTATATGTCACTTGTTTTCAATGGGTTAAGTTCAAAAGAAGCACTGGCAAATAATTTAAAACTAGCCATAATTAACAATCAAGAAGAATAAGTGACCAGCTGTAACAGAATGATTGACCGCCTTGCAACATATACATGTAGGAAGAAAAAAAAAAAGGTCCAACATTTTTCAAATCTGTCCAACTCAGCTATTTGGCCTGATGTTTGGAACTTTACCATCAGTTCCCCCACAGCTCACTGTTTAGTAAATAGGTTCCTTCACATCAAATGGTGGGAGTAGAAAAGGGTTCCTTTTTTTTTTTTGGCTGAGTAGATTAATTATTCTTTCATCGGCACTGAAAACGCTGCCAAAATAAACCACGCGTTTCCCACAAAAATGGAATAAGTTGTATCCTGTTGTGACAATGAATATAGATGATTTTGCGAAGCAGACAAAGCTGCTTTTCTTTTTGTCAGATTTATGGATGATGATTTCCCGCCACTTGCAGAAAGTAAAGTCATTAAAACAAATTGCTGATTACAACATAACATTTTATGGAAGATCAAGACCAGGGGTGGGCAACCTGCGACCCTCCAGCTGCTGATGAACTACATCTACCATAATGCTCTTTCAGCTATGCAACATCCGGGGACCCTCAGGTTGCCCCTGATAAAGACAAATGTAGTGTACGCTTACACTTATTCATTTTATGGCAGCTGGAAGATTGTAGCACATGTGTGCTGTGTCCCTAGTAATAATAAATAATGATTAATAATAAATAGTATATTTATATACACATATATATATATATATATATATATATATAAAAATCCAAGGGCGGGTGCACTCAGCCAAACAATGATACAATGTGCCCGGGTGCCGTGTAGCTCTAAACATATAGCAATATCCAAGATCGTACGAAAAAAAACACGCACTCACGGGTCTTCAATATAAATCCAATAGTCGAAACCTTTATATCATACAAAAAATTTGATATTTGTAGATCCAGTCGACGTTTCGGTCCGCACCGCGGACCTTTATCAAGTCTTGGATTTATATTGAAGACCCGTGAGTGCGTGTTTTTTTTCGTACGATCTTGGATATTGCTATATATATATATATATATATATATATATATATATATATATATATATATGTTTTAGGCAGGTGTGAAACAATGCTGTACATTGGGAATACTTTCCAAATTAGAAATGCTAATAGTTTTTTTATCAATTGACAAAATGTAAAGTGATTGAACAGACAAATTTTTTTTTACATTAAATCAATTTTGGATGTGACTAGTCTTTTCCTTCAAAAGCGCATGAATTATTCGAGGTAAACTTGCACAACGTCAGGGATTTTGTAGGCATATGTTCAGGCGTATGATTAAACAATTGCCCAACAGGTGCTAATGATTTAACATGTAGGTTGAAACTCCATCATTAACTGAATCGGAAGCAGTTGCGTAGGAGGAATAAAACTGGGCGAGGAACAGCCAAACTCAGGTAACAAGGTGAAGTTTCTGAAGACAGTTTAATGTTTCAAGGCAGGCAGGGGTTTCTACAAATATCTTCTGTCTACTGTATATTACAGAAAATGCTATTTCTCCTTAATTCAGCAAATCACAGGGGGCTGTTCACTAAAACTGAACTGACACGTGAACTGCAATAATCGGTACATGCCATCTTATCCTGTGACTGACAGCTGACATCTTTCCCTGTAAGGGCTGGAACAGTGAGAGGCCCTCAGTTTGACATGCCATCAACAGAGGAAATCTTAACTTGGTTCCCTTTTCCTTGACCCCTCTTTTAATGGCATGTAAAAGTGAGGACCCATACACTGTCAGAGAAAGACCATCAGAGCTGACAGACCCCATTCTACAACCAGCAGCCACATCAGCTCTGGCTCAGCTGAGAGGCAGAAACGAGTGTAAAGCTGCATGTAAAAATAAATGTCAATAGTAATTAATTCTTATCTTTTTTGGTGTGGGTAAATTCAATGTATTCATGGTGTAGTTTGCTAATTCATTTTATCGATGATCTTATCAGAAAGCAAAGCACACCCATAATCTGGGGAACAGACTTTGTGGGGTTTCCACAAAAATCATGGAATTGCCAAGCTTTACATTTAAAAAAAAAAAAATATATATATATACATTTTTATTAGGTATAAAAGTTAAAAGAAGAAAGACATTAATATTTTATAATTATTCACAAACTAGAATAATAAATACCGATTACCCCCCATTCCTGTATCGACAGGTATGGGCGAAGAGTCATACAGATTGAAAGAGAAAGAAAAAATAAACATGGAAAAAAGGACAGTACAAACAATTTTGGCCTGGGGTTAAACGATGTAGAGTCTTTGGCTTATTTATGTGAATATATTAAATTAGGGGATCACTGGGTGGCTAGAGAGAATGTGTCTAAGGCCCAATTTGTATTATACGTTATAGATGGATCCAAAGGTCCCAAATTTTAAAATATAGGGAAAGAGTGTTATTTTTCCTTTATATATCTTTTTCCATTGTGCATTGAAAGTTTAATTAGTTCTTAATCTCAGCCATGGAAGATAGTGTATCTTTTTTTCCAAAATCTCCCTACACACAAATTAAGGGCCATCAGGGTATGGGTGATTAGATATAATGAATGGTTTGGTAAATTTGGGAGGGTCATATGGAACAGGAAACCTTCAGTAGACAGATGCCCTATGTCCAGATGAATAGTTTTCAATACATCCATTATTCCCACATTCAACATTTCCATCTTTAGACATTCTCCTCAGGTATGCAATAAGGCTCCTGTCTCTTCACACCCAGCATTCTTTAGAAGTAGAGCTTGTAGTAAGGCATCTGTGGAGGGTCTTTAAGTAATTTTCTTGTATATTTACATAGTGGACAGAATTGCCCAATAAATGAGTGGCTCTCAGCCAGTCTGCAGCCAAATAACTTGTACCCATATCAGTCTCCCATTTGTTCGTTGTGTCTGTTTTTCCATCACTGTTGTACTCTACATTATTGAGCGTGTTCTTGGGGCTGGTTTAGTCATAGGGCCATGGAAAACCCTTTCTATAGGGGTGTCCACTATGAATTGAACTTTGGACAAGAATCCAGCAATTCTCAAATATTTAAATACCTATTTAGAGGGAATTTTAAATTTATCCGGGAGTTGGGAAAAGGTCAGTGGCTGGGAATCCCAATATAGGCCCCCCAAATGGAATAGATCTGCCTTGAGCCAGTAACTAATCTCTAAATTCTCCAAAGGATAAAGGAAGGTGTAAAAAGGGAAACATGTCCCTTGGAGTAAAACCTTTTCTTTACCTGTAATAGAGTTAAATGTTTGGACGATGATAGGATTGGTTATGTTTAGTTTCTTAAAGCTTTACATTTAAATGATTGGTTCTCTTTAGACATTTGGAATGTATAAGTTCATTAAGACAAAGAATATTTGATGAGTATTGTGTTAATTGATGACTATGTAACTCCATGTTAATCTGCAGTGTTCTCATAATATAGTTAATATATTATTTTATACTTAAACCTTATTACACTTTAACTACTTTGAAAACACAAACCCCAGTGAAAGCAAGTGAAATATCTACCACTGCTCAAATAATCATGTATAGAATATGCTTACGAACCAAATTTGTAAGAACAGATTATACCTACTGCAAAAATATGCATCAATGTTAAATATTTACAGGAGAAGAAAACAGCTTTTTGCTGGAAAAATTTAACATTGTAAAATCTGCAGTCAGCACCTGCAGGGTCATAATACAACACTGGTTCCACATTCTGTAGGGAACTTCTAAAAGTGAAGCAATCAACATGGAGGGGCATGTACTAAAAAAACACAAATATATTTTAGTACACACCCCTCATGGTCTCCATGGTGATTGCTCCCTTTAAGAGCATTGGGGTTTATCTATAAAGGTCAAATGTGAGACAATGTTCTAAAAGTGGAGCAGTCACCATGGAAACCAGTGGAATGTTGCTGTTGATGGCTCCACCTTCACAACTTTGCCCCACAATTGACCTTTATACGTAACACCCAGCGTGATGGGACATTTTTCCATACACATCCACCGCACAAGATAGAGGGTGCCAGGTAGCACTAGCAACAAATAAATAAACTAAGGTCCAGCGCTTAATCAAAACACCAAATTGTGAATAAAATGTGTAGTAAGTAATAATAAAAAAAGAGTTACCAGAACATGTATAGATAATAAACTTTATAGGAGCGACAACTCCTGATTTCTAATGAATATGGTGATGAAGAAAAAGCAAATCATGGAAAAATCGAGCAGGCGCTACCAGCTTTTGGATTAAATTACCTTAAAGAATTATTGCCTGTCTTTTTTGTGGTTTTTATGTGTCATTTTGTTTTATGAACATTTAATTATATGTATTTTTAAAAATTATTTATAGGTATTAAAGATTCTTTTTTGTCTATATATTTTATTGGTATTGGCTATTTATTTTTAATTTTATTTTGACAGATTAGCGCTGTCAGTTTTTTAGGACTAGCCACACACGCACCAACAATCTCCAAATAGGATAAATTAGAATGAAATCCTTTATTTAATCATCAATTCTTCATAAAAAGGAGGAGGGGGAAATCACATCAAGTCAGCTAGTATGTTGAAGCCATGGTTGAAGCCCATTGTAGGGGTGAAACGCGTAGCGTCCCTGGACAGACCTGCTTTCCTCTCCGTTTATTTGGATTTTATTCCTGATCTGCTGCCATTGGAAGAACTCTTTATTTCCACACTGTGTGGCGCCCACTGGTTCTGTGCAACTTAGAGACTCCATGTGTAAGCAGATATTGTTATTTTATTAAATTCTGTACTTTCATACCCTAACTCTATTTGTGGGCATTTTTTTCCTTACACTTCGAGCTGCACGAGTGGAGGACAGAGAGGCTGAACTGAAGAGCTAAGGATCGTCCCCTGTGTGCTCAGTGTTTTCTGTGGATAAGCCTATCATATCTGAGGAGTTTGTGAGTGCATTGATAGAGGGGAGCTTTGCAGTCTCCCCCAGCTCCTATTCTTCCTTTTTTGTCACATCTACACACTCACCTAAAAGGTGTTATATATTTTTTGCTCACTACAGTTTACCTATAGCGCACTTTTTGTACCTTTTTTCCCAGCTAGTATGTACATTGTATGCTTTTTGAGCTGTGACCAACTTTCCTTTTAATGTTTTGAACTATTCTGAAAAACATTATACTAATGAAGTTGCCGTTTATGTTACAACAGTTATCATGAAAGCAGGACTGCCCACACTAGCTGAGTAAAAGTCATTTCTTTTCTTTTTTTTTGCTGCAGGAACCAATGAGAATGATTGCATTCAAATGTATGGAGTTTCCTGTCTCTCTAGTGATGTCATCAGACAATGTGTTGCACTGTTAAGAGATCCTACTGTGTACAAGAACAAGGTCACTCAGAGGGTACATAATATATTTAATTAAAAGAGCACAGGTAGTGACTAAATAAAACAAAACTTTATATCCTTAGTCTCTATATAATCAGTGCTGCAGCACCTGTAGTAATCTCAGGAGAGGGCTTGTGTCAAATATTAAAAATGTGATTTATGCAGAATGCCTGCATCAAATCATACTGGAAAAAAGCCTGTGCACCATACAAGCAGTAATCTTAATCATGCACCAAAGTGAGATTGGGGACTAGACTGTCCCTCTAATACAAAATTCAATGTACACAATACATTGGTATAAATATGATGTATAAAAGCAAATAAACCTAAATGGGGAATCCCCAAATGCAGCCCGGGGCGCCCTGACAAGTTTCCCTGTCAGGTTTCTTCAGAGGGTCACAATGATAAACCTACTAGTATATGGTGAAAGGAGAGAGAGAGTTGAATACCCTCAAAGAAAGACATTTTATGTTCCAAATGGCAATCTGCTTCAGAATTATAAGTGCCAATTGGTTACTTTAGACGGACTTTCTATAGAGGGCTGAGCTCGTCTGTATGCTATAGCAGGAATGAGCTGTTTGTCAAGTTCAATAATATGTCTATAACCTAAAATCCGTAACATTTTCTCCTTTCACCATATAGTAATAGTAGTTTCATCATTGCAGCTGGGACCCATTGAGGAAGCCTGACGGTGATACGCGTCAGGGCTTCCACTCCGCATTTATGGTTTCCCTATTTTCAATCATTTGCTTTTATGCATCATGTTTTTACCAATGTATTGTGTGCATTGATTTCTACATTAAACTGTACATTCATTATCTCTACCTAAGCTGTCACCTAAGCATTATTATACTGTGAATGTACAGAATAAAAAAAAAATATATAAAACCTTATTTATACATTGTGCTGTCAGAATTGCAAGCAAAGGCATAAATTAAGAGCAAAGGGTATTTTAATCTAACGGTGAGGTCTCCTGTAACTGTCTTCAATGGAATATGTCAAGCAACAGGTAATGCCATCAACAGGACACGACACGTACACACTTTCTCTTAATGTAGGCATTTGCTTGCAATCATACAAGCACAATGTACAGATCATTGTTCATCATTGTTTATTCTCTACATTTTCAGTGTAAACAATGTATTTCCCTTTAAAGGGGCACTAAACAGACGGACTAAACACAAATGGAATGTTCGCTGCTAGCGCAGAGAAAGACCCTTTTTTTCCCATGGTATCAGCAGGGGGGGACCACAACTAGCTCCCCCTTGCTGATACCATGCAAAAAAAGGGTCTTTCTCTGCGCTAGCAGCAAACATTCCATTTCGCTGCTAGCTCCCACAACTAGCTCCCCCCTGCTGACCCCATGCAAAAAATGAGGGTCTCTCTCTGCGCTAACAGTTGGAGCAGGGCGAGCCCCCGCTCTGATTGGCTGTGCGTGCGCTGATAACCAGGAACTGGTGGGGTTCACAGTAGTTTTTCCTTTTTCATTTTTTTCACCTTTAATACGTTCCTCTGACTTTTTAAACATATTTGTCCATTTCTAATTTTTTGGATTTCCTTTTTGTTTTTTTCTTTTACTGCAATTGTTTTGTCTCCTACATAGCTTTTTCTTGAGTTATTTACAGACGATACATTGTTAAATAATAAATAAATATATATTTACACATGAACTATCAGTTAATGTGTGCATGTCTGCTTTTTTTTTAAATATATATATATATATATATATATTGTCCATTAAGGAGGTTTATGGGGCATAATTATTTCTTACTTTCCTGGAATAGATGAAGAGAGCAACTGTCCGTGTTCTCTTTAGAGGGAAATGGATAATTTGTTAATCATATCTGATGAAGAGACAATGTTTGCACTCTCTGCTTTGAATCATTTGTATGGCCACATAGTTTGTGAAATAGTCTCCTGATTTATATATTTTACCATAATTCAGAGATTAACATTTCTTATGATTAGACAATGATCAATTCAAATGACTTATAAAGGTTCACTCAGTATAGACCTATCTGGCCTAAAATGGACCCCAATAATATACACATGAGGTTCAGGGTACGTAGCTCTGAATCCCCAATCAAAAATGGGTCTATGAGCAGGACATATACTCCCAGCCCCCTATATAATAGACATTGGAGGCCAGGGCTACTTGTCCCCTCCCCCCCATTGATAAACAGGGCTGGGAGCTACCCAAATGGGTCCCAGCCCCCAATATAAAAAAAAACTTGGGTCCAGAGGTTGCCTAAATGCCTCCAGACACCCCCCAAATAAATAACCCTCCTGGGATCCGTTGGTTGGCCAAGAATTTTCAGAGCCCCTATAATTATATAGGGCTTGTCAAGTTCCTCCAAACTACTGGTAATTAAATGTATGACTCTACCTGGTTCTTGGAGGCTGGCCAAGTGCCTCTGGACCTCCTATAATAAAATATATGACCCTCTGCTGGGGTCTGGAGGCTGGCCAAGTGCATCCGGACGCCTATAATTATACAACAACGATGAGGTCTGGTGGCAGATGAACATTTTCCCAAGCTCTCTATAATTAACTATACTTCATTAAAATGAGTTAAGTAAAATTAATACCTACCTACCACCCACCACTACCTTGCCCAGGTTGGGGAGGAGGGCATATAGTTAAAGGATCAGTTATAAACACCACCCTCTGGGTGCCAGTTGAATGGGCAGTGATTATCAATGCCCATCCACCTGGCACCCAAAAATGCCCCTTGCAAAAGAAAATGTAAATATACCTTTAGTATTGTCCTTGATCTACATTTTTGGCCCAGGGTAAGGGGCCATCCAAATACAAAAGTAGCCCACCGATTCCCAAAATATCCCTCTTCCAAAAAAACAAAAACAAAACAGTGCCTTTCACCAAAGGGTGTATGTAAAATTAAATCTTAGCCTGGATGGGCTGAAATTTCAAAATTGAAAATTCTATGACAGAGTCAACCAATCAGAAGCCTCCCTTCTCAGCTATATGATTGGCCCAAATTCATGGGCTATTGTGAGTGAACTGGATGCGGAGCTGTTTATTGGCTTGTTGTTATGTGAATCTATTGGTTGGCTGATTCTAATGAGGTATATTACTGCACATGTTGCAATTAGCCATTGTGTAACAGCAAAACCAATGGTTTTTATTTCCCAAAACACTTAATTTTCTTATTGCTGAACATTTTGGCATTTTTGGGGTTCACCGGCCTCATTGAATAGACCCCAATATTGTTTCCTTTCTATCATTTTTTATTACATTTTCATGTCATTCCTGCAGATTTAACATTACTCCCACAGTGCATTTAATCATATTTACTGCTCTAACTTCTTTCTTTTGTCTCCAGCGCTGGGGAAAGAGAATTCTTTGTCCGGCATTCAGTTTCACTTGTGACAAACGACTAGTGCCAGAGACACAACAATAAATATAATTTCCAGCAGCAGATGCAAATTAATTGCGTTCTTGACATCTGTGTACAATAAAGTCGTGATTTTATTACTCTGCAACATAATGCCAAATTATAAAGACCAATGTAGGTCAAGTGGAGAAAATCCAAACTCACATGTTAACTATTTGTTTTATTACCTTCACACTTACTTAAAACCAACGCTTTACAATAAACCAGCCTCAGGTTTTTTAATGAGCATCCATTTTTCATGTCTGCTAATTAAACCTTCTAAACCCATGAGGGGTAAGGTAATCTACTGCGGGACAATGCACAGCACACCCTTTCGGGCTTTTACAGGGTTAAATCACGCACTGAAACACAGGCCTACCTTGACGGATTTATTGAAAAGAAAAAAAGAAAAAGGTTTAGAAAACAAAGAAATATGTCACAGATTGACAAATGTTTCCCTTTCCACCCACCCAAGCAGCTAAGTGTGAAATGCTTGCCACGGACTTTGTGTACTTCCTACAGTTTGGCTCTATGGAAAACAGAAATCTGTTTAAATGATTACTCAGTATGTTACCAAATTGCAGTGTTTCTTTTAAGGCTTGCTTGCAGATAGCTTAATCAGGCATACATGCCTGCTGGATACAGAGTGGCTTACAGTCCTGAATTTGGGCTCCTGACCTGTCAAATATGGAGCTGTCTTGGCATGACGAGTGCCTATGCATAGTGCTTTTCTTGTCTATAGGACATACATAGTCAAAACTCAAGAAGTGATTTCAAGACACCCTTAGCGGGTAGCCTGGAGTTCAGTCTTCTTGCACAATGTTGTGTCATGTGACATAATCCAACCCTCTTTTAGCTCCATTCCTGACTCATTCTGAAACCCAGTCTCAGAATGTTGGCAGGTATGGTTGTATGATGTATTTGTTGAGTGAGTATGAAACCAAAGAGATCAACACTCGATATCCAGGGACTAATCTTCTGCTTGTGGGGCACAACCATTTCCATACTTTAGAGTTTACCCATGCCTCTCAACATATTACTTGAGACACTTTAGATTATTGTAGTCCAGGTAGGGTCGAGGCCAATGCTAATGAGGGAGTAGCAGGGCCGATATTTTTCGGAAGAAAAGGTGACAACCCTAAGTCCAGGGGTTTGCCATTCTAAATGTAGTGGACTACATCACCCATAATGCTCTTTTAGCCATAATGTTTTCAGGCATCAGGGGAAATGTAGTCCACAGCATGTGGAGTGTTAAAGGTTGCCTATTGGCTGGAGATCCCCTGCAGCGAGGCTCCTCTCTGACCTTCTCCCAGGTTGTGACAGAATGCAAATACAAATGTAAAGGGTCCAAATGGATATCCTCAGGGTTAAATTTGCTGGAGATGTGCAAGTCTGTAAATATTGTGCTTGAGAACAGTGCTAGCATCTCCACCATTACAAGCCTTCATCCCCCCTCTTACATGCCTCTATCACCCCATGACATGCCCCCATCACTCCATTACATCCCTCCATCAGCCCCATTACATGAGTTAAAATCCTGTTTGATGATATAATCATGCAGGCTTTGACCACAGTTGTAAAGTGAGAAGATTTTGGAGAATGTTGCATCACGGATAACATTCTCAAAATGGATGCTGGAGATAAACACCTAATTTTATTTTTACTTTTATATGCAGTTAATTCAAACATAGAAGAAAAAGAACAGTGGAATATGTCTTAAATATGTGTTTGTTTTAAATGCACAGGTAATCTAGTTACATCTTATGTAAGTGGTAGTGTCCCTTTCAAGCTGTCCTGATGCAATAAACATAATTGTTATAGTTATATGTGGTTTAAATGGTGGACACTATTTAATCTCTTCATAAATAACAACATAGGGAAATTCTATGACAAACAACCTAAAACAAATCCCCAACACTCACCATTTAATGACTTCATTTAACTCCAGTAGGATGCTAATTTTATATGGAACTGATATTATGGTCATTTAATTCCAGATGCAAGTGGTTTAATTTTTCATGTGTTTATGTGTATATTGGGCATATTTCACCGGGGGAAGTAAAGTGATTACAGAAATAAATAAAACAAGTAAAACAATTATCTGTTTAATTAACTTCCTAAGAGAGATGAAATCCAACAGAAATGATCCTGTGTACTTGGATCCTTTCCAAATAAATCACTCCCTTTCATTTTCCGGCTCAATCTCGTCTTCTAAATGCATTTTCTTTTTTCATATTACTTTAATTAAGTCTTCTGAGGTGAGTTGTCCAGTGTAAAAAATGTGATAGACATTAGGTTCTATTCTATGATCTGAGAAACCATAGTCTGCATTAGAATATATTCAGATGATAACCACCATCAAATGATAACTCAGGTCAGTGAATGGTCCATTATGCTTTATTCTATCGCATGTAAAAAGCCTTAATCATTATTGATTTACATTCTCATGAAATAATTGTAAGTGCATCCATTTATCATTATTCCACAATCAAATGCAAGATCCCTGATATTACAATTGTGGCCAATTTACATTCCTTCTTCTCCATCCCCCGAATATGCACTTATACACATTATCATTACCCTAATGTTCAAGGTACTGTTTTTAATTCTAATCAGAAATACCCAATTGACCTTCTAAGCAAGCCTTTGTTCTTGGCCAGGTTATGTATTCCAACTCTTCGAAGTGTTGCTATATTTCAGAACAGTGATTATCATGACAGACTATGTGTACATTGTAGTATTCCCATATATTTATATTCTTATTTCCTGGATGTTGTACAAGTTTTTATATATATATATATATTTTGAAATATAGTTCTTCTGTGGTTTTACATTGTAAATAATTGCATCAGGATGATTTAAATTTAGTTACATTAGTGAGAGTGGGTACACAAGAGATGGGCTCTGCAGCATTTTTCAAACTCACCTCTGCTGTCATTATTTATTACTGTGGAATCAGCCTCCCTCTGTTGAAGCTGATTCAAGTGCTTGAAATGTCGGAGGACTAACCTGAGCTAGCTCTGTGTGCTGTGATATAACACAAGGAGGCTTATAGGCATACTGTTGCTATAGCAACATCAGCTCTGAGTTCCAGACCCAATTTGGGCTACTCAGAGAACACCAAAGTGATCTCAAATTGGCAGGAAAATTTGCCAACGTGGCCGATTTTCATGCCAACATTTCTGCAGCCAAACTCCGGATGTAGCCTCTGTCCTCCCCCTACAATCCTATGGGGAGGACTTCAGTTTATTTCAGGGGCTATTTTGGGAGGACCTCAGTTATAATTTAAAGAGCTAAAGTATTCCTATAGAAGCCAATGGGAGGACTTCATCTATAGCAGAAATAGCTGGCCATTGTTTATAAAATACAGATTATTAAATAGAATAATTAAGAAAAAAATAAAGTAAGTTAACATAAGATAATATTTTTTTCATTAAAATTTGAAATGCATATATTAATGTGAATATACTATTATAATATATAATATTAATATATTATAAGTGTATAGGAATAATTTTAGGTTAAACATATGTAGGCCATTTTCCCCAAACTGAATATTGGACGAAGAATGACTTGAATTTGACAGAAATTGTCGATTCAGGGCTGAAATCAGCCATACTGAGTAGCCATATTCTGGAAAGTTCTGTAATTAGGCTAAAACATTTCGATAGGGCCTCATTTTGGGCCAGATAAGAAAGGAGGGTGTCTTAGACGCAATGGTGTTTTACATTCGATGTCTAAGTTCAGCCGCGGAGTGTAAGACTCAATTTTCATCTCGAAAGCCGAGATTTGCGCCTTGGCCTCCGAGATTCGGCTTTCAGCAGCCGAAATTCACTATTCGGTTGATGTAACGAAGGAGGAATTTTTGCTGCCAGATGACATGCAATGCTGTTGCTGAGAAGAATCTTTGAGGTATTAATGCACCAAGGTCAGTAGAACTGTTTTAGTTATTTCCTCTAAGGGATGTGTCTTAGAATCGATGGCCGTCTTAGACTTGAGGAAATGCCCTGTATTTAGTAGACCGCTTAATATTCAGTTTTTAGGAATGTTGAGGAAAACATTAAAGATAGATCTGTTTAAAATGTTTAACTTTAAATGATGTAGCACTTAACTATTACTATTTTTTAGGCACATATCCTTGAAAATACTTATAAACATCAGATATTAATGTAAAACTTCAAACTTTGGAAATATTATTCCCTGATATAAGGAAGGATTAAGGATTAATTTCATTAGTACATTGTTTTTTTTTTTTTTGCCTACAAAAAGTACAGCAAAGATGTGTGCAAACTAATGCACCATATACTCGTGCAAAAACAAAAACAAGGAATACAACGACATGGAGGAAAAGCCATTTAATTGTTTACTAATATATCTATATTTTAGACAAGCAGTGTAGCAATGAATGGAACCAATGGGGAGCAGAATAAAAAGCTGTAATCAAAGTAGTCTTATTTATAAAAGCGATTGCGCAACTTTGTATAAAATAACTTTGTTCCTCTGCAAAAATAGATTTGCCATATGTTGTCTGCCATTCCTAAAGTGCATTTTTTTTTTTTTTATAAATGGTGATAAATTCAAATATAGTACAATATACACCAGTTGTGGTACATACTGTGTTAACAACTGACTTTTGGGAAATGTCATGATAATTCCAATATTTGTTTTATACATAACCCCCTTCTTGATCTTATAGGATGTCGCCATTAACCCCTTAACGACAGATGACGTGCCAGGCACGTCACGGCAAATCGAGGACATGCCGACAGGTGACGTGCCTGGCACGTCATGCACTAAACTGAGTAAAGAAAGCGACCAGCGGTCGCTTTCTTTACTCTAACGGTGTTGCTACAATGCCTCTAGGTAGAGGCATTGTGCAACACCCCCCAAATGTGCAGGGGCGCGCTACGATCACTCCACGGAGTGATCGTAGCAGCCATTTAAAAATGGCTGCGCCCGCTGCACACATGTGCTTAGAAAGCGAACGATCGTTCGCTTTCTAAGCATCTGCGGTGTTTCTAAAGTGCCTCGCTAGCGAGGCACTTAGTAACACCTTCCAGCTCCCCAGAACCGATGGTGGTCGCTCTCCTGAGCGACCCCATCGGCTCAGTAGAAGGGAACGCTGCCTGTACAGGCAGCGATTCCCTTCTAATGGCAAGAGCATCGGAAGTGAAAGTATTTCACTTCCGATGCTCTAGGGGGAGCCAGTCGATGCCAGCACAACAGATCTATGTGATCTGTGTGCAGGCATGTATGGTAAGTGCTCTGATGAGCACTTACCATACTGTCAAAGGCAATATTAGTAAATATTGCCTTTGACAAGTATTGATCTGCCTCCCTCACCTTACTAGTTTTAGTAAGGGAGAGAGAGATCAGATAAAGTAAAAAATAAAATAAAATAATAAAAAAAATATTTAATACAATTTTAAACACCAAGGGCTTTTATAAAAGCCATTTAACCCCTTCCCTTCCATTGATCGGTGTGTACGCAGTGATCATACACAGCAGCACATTTTTTGCTGTCTGTGCATTTTTTAGGGGTTAATTTTTTTTTTTACTGTAATTCATTACAGTATAAAAAAAAGCTCTTTTAAGAGAGATTAACCCCTTTCTTGCTGTAGATCACTGCCTAAGCAGCGATCTGACGCAAATGCAGCAATCTTGCTGCAGAAGCATTTTTAATTTTTTTAAAACTTTTTTATTACACCCGTCACGTGTTAATTATACCCGCTAGGGGACTACGTTTAACGTAAACATTTTTTTTTTAGCTGTCTGACCGCATGTATAGCGATCAGTAACAGCTGATAAGTGACAAAGGCGGGTTGGCGTTTGCTTAGATGAGCATCACCATTCGTCTGGTTAGATCAATATTTGTAAATATTTGATCTGACCCGTGTAGATCTGCCTCCCTCTCACTTGAGTTTTAGTGAGGGAGGGAGACAGAGCTGTATAATGTAAGTTTTTAATTATAATATATTTAATAGAATTGAGACCCAAAGGCTTTTATAAAAGCCGTTTCCAGTATTTAACCCCTTCCCTGCAATTGATCGCTGTGTACGCAGTGATCTTACACAGCAGCACATTTTTTGCTGTCTGTGCATTTTTTTAGGGGTTATTTTTTTTTACTTTGATTTATTACAGTATATCAAAGGCTCTTTTAAGAGCTATTAACCCCTTCCTTGCCGTATATCACTTCCTAAGCAGCACATATGGTCACTGCCTAAGCAGTGCATATGGTCACTGCCTAAGCAGCGCATATGGAGCAATCTAGTCGCAGAAGGATTTTTTTTTGCTATCAGCATTTTTTTTGTCAGACTCGCTAGGGGTTTAGTTATACCCACTAGGGGATTACGTGTATTCCTTTTGAAGCTGTCTGAACGCGTGTATAGCGATCAGTAACAGCCGATCAGTGGCAAAGGTGGTTTGGTGATTTCTCAGATGAGCATCACCATTCGTCTGGTTCGTAAATATTGTTCTGACCCATATGGATCTGCCTCCCTCTCCTCACTTGAGTTTTAGTGAGGGAAAGAGACAGATCTGTATAACATAATTTTTTAATTGTAATAAATTAAATAAAATGTTAAATTGTGAGTCCCAAGGGCTTTTATAAAAGCCATACCCTTTGTATAGTGTAGTGTATTAACCCCTTCCCTGCCACTGATCACTGCACAGCAGAACATTTTTTCTTGTCTGTGCATTTTTAGGGGTTAATTTTTTTGTACAGTACTACAAAGGCTCTTATAAGAGCTATTAACCCCTTCCTTGCTCTACATGTTCAAATTCCAAGTTTGAAAATCAAAAAGCGCACCTCTCAAATGTAGCCTTTCAACACCCAACAAAGCTGACAAAGCTATGCATGGGTGGTATCCCTGTGCTCGGGAGATGTTGCTGAACATATATTGTGGTATTGTTTGTCAGTGACACATACCGAAATATGTGAATTTGTGTCTAAAGTGCAATGTATGTGGGAACAAATACACAATAAAATGACTACCACAAACTTTGACAAAGGCTGGTGGTAGAATTGGTGCATGGAAAGTGTTAAAATAACACCATTTAAAATAGCCTAGGGTGTCTACTTTTACAAAATATATACTTTTTGGGGTAAAATACACTGTCCTACTTTAAAAAAAAGTCCCAAATGAAAGATGGTCTTAGGCTGACTACACGTCAATATTCCAAGTTGAAAATGCGCACCTTCACAATGTGGCCCTTTTAGCCCCCAAACAACCCAACAAACCTATGCATGGGTGGTATCCCTGTACTCAGGAGATGTTGAACACATATTGGGTTATTGTTTGGCAGTGACACATACCAAAATCTGTGAATTTATGTCTAAAATACAATATTTGTGAAAAAAAAACACACAAAAATTACTACCACAAACTTTGACAAAGGCTGGTGGTAGAATTAGTGCATGGAAAGTGTTAAAATACCACCATTTGAAATAGCGTAGGGTGTCTACTTTTAAAAAATATATGGGTTGATGGGGTAAAATACACTGGCTGGTTTCAAATATGTCCCAAATGGGCCATGGGTGCAGGCTGTCTGCATGTCAAAATTTCAAATTGGAAAACCAAAAACTTCACCTCCCAAATTTGGCCCTTTACCCCCCAAACAATCCAACAAACTTATGCATGGGGGGTATCCCTGTACTCAAGAGATGTTGCTGAACACTTATTGGGGTGTTATTTGGCAGTGACACATACCAAAATCTGTAAATTTATGTCTGAAGTACAAGGTTTGTGAAAAAAAAACACAAAAAAATTACTACCACAAACTTTGACAAAGGCTGGTGGTAGAAATAGTGCATGGAAAGTGTTAAAATACCACCATTTGAGATAGCCTAGGGTGTCTACTTTTAAAAAATATATGGGTTGATGGGGTAAAATACACTGGCTGGTTTCAAATATGTCCCAAATGGGACATGGGTGCAGGCTGTCTGCATGTAAAAATTTCAAGTTGGAAAACAAAAAACTGCACCTCACAAATTTGGCATTTTAGCCCCCAAACAACCCAACAAACCTATGCATGGGTGGTATCCCTGTACTCAGGAGAAATAGTAGAATCTATTTAGCATGTTTTTTCGTTCGCTATTGTCGATGAGGAGAAGTTGTTTCAAATAAAAACAAAGAAATTTGTGTATTTTTTTTTTTTTTACCATATTTTTTTTTTTTTTTTTAATAATATAATAAGATATGATCAAAAATATGGCATCCATAGAAAGCCCTTTTTGTCCCGATAAAAACAATATATAATATGTGTGGGTACAGCAAATGACGAAGAAGAAAATTACTGCTAAACACAAACAGCACAGAAATGTTAAAATAGCCATTGTCCAGAAAGGACAAAAATGTTTCAAAGGCTCTGTCCTTAAGGGGTTAATCTGCAATTTAAGAAACGTTATAGAAAAAATAAATATAACATATTCAGTTAGTTTTACAAAAGATTTGGAGTAACAAAGTTGTACCACAGAGAACAGTAACACATTCAGAGAGCTCCAGTCAGAGATAATTATTCTGCAATCAGCAAATTGTATTAACCAGCTGATCTGTGTTATGCAAAGCTTGTTTATTCTGGGCAGAAAAAAAAAAGGAACCCTGGGTCCTTTCCCCTCAGGAACAAAGTGATGGAATATTTTGATGAAAGTTTAAAACACTCTGTCTCTCAAAGGAAACAGCAGGAACATCCTGAATTCCTCCTTAGATCAGCAAAACAGCCGTCCAACAGCAACACTTAGGATTCGTACGACAACAACTAATGTGTCAGCTGCCATTTGAAAAAATAAATAAATCAGACTCAATCCAATAATTATTCTGCAGCATACATATCAATACTCTAGGTGGAATTTTTTTGTCATTGCTAATGAAGACAAAGACAGGGGAAAGCTCGATTAGCTTAGTGTTTAACAAGACGTTTATTTAAATTAGTACAGTACCCATAAAAACATTATCTACGGTCTCCAGCTTTTCTTTGACCCACTGGCACATCTAAGAGTTCTCTTGTGTCTCAATTGGAGATTCTAGTGTTTGAATGCTGTCTAGATGTTTTATGGATTAAAGTGTAGTTCCACCTACATTTTTTCCCCCTTGTTTTCTAAATGTTGGATGTGCTTTTTGATATATGTTATATAAATTTATTTTCACCTTAAAATAAATTCCAATTCATCTGAAAAGTTATTTCCCCAGAACATTTGTACTTTTCTAGACCATCTCTTGGTGAATGTTTAATTCCTGAGTAGAATCAGTATTGTTAAACCCATCACTACAAAACACCGGGCCAGTCCCACAAAAAAAAAATCCCAAATTCACGGGATTGCTAGTAGTTATATGCAAATTAGATCAATAATGATCACCTTTTAAATTCTTGCAAATAATTGTTTTGTTTGTTTTTTTTCCGTGAAAATGTTAGGTGCATGCATTATAACAGCAAATGTTTACATGTGTTCTCTGTACCACTGAGAGATGTAATGGTTAAAACCAGGTGCATTGTTTTTGATTTGGGAATTTAATTGAGCTGTGAGATTATTAAAGAGTTCATTTCTACATACACAGATTTGTAGGAAGGGGGAGGCAACAGCTCCCAGTGGTTTAGATGAGGGGGGGGCAGAGGAGTGATCTGATCATACCATGCAAGACTAACATTACGAGTCATACACTACATTCTACAATACTATTCTCAACCAATTGACGGTTGTGATGTTTTTACTTGTTGGTGGCACGGAGTGCAGTCTCAGTTGCCCAGTCTCTACCTTACTGGTAGAGATCTGCAATTGCCAGTCCCACCAGTTCCAATAACAGGGGTGCACATGTTCCTGCAGCTCACACATCATTGAGGAACATAAGGAAAGAGACCTATGGGCCACAGCTGAGCCCCCCAGCTAGGGATGAGCCATCCATAGCTCACTATATAATGATAGCAGTCATGTTGGATCACCTTCCTTGTCTGGCTCGCTATATATAGGGTTATTAGGGTTATTCTGTACCACAGTTCGTGTCTGGTTCACTGTATCATTATGGTAGTATCCCAGTATCTGTATCCCTATATAATGATGATGGGAGCACCACAATCAGTGTGTAGCTCACTATATAATGATGGCAGTTATGATGTACTACCATCAGTGCTTGGCTCTCTTTATATACCACTATAGGATTTGTACTGTACCACAGTCAGTGTCTGATTCAGTATATAAAGAGGGGAGTTTCCATGTAGAAATCGAGTGTGGCAAGTAGACCACCCTCGTGGATCCAATCGTCCATTTTTTGTTGTGACATGTCTTAGGTCACTAGTGGTCTCTCCCACTTGGGGTTTATCCCTATTCTTTCTTTTCACACTGTACTTATACCCTCCTCCTCCTTTCCCACCTCTCACTAGTTTTGGAATGCTTCATTTTTATTATTGATCAAACAATGATCGGTTGTTAGCTCCCTTTTCCTCCCCGTTTTGTTTCTTCCTTGCTCTGATATTATAGTTATGTAAAACCTCTAATACTTTTTAAGTATCTCCTTATACACATCGAACGTTCACATGTTTATCTACTCATTACTGATAATTTATTGTAAAACCCTAATAAAATGTAATTTACAAAAAAAAAAAAAGAGGGGAGTTATGCTGCACCACCATAAAACAGTCTAAAATACATTAATATGGAATATTATCATTACAGAATGCAATACATCATTAAAATTAGCTTTAAACTGGCTTAATTTGTTACGACTCAATATAGCTCTAAATAGTCTAGTCTAGTTCTAGTATCATGTTTCTTCATTTAAAAGGACTGTTCCACCTAGCCGATTTACTGTATATTGTAAAAGTTTCAATATATGGGCACTGGAAATAATCCCCTTATAACCCAATAATACACAGACACCATTATTTTGGGTAACATTCTTGTCAACAGCTTTTAATAAATATATATATATATGAAAAAAGTAATTGTCAGAACAAAACCCCATGACACAGTATATAAATAAGACCCCTTCCCTCAGCAATGGTGGGCCATCATAATGACAATGACCGCACATTTTACAACAAAACAACATGTATATATCACATCCTGAGACATTATGAAGTGCTAATAACTTGCCCGTTGATATAATGTACGGTATACCGAGATACCCCTCCACCCCACAGGTTTGGAGCCACAGGCCAGCTCAAAATCTACCAAACCAAGTTTTAACCCCTTCGTGACAGATGACGTGCCAGGCACGTCACGGCAAATCGTGGACTTGCCTACAGCTGACGTGCCTGGCACGTCATGCACTAAATCGAGTAAAGAAAGCGACCAGCGGTCACTTTCTTTACTCTATCATTGTTGCTACAATGCCTCTAGGTAGAGGCATTGTGCAACACCCAAAAAAAGTAAAGGGGCGCGCTACGATCACTCCCCGGAGTGATCGTAGTAGCCATTTAAAAATGGCTGTGCCCCCTTCACACATGTGCTTAGGAAGCTAACGATCGTTCGCTTCCTAAGCACCTCCGGTGTTGCTAAAGTGAGCTAGCGAGGCACTTATCAGCACCTTCATCTCCCCCAGAACCGATGGTGGTCGCTCTCCTGAGCGACCCCATCGGCTCAGTAGAAGGGAACGCTGCCTATACAGGTATCGCTTCCCTTCTACTGGCAAGAGCATCGGAAGTGAATGTATTTCACTTCTGTTGCTCTAGGGGGAGCCAAACAATGCCTGCACAACAGATCTGTGTGATCTGTGTGCAGGCATGTATGATAAGTTCTCTGATGAGCACTTATCATACAGTCAAAGGCAATATTTGTAAATATTGCCTTTGACAAGTATTGATCCGCCTCCCTCTCCTTACCAGTTTTAGTAAGGGAGAGAGAAAGATCAGATAATGTAAAAAAATAAAATAAAATAATAAAATAAAATATTTAATACAATTTTACACACCAAGGGCTTTTATAAAAGCCATTTTAAGTGTTTAACCCCTTCCTTGTCATTGATCGCTGTGTATGCAGTGATCATACACAGCAGCACATTTTTTGCTGTCTGTGCATTTTTTAGGGGTTCATTTTTTTTTTACTGTAATTCATTACAGTATAAAAAAGGCTCTTTTAAGAGCTATTAACTCCTTGCTTGCTGTAGATCACTGCCTAAGCAGCGATCTGACGCAAATGCAGCAATCTTGCTGCAGAAGCATTTTTACTTTTTTAAAAAACTTTTTTATTACACCCGTCACGGGTTAATTATATCCGCTAGGGGAATTTTTTTTTTTTAGCTGTCTGAGTGCATGTGTAGCGATCAGTAACAGCTGATCAGTGGCAAAGGCGGTTTGGTGATTGCTCAGATGAGCATCATCTTTCGCCTTGTTAGATCAATATTTGTCAATATTTGATCTGACCCGTGTAGATCTGCCTCCCTCTCACTTGAGTTTTAGTGAGGGAGACAGACAGAGCTGTATATTGTAAGTTTTTAATTATAATATATTTAATAAAATTGAGACCCAAAGGCTTTTATAAAAGCCGTTTCCAGTGTTTAACCCCTTCCCTGCAATTGATTGCTGTGTACGCAGTGATCTTTCACAGCAGCACATTTTTTGCTGTCTGTGCAATTTTTTTAGGGGTTCATTTTTTTCTACTTTTTTTTTACAGTATATCAAAGGCTCTTTTAAGAGCTATTAACCCCTTCCTTGCCATACATCACTTCTTAAGTAGTGCATATGGTCACTGCCTAAGCAGTGCATATGGTCACTGCCTAAGCAGCGCATATGGAGCGATCTGGTCGCAGAAGGATTTTTTTTGCTATCAGCATTTCTTTTTTACACACTCGCTAGGGGTTAATTATACCCACTAGGGGATTACGTGTATTCCTTTTGAAGCTGTCTGAACGCATGTATAGCGATCAATAACAGCCGATCAGTGGCAAAGGTGGTTTGGTGATGTCTCAGATAACATAGAAACATAGAATGTGTCGGCAGATAAGAACCATTCGGTCCATCTAGTCTGCCCAAGCATCACCATTCGCCTGGTTAGATCAATATTCGTAAATATTGTTCTGACCCATATGGATCTGCCTCCCTCTCCTCACTTGAGTTTTAGTGAGGGAAAGAGACAGATCTGTATAATACAAGTTTTTAATTGTAATAAATTAAATACAATGTTAAAAAATTGTGAGGCCCCAAGGGCTTTTATAAAAGCCATACCCTTTGTATAGTGTACCCTGTATAGTAACCCCTTTCCCTGCCACTGATCACTGCACAGCAGAACATTCTTTCTTGTCTGTGCAGTTTTAGGGGTTAATTTTTTTGTACAGTACTACAAAGGCTCTTATAAGCCATTAACCCCTTCCTTGCTCTACATGTCTAAATTCCAAGTTTGAAAATCAAAAAGCGCACCTCTCAAATGTAGCCTTTCAACCCCCAACAAAGCTCACAAACCTATGCATGGGTGGTATCGCTGTGCTCGTGAGATGTTGCTGAACACATATTGGGGTATTGTTTGTCAGTGACACATACCGAAATATGTGAATTTGTGTCTGAAATACAATATTTGTGGAAATAAATACACAATAAAATGACTACCACAAACTTTGACAAAGGCTGGTGGTAGAATTGGTGCATGGAAAGTGTTAAAATACCACAATTTAAAATAGCCTAGGGTGTCTACTTTTACAAAATATATACCGTATTTGCTCGATTATAAGACGACCCTGATTATAAGACGACCCCCCCAAACTTTGGATATTCCTTTAGGAAAAAAACTAAAAGCCTGAATATAAGACTACCCTATAGGAAAAAAGTTAAACTTGTATATATTCACATGTAAATTGCTTTTTTAATAAAAAATTATGATATCAAAAAATGTATTTCTAGTTTTTATTTCTTTTTATGTGCCAATGCTGCCTTTCTCTTTCCCTTGCCCCCATTTTTCTCTCCCCCCTCCCCTTGTCTGTCTCTTAACCCCCTCACTCCCCTTGACTCTGTCTCTGCCCCCCTCCCTCCCCCCTGTCTCTCTGTCCCCCTCCCTCCCCCTGTCTCTGCCCCCCTCCCTCCCTTCCCCTTACCTTGATCCCTGGTGGCTAGTGGGGGCAGCTGGGGGATGTCTGCACAATACGTGCATATATCCTCCATGCTGCCCGACACGGCAGTCTATTATGACGGACAGCTGGTCCGTCATAATAGTCTGCTGTGTCGGGCAGCATGGAGGATATCTGCACGTATCGTGCAGACATCCCCCAGCTGCCCGATTTACCCTGGTGGCTAGTGGGGCAGCAGAGGAAGTCTGCGCGATGAGCGCAGACCTCCCCTGCTGCCGCCCGGCACGCTCGCCGGGACTTCTGTGACGAAAGCGGAAGTACCCGGCTTCTTCACAGAAGCCCCGGCGGTCGTGCCGGGCGGAAGCAGGGGAGTCTGCGCTCGTTGCGCAGACATCCCCTGCTGCTAGAGAGGGGGATCCAGGTCCCCTGCAGCTCTGCTGGGGACCTGGATCCATGTCTTATAATCTGACCTCAATTTGAGGTCAGATTATAAGAGACCTCGATTATAAGACGAGGGGGATTTTTCAGAGCATTTGCTCTGAAAAAAACCTCGTCTTATAATCGAGCAAATACGGTAAAATACACTGTCCTACTTTAAAAAAAAGTCCAAATGAAAGATGGGCTCAGGCTGACTAGACGTCAAAATTCCAAGTTGGAAATGCGCACCTTCAAAATGTGGACCTTTAGCCCCCAAACAACCCAACAAACCTATGCATTGGTGGTATCCCTATACTCAGGAAATGTTGCTGAACACATATTGGGGTGTTATTTGGCAGTGACACATAACAAAATCTCTGAATTCATGTATGAAGTACAATGTTTGTGGGAAAAAAAACCACAAAAAAATTACCACAAACTTTGACAAAGGCTGGTGGTAGAATTAGTGCATGGAAAGTGTTAAAATACCACCATTTGAAATAGCCTTGGGTGTCTACTTGTAAAAAATATATGAGTTGATGGGGTAAAATACACTGTCTGGCTTCAAATATGTCCCAAATGGGACATGTGTGCAGGCTGTCTGCATGTAAAAATTTCAAGTTGGAAAACCAAAAACTGCACCTCCAAAATTTGGCATTTTATCCCCCAAACAACCCAACAAACCTATGCATGGGTGGTATCCCTGTACTCAGGAGAATTAGTAGAATCTATTTAGCCATTTTTTTCGTTCGCTTTTGTCGATGAGGAGAAGATGTTTCAAATAAAAGTCAGGAAATCTGTGTTTTTTGTTTTTTTTTACCATATTTTTTTTTATATATAATATTATAAGATATGATCAAAATGATGGCATCCAAAGAAAGCCCTTCTTGTCCCGATAAAAACAATATATAATGTGTGGGTACAGCAAATGACAAAGAAGAAAATTACAGCTAAACACAAACAGCACAGAAATGTTAAAATAGCCATTGTCCAGAATGGACAAAAATGTTTCAAAGGCTCTGTCCATAAGGGGTTAAAAAACTTGATTTATCCAATACCTTATAACAACCCATTCAACCCTGCCCAATTTATCTATCCAGTTCTCCCACCGCTGTGACTCAAGCGGGGAACAAAACCACAAAGCCTACATAAAAAAAAAGGGGAGGGAGAGGTCTGTTATTTCAAGGCCTGTTAGATAAATCAGACTGTATGATATTTAAAATGCCCCCCCTATAAATAATGGCCCGCCAATTCAACTATCTAACCAATCCCAAGCCACCGATTACGAATCCCTGACTCTTAGCTCTGTCAAGGCCCAATTTCGCCAAGCTGCGCTAATACATGGGCTACAGTTCTCCTGTCGTTTTACATTAAAATTGTTTCAGTGTCCATCCAATAAACAACTAAATAGACAGATCAGTTTCCTTTTCTATACTTTACCTGATACAGCACTTATCTAAAAAAAAATGTGTTTTGTAGGTGGAACTGTCCCTTTAAAAGGCTGGGATTCGTCCAAATCTAGGAATGTTCAACGCTTATGTCGACAGTCTCCAGCGGCTGTGGGTTTACACTGCAATTCCCATCATCCTGCCAAACCTTCAACGGCAACTCTAAATATCAATCCAGCACTTAATTTAACATATTTTCTTCTCGGACAAAATGCACATTTATTATTGGATGATTTATTAACTGCAAACATATCCCACAATGTGCTAGAGAACGGCACTGAGACGTTGGTAATGCTTTCACAGTTAAACCTCCTTCAGTGAGGCTTTTAGTGAGGTATTAGGTAGGTCACTCTGGCTCTGTGCCCAGAATGTAACAGTGGGGGTCTTGTGAAATGTAAAACTAAGTCTGCATTCATACTCTCAGCCAGCCAATCCGTTAAGTCATTTGCTGCTTTGAAATCATGTTCTCAAAATAAACATATGGAACTTATTTGTCAATTTGGTTCAAGCCAAGCTTGGCCCAGAACAGGAGTTTATTTTTTTAATTTTTATATTGAGTTTATAGAGCAGGATAAATGGATCTTCTTACAACTGCTAACTGCGTAACCATCATGAATATATGATAATGTATAATGCCATAGATCCACAGTGTTAGAACTGTAAGCCAATCCAGTGGATAGGTAATATTGTATAGTGAAGATATTTTGAAGGTATATACTAAAGGCTACTCTAAGCAAATCATTTTTTACCCATTGTTTTATTACTTTAGCAGCAACTTGTTGATTAATTACAATACATTAAATGTATTTATATAGCGCCAGAAATGTACGTAGTGATAAGGACAGAACATGGGACGACTGCATACTAAGTTAGCTGAACAAGGACAGACTGATACATGAGGTAGATAGACTTGCTTGCAAGCTTACAATTTATAGGGATTGGGGGACATGAGACACATAAGGGAGTGATGAGGTCAAGGTGTGGCTGGATAAGATGTAAGCTTCCTTATTCCTAAAAGTGTTTGAGGACAGTGAGACCTAGGTGCGATTGGTTACATTTTAATTAATGGGTATTCTAGCGGGGGGAGTAGTACATTTCCTTATTCCTAACAGTGTTTGAGGACAGTGAAAGCTAGGTGGTTTAGGTTAAAGGTTAATTAATGTGTATTCTGGCTGGGTGAGTACTAAGCTTCCTTAAAGAGGTGAGTTTTGAGGGACGTGAATGTTGAGAAGGGAGAGAGCTGGGTGATCTGTGGAAACTAATTCCAGAGAACGGGGGCAGCTCAGGCAAAATCTTGCATAGGCAAGTGTGAAGAGGTGACGAGATTGGAGGAGTTCCTAAACCCATTTGAGGAGGGCAGTGGTTGTGCGTGGCGGTATCTGTTAATTAAGTGGTTGTTTCTGAACACACTCAGCAGACAGGAAAGTTAATACTTTGTTGATATTTGTGAGTAAATTGAACATATTTAGAATATATTTAGGTATTCACATTTTAATGTATACATACATTTTTATAATTATTTAACTTTAATTTGCATGCAAAAAATAGGTCATCTTTATTTCAGAATAGTCTTTTAAGTACAAAACACTAAAAAAGAACAAAAAACCAAGAAAGACTTTTGCTGTTAGGTAAAGCGTAAACTCGTTGACTCCTCTACTAATCATCAGTTTTTAGTTAGAGGTTGAGAAGCACAGCTACTGAGTCAGATGTCTGTTTTGTCACATGTTGAACTCTTTCTGGTTTATTTACTTTCAACTCAGTTAAACCATTGACCGTCGCGGAAAGAGCTGTGTCCACATAAAACACCCAGTCCAACCAACCATGGGAAATAACAACCAGTGGATCTGCCATCTTTAGACATTTTTAAAGCAACAGATAGATTCTTTTTGTAATGTGTGTTGCAGACTGTGAAAGGGGAATTGCTTTAACCACGAAAAACAGTGAATTATCTCTGAAATATAAATAGCTGAGATGGATATCCTAATTGAAGTAATTTGTAAGTTTTAATATTGTATTACTGACAGAGCCATGAAATTAACTCCTGACCATTCCGGGGTCCTTTGATTAAATTTCCATCTTAGAGTTACCATCTTTTCTGCAGAATAATACCAGCCCTGCTTTTTCATATTTCTGGTTTTTATTTCCTTGGTCTGACCCCCTTCATTCCATCTCTTTTGCTCACCTTGTATTATTATCCCAAAGAAAAATACTGCACCTATAGGACTGTTAGGACACCATATTGCAGCACCTACTGGAATTGCCCCCACACCACACTGCAGATATCACTAGGATTGCCTCATGCCACATTGCAGCATCCGAAAAAAAGGAATATGGTCGTCAGAACAGACAGCTCAAAACCTCCAGTTCCAAAAACCGCACTTTAATCAGGTGAGTGCAACACAGACGGCGTTCCCCTGCCGTTATAACAATGAGATCCAGAAAGAAGTTGAAGCACTGGTGCACCTCTTCTGATGTGAGTCAAAAGATTTTTACGGCAGAAACCCTCCGATTAAAACATAGTAAATTTTATTTCCAAATTGGTAAAAACCACAGGATAAAGCATAGTCTCACGCGTTTCGCAGTGAGGCTTAATCATAGACTCCACATTGCAGCATCCACTAGACTTGCCCTGTATCCACTGGACCTACTATTGCACAAACTGTACCTGCCTTTGCAACCAATGGACCTGACCCCAAAGACCTGTTATTGCCTCTGCACCCACAGACTTGCCCTTGCACTTAAATTACTTGCCATTGCACCAAATGGATTTGCTAATGCGATCAAAAGACTTGCCATGACACCAAGTTACTTGCCATTGCATGCAAAGAACTCACCCCTGTACCCAGTGATATGCAATTGCACCCACACATTTGCCAATGCACCCACAGACTTGCTACTGCTCCTCCAAGACTTGCCATTGCTCCTACATGGCTTGAAATTTTTCCCTGGTGTCTACTGGAGTAGCTGAAGGTTGCTTGTGTGCTGTTAGGTGCTGTCAGAGGCTGTTCATGTGCAGCATATATTCATCCTGAGGCAAGCTGCATTGAGTTGCGGAATGGGGGGGGGGGGGGTGGAGGGGGCGATTTCCTGGATCGTAGTCTTATACTCAGACCACAAATGAGGTCTAATTTTAAGACAGACCTCTAATATAAGGTGAGGGGCCTTTTTCAGGGAACAATAGAAAAGTGAGCCCTACCTTTAGTTTCATAGCATTTATGTCTCATTAGCCCTTGTGTGTGACAACAACCCCGCGCACAGGCATACAAACACACATGCACACATGAAAACACATTTTATATTATAACCATATAGTAAAATAATTAGTGTGGGTTATATTTTGTAGTTGCCTGTTCTTGTAGCGGTTTTTCGATAAGGTGATTTATTTTAATGATTTTAAAGGTGCCTTACTTTGTTGTATCCATGTCTTCAATCACATAGAGGCTTAAAAATAAATCTGTAACATGTCTCATTCTTTTCATATACACTCAATGAAATGGACTGGGTGTAGGCTGCATCGATAATAGATTGCAGACTTTGCCTGGACTCACCTTATATTTCGTGTAAAGAGCTGGCTTGCATAACACCTTGTACAGTGTATGTGTATATCTACTAAAGCAATCAGTGAAAATCCCTTGATCCTAGTTGTATAAATCAGCTGTTGGTGAAGACATTTTTAGCAGAATAATTAGGCCCCGATTTCCCACATCCCAATGAATGTGTTCAGTCAGTAGCATAGCATAGCTCACCGAAGTTCAGCCAGGTTACACTGGTTTTCCACCAAGTTAACTAGTTAAACCTGAATTTTTGAAGAGGATTGTACAATATGCTTCCAGAGAATGTTGAGCCCTAAATACTACCTTTGGAAAGTTGGAATGTCCTACAAAGTGGGAAAAAAAACAAATAGAGAGGGACCCCAATTTCAGGACCACCAAAAAGGATTTACCACCTTTTATGATAGAGCATGGATAGTGCACGTTGTAGCCTGGTACCCCAACCCCTTAACCCAATAAATAATGATGCAACACTTTAATGATGGTGAAACATAGGTCACAGCAACATGTTGACACTGTATCAGCCAATCACCCTAGTTTTTTTATCTCAGGTAGATACAGCCTAACAAAACAAACTATATCCTTGCCAGCCTATACTTAATTATATCTAACTGTACATAGTGCAACTAGCAACAGACCTGAAGTACTCCCCTCCCCCCTCATCCAAGGGTCTTTTCCCCTTTACCTTAACCTTCTCCATACTTACCACAAGCCGACTCTCCTCGCTCAGTGGGCAAGTACCATATGGTGACTGATCACCTTATTAGAGGTTAGGGGAGGGCTGAGTCCAAAACCTCTTCAAAGGGGTCTGATTCCTCCTTTCCCATTAACAACCCTGACCGGCAAGGCCATGCACCCCGCTGCTGCGACAAAAGAAACAAAGTAAGACCACATAGAAAACATAAAAAACTGTAAACAAAGGGATGGGCAGGTGGAAACTTTCCAGAGTGACTTGTTGGTTTCTAAAATGGCTGCTTTTAGGGGGAGGCTGGCTAGGCTATATATACTATTAGATCCCAGACCCTCCCCTACCCTGGCTATGACCCTAACACACTCCCCCACCCTCATACATGTCCTGTCCGTTTTAGCTATGCCTAACTACCAGGGTTCTAGCCTTAAAATGTTCCTGTCCGAGGACTGCGAAGCTGGCTCCAATCTCAGTGCCATGCTGTATGACTGAGACAAAAAGGAATCTCGCGATATCGAAGCTCATTCTTTAATTGAAGATTTACCTACTAAGTCTGTCTTTATAAACCTTACCATGCAAGTAGAGTAATATCTCTCTTTAGTAAAAGAACACATCTGAATTCACAGGCCCGCCATCAGGGGGCGATAACTCTGGTTTTTTTTTTTTTTGAACAAACTTTATTGAATCTGCGCAGCTGGAGGGGTGCGCACAACGCTTCACTCACAGCCACGGACCTGCACCGGGAGACAGCAGCAAGGAGGTAAGTACTGGCTGGGGGAGGAGGGTGGCATAACGAGAATTTTGACATATTAATTGGCATAATCCTGACATATTAATTGGCATAACCCTGGCATATTAATTGGCTAAATCCTGGCATATTAATTGGCATAATCCTGGCATATTAATTGGCATAATTCTGACATATTAATTGGCATAAACCTGCCATATTAATTGGCATAACCCTGGCATATTAATTGGAAAAATCCTGGCATATTAATTGGCATATTGAGGGGCAAAATCCTGGCATATTGAAGGGCTAAATCCTGACATATTAAATGGCTAAATCCTGGCATATTGAGGGGCAAAATCCTGGCATATTAATTGGCAAATTCCTGGCATATTGAGGGGAAAAATACTGGCATATTAAATGGCACATTGAGGGGCAAAATACTGGCACATTAATTGGCAAAAGAATAGCATATTGAGGGGCAAAATACTGGCATATTAAATGGCACTTTGAGGGGCAAAACACTGGCATATTAAATGGAAAAAGAATGGCATATTGAGGGCAAAATACTGACTTATTGAGTGGCAAAATATTACTGACACATTGACCAACTGCTCCCAACCACCCTCCATATTACAGTAGACCGGTATAACATGCTTGTAAGGGTAGGTGGGGCGAGTGGGAGATAATTGTCGGGGGGGGTAGGGGTCCCATAAAGTTTGTTCAGTAAGGGGCCCTGAAATTCCTGGTGGCGGCCCTGTGAATTCAATACACATCTTTTCACAATCCAACAATTCAGATCCTCCCTGATCTCACTATCAGAACTAGTATGGTATTCTCTCTGGAGGATGTGCCTGGATTCTGTGAGGCCTAGTAACTCATGGTTTCACTTCTGCCTAAGTGACATGAGACAGTACAGGGAGAAAATATGATTCCACAATTGATCAATCAATCCTGGAACTCTAGACCTCAGAGAAAAAAATGCAAATTATCCAACAGTTCTAATGTCACCTATGAAATACAAATCTCAGTCATAGATGAAACTACCCAGATGGCGGCCCCCTGAAGACAAGTGTATCACTATCGAGAGTCATATAGTTTGTTCTTATTGCTATGGTTCATCAGGCAATTTAATTTGGAACTTTTTGGGACCATGTTTAAAAATATGTTTTGTTTCATGTGTTTCAAGTTATTTTCTATAAATATATCCCTAATTAACAGAGCAGTGCGGTATTAAATCTTTGGAGGGTTTTGATGGATTGGACACTATCTGGTGAATATCTTGGTACTGAATGCAATGTTACTTCATTGTCTTTCAAAGATTTAAGTCAATTCCAATATTGGACTCTCTTGTTATAATTATTAATATGGTTAAAAAATAGTTATATTTGCATATTGCTGGACTGTTGTACTGTATATGTTTGAATTGGCCATTTAGGAGAAGCCAGAGAGGGGGGGATGAAAAAGATTTTTTTGCTTTTTTGAAAAAACTTCAATAAAATATAATTCATCGAGAAACTGATATTAAAATGATATATTTTAATTTGTATCAATTGTTATCATTAAAATATTGTAATTTCGTATCTGATGTAATGTTTGATAGCAAATAGTTCTTTTGTTTTTTTTTTCAGTTATGTATTATTCTGATATTCTCACACACTCATCTGTTTTATATCCAGTAAAGAGGGCTATTTTTACCGAAGTCTGTCAATTAACAAAGAAATGACACAACTGCATGTCCTCAGATCTAGGTTACAGTCTAGAGCCTAGGCGTCCAACTGTGGCCCTCCAGTTGTTTCTGTGCTACAAGTACCATAATTCCCTGCCATTCTAGAATTCTGATGTAGAATTATGGGGTTTGTAGTTCTTCAGCAGATGGAGGGCCACAGTTGGACACCTAGGGTCTAGAGGTACAGTATTTTACACACAAAAACAACAATTTAGTTATCTTTAAAAAAACAATGTATTTACTTTTGGCCTGTAATACCACTGCATATTGTTCCACTTACAATCTCTTTACTTTGGAGTTTACACATAGTTACATGCATTTTTATGTATGAATAACACCACAAAATGTTGCTTTAGGGGAAACAATGAAATTATGATGTGCATCAGCCAGATTTCTTGTAATTGTAAAGTTGTGTTCCTACATGCTTCTTATGACTCAGGGCACAGAGGGACCAGCATGTGTTTTAGAAATAAAATGTAGAATTAGTAAGGGACATTAAGCGATCATGCTAGTGCAGGCCAATGTGTACCTCATCAGCTGTTAGCAGACAACACCCAACATTCCTGGTTAACCAATAGTTGGCTGAGGATCATCCGGGTTAAAATAGCAAGAAGGCTTTTTTTGGAAAGTAAGTTGCTCATTTCAGCTAATAATTAAGACGAGATGAAGGGTGCAGTACACATGTGAGCACAAAAAGTATACTAATCGTCACAAGTTGTTTGGACAGTTTTAATCAATAATCAAATAAGATAGACAGTTTGGCAATGGAACACAAATACTATATATAATACAATACTTACTAAACAGGTGTGAACATGCTGCAATTACAGTGTAACTGGCTATCCAGTGTATACACAAATATAGAACACTGAATGCGCTCCTCACCCTATGCTTTCCAACTGTCTGGCTTTGTGTGGGACACTCAAGATGTTGTGAGGCTATCATACCGCTGAGCTCTACCTCTGTTACGGTTATTTCAGGACAAAGGTAGAGGTCGGCGGGTTTGTGGTATTTGGAACTGCAGGACAGTAGCACAGAAAGTTTGACTGACAACGTTACCACTCTTGCGCAGTAGCACAGATATTCAAGGTCCCACACTGATAAGCCACAGTATAATGACCACCTGCCTAATATTGTATAGGTCCTCTTTTGCTGTCAAAAACAGCCATGATCCGTCGAGTCATGGACTCAACAGGACCTCTGAAGGTTTGCTGTGGCATCTGGCACAAACACGTTAGCAGCAGATCCTTTAAGTTTTGTAATTTATGAGGTGGGTCCCTGTGGATCGGAGTTGTTTGTCCAGCACGTCCCACAGATTCTCGATTGGATTCAGATATGGGGAATTTGGAGGCCAAGTCAACACCTTGAACTCGTCGTTGCATTCTTCAAACCATTCCTGATCCCTTTTTTGCTTTGTGGCAGTGCTCATTATCGACGTCAATGCCATAAGGGAGTACTGTTTCCATGATAGGATGCACATGGTCTGCAACAATTCTCAGGTAGGTGGTACATGTCAAAGAAACATCCACATGAATGGCGGGACCCAAGCTTTCCCAGCAGAACATTGTCCAGTCATTGGTCATAATGTTATGGCTGATACGTATATGTCAACCAAATAAATGTATAGTTAGTATCTGGACAACCCATATGGAGCACCTGTGATGGGGAGTGGAACTAAACCCAGAATATTGGTTAAACATCAAATATACAATCAAGAAACATGGAGGGGAGCACTCGCCTGCGGTTAACACACATGTTATAAGTGGTGCTGCTGACATTACAAAAAATTATATCCAATACACAAAGGAATCAGAACAAACACAAACAGTTTATACATTTCCTCAAAGACACATAAAATACATCATAGATAGAACAATTCAGACACTGTTTTGTGTGCTGATCCATTGTTGTGCCCTCACAAACAATAAAAATGACACATAAGATCCTGTTGAGCTTAAATGGAGGCAGCAATGATAATACACATATAGTGCCTTTAACTGCATAGATAACTGTATAAATCTAGATAACTCAGTGATACCCAGCCCTGGCATCCATCTTTCTCCCTTAAACCTTTCTGGATATAAAGAGTTGGTCTATTTCTGTGTACGCAGCACTAGCTTAATCTTTGTCTGTGTCTGTCATCAGTACCCTTGTGATGCTGCACTATACAAATCTACTTGTCTCTATGTTGGTTTGAGTATTCTCCTAAGGACAAGCTAGCCAGATGTCTATCTAAGCATTGTATATGCCAATGACATATATAATCAGGATGAAAAACTGCAGTGTGGAATCAGCATGAGTAGCAGACTACTACATTGTTCTGGGTGGATATTTGTATTGGACAATTTAATGATGTTCTATGGACCTTCGAAGACCTTGCCACAGGACCTGGTGTCTGTGTATGAACACTGTGCTTAAGTCTGTAAAGCAACTTATAACAATGCATTATTACACTGCTGGTGAAACCCTTCATCCTTCCGAAGTAGATAAAATGAGGACCATTAATTGGGTAATAGTAACATCTCCTAAATATTGGGCAATAGCAGTACCCCCAGGACATACATGAAAATAAGAGCTCAATATACTTTTCTTCCTGGTTAAACACATTATTTTTCTACTAACACAATATATAGATGTTTATTCTATACCTTCTTATTACATGGAATGTTCAGGTGACAGAGTACCTTTAATTACTGTCAAATAGAGAGGTCTGTATTATTTTTATTTAATAAGCTCTTAGTTCATGCTTGTGAAAAGAATGTGGACATCACGGGAATGTTTGACGGGTGATATTTAAGGATATTTCTTCTACTGTTTAAAAACAGGAAGTGACATATCATGTGATTTTAGCATTTAGTGGATGGACATGCTGAATATCTGCTCATTGTCCTCCCTTTCCTGTTCGGTTTTAAAGGAAGTGAATTCTTGGGAGCAAGGGAAAAGTTAACTGATTGTATTCTACAATAACTTACCTTCCAAGTGATGACAACAACAAAAAAAGGGAATATTTAGCCACGAGACAGTACAATCGTTTTAACGTGTTACTTACGTCAACAATTTAAAAAGTAACGGTTACGTTGCAGATTTGATAATTTTATAATAAAATGTGGCAAACGGTGTGTGCCAAGTGTAAAACACATGTTCTACATTGTTAAAAAAGGGCAGAGTTTATTCTTGTAAACATTGTTGCCTAGATGTGACGATGTTAACATTTTTAAGTTTATAAGTATCATTATTTATATTTTTCTTACCAATGCAGCTTTTTCGAGAAATGTAGCCACGGAGCAGTGAACGGGCACTTGATCAGCTGTGCTTTGGCTGAGAGGCAGAGCTGAGAGCAAGTCCACTTCACTCCGGGTAAGGGTTTTACATTTTTAACGTTTACTTTTATTATTTAGAGTAACTTTAAATCTCTTCCCAACCAACTGGTCACCTTTGAGGAATGTAGTTGGGTACATTCATAAGAATTTGATTTATACGACTATACCTCTGACCCCCAAAATAAATAAATATCACAAAATAAGTTTTTTTAAAGGTTCCTTTAATGAAACAAGTATTTGGCGACAGCTCCGTTTTAATTGGTTAGGTGTAGTCTGACGACTAGCAGGAAGTGACATCGCTGTCTGTTCTAAAAAAAAAAAGATTAAAACGGTTAGACTTCACAAGATCTGCCTCTAAAAACAATACTAGTTATTCTATAGTGAACGTTATTTAAAATTCTATCCTGATGACATGTTTAAAGGCGCTCAGTCACCTAAACTTTGTTCATACTGTGAATGTTTTTAACATCTGTCTAAGGCTGTCAGGGGTACTCTTGTGATGCTGCTCTATCCCTCCCACACCCTAGAGAAATCTTCTTCTCTAGGGTGTGGGAGGGTGACCACATGACCATTTTATTAAGGGACACTTTTGAAAAATGCCCCCTCCTGGGCTGCATTGGGTATAATAACGATTGCAGACCAGTCTATATGTTACTGACTACAGCCCTGAAGTGTGTCACAAGTATCCCTGAATAAAGCATCAGCAATGTGGTCACCCTAGGGTGTGGGTTTTAAGACAAACTTGTCAGAAGGCTATCTAAGTATTATATATGCCAGTGCAGTGGCGTCCCGAGGGGGGTGCGGGGGGTGCAGACCGCATCCGCCTACAGTGTATCGCGCTGCTGTACTTTTATTTTTTTCTCTGGCACCCGCATCCGCTGGATTCGGCCGCCGGGAAAAAAAAACGTAAAAACAAACAAACCCTGCGACCGGATATGATGTTACGGATGTGGTGTCTGTGTTTCCCTCCTCCATGCAGGACTGTCTCTCTAGTGATGTTGTCAGGCAATGTGTTGCACTGTTCACCCCTTAATGACGAAAGCACCATCGAGCGTCTTTTTGTTCCTGGGCGCCAATCACTTTGTGATCGGCAGCCAGGAACATCCAAGCAGGGACCCCTACAGACCCTGTCGGTCCCTGCCGACATCCTGCGATACTTTGGACATAAAACTATGACATTCACATATGCGCTAAAAGAAAAGTTATTGTAGCTTTTTTTTATATGGCTGTAAGCTGACACATGCCTATCTATCATTCTCACAGAGTGCGCTCTATATTATATCTCTGGGATATCCTGCGAGAAAACTGTTCGTCTTACACAAAAATTGAAATTGAATTCTGTGCTGAGATTTCAAGGACGTTTGGCGAATTTCCCAGATAATGGGTAAAGGTTACAATAACTGCACCTGTCAAATAAACAGAATGAAAGTCCATAAGCAGTACACCAATCAACATTCCCGCTCTTGATTTATTGTCCCCCCCCCCCAATGCATTACGTCGTTCAGTGAGTTTAAGGTGATCTAATTATTTTGTATTTCGTCTAATGCAGTCTGTACAAAATGTACTGTCTTCACAATGTATGTTTTCAGGAAAGTGTTTAGTACACAGAAGGAGGTAAACCTGTCCTAACCTTTGCTTTATTAATGTGCATCCACTTTCAGTTGATGAGTAATCCAATAAAGAATCTAACATGTATTAACAGCCCTCTACTCCCTTTCTTTCTTTCTTACCATTTATTTAATTATCTTGCTTTTGACATAGCCGGGAAGTTATTCAGTCTTTCAGATGGATTGCATTATAGGGATTTTTATTTTCTGCTTAGTACAGTGCCAGAATATTACTTAGAAATATTCACAGGAGAATAACGTAAGACTTTAAAGGCATGCTCCGGTCCAAATGTTTTATAGATATTTTGAAGAAAGCTGCATTCTGTAATGCATTGTTTATATATATATATATATATATATATATATATATATATATATATATTGGTATATATTGGTATATATGATTGCACAAACCAACCAATAGAGTGGTTACTCGAATTTGCCCCTTAACTGACATAGAAACATAGAAACATGTGTCTGCAGATAAGAACCATTCAGCCCATCTAGTCTGCCCAACTTTCTAAATACTTTTATTAGTCCCCCGTTCCCGGTCTTATAGCTAGGATAGCCTTGTGCCTATTCCATTACCCCTCTTTAATGTGCAAGTATGCATAAACATTATTATTGTATCTTAACCTCTGACCAATTGACTTACCGAGCGTTGCAGGTTTGAAACATTTGGCCTCGGGTGAGTTATTAATCCGCCATTGATCTATATCAGCCCACAGTTTACTCTTGGCATTTCACATGGAATATTATAACATCACGTCTGGAAATACAAGGGACAATTTTTTTTTCTCTCCCAAATGACATATTGCTGATGCTGCCTGAGGAAGCACATTTTCTGTTTACCAAATTACATAACTCTGTGATTGATACATTTCAAAGGCCTAATGAAATTGATCTAGTGATGGGAGAATAGCGATAGACATCCTGTCCTGCATATTGTCTACAGATGAAAAACTCCATTCTTTTTGTTTGTTTGTTGGATCGACTAATTCGATATGCTTACTTCCTTTAACTTAGAAAATATACTGTCAGCAGTAACTTTTCCTGAATTGTTCTTTTAAATTTCCTGCCTCCAAAGAACTGTGTTCTTATCAGACAACTTAGTACTATGTATAGTATGTATTTTTCTGCATTAGAGTATCACTGCTTTTTACAGTACAGACATTTCAAGAAATGCATCTAAGGGTGCTACAAGTAATGACAGGAGAATAAAAATTAAATTTAAAAAAATATTTTTTTGTGAGTTAGGGTTAGTGTTTGTTTTTCAAGGGTGCAGATTTTATATATATATATATATATATATATATATATATATATCCAAAGAAGGTGCACTCAGCCTGAAAGTCAGATTCAGCAGAAATCGGCCCGGGTGTCATGCAGCTCCAAACACATGTATTAGTCCAAAAAGATTAAATAGCACACACTCACGGGACTTGTAGGTAAAGCATAGCTTTAGTCTATATAATGTAACCAAAAAGTAGGTATGTTCTACATATAGTCAACGTTTTGGTCCGCACCACGGACCTTTATCAAGACCAGATAAACTAAACAAATATATATATATATATATATATATATAGTGGGGCAAAAAAGTATTTAGTCAGCCACCAATTGTGCAAGTTCTCCCACTTAAAAAGACGAGAGAGGCCTGTAATTTTCATCATAGGTACACTTTAACTATGAGAGACAGAATGAGAAAAACAAATCCAGAAAATCACATTGTCTGATTTTTAAAGAATTTGCAAATTTTGGTGGAAAATAAGTATTTGGTTAATAACAAAAGTTCATCTGTTGCTGGTATTTTGGCCCATTCCTCCATGCAAATCTCCTCTAGAGCAGTGATGTTTTGGGATCTGTCGCTGGGCAACACGGACTTTCAACTCCCTCCAAAGATTTTCTATGGGGTTGAGATCTGTAACATAGTAACATAGTAACATAGTAATTTAGGTTGAAAAAAGACACAAGTCAATCAAGTTCAACCCTTCTACCTATCATTACAGCTTTTGATCCAAAAGAAGGCAAAAACCCCTAAGGAAGCTATTTCGAATTTTGCCTCCTGGGGGAAAAAATTCCTTCTTGACTCCAAGAGGCAATCAGATTTCTCCTTGGATCAATAAGCTCTTTTATTAATGCTTATTCTATTATTAATAGCCCTGTATGTTCTGCTTTCCTAAAAAAACATCCAAACCATTTTTAAATGCATCTATTGTGGTTGCTAGCACTACCTCTCTTGGCAGGGAGTTCCATAACTTTGTCCTAACCGTAAAGAATCCTTTCCTTTGCTGTCTATGAAATCTTTGCTCTTCCAGTCTGAGGGGGTGACCTCTTGTTCTTTGTACCTTTCTGTTAATGAACAGGTCACTGGAGAGCTCTTTATATTGGCCCTGCACATATTTATATAATGTTATCATATCCCCTCTGAGACGCCTTTTTTCTAACGTATATAAATTAAATTTTTTAAGTCTCTCTTCATAACTAAGATCCTCCAAACCCCTTATTAATTTTGTAGCTCTCCTTTGCACTTTTTCTAGTTCCTTAATATCCCTTTTAAGGACTGGTGCCCAGAACTGTACTGCATATTCAAGGTGAGGTCTTACCATTGATTTGTAAAGAGGCAAGATGATATCCTCCTCCCGTGAATCTATAACTCGTTTTATACATGCCAAGTCTTTTTGGCCCTTGCAGCTGCTGACTGGCATTGGGCACTGTTGCCAAGTTTGTTGTCTATAATTATTCCTAAATCCTTTTCATTAGTAGTTTTTCCCAGGGAAAAACCATTTTACCGGATATGTTGCTTTGTTATTATTTTTCCCATAATGCATAACTTTACATTTGTCTATATTGAACATCATTTGACACTTTACTGCCCAGTCCCCCACTCTGTCCAAATCTTCCTGTATAGAAAAAACATCAAGATTAGTCTTTATTGCCTTACCTAATTTAGTGTCGTCCGCAAACACGGAGACATGGCTCTCAGCACAATGTGGCAGATCATTAATAAACAAATTAAAAAGAAGAGGGCCCAAAACAGACCCCTGAGGTACTCCGATTAATACCCTTGTCCAATTTGAGGATTTTCCATTTACAACAACCCTTTGTGTTCTATCTTTTAGCCAATTTTCAATCCACATACACACATTTGCCCCCAAACCTATTTCTCTCAATTTGTAGAGTAACCTTTTGTGTGGAACTGTATCAAATGCTTTCGCAAAATCCAAATAGATCACATCAACTGCCACGCCTAGATCTATATTTTTACTGACTTCTTCATAGAATGTTATTAAGTTTGTTTGACAAGACCTGTCTTTCACAAAACCATGTTGACTTTTACTAATTATATTCTGGTTCAAGATGTATTCTTGAGTGTATACCTTTAGCAATCCTTCAAATAGTTTCCCCACTACAGATGTCAAGCTCACTGGCCTATAATTATGGGGCAGAGATTTTGATCCCTTTTTAAATATTGGAATGACATCCGCCTTTCCCCAGTCTGTTGGCACTGTACCTGAACTGAATGAATCCCTTAAGATCATGAATAGTGGTCTGGCCAGAATTATGCTTAACTCTCTAAGTACCCTTGGGTGTATACCATCTGGTCCTGGGGCCTTGTCTATCTTAACAGAGTTTAATTGCTTAAGCACTTTTTCCTGTGTCAGCCAATCCCATGTTTGCGGCGAATGTCCCATAACTTCCTGTAGCAGGGGCTCGTCCATCTGCTCTTCCTTAGTGTAAACAGAAGAAAAAAAAAGTATTTAAAATGTCTGCTTTCTCTCTGTCCTCACTTACCAAATTTCCCATTTGGGATAACAAGTGCCCAACATTTTCCCTCTTTAGCTTTTTTCCATTTATATATTTATAAAACATTTTGGGGTTAGTTTTACTCTCCTTGGCAACCCTTTTCTCATTTTCCAATTTAGCCATTTTAATTGCCTTTTGGCAGGCTTTGTTGGCCTCTTTGTACTCTATAAATGATAATGCTGATCCCGTGTTTTTATAATGTTTGAATGCCATTTTCTTGTTTTGTATTTCCTGTTTCACGTTACCGGTAAGCCACATTGGTTTTGATTTGTGTCTTTTGCATTTGTTTCCCAAAGGTATATATTGGGATGTGTACTTTTGTAATGTGTGCTTAAAGGCATTCCACTTGTCTTCTGTGTTTAGTCCATAAAACAATCGTTCCCAGTCTAAACGTTCAATCGATGCCCTTAGCCCATCAAAGTTAGCCCTTCTAAAATTAAGTGTTTTGGTGGCGTAGTTACCAATTTGCTTTTTTGCATTAATCTCAAAAGAGACCATATTATGGTCACTATTCCCCAAGTGTTCTCTTATTTGGATGTTTGAGATAAGCTCCTCATTGTTTATTATTACCAAATCCAGACAGGCATCCATTCTAGTTGGGGTGTCTACTAATTGTGCCATAAATTTGTTATTAAGCAGGTTCAGAAACTTGCTGCCCCTAGCTGAACTAGTTGTGCCACACTTCCAATCTATATCTGGGTAATTAAAATCTCCCATGATTAGAACTTCATTCATATTTGCAGCCTTTTCAATTTGTAATAAAAGCTGATCTTCTCCATCAATGCTAATATTTGGTGGCTTGTAGCATACACCTACAAGTAATGTGCGATTCTTTTTAGCATCTAAGCTAATCTCCACCCACAGTGTCTCCACATCAGTTCCAGTTACATCATGTACACCTTCTTTAATACTGGTCTTTAATTTAGGATTTACATACAGACAAATCCCTCCCCCTTTTCTATTTACTCTGTCCTTTCTAAAAAGTGAGTAGCCTTGTAAATTAACTGACCAGTCGTGGGTCTCATCCCACCACGTTTCTGTGATTCCGATTAAATCATACTGTTCAGCACTTACCAGTATCTCCAGCTCACCCATTTTGTTTATCAAGCTTCTTGCATTTGCTAAAAGACATTTAAGATTACTACCCATTTTCTGTTTAGTTGACAAACACTTAATGTGTGCAGGTTTAATTATATGGACCTCCCTTTGGTCTATGTTAACTCCACCACTGCTTTCCTACTCCTCTCCCATAGCTAGACCCACCTTCCAATCTGCTCTAGCTGCCATTGCTTCATTTTGATCTTGGCCCTCCCCCCCAGAGCTTAGTTTAAAAGCTCATCTAATCCTCTAGCCATCCTCGCCCCTAATACTGCAGCCCCCTCATCATTGAGGTGCAGTCCATCCCGTCCAAAGAGTCTGTAGCCGACTGGAGACTGGCTAGGCCACTGCAGGACCTTGAAATGCTTCATACGAAGCATCGTTGCCCGAGCGGTGTGTTTGGGATCATTGTCATGCTGAAAGACCGAGCCACGTTTCATCATCAGTGCCCTTGCTGATGGAAGGAGGTTTTCACTCAAAATCTCACGATACATGGCCCCATTCATTCTTTCCTTTACACTGATCGGTCGTCCTGGTCCCTTTGCAGAAAAACAGCCCAAAAACATGATGTTTCCACCCCAATGCTTCACAGTAGGTATGGTGTTCTTTGGATGCAACTCAGCATTCTTTCTACTCCAAACATGACGAGTTGAGTTTTTACCAAAAAATTCTACTTTGGTTTCATCTGACCATATGACATTCTCCCAATCCTCTTCTGGATCATCCAAATGCTCTCTGGCAAAATTCAGATGGGCCCGGACATGTACTGGCTTAAGCAAGGGGACACGTCTGGCACTGCAGGATTAGAGTCCATGGCTGCGAAGTGTGTTATTGATGGTAGCCTTTGTTACTTTGGTCCCAGAACTCTGCAAGTCATTTACTATGTCCCCCCGTGTGGTTCTGGGATTTTTGCTCACCGTTCTTGTGATTGTTTTGACCCCATGGGGTGAGATCTTGCGTGGAGCTCCAGATCGAGGGAGATTATCAGTGGTCTTGTATGTCTTCCATTTTCCAATAATTGCTTCCACAGTTGATTTCTTCACACCAAGCTGCTTGCCTATTGCAGATTCAGTCTTCCCAGCCTGGTGCATAGAAACATAGAATGTGTCGGCAGATAAGAACCATTCGGTCCATCCATTCTGGACAATTTTTTTTTTTTTTGAGTACTTTTATTAGTCCCCCATTCCCGGTCTTATAGCTAGGATAGCCTTGTGTCTATCCCACGCATGCTTAAAATCCTTGACTGTGTTTACCTCTACCACTTCTGCTGGAAGGCTATTCCATACATCCACTACCCTCTCAGTAAAGTAATACTTCCTGATATTACTTTTAAATCATTGCCCCTCTAATTTAAGACTATGTCCTCTAGTTGTGGTAGTTTTTCTTCTTATAAATATACTCTTCCATTACTGTGTGGATTGCCTTTATGTATTAAATGTTTCTATCATATCCCCCCTGTTACGTCTTTCCTCCAAGCTATACATGTTAAGATGCTTTAACCTTTCCTGGTAAGTTTTATCCTTCAACCCATGAACCAGTTTAGTAGCCCTTCTCTGAACTCTCTCCAAAGTATCAATATCCTTCTGGAGATACGGTCTCCAGTACTACGTACAATACTCCAAGTGAGGTCTCACCAGTGCTCTGTACAATGGCATGAGCACTTCCCTCTTCCTACTGCTAATACCTCTCCCTATGCAACCAAGCATTCTGCTAGCATTTCCTGCTGCTCTATTGCATTACCTACCTACCTTCAAGTCCTCTGAAATTATTACTCCTAAGTCCCTTTCCTAAGATGTTGAGGTTAGGACTGTACCAAATAGTCTATATTCTGCTTTTGGGTTTTTACGCCCAAGGTTCATAATCTTGCACTTGTCCTCATTAAATGTCAGTTGCCACTGCTCTGACCATTTTTCTAGTTTAGCTAAATCATTTGCCATTTGGCTTATCCCTCCATGAATATCAACCCTGCTGCAAATCTTTGCATCATCAGCAAAAATACATATTTTGCCAACAAGACCTTCTGCAATATCGCTAATAAAAATATTAAAGAGAATGGGTCCAAGAACAGATCCCTGAGGTACCCCACTAGTAACAAGACCTTGCATCGAATATACCCCATTGACTACAACTCTCTGTTGCCTGTCACTCAGCCATTGTCTAATCCATTCAACAATATTGAAATCCAAACACACAGATTTCAGTTTATTGATAAGCCATCTATGTGCGACAGTGTCAAACGCCTTACTGAAATCTAGGTAAGCAATGTCTACTGCACCACCCTGATCTATTATTTTAGTCACCCAATCAAAAAAAATCAATAAGATTAGTTTGGCATGATCTCCCTGAAGTAAACCCATGCTGTCTCTGATCTTGAAATTCAAGCGACTTTAGATGTTCAACAATCCTATTCTTTAACAAGGTTTCCATTATTTTCCACACTACTGAAGTAAGACTTACTGGTCTATAGTTGCCTTCCTCCTCCCTACTACCTTTCTTGTGAATGGGCACAACATTAGCTAATTTCCAATCTTCTGGAACTACTCCCGTTAACAATGATTGGTTAAATAAATCTGTTAACGGTTTTGCTAGTACACCACTAAGTTCTTTTAACAACTTTGGATGTATCCCATCAGGTCCCATCGACTTATTTGTCTTTACTTTAGACAGCTGAAGTAAAACCTCTTCCTCTGTAAACTTACATGCATCAAAAGACTCATTAGTCTTTTTCCCTAAATGAGGTCCCTTACCCTCATTTTCATTTGTACAAACTGAACAAAAATATTCATTAAGGCAGTCTGCTAAGCCTTTATCCTCTTGTACATAGCATCCTTCTTTTGTTTTTAATCTAACTAATCCTTGTTTTACTTTCCTCTTCTCATTTCTGTATCTAAAAAATTTTTTATCCCCCTTTTTCACTGACTGGGCTATAGTCTCTTCTGTGTGCTTTGGAAGCTCTTATAGCTTGCTTTGCCTCTTTCTGCCTACTCTTATAGATCTTTCTATCTTCCTCACTCTGAGTATTTTTATAATTACTAAATGCTAGCTTTTTATTTTTTACTATTTTGGCCACCTCTGCAGAGTACCACAGTGGTTTCTTCAATTTTTTGCTCTTACTGACAAGCCTTATGCAATTTTCTGTTGCCTTCAGTAGTGCAACTTTTAGATAATCCCATTTCTCCTGGACTCCATTTAAATTGTTCCAGTCTGATAACGACTCCTTTACACCTAATCTAATTTTAGAAAAGTCTGTTTTTCTAAAATCTAAAACTTTTGTTTTTGTGTGGTGTGACTGCGTCACTGTTCTTATATTAAACCTGACTGTCTGGTGATCACTAGATCACTAGATCCTAAAATTTCACCTACAGTAATATCTGATAACAAATCTCCATTTGTGAACACTAAGTCTAGTATGGCCTGCTTTCGAGTTGGCTCCTCCACTACTTGTTTTAGAGATAATCCCAGTTGGGAGTTTAGGGTATGCGTACTCCTGGCGCAAGTAGCTATTTTGTATTTCCAGTTCAAATTAGGAAGATTAAAGTCACCCATGATGATCACTTCTCCCTTCATTGTCATTTAAGCTATTTCCTCAACTAGTAGATTATCTAACTCCTCTATTTGTCCAGGGGGCCTATAAATCACACCTACCCGAGTTACCATATGATTACCAAATTCTAATGTAACCCAAACTGACTCTATGTTCGCCTCACTAACTTGTATTACTTTACATTTTAAGATATCCCTCACATACAGGGCCACTCCTCCCCCTTTTTTACCTTCTCTGTCTTTTCTATATAAAGAGTACCCTGGTACTGATATGTCCCAGTCATGTTTTTCATTATACCATGTCTCAGTAACAGCCACTAAATCTACATTCTCAGTTGCCAATATTGCCACAAGTTTATGGATCTTATTCCCTAAACTGCGAGCATTTGTAGACATGACCCTAAGATTATCATTTTTCAGCACACTAACTACAGGTACCTTCTGTCCCTGTTTTGGGGGGCAATTGGATTGATGTTTTATCGCCATTCCCCCCCCCCCCTCTTTTAGTTTAAAAACCTCCTAGCAAAACCTCTGAACTGCTCACTGAGAACATTCGTTCCCTTTTGAGAAAGATGCAAACCATCTTTTTTGTACAGTTCCTTTCTATCCCATAGTGAACTTCCATGAGAAACAAAGCCAAATCCTTGCTCCCGACACCATTCCCCAAGCCACAAGTTAAAGTTCCTAATACGCATTCGTCTATCAATCTGAATGTTATGCACAGGCATAATGTGGACACAACCTGCCGTATATCATTGGCAAGAACACGAAAAGCTTCCTTCAGCTCTGAAACCTCATTGCAAGGCAAATCATTTGTCCCTAGATGAACCAGTACATCCAATTCTCCTTCCTGATTTGCTTGCTTAACAATATTAGAAATATGCCACCTGTCTCTGTGAGCAGTAGCTCCAGGAAGACATCTCATAAGCCAATACTGTCCAACTCCGCACCTCTTATGATAGAATTGCCCAACAACAACTGCTTTCTACAAGGCCTCCCCTTCTCCTTGCACAGCTCAGCCATAAAGGAAGGGGGTTCCTCAAATTCCATGTCTGAGCCTGCCTCCACAACACCACTGCACTCTGTAAGTGCTGGTCTACAATTTTGTTTCTGGTGTCCTTCGACAGCTCTTTGGTCTTGGCCATAGTGGAGTTTGGAGTGTAACTGTTTGAGGTTGTGGACAGGTGTCTTTTATACTGATAACAAGTTCAAACAGGTGCCATTAATACAGGTAACGAGTGGAGGACACAGGAGCCTCTTAAAGAAGAAATTACAGGTCTGTGAGAGCCAGAAATCTTGCTTGTTTGTAGGTTACCTAATACTTATTTTACCGAGGAATTTACCAATTAATTCATTAAAAGTCCTACAATGTGATTTCCTGGATTCTTTCCCCCCATTCTGTCTCTCATAGTTGAAGTGTACCTATGATGAAAATTACAGACCTCTCATCTTTTTAAGTGGGAGAACTTGCACAATTGGTGGCTGACTAAATACTTTTTTGCCCCACTATATATATATATATATATAATCCGAACCTGGTATTCCTGATGGCACTGGCCTCCTTAAGCATGATAATGTACCCTGCTACAAATTGGGACCGGGGGGAGGCCGACCCTGTATTCTTCATTATATTACCACTAGCTAAGGGTTAATCTATCAGTCTTCCTTGTTCTAACCATTGTAGACACTTTTCCCATTTCCTTATATTTTTCAGTCCATTATCACTGAGTTTGCATACTCCCCTCTCTATCTTAAGCTGGTACTCCAATTGTTTCATTTCATTTGGGTCTTAGTAAATTTCTGTGATTGTTTCCAAGTTCTGGGTATCAGCTTTTTGGCTGCTAAAAGGCTGTGGATCATAAGGGTCAATTGACTTGTGTCAAGTGTGGGCCAGTCCAGGTTGAGTAATGCTACCTTTGGGTTTTCATAATATCTATGTCTATCACCTTGTTCAGAAATTCAAATACCCAGTCCCATAGTAGCTTCACCCTGTCACACTCCCACCACATATGTATGTATGTGCCCTCCTTTTTACCACAATTCCAGCAATCTTTACTGAGGTGAGGGTAATTTTTTGATAATTGGGTGGGGACCCGATACCATCTTTGTTTGACTTTAAATTGTGTCTCTAACAGGTAAAGGTCCTGAACATTTCTATTGATTTTTACATAGGCTTTGATAACTCCTTCTTGACATATTGATTTTTGCTGAATATCATTTTGGCATTTTTGGGTAACTGGCCACCCAGACAAACTTTCCATAGCCCTAATACAGTCTAAACATCTAGAGAAGATCTTTTTTGTGTTACTATATGCAAAAATCCTTGAGACTATTTTTATAAAATTAGTCTTTTCGGGAGCTAGATGTTCATTTAGGCAATTTTTTACCCTCAGGTATTTAAAAATACTATTGTTCGGTATATTATACTCCAGGGTCAATGCGTAAATGTTTTTATTTTGCTATTTTGAATGAGGTCAGCTAATGTCTTAATACCTTTATCCTGCCAATCTCCTGAGTCAAAATCTGTCATACAGTGGTCAAGGACTTTTAATGGGAGACTCTCTACTAATTTATCTGACAAACCTAATCAAACCTTTTTCTTATTACATACCATGACAAGATCAAATTCCTGAGCACCATACTTCGGCTGTTTTTTAAAAGGCTTAGTACTTGTTTGCTGTTTATACTCCAGATCAGGGAGTTTAGATTTTTCGTTCTTAAATAATCTACCCATAGTGCGTACCAGCCTTCCTGTTCTGAAATCTCCCATGCTGACCTCTGAATATGATATATAATACTTTCTTCATATTGCTGGGTAATTACTGGGAATCCGATCCCCCCTTCCCCAGCCTTTTTAGACATAATCTTCTGACTCAGACGCGGTTTCTTCCCTCTCCAGATAAAGTTATTGAAGCTTTTCTGTATCATTTGAAGCCAGCTTGTCAAAATCTTAAGTGGAAGCATCCTAAATAGATAAACCCACTTAGGGAGTAAATATGGTCTTTTCACATTTGTTCTCCCCCACCAGCAGAGTTCCCCCTGTCTCCATTCCCTAAGTAATTTGGTTGTAATTTTTAGTATGTTTAACACATTAGCTTCAATGGTACTGTCTGCGTTAGCTGTTATAATTATCCTAAGATAGGTGAATTCTGTCCGGCATATTTTAAACTTATGGTTTTTCTGGATTCTCTCAAGCTCATCTTTTTGAGTATTATGCGCCATTATCACAGTCTTTTGAACATTTAACTTTACTATACTCCAGAACCTTAGACATAAGACTTTCTACCGATTTTCTCTGGATCTGTCAGTGTAACAAAGATATCATCTGCATATAGAGATAAAGTTAACTCCTCTTTCCCTTTACTATAACCTTTAATTTGGGGGTTATCTCTTATATTAATCGCTAGAGGTTCAAGGGCTAAGATATATAGGATTGGGGAGAGTGGGCACCTCTGACGGGTACCATTTTTTAATTCAAACCATTCTGAGGTTATATTTACACCCACCACCCTAGCTGTAGGTCCCTTATATAGGGCGGTTATTACTCCTCTCATCCATCCCTTGATTCCATAGAAGTCTAATGTCCTCATCATGTACCCCCACCCGACCCTGTCAAAAGCCTTCTCGGCATCTAAAGACAGGGTCAGGAGAGGGGTACCACTTCTCTCTACCTACTCAAAAAGATCAATCAACCTTCTAGTATTGTTACCCGGATCTCTGCCTGGGACAAATCCAATTTGATCTTGATGTATCAAACAGTGGAGGACCTCCTTAAGACGATTAGCTAATATTGCAGAGTATAGTTTGGTATCCACGTTAATAAGTGAAATTGGACGGCAAAAGGGGAGCTACACAGAATTAGGCAGGTGGTCATAATGGTATGGCTGATTGGTGTATATTTGTATAAATAATAGAAAATCCCATAGAGGCCCAGTGACGTGTTAGGATTGTCCATGGTTCTCTAGGGATATTTTATTAAAAACAAGACTGCTGGTGGAGTCAGTGCTTTGCCACGCACACTTGTCAAACATATGCATGTGGGGTGTCAGTGGACATGGGGGAAGTTGTGAAACATATTTGGGGTGTTGTTTGGCAGTAACACTTACCAACCCCTGTAATTCATACCTGAAGAACAATGTGTTTGAAAAAACACAAAATAAATTACTACTACAGACTTTGGTAAAGCTTGCTGGTACAATTAGTCAAAATAACCCAAGTTGCATACCCTGGAATTGAGGGATTCATGACAGATATCAAAATCACCATCAGTAATTTTGAAAATAAATGGTTTGGAAAAAGCAATGCGCTCCTTGTACTAATTGCCTCATAATTTCCAAAATAAGCAAAAAAAAGCTTGCATGAGATACTCCTAAAATTAATATTTTAATCGTTGCAGGGTTTTTCAATTTCTTACAAGTAAAATTGTAAATAACATTTCTTTTTAATTTCCCATTTTTAAAATAATAAATTATATGATGTAGTTAAAAGAACAGTTTCTAACGATATACCTTTTTAACCTATAAAATATTATATAATTTGTGTGGGTATAACAAATGAGAGTGGAAAATTACAGCTAAACACAAACACCGACCTACGATTAAGTCCAGTCAGACGAAATGCATAAGGAATTTCTATTTTGTTATGGGCATTCATGAATGTTTTTTTTATGACTGTCTTCAATAAAAAATAGGTTTTATAGGATCCTGTGCTTTCCAGTGGATTAATTTCCTGCTAACTGGCCATAAAACAGTGCTAATACTTCTATTTACTGGTGAACAGTCTGGTTGGGAACCCAGAGCCCAGCAGACAAGGAGCTACAAGGAGGTAAAAAATCTCCCCGGCACCTTTTTCCCCTGTGGGACTTTTTTTTTTTATAAACACAAACACTGCAGAAATGTTAAACCAGCCTCTGTCCATCATGGTAAATAGCTGACAAGCAGTCCGCTGTGAAGGAGTGAATGGTTGATTTTTGCAGTGACTTATTGGAAGTTCATTTTTAGTGAATAGACTCCAATGCTATTTCCTTTGAAGAGATCTCTAATGTTAGGTTACAGTGGAATAAGCTTTAAATAAAAAGGATCCATGTCTTGATGACACATACGTTGAGCAATGCTATCTATCTGATAATCATGTTTTTGGGAAGGTAGGGTGTGTTGTAATGGTAGCCACAGTGATGTTGTGCAAAATATTTTTGTCATTTGTGTCATGTTGCAGCTTTTTATTGTTTTTGCTCTGTTTGATTGCTTCATTAAGCTCATTATGTAAGATATTCTGAAACATAGTGTAATTTTAGCAAAATTGCTGCCAGCACAAATATAGTTTATTAAGTTTTGAACATGTAATACAATCCTTAGTCAGAATGTTAAGTGACAATTTCACATATTGAAATTAGAGATCGGTATGTGTGGAATGCATCATATGTGTACCTTTATTCATTTTACTTTCTCAGACCATTAGTAGAGACTTCACTGCAACTTGGTTAATTTAAATTGTACTTGGTAGAATGGAGTAACATAGAAGGAAGCCTTAGGCCACCATGATAGTAAGATGGGCTAAAGCTCCATGCCTCATAAAAAAAACAGTATCTCACATTGTGCCAGCAGCAGTCCGCTGGCCCTAGTGGTGGACTGGCCAGGGCGCCAGCTTGCCCGATGGCAAGTGGGCCCCGTCGGCCCACTTGAAGTCCTTCTTCAAGCTGCTCTGGGTCCAGTTAGCACATGGCCGTTTTTCTTTACACTATCTGACAATTGTCATTGCCGCGTAGTGTTGGATTGCTCCTCCCCTGCGCCTGTAGCGTGACATCACGTCTCACGTGGAGATGGAGGCAATGTACCCATACAAGAACACTAGGGTCCTTGGCAGGGTCTGTAAAGGTCCATAGAACATAGTCAAAATGCCCTTCATAGATTCAAGTAACTGTCCACCATGATCTATGATGGTGCTTACCCCTGGCTTCTCCCAAGATATATCTTTCACAGCAAGACAGTATCCCACCTTTTACCCCATCTACCAGTCACTAAACATATAACACTTTGTATACTGAAAAAATCATTGTAGAACAATATTACACTTTAGTTCCTTTAAGTTTTATTTGTATTGTTGCTTCCACCGTAATACTGTTCATTCAGGCCTTGAGATCTTGCAGATCACAGCAGTGAGAGGCAGGCTGGATCATGGAAAGTGATGTATGTATGTTCGTGTCACAGGCAGCACTGTTATATAGCCAGGGTTTCAATGGAGTTTGAAATGGATTTAATCTAATGATTAGGGATAAAGACAAGGGATACTTTTTAACTGGTAGTTTTTAAGTAACTTACAGCAGTTTGTGTAAGCTTTATAGGTTATATACATATACATTACATATATATATATATATATATGTGACCAGCAATGGCGAATTCGGAGTGAAATTCCTTTACATTTTGTAGCCATATTTAGGGAATTGGTTAGATTGTGCTATTATGCCTGGTCTAAATCCAATTCAGAACAAATCGCTCTATATTGTGTAGACCCTCATGTTTTTTTTTAAAGCTTTCTTTGCAAGTTTTAATGCAATAAGTAACAATAGAGCATTGTTTTTAAACAACCATTTTTTTCAAAAACAAAACAATCTTATCCCTAGCCCAAAGGCTAACGTTAAAAAAAATTGCATGTTAAGCCACAAGGTGATGTGACAAGCAGGAGACCCCACAGACACATTTGAAGCACATTTCACTTAATTTACACATTTGTTTACAATTCTGCTAACATTGTGTATAAATCATTTTTGATTATTTTTTTTATCCTTTACTTTCACAGTATAAGCAATGTTTAGGTGACGCTGTCCCTTTAAGCACTGTCTAGAACAGTGAGTGCCAGCAGTGATGTCATAAAGAGTGTGGTCATGATGTCATAGAGACAGCTGCTAATGATAACTGTGTGAACATTCTCTTTCCTCTCAGACACATCCGGAGCTCTGACGGAGCTTCAGCGTGCGTCCCTGGTTCCTTGGTATAGGTATCTATGGCTGACTTGGATGTGTCTGAAGACTTGGAGCTTGACTACCCGAAATCTGACCTTGAGCTTTGGAGGTTCTAGCAGGGGATTTATTTGGCAAGCGCAGCGACTCGTACTTCAAGGGTACCTCTATAGGTCTGCTCTTGGGTGGGAGAGAGGGGTGGGCCTAGTATTTATCGGCATTCACTGCGTCGGGGGGGGGGGGGGCACATCTGGGGTGGCAAGGGAGATATAGTATATGTACCCTGCAATGTCAATTTATATCAGAGCTGTCCAACTGCAGTCTTTGAGCTGAATTGTAGCTAGAGGGCCACAGTTGGACACCCCTGGTCTATGTAATGTTTAAATGAATTGTTGTGTTAACCTGTAGTATAATTATAGTCTCTGCATTTGCCTCTTAATGCCCAGAGGGAAGGGCAGTCCTTCAAGCCATGGTTCCCCAGAGGTTTCCCCCACAGGGGTTTTTTCCTCTCCTGAGTGCTGAAGGATGACTCTTCGTGAGTCTAGAGGTAGCCCATAGCTTGACCAGCTTTCTGGTTTAATCTGTGATAATACCCAGGCACCTGCTGGGCTGTAAATTCCCTTTTCCCATTATATAGAGACTAGAAAATGACTAATTCTGTGATATTACTAAAATAAATGTACAATTAATATATATATTTCTTGCCTCATGTTGTTCTTATTTCTATAAGTGTATCTATCCTCATATAACAGAACATATAAAGTAGGATGTTGAGTCTGAATGTGATGTTGGGGAAATAAAGGGAAATTAATTGTTACAATCTGGAATGGTGGGAATGGATGTTTTGGGGTCACAAACTAAAGAAGGAGGTGGGACTGACTGGGGGGTAAATACATTGTTTAGAGACACATGAGTATCAGCTAATAAACCTGTGAACAGATAGTAGAACACTAGATGGTGGATACAGAAGACATTATGGGATAAGTTTGGAAAACACTGAATAATGGAAACTAATATTACAGTATTAAGATGGGAGAGGATTATAGTATTGAGAATAAATAATGCTGTGTTAAGAGTCCTCACAATCCCCATGTACACACAGTGTTATGACATATACACGTACAGTAGGAAGAGTCTTAAGAGTAATGAAATCAGCCTCCTGCTTACTCAACCAAAGGTACAGAGACTGAACTAGAGAAGATATCTCCAACTTCCAAGGACTCATCTGAACAAAGGGCGTCAAAGAAGAAGTGAGGAGACTTCATTCCCTGGCACTAGCTCCCCAGGCAGCCTGTCTACACCCAGATACCATGACCTGATCTTTACCCATCAACCCTGGAGAGGGTACCGAGGGATTGATCCAGGTTATATATATAAATATATGGCCAACACGACCCTCTAAGGCTAGAGAGCAGTGATTAAAGGGGCCACAACATCCCAAATATTTATACGAACATTTGTACAATGAAACGTGTTGGGATTATTAATAAAAGACTATAAAAATATATAATACAAAATAACATTTAAAAAAGGTGAATGCCCCCAGCTCAGCATTATCAGTGCAGAATGTACACACTGCAGCGATGCTCAGCCAGCCATCAAACCCACAAGGGTTCCGCAAATAAACAATTTAACCCCTTATAGAGTTTTTGTCCTTTAACCGCTTCGTGGCGCATAGTGTTTGTGTTCCACACGACGCAAGCACAAAAACGTCACATTTGTTCCTTACTGCGATCACAAGGGGATCAGTAGTCAGGAACACTATGGCAGAGACCTGATCAGGTTCTTAACAGACTCTTTGGGTCCCTGCTAGACATGTGCAAAACTAAAATTTTCGTTTCCTTTTCGTCCATTCGGATACAGTAGTAGTGCCTTTCTATGAACCCATTCACTACTACTGTTTCTTATGAATGGGGCTCTCGTTCGGTTTATAGAAAGCAAATAGTATTACACGTATTCTATAAAACGAACTAATAAAACGAAACGAAAATAATGAACGAATTTCGTCTGAAACGAATGCAGTAATGAACTAAATTTGTTTTAGACGAAATAAATAACATTTTCGTCCGAATGGACGAAAACAAAACGAAAATTGTAGTTTTGCACATGTCTGCACGATACCTCTGGACGTCATGTGTGATGTCACAGAGGCGCAGTGGGGAGCCGCGATGAGCTGTTTAACACTGGAGATTCTATGCCGTCCCAGCGTCTTTTAGGTACACTAAAATCAGGATGGAATAGAACGTCCTAGCGTCGGGAAGGGGTTAAGTGGCACTAAAAGAGATCTTTTTAACTCTTTCTTCACCAATAGAAGCAATAGTTAAAAATCCTTTGCCACTGTTACAAAGTAAACATGACATGTATCTTTTGCAGACAAAAGCTGGTTTACTCTGAGCTCTGCCTCTCAGATGGACATGGAGACAGAGTCCTGATGAAGGTCTTTACAGAACCTGTGGGTCCCTGCCGAAACATTGTAAGTCCCCGTGACATCACTAGAGGCGTGCCTGAACTTCCAGGGTGCAACATGATCCGCTGCACAGCTCATTGTAGGGGACTGTGATAAAGCGCAGAGCAAAGAACATTCAATGCCATCTTGAATCCTGTGTGATGGTATAGAACGTCCTTATGTGTGGAAAAAAAACAACAACACAAACAGCATTTCAAAAGTCTCAGCACAACCCTATAAAAAGTCAGGTCCCTTAATAAACTAACTGGGATGGATTGTGAGTATCCGGGTTTGGGAAACTCAGCCAATCACAGTGCATTCTACATGTCCACCATTACATTTCATTGGAAGGTTAAACACCCTTGTGATGTGATGGTTGTTGCTTGTTCAGTGTCTGTATCTATAATACTTTATGTAAAGTCACCAACCATCTAACTGGAATTTTCCTCTTTTTTCATTTACTGTACCCACACAGATTATACACAGCGTGAGTATCCCTTATCCAGAAACATGTTATTCATAATGATCTGTTATTCACATAATTTTTTAATATTTGGCCACAAGTTGCAAATTCCACACACACCAATTCTCAGTATGCAAGCGCATAACAGTTTGCTGTGGGGTTTGGGTAGCAGCCAAATGCTCCTTGATGCTATCTAATTAGGTAAAACATATCTACCCCCCATGTCTGAGAGCTGGTCAAAGACTCCCAGTCCTGATCAAAATGCTAAAAGTAAATTAATTTCCTGTCTTTCCTCACTACCACATCCAAATAGAGGGGGGACATGAGTCACCTGTAAAAAAACAACACCCTTTGTGTGCCGGGGGGTTGGCCGTGAAAATAACCAAAAAGGTGCCCTGTGAATAATATATGAACTATTTCTGAAGGCCAGTGACGATACATGACGCCCTCGAGTCCTCATCCTCGACCCAAGGTAAAAGACCAACCAAACAATAATCCACCTACAGGTTGAGTACCCTTATCAAAAAATCCCTTATCCAAAATGACCCATTATCCACATTTCTATTTAAAGATTTGGCCACAAGTTGTAAATTCCACAGACACCTGTCAGAATGCAAACGCACAACAGTTTATTCAGTGTCCAGCCTCTTTGAGCTGTGATATAGGGTTTCCATGCATGATCAGATTCCCCCACACATGCCCACCAAGGGTAATACAATGTCACGTTGCCCAGTATATCATGCTCCTCATCAGATGCTGATTAGCAAATCATACTGTAGCATCTTGATAGTAGCCATTTTCTTTTATAGTTTAGAGGGCTTTAAAGTTGAATTATCCAGCTCAGAATAGGAGATTATGAAGGCCGTAATTCAGCTATTATCCCCTTATCCGACTTGGATTTGGGGCTGATCATTGCATATAGTGGAGCCCAAATTGTAGGCTTCGGATATTGAAAATATTCTGATCAGAATAAGTCCGACCAGCAAATGGTGCAATGTATTTCTTTCTTGTTACATTTTACAACATTGGTAGCGACATGAAAGAGAGCACTGCAGTATATATCCGACAACTGTGCTTATTCAATTATTAAATTCTTGTGTACAACTTTGATGTTATTTCATACATTGCTGTATACCTGTCTCATTTGAGAACATATGTAATAGGATGTATGACATCATGTAGGGTGATTGTGAAGAAGAATACAATTACTTATTGCCATTGTATTCTTTCATTGGTTTGATTAAGGTTTAACTGGTGTTACTGACTGCTCCAGAGTCTATACCTATGGGCAGTGGAGTCCCAAGGGGGTTTTCGGGGGCTGCGGACTGCATCGGGTGACACCCCCAGCGGGTTTTTCTTTTCTTGCAGTCGCATCCGTTACATCCTGCTGCCAGAAAAAAAACAAGTAAAAAAATAAAAAATATTCTGTGCGGCATGCCAAATCGTGTTGGTGCAATATGAGTGCAAGCCAAGTGCTGTGGGTGCAATATAGGTGCATGGCAAGTTCTGTAGGTACTGTATGGTGCTGTGTTAAGTCCTTCAGGTGCAATGTGGGTGCAGAGGAAGGGAATAAAAACAAGGAATTAAATTTTTCTAAGGCATTTTATTACATATGAAAATAGTTGAATATAATATTAAAAAATTTTAATATGTATAAATGTAACAAGTTATAGAGAAAGAGAGATAGAGAGATGTCTGTGTGTTTAGATATGAATTGTACAATTGTCATCTTGTGGGGCTCCTGTGTGTCGCATAATTAAGGGGCTCTTTTGTGTGGCATAATTTTGGGGCACTTGTGTGTGGCATAATTAATTGGGCTCCGAGGTGAGGCATAAATAATGGGGCTCTGGTATGGCATAATTTATGGGGCTCCTGTGTGTGGCATAGTTAATGGGCTCCTGTGTGTGGTATAGTTAATGGGCGCCTCTGTGTGACATAATTTGTGGGGTTCCTGTATGTGGCATATTTAAAGGGCCATCTGACTTGCATTACTAAGGAATCTGTTTGGCATGTTATTGGACGAAATCCAGGGGGGTGACACCATGAGTTACCCCACCAACCCTAGTGATGCCTCTGGATTGCCCAGTTATGATTTCTGGAGGCTGTCCAACTGTACAGGCAAGCTTTACAGTCTTTCCTTCTTTAAGTTTGAATTTACCATCTCAGTTCCTCCAATTCTCTCTTTATTTAGTAGACCCTTAACTATATTCTAACTACAAAAAACACTAACTCCTAATGGGTCAAAACATTTTTACAGACAGCAAAAAAAGTGCTGCTATAGCAGATGACTGACTAAGCTTGAGGAAGGGCTTTGGAACACTTTTAGAACTCTACTACTAACTATCACAATCTCTATCCAATAATAAACTATAAGTGAGGGACAAACACCAGTGATTAAGGTATAGCTGGTATGTGCGCTGACTTAGAGACAGAGGTATTTAGAGGTGCAGACTTGTACAGACTTAGAGGTAAACACAGTCAAGGAGTTTAAGCATGCGTGGGATAGGCACAAGGCTATCCTAGCTATAAAATAGGGAACTGGGGACTAATAAAAGTATTTAGAAAATTGGGCAGACTAGATGGACCGAATGGTTCTTATCTGCCGACACATTCTGTGTTTCTATGTTTCTACCCAAACTACAGACACCAGTGATTAAGCCAATGGTTTTTAAACAATGGCTCACTGGAGTGATCACATGATGTAGAAGGTGTATAATTGGTTGTTGCTGGATGCCCTGGTCCCTTAAGCTGAGAAGTCCCATTAAGGACTCAATATATTTTTATGAGGGAGTTTTCAGGCTTTGTATCTGTGTCCTGAATAGTTTGCATATTTTCAAAAAGGGTCCATGTATAAAGGGGATGTTGAGGAACACCGGCTGGGTCAGTTGACCCTGGTGGCACTTTAAGAAGGGTGGCATGCCACCACCCATCGCACCACTTTTAGGGAGCGCGAGGGGATATAGTCTGTTCCAGCGACATTGGCACAAATTTTTTGCTCCACCCCCTTGTGAAGTGCACTATTGATTCTGAGTGCTGAGTGTCAGGTGACATCCCGGTGCTCAGTAAGAAGAAGGATTGACGAGCAGGGCCGGCCCAAGACATTGTGCTGCCTGGGGCGAAAAATGAAATGCTGCCCACCCCAAAAAAAAAAAAATCCCACAGTCATGATAATTTATACTAACATGAAACTTATCTGTAAGTGATAATTTAATGCAAGAACACCTCTATATGCAAAATGATATGGTGCGATTATTGGATGGCCATGATTAAAATGTACCCTAAATGTTTGAGCATTTACCCTTAATGTACAATGTTTGAGTCATGTTATAGGTCAGTGGTCACATATATAATGTTTTGTGGAATTGCACAGCCTATTTTAATAATAATGTTTGTTTTACCATTTCTTTCTTTTCACCTCATGGGTGAGCTCCTAGAACAATTTTTTTATTTTTATATGCCCACTAAAACACTTCTTATATACATAATAATCTATTTTTTAAAGAGCTCACCCATAAGGTGAAAAGAGAGTAATGGTAAAACATTATAATGATAATAGGCTGTGCAATTCCCTAAAACATAATGTGACCAGTGACCTATAACAAAATGCAGACAGATATAGGCAGTGTCAGAGGAGTTAACCCCTACATTGCTTAACATATGTAGGCAGTGTCAGAGGAGTTAACCCCTAGATTGCTTAACATATGTAGGCAGTGTCAGAGGAGTTAACCCCTAGATTGCTTAACATATGTAGGCAGTGTCAGAGGAGTTAACCCCTAGATTGCTTAACATATGTAGGCAGTGTCAGAGGAGTTAACCCCTAGATTGCTTAACATATGTAGGTAGTGTCAGAGGAGTTAACCCCTAGATTGCTTAACATATGTAGGCAGTGTCAAAGGAGTTAACCCCCAGATTGCTTAACATATGTAGGCAGTGTCAGAGGAGTTAACCCCCAGATTGCTTAACATATGTAGGCAGTGTCAGATGAAATAACCCCTGGATGGCTAGACCGATATAGTCAGTGTTAGAGAAGTTAACCCCCCGATTGCTTAACATATGTAGGCAGTTTCAGATGAAATAACCCCTGGATGGCTAGACAGATATAGGAAGTGTCAGAGGAGTTAACCCCTTGGTGGCTAGACAGATATAGGCAGTGTCAGAGGGGTTAACCCCTTGGTGGCTAGAAAGGTATAGGAAGTATCGGAGGAGTTAACCCCTTTATCCACACACATACACAGACAGTCTGTCACTCACAGTGACACACACTCACGCACACACACTCTCACAGTGACACATACACATATGCTCACTCACAGTGACACACACACATATGCTCACTCACAGTGACACACCCATGCTCACTCACACTGACACACACACACATGCTCACTCACCCGGACATACACACACATGTTCACTCACACTGACATACACACACTCTCACTCACACTGTATATGTATATACATATATGTATATAAATATATATTTATTTCACAGCGTGTACATCATATAGAGTGTATATGGTAAGGTGTATGTATCACACACACACTTGGGGGATTGCTGCATACCTCCATACATGATCAGAATTATGTTGGTTAAAGCCAACTGGCAGTCAAGGGGTTAAACTTAAAACTCTGCAGTGCATTGTGGGCAATGTATAATGGCCAGCTTGGCCAGTTTCACTTTCATGTTCTCTATGTTGGTAAAGATGATAATAATAATAATAATAATAATAATAATACTGCTAATAATAATAATAATATAAAATGAGATAATAATTCTCTCTATGGAAGAAAGCATGTTGTACAATCTGCATTGCAATGTAAATGATACACAGTATGTGCCCCAGGGTTATATAATATAATATAATATTAAATCCCCCACAGCAGCCTGGTTAGCATGCACATGGGTTTAATGGCGGAGAAACTGTGGCTCACTCACACTGACATACACACACACATTGACATACACACACTCACATTGACATACACACACTCTCACTGACATACACACCCACTCTCACTGACATACACACCCACTCTCACTGACATACACACCCACTCTCATTGACATACACACACTCTCACTGACATACACACCCACTCTCACTGACATACACACCCACTCTCACTGACATACACATCCACTCACACTGACATACACACACTCTCACTGACATACACACCCACTCTCACTGACATACACACCCACTCTCACTGACATACACACACTCTCACTGACATACACACCCACTCTCACTGACATACACACCCACTCTCACTGACATACACACACTCTCACTGATATACACACCCACTCACACTGACATACACACACTCTCACTGACATACACACCCACTCACACTGACATATACAAACACTCTCACTGACATACACACCCACTCACACTGACATACACACACACACACATGTTCACTCACACTGACATACACACACTCTCATTGACATACACACACTCACACTGACATACACACACTCTCACTCACACTGACATACACACACTCACACTGACATACACACACTCACACTGACATACACACACTCACACTGACATACACACACTCACTCACACTGACATCCACATACTCTCACTCACACTGACATACACACACTCACACTGACATACACACACTCTCACTCACACTGACATCCATACACTCTCACTCACACTGACATCCATACACACATTCACACTGAAACTTACCTGCTGTTTGCATCTCTCTTTGCTTTGATCTCTGTATGAAGTAGGTCTCAGCCAATCACGGGAGGTTTCTGAACTCTCAGCCAATCAGGAGAGTTGAGAAGTCTCACCTGATTGGCTGAGACCTCCTTCAATCAAGAAACACAGAAAAAGAAAAAAAGACAGCTGCAAGGAGGAACAAAGTGCAGCCTCTGCCAGGATGCTGCCTGGGGCAGCTGCCCCACTCTGCCCCATTATAGGGCCGCCCTGTTGACGAGCAGTGGCAGCATGAGGAGCTCTCCCAGTCCCTGGTAAGTATGTTAATGCATTTTACTGCTTATTGACCTGATAAACAAAGTTTAAACATTTAAACCACATTGGCATGAAATACAAAGTTTAAACATTTAAACCACATTGGCATGATATACAAAGTTTAACATTTAAACCACATTGACCTGATATACAAAGTTTAAACATTTAAACCACATTGGCATGATATACAAAGTTTAAACATTTAAACCCCATTGGCATGATATACACAGTTTAAACATTTAAACCAGATTGGCATGATATACAAAGTTTAAACATTTAAAGCACATTGGCATGATATACAAAGTTTATACATTTAAAGCACATTGCCATGATATACAAAGTTTAAACATTTAAACCACATTGGCATGATTTACAAAGTTTAAACATTTAAACCACATTGGCATGATATACAAAGTTTAAACATTTAAACCACATTGGCATGATATACAAAGTTTAAACATTTAAACCACATTGGCATGATATACAAAGTTTATACATTTAAACCACATTGGCATGATATACAAAGTTTATACATTTAAACCTCATTATCGGGTCATTAGGATCTGCGTGTGTGCAGGAGGGATTGGAGTGAGTGGGTGGGGCCCATGCTTCCCCCCAGCGTGGTGTCTGTGTATGAGCTAATATGCCGTATCCTCCTGCACGGAGGAGAGAAGTACATTAGCTGGATATGACTAGCTGTCATATCCGGCCGAAGATGATGAAAGAAACAAAAAGGTAAAATAGAAAAAAAAGCTGTTGCTATGCGCGCGTATGGTGACGTGACGTCGCGTGTGACGTTACGTGACCGTGTGACCCGCCGCGTTCACGAGACAGCCCATAGTCCCGGCCAGCATGAAAAAAGTATAAAAAAAATTGCATGTTAAGCACAAGGTGATGTCATAACCAGGAGACACCACAGACATATTTAAAGCACATTTCACTTAATTTAAACATTTGTTTTACAATTCTGCTAACAGTGTTTTTTATTATTCTTTACATTCACAGTATAAGCAATGTTTAGGTGACGCTGTCCCTTTAAGCACCATCTAGAACAGTGAGTGCCAGCAGTGATGTCATAAAGAGTGTGGTCATGATGTCATAGAGACAGCTGCTAATGATAACTGTGTGAACATTCTCTTTCCTCTCAGACACATCCGGAGCTCTGACGGAACTTCAGCGTGCGTCCCCGGTTCCTTGGTATAGGTATCTATGCCTGACTTGGATGTGTCTGAAGACTTGGAGCTTGACTACCCGAAATCTGACCTTGAGCTTTGGAGGTTCTAGCAGGGGATTTATTTGGCAAGCGCAGCGACTCGTGTACCCTTTATCGCTCTGTTCTTGGGTGGGAGAGTGGGGTCTGCCTAGTATTTATCGGCGTTCACTGCGTCGGGAGGGTCACATCTGGGGTGACAAGGGAGGGAGAAGATATGTACCCTGCCAGCAATGTCAATTTATATCAGAGCTGTCCAACTGCAGTCTGTTAGCTGGATTGTAGCTAGAGGGCCACAGTTGGACACCCCTGGTCTATGTAATGTTTAAATGAATTGTTGTGTTAACCTGTAGTATAATTATAGTCTCTGCATTTGCTTCTTAATGCCCAGAGGGAAGGGCAGTCCTTCAAGCCATGGTTCCCCAGAGGTTTCCCCCACAGGGGGTTTTTCCTCTCCTGAGTGCTGAAGGATGACTCTTCGTGAGTCTAGAGGTAGCCCATAGCTTGACCAGCTTTCTGGTTTAATCTGTGATAATACCCAGGCACCTGCTGGGCTGTAAATTCCCTTTTCCCATTATATAGAGACTAGAAAATGACTAATTCTGTGAAATTCCTAAAATAAATGTACAATTAATATATATATGTCTCATGTTGTTCTTATTTCTATAAGTGTATCTATCCTCATATAACAGAACATATAAAGTAGGATGTTGAGTCTGAATGTGATGTTGGGGAAATAAAGGGAAATTAATTGTTACAATCTGGAATGGTGGGAATGGATGTTTTGGGGTCACAAACTAAAGAAGGAGGTGGGACTGACTGGGGGGTAAATACATTGTTTAGAGACATGAGTATCAGCTAATAAACCTGTGAACAGATAGTAGAACACTAGATGGTGGATACAGAAGACATTATGGGATAAGTTTGGAAAACACTGAATAATGGAAACTAATATTACAGTATTAAAAGAGGGAGATGATTATAGTATTGAGAATAAATAATGCTGTGTTAAGAGTCCTCACAATTCCCATGTACACAGTGTTATGACATATACACGTACAGTAGGAAGAGTCTTAAGAGTAATGAAATCAGCCTCCTGCTTACTCAACCAAAGGTACAGAGACTGAACTAGAGAAGATATCTCCAACTTCCAAGGACTCATCTGAACAAAGGGCGTCAAAGGAGACGTCCCCAGGCAGCCTGTCTACACCCAGATACCATGTTCTGATCTTTACCCATCAACCCTGGAGAGTGTACCGAGGGGTTGATCCAGGTTATATATATATATATATATAAATATATGGCCAACATGATCCTATAAGGCTAGAGAGCAGTGATTAAAGGGGCCACAACATCCCAAATATGTATATGAACATTTGTTCAATGAAACGTGTTGGGATTATTAATAAATATTATAAAAATATATAATATAAAATAACATTTAAAAAGGTTTTTGTCCTTTAACCCCTTCGTGACGTATAGTGTTTGTGTTACACACGACGCAAGCACAAAAACGTCACATTTGTTCCTTACTGTGATCACAAGGGGATCAGTAGCAGGGAACACTATGGCAGAGACCTGATCAGGGTCTTAATAGACTCTTTGGGCCCCTGCCAAAAGATCACGATACCTCCGGACGTCATGTGTGATGTTTTGCCCTAAATGACACGTTGAGCTCCATGCATAATAACACGAAATACCTCAAAAGCTGGACCACGGAAGGGGAGGATGCGGAGATCTTATTGACGGAATACACCACCGCCAGGTTGTCTAAATAGAAGACCACTCGTCTATCCCTCATGGACCATCCCCATAACGAGAGTGCCACTACCAACAGAAATAATTGCAAAAAGGCCAGGTTGCACATCAGCGGAGACGATTTCCCCGCCTCCGGCCATGCGGCCGCACTCCACTTTCCCCCATAATACGCCCCAAAGCCCACACTCCCAGAAGCATCCTTATATAGTTCCAAAGCAGGCGCAGAGACCACCGGCTTTGGAAAAAAGGCCCGGCCATTAAACTTTTCCAGGAACACTCCCCAAACCACCAGGTCTGCTCTCATGGCCTTTGACACCCTCAGGAAGTGATGACCTTCCCGTATCCCTACTGTGGCTCGAGACAGCGACTTGAGAAACACTCTGCCAGCCGGAATAATTCTACATGCAAAATTAAGCCTCCCAATTACAGACTGAATCTGCCTAAGGGTGACCTTTTTTGCCCGCAGAACTTCGGCCAACACCCGCCTCAAGACGACAAGCTTTTCCTCCGGTAACCTACAGACCCCCAGCACTGTGTCAATTTCCAAACCCAGAAAACTGAGCCGGGTAGTTGGGCCTTCCGTCTTTTCCGCAGCTAAGGGAACCCCAAAGGATTTCGCGACTAGTTGCATGGTCCGTAGAAGGTGGATGCAATCTGACGAGGCCCCCGGCCCCACGCATAGGAAATCGTCCAAGTAATGGACCAATGTCTCAACCCCAGCCTCCTGCTTAACCACCCATTCCAGAAAAGTACTGAACTTTTCGAAATAGGCGCAGGAGATAGAGCATCCCATAGGGAGGCACAGGTCCACAAAAAACTCATCCTGAAACCAGCACCCTAATAGGTGATGGAATTCAGGGTGTACTGGCAGAAGCCTAAAAGCTTCCACTATGTCCACCTTTGCAAACAATGCCCCAGGGCCCGCCGATCTAACCACATCAAACGCCCTATCAAACGATGTATAAGACACCGAACACAGTTCCCGGTCTATATCATCATTAACAGACAGGCCTTTCGGGTATGAAAGGTGATGTATCAACCTGAATTTACCTGTCTCTTTCTTAGGGACAACGCCCAGAGGGGAAACATGTAAATTAGGCAGTGGCGGCTCCAAGAAGGGGCCCGCCATCCTCCCTAAGCTAACCTCCTTCATCAACTTCTCCCCCACCACCTCTGGAAATGACTGTACCGACTTAAGATTCCATCTTGAAACCACCGCTCCCTTAGGCACGAAAGGAATACGAAACACCTTGACGAACCCCTCATCCAGGAACAACGCGTCTTCCCGCTTACCGTAGCGTTTTAGCTACAGCAACATCGCGCTTCTGCTCACTGGAGTTCCCCCTTTGATCCCACGGCACTGGTTGTTCCCACAGACTTGTTTTTCTTAAAGCAAGTAACTATGGTTGCCTCCGCATCCGGTGCACTCATGTCGGAAAACGGCATAACCTGCCCCATTTGCACTGGCTGTCATTAAACAGCCAGCAGCAACCCTTCTTCCCAGAGGCCGACGAAGAACCTGTTGCTCCCGCGCTGGCCCCTCCCTGAAAGGGAGTGCGCAGGGGCAGATATTATATATCTGAGCGTTGATATTCCAGGTTCTGCGGACTACGATTCCCATGATGCATAACGAGTGATTCGGTAGGCCAAGCATCATGGGAAATGTAGTTTCAGCCGTGTGCCAAAGTTAAGTATACTCTGTTGGATGGCATACAGCAGATTACTGTTATCCTAGATTTGGAAACATGCTACCTAAGATCCCTCTTTGTTGTTGACCTGAAAGCGTAGTTACGCCTACAATTGAAGCAACACCCACCTCCTGCCAGAGTCTATCTGTGAAAGTGTATTTCTAGATGGAAGCCTGCTAGGGAGGCTCAGGTACTTGTACCCATGAAACTCTCCTGACAGCACACAGTATACAGAATACAACTGTTCCTTTAATGCAGTATACGAATGTAAATTAAATGAAAGAAAACGCCGCACGGCGGGGACAGCCTTGACGTGGCTACACCCGCCGATTACCTTTTCCGTTTGAAATGAGGTGCTGCCGGGCTGCGTAGAGTGGCGGGACCGGAAGCGGATGTGCGTCGCGTATGAAGACCGTGAATAGCGTAGTCGACGGCAGAGGTAAGGAGGGGGGAGTAGCGTTAAATAGTAACGCTAACTCCTCCCACAAATACAGGCCTACGGCCTTACACACACATATATATATATATATCATGTGTTGCTGTCATTCAATTTCCCTTTTTTATAGGCAAACAATTCACTTGATATCTCCCCCTCCTTAGAGGGTCTCCACAATATACACCGATGTGCAGACTTGCTGGGCCAAATGGTTATCTGCCGACACATCCTATGATGTCTCCGAATTAGATTTGGGTCGGGCACTTCAGGCGAGTTTCACAAATCGCCAAGATGCATTCTAATGAATGTCCGGAGATATTGTCATGGAATCTGCTATGATTTTCGGATTGTGTGTATATTCGGAGGCACCCGAATTCACCCTCTATTCGGAGACGCCAGATTGGGGGCGATTAGTGGCGCAAATTGAGTTGACCCCCTCTTAAATTTAGCTGATGTCTCTACATTGCATTTGCTCCCGTCACTCACAGCCATGACATAATGTAAAGAATAGGCTAATGGCGTATTGTATGTAGCAATATCTATTTCGCTAAAAAGGAATGCACACATGTTGCTCCTTCCTGATTGGTTATCCTAACAACTTCCTTGTTAGGATAACCAATCAGGAAGGAGCAACATGTGTGCATTCCTTTTTAGCGAAATAGATATTGCTACATACAATACGCCATTAGCGTACACTTGAAATAAAAATAAGAGCCTATTAGGTCTCTTTAAGAGCTGATATGAAAACTATATAATGGGACTTCATGTGCGGTTAGGTTGAACGAGCTTCAAGAACACTTCCAGTGTCACATGCGTCATGATGAAGGTCATCATCGTGAGGTTGTAAACCCCCCCCCCCCCCCCGTTAGAATTTATCAAGCTAAGTTGAATATAGGTGATATGTCAGAGTTGACACCTTTATTGATCTGGCATGTGTCCAATGATTTTAAGGCCCTCTAACCAGGGAGTGGAGTGATCAGAGATGCTCTGACCGAACTGATTTTATCTGTTGGATCTCTATAAAACTCTCTAAAAAATCTCTATAAAACTGTCTAGTGACTGTAAAGGACGTTTTTCTTGCCCTTTTTTCTTAAAGCTGTTTACTGTGGTTTGTTATTAGGAATTTTGTTTCAGCCTCATTAATGCCTGAGGAAGGGGCCTAGCAAACTTGGTCTTGCAACCAAACTCTCGGTTAGCCAATTAATGGCATCATTTTAACTCTTACTTGTTTCCCATTTTTCCACAGCTAACATGGTAGTATTCTTGTAACTGGCACATTGAAGACTTAACTTTTTCCTAAAATCTCAGATATGTCCATATGCACCCATTGTTCCTGCTGACTAGATAATACACTGTGCTACTAAATGTTATAAATACATGGCAGAAAAAAAGTCATGTAGCAGTGACAAGTAAATTTTCTTTATTGCATTCACTTTAATCCTTTGCATGTTAGATCTAGTTATGTAAGATCGCCATCTAGTGTGCATTTATAAGTACAATGAGTCGATGTCTCAGAAAAAATGAACACTGACTTAGGTTTGGAACTAAAGGATAACGAAAAGGTCTTCATCAGTCATAGGAAACCTACACAAAAGAAATGTGAAAAACAGAATACAAATGAACAGTGCTGCTCGAAAGTTTTAGGCAGGTGTGAAATAAGTTATTTAGAGTAAGAAGGCTTTAAAAAAAATAGACATGTTAATAGCTTTTTTTTTATCAGTTAGACATTTGCGAACTGCGTTAACTGAAGACAAATCTAAATAAAATCATTGGTTGTTATGTATAAATAGTGGTGTTGTTTAATGTTTCATTTTTATTTCTTCACGCAGGTTCCCAAATACAATTTGTTACTACAACAGTTGCAGGACTTTAATTATCATAATGTTCCGACAGCATTGCAGGGAAATGTGTCTGGCTGGTAATTATAGTCCTAGGCATTGTCTGCATTGTCCCCACAATCTGTGGCTGGAAGGCCATGTGTTGATGATAATTATACTTTGCCATTTTCTGGGGCTGGTAGACTATATATTTAGAGTAACTTTAGCATAAAAACATGCCAATGCAGTAAATATATTGTGATTTGTAACTAATGTGTCCCACAGTGTCTGTGGCCGGCCAATTATATGCTGATATTAAGTATATTTAATATAAAAAAGCTGACACTGTTTAAAAGTAAGGGTATATGGCACTGACGAGGACTTGTCGCTTGGTGAAGGTTGGGAAGGGGCCCTGGAGTTTCTTGATATGACCCTGGGGGCCCCTTTAAATTCGTGGGGCTGTCCAAAGGGTCCTCCCTGTTAGCAAAGTGGTCAAGGACTGCCCCAAATACCATTCCCATAACATACTTTAGAACAGGGGATATTTATGAATGTATTCTCATGGTAAAACACGTTATAAATAAATAAGCAGTAGTTTATTCTTTCATTTCCGGAGAAATGGGACACTTATCCTACACAGTCTGAAGGAGGAAAACAAATGTTGTGGCATTTGGTAGCATGTTAATCATTTAAGCAAAGTGACCACAAGGCCCCTTAAAAAAAAAACAATTATGTTGGATACTGGAAAGTACAATACAGATGTTTTTTTCTTTCTAAAGAGAAAGTTTAATGTTCACCTCCCCTCCCTGTTTCTTCACAGTAAAATAGATAACATTTTTTAATCAAGTATCTGTAAGTTTCTCGCAACCAAAATCCAGGACAGTCAGTTTTGAAGAATATTTATTTAAGTCTGTATTTAGGAACACCTCCTGAAGTAATATATCCTCCAACCATGGTTCTCCAAAAAAATGTGGTAATATCGGCTTCTTTGGAAAGCTCCCACTCAAAGTTGCTCTAAAACACACCTCCAGTCCCCTTTCATTGATTGGACTAAGGTTTACAAACTGTTGACTCCTTATCTTGTGTCGTTAGTCTAGGGGTTTGCATAGTTTTTGGAATGATGTGTCCAATATGGACAAGAACAATACAATAATGTGTGTGCTATTAGTTAAAACAGACTGTGTGTGTTCATTATGGTAACTTGAAGATGAAGATCAGACTATATTTTAAGAAAAACGTACATGTTGGTAATCGCACACCGTTCACTTACTTTTCTGTATATTCTTGTATATGCTCTGCACAATATTTATGTATCCTTTAAAAGAACATCTGTAGGTAAAGAAGAAAAAAAAACCTTTGTTTAGCTGAAAGATCACATGTAATTATTTGATATTGAAATGCTTTAGTGAAAGATTATAAATACAGTAACTTATTGAGTCCCCTTTGCTCTGTATAGTGGGGGAACCTTGAGTCAAAAGAATTAAGATCTGATCTATCTGACCCAAGATTCTAAACAATATGTCCACCCACTGACAGTGCTATACAAGCAAAGAAGACTCATTACTTTATTTGTACTCTTTGGTTACACTATTTCTATTTAAAATGCCTATACATGATGCAATCTTTCAATTAAACAAAACTTAATTTGTTTGCTGACTTTTTTCTTTGAATGTTGAAATGTGTTCTGTACTTGGTGCTCTGGACATACTTAAAGACAAAATAATGGGTATACTCAATAAAGAGATAATTGGAGGGAACTGAGATGGGGATTTCACCTTTCGACCAATGTGGGTGATTTGGTAAAAGTCTCCAATGCAGCTGTGTGGGATAATTCTGCCAACTCAGCTACTTTGGTCTTACTATTGCATCTCAATGTCCTCTCCTGATAAAACACTTTATAGATCCATACTTGGCACTGTATTTCAGAGTAAGCCTGTTATCTAGATCTCTAAGTTGCACTATGCTATCTCTCCACTAGATGGTGACCAAGTAAAAGATATCACAAGCTGCAAGCCAATTAAGTAATGATGTATATTTCGTCATCTTTAATTATTTCTCATCTTCTAATTTTCCAAATGTTCAAGTTCATCTGCTCTGACATCATGGACAAAAGTAATGTTTGTTTCTTGCAAATTAAGGGTGGCATATAACATGTTCATTCATTTTCTGAGTTAGGATTTAAATGCATTTATTCTATCACTATACATACTAGATTAAACCTTTCAAGGTCCCCTCAATGTATTTTGCCCAGGGGGCAATGGTTTCATGTGACAATTGCCACATAACCAAGACGATGATTCAGTGGCATAAGCAGACAGGAAAATGGCATTCATTTATTTTCTCTTAACTTCTGAATATAGATACTAATTAAACCAACCATGAAGAACATAATAGAACTTGGATGTCTCATTAACAGACTTGTTTTATTGCTTTTTAAAGTATAATTTAGAATTTGTCGTGTGACATTGAACAGTAGCACATCATATATAAAACCTTCATGTTTGTTTTGCAATAATGAACAGGCATTAACAATAATACATACAAACACAGTTACAGTGTTTGCATTCAATTAATTAAACCCTATTTAATGAGTCTGAATACCAGTTCACCAGCCACACAGCAGGATTCAGTGAATTGTGTAAACAAAATATTTTGGATGAAAATAAGGCCAATTTGTGTTAAATAGTTCAGTAGTAATGGCAGTAGATGCCATATTATGACTCACACATCCGTGATACGTACAATGACTCCTAACGTGTTGTGAATTCGGAGCGTGTATCCCCAGGTTCTAAGCCGAATTAGAAGCTGCATGCTTGGTACATGTGACATATGGCCCTATTTTGACGTTAAATGACGACTATGGATAGGAAAGCAAAGGTTTCTTTAAATAGCTTAAGCACTGATAACAACAACAGTGAAGAAAAAGTTTAATGAAGGGATACACAAAATACATTTGTTTTAGCTCCCATTTGTCCCAAGATAGATAGCTGGGGGCTTCACAGGCGCATCTCTGCTTGTTGATGGCGTTTTCCACATGTACCGCACCATTTTGGATATTGGCAGCAGCCACAGTGGGCTTTTTGGATACTGGCAGAGGCAGCAGACATATTGTTTAGAACAGAGGTCACCAAACATTTCAGTAGGAGGGCCACATTGTACATTTTGGACATTTTTTTGCCAAAGAAAAAACATTTTTGGAATTCAACTATTAAAATATATAATAAAAAACATACAGAACAAATACACTAAAATACAGTAGTGTTGTGGATGGTGCACCATGTAACCACCACCTAAAAAATTAAGAAAATGTTAATTGCCTGGTAACTTGGTTGATGTGATCTTCGCAAAGTTATATGAATAAATACAAATAAATGAATAGATAGAGACCTGCTTAGCAGGGACAACAGGACCTAAAAACCAGTGATACTAATCTCACATGGAAAATAATGAAATATACACATATAAACACCAGAAGAAATAAATACACACAAAACCCTCGGAGAAAAATGAATAACTACAAAAAAAAACTGATAAATGACAATCCAGCAACAGCTGACAGCAAAAGAATAAAGCAAGAAAAAAAAGAATAAAATAAGAAAAAGTCCCAATAAAATCAAGGAAATGTAGAAATCCAGAGGACAGTACATATAAAATGTTCAATCAACACGTTTCACCTGAAGTGGGCTTCCTCCTGATGCCAGGAGGAAGCGCACAGCAGGTGAAACGCATTGCCACAACACCCATTGCACTCACAGGACTTACCACTCAACCAGCCCAGACAGACATTTAATTCCTCAAATAGGGAACCGATCCTGGTAAAAAAGGAGGCATGGTAACCCCCAGATAAGAGATACAGAGAAACAAACTGCTCTTTTAGTCACCTAGTCAAACTCATTCTAATAATTTGGATCCATTGCTGTCAACAATTGCCAATTGCAGGAAAACACAGACATAGGTTTAACAGCAGACAACCTGATTACACACAAATTGAACTTAAAAGAAACAAGCCAAGGGCTGTGAAACTCTAATGTGCTTCTAAATCTTAAGGCTTTCTTTTTAAATGCAATCTTATTAGAGGATAGTGATTCATGATTTTCACATGGGTAATTGTTATTCCGCTGTGTATTGTGAATACTGGTGTATTGTTAAATGAAACATTAGAAATATCTTCCTATTACTTTTGACTCAGAAATAATGCATTACCTTGCCTTATTAATGTTTCAAGTAGACCAGATTGTTTTCAGCTTGTAGTCAAGTGATATACAGAGATCTAAAACAGGTTGAGTGTCCCTTATCTGAAGATCCAAAAACTGTAATGACCGAAAATCCGCAAAATAAAAATTGGATGTGGGTCAATTCGGATAAGGGATTCCTGGCGTCCGGCGGTGAAGCTCCTTTGCTTCACCCTCCCGTGCACCGAGAATATGGAGTCAGCACTCATGGAAAATGTAGTTCCCAGAGCGCTGCGACAGGATGCAGGGACTACACGCGATGACAGATCATCTCGGCAGCACCGTGGAGCAGGTAAGTTCACCATTTTACCAAATGCTGCAGGTCCCAAGCAGTAGTGGTAGTATAATTACTTGGGCAGATTTGAATGGTTCTTATCTGCCGACACATTCCATGTTTCTATTTGGCTCACCAAGGTACGTACCTTCATTTTCTAGTGCATAACTTGACATGGGAACACCTCTCATGACATTTTCAGCATGTGCCTTTTAATTCCCTATCCTTGACTTACCTCTAACTGTGGTATTGCCGGTTCGTCTCTCCTCTGGTTTGTGTTTCCCTCACTTGAAGCCACATCCTTAGGAGCGGACATCCGTGGATGCAGTACTAAAGTAGAAATAAGCAACGTGTCTGGACAAGGACACTGATTTTCTGCAGTCACCGTTGCCATGGTAGAGACCCCCTCTTGGGATAAGAAGGAGCATTCTGACCCTTGTAATGGTGAAGCAACCAGCGTCCCACTTCATGCAAGATGTGTAGTCAGTCAGTACTCCCTGCACTAACCATCGGTTAACACAGCTGAAGATACTGAAGAACATCAGTTCATCTTCAGTATCTTCAGCTGTGTTAACCGATGGTTAGTGCAGGGAGTACTGACTGACTACACATCTTGCATGAAGTGGGACGCTGGTTGCTTCACCATTACAAGGGTCAGAATGCTCCTTCTTATCCCAAGAGGGGGTCTCTACTGTGGCAAGGGTGACTGCAGAAAATCAGTGTTAATAATGATATTATCGTGACTGCTAAAGAAACAATCTTAGTAGGACATGCTATCATTTTGCTGTGCAGGTTTTATTCCTGGTAAGATCCACTTCAACACGGCCTATCATCCTTTCAAAGTTGATAAAACGAGTTCCTTATAACAACAAGGGCTGGAGGCTATGCTACAGTAACATTCCCAGGATCCACATGGAAATGATAGATTATCTTACAGTATCCTGCAACATCTTCTGTTTATTATTATTAAATGTCTGTGTGATTTGTACAAATCACTGTTGCCATACTCTCATGGCACGCCTATGTCTTGCAGTTTGTATGCTAGCATAGAAATACCGGTTAACCTTGCAAAACCAAGAAAGTCTTTCAAGAAAGAAAGTCAAAGAACTGATCTTGATTATATAGTTTGCCTCCTACTTTTTGAGCACTGATTACACATAAAATAATATAACTCTGTAAGGAAAATGAAACATCAATAATAATTAAGACTGACTGCAACATACAGTACATCTACATTGTATTCTCCATGTGAACTAAATCAAAGAATTAAAGTGACAGAGATCCATAGCATCAAAGAAACTATCACATCCAGGTATGTAGCAATACATTTTATTGGTCGCATTAGGCAGGCTTCCTAAACAAACCCACTGAAAGGCCACACGCGTTTCACGCTGCAAGGTCTCGTTTTGACCTTTTCCTGCAACTTGTGCTCTATGAAGTACAATTTACCTCTGGTAAAGGTGGATACAGCATAAACCACTTGCACTGTAAAAATATATATATATATTTCAATCAAATTCTTCTTGTAGACCCCCTACTGTCCACACAGTTATATATATATATATTCCCAGGATGTCACTGCTGTAATAAAAGCCTTTTTTTGGTGTAGAAATATTGTGAAACAATATGCAAATTCTTCAACTTAAAGCATCGCAGCAGATCACCATCTATGTCTTTAATTCGATTTTCCTACAAATTCCCTGCTTTTACAAATATGTAAATGAGAATTTGACCTGCTGTGTTTACTAAGAACCTACAATGTTTAACTGAAAGTTTGCATCAAGTGCAGCCATTTTAAACCTGAAATGCGTTTCTGAAAGAATACAAATCATCTTTTCTCCATACAGCTTTATTGGGGGGAGGGGGGGGGGACCTCTCTAAGTTCTAAACAATATGTCCGCCTCCTGATAGTGCTATACAATCAAAGCGGAACTTTATTTGTATTCTATCATTAAAGCATTTTTAAAATGACTATACCTGATGCAATCTATCAATTCATTTAATTCTTGTTTTTATCTTTTGCTGACCGTTTTGACACCAAATTTTTTTTTGTGTGTGTGTGTGTGTGTGTGTGTGTGTGTGTGTGTGTGTTTTTGCTGGCACATTGTTAGTCTAAAAATAAGAAGTCTCCGCTTTCAATACACATAGCGGAAATAATAAAGGCTACTGACAAAAGGTAGTATATCATATCGTCACATACTTAATCCTGTCACCTTAACATCCAATTTATAAGCTCCCTGTTTGTAGCCTGACCCCGTCTCGGTGACTGGAAGTCTGGTGGCAGATGTTTCTTGCACGTGTGTCTGACATTAAAGCTCTGATCCCAGCACAATAGCTGTTTACCAGTAGCTTGATGAGATTGCGTTTATATTGAATGAGGTAATTGTTTATGTGGGTGACACTTAACATTCACTTGAAGGCACATTGCGGCCAATTTCGTTTTTTTATTAAATATACGATTTGTGCTGAAGAGTATTCTCCAAAAGGGGACCTTTCACAGGTCCAGTGTTATCCCCTCAGAATAATTTATTTCGTCCTCACAGGTAGGTTCTATGGACACTAGGGTCCACTTAATGATCTGTAAAGTTCCACAGAATATTATTGCATTTTCACCACAAAGTCTGGTAAATTTCTACTGTCAACTCAATTGAAGATATGGAAGTCATTTATTAATTTTCTTTTTTTTTTTTTCCAGAAAAAAATATTGTGCACACTTCTTCCATGAAAGATTAACTATTTTTTATTATTAGTTATTTTTTTTATTTACAAAACATTTTTCTTTACTGTTGTCACATGTTTTCTGAGAGCCAATAAAAACTTGATTTACTGTAGAGCCAGATGCTTGTCTGAATAAAAGGACGTCAACCCAAAAATGGCCTACCTTTTTTTACTGCATATATTCTACACTGTGTCAGCCAATCAGAAGCCTCCTTGTGCCCAGCTTACTTTTGGTGGTATCAGTTGATAGTAGGGCTGGGGATCAGCACCTCCTAGTCTCATTTGAAAGCCAACGGTGAGCTTTCATTCTGGTTTGCTCCCCACTGAGAGCAGCCCATTAAGGTAGCTCACCTCATTCACCTGTGAACCAGAATATATACATTCTGTGTTAAAATGATCGCTTCCACGAGATGTCTCAATGTGTCCCCCCCCCAGGGCATCGCCACAGGGTGATTGCAGGTTACACAGTGGATGGCAGCATGCTCCTCCAATATGGTGCTCTCCTGTAGTTGGCAAGAATGATGGAACTGATCAGAGTTTACTTCCATCGCTCTGTTGCTGCTTCTAGAGGCAGTCAGCAACATTGCAGTAGAAAAAATTATCCCAAATTAACTCTAGATCTAAATTAAACTTAGAGCTAGGTTTAATGTTAGGGTTACAGATGGGTTAAAGTTAAAATTAGGGTTAGTGCTAGGGTTAGATTTCGGGCTGGTGTCAAAAGGTTACTGTAGGAGGAAATGGTTAGGTAGCAAAAAAAACACACTTTCATTTATTGCTCTACAACTTGCAAAAAACAATAGAAAAACATGTAAACATTTGTATTTCTAAACTCAGGACAAATATTAGAAAATATATAGATATGGTCTTTTAAAAGTCTTATCAAAGATTTTTCAGGAAAAAGTTAGGAAAAAGTTTTTTTTTTTTTTAACTTTCAGCATATTTTATGATTTTTATAGTAAATTATATGATATGATGAAAATACCCGCTAAAATACTCACAGTCTTGTTACTCTCTAATTTTGGAGTTGGGAGTAAATTATTTTGGCAAATCTCAGCTATCTGAGATGTCTGGTTGTATGTTTGGAACGAATGAATGTGAGTGTGGGTTTGTCAAAGGGAAGGGAACGGAGGCCAAGGCCATCAAAGTAGTAACTTTCAATTATACCATCACAATCTTCTTATGAAGCTGATATTATAGTTTGTGTATACCTTATAGATGGCAATGGGAACTAAATTGTGTTCTGTTAATGCAAAAATGTTAATTGATATGTTTATTAAAAATAGTATTGACACGAGTTTTGTCCAAGAGACAATTGGCATAAGCATCACCAATTGATACACGGTATACAAGAGATATAAGTTTATTTTTTCTTGTTCAAAATAAGAGGGGTGTATAATGATTGGGACACTCTGGATTTTGAATGTAAACATGAATTTGATGATCCTTTTGGGAGATATATTATAACTAGTATAAATAAGAATGAGGGATTAACACTTATAAATGTATATGCACCAAACGAGAACCCAATTAGATTTTTTCACACTGTGATGCACAATATAGAAATATGACCCGGGAAAAGAACCACCCACAGTTGTCAGGTATGGCTGAGCTGGTGCCTAATGTTTGTCTCTCTTACCACAGTCTCTGCTGTTTTTTTTTATTAATTCCTATTTATGCTGAATGTAAAATAAACCGTGTGCTCTCCACACATAATTTTGGGTACGACTTACAAAAACGAGAATCGTAAGGAAAAAAATAACTTGACTGCAGAGTGTCTTGGAAGTATTTTGTTACAGATAACAGTCTGGACACATGACGGTGCAGACTTCAGATACCCTGCTGCAATAGTTTAATGTTGTGATTCATTTGCCAGACAATACTTTACAGACACATTTCTAGTTGTTACAGCAGCTGACCACAACAAAAAGGCTAGTTGTTAGTAGATCTCGTAAACATGAGACTGAAGTATGTTTTAGTCGTCAGAATGATGTGCGGGTAACTGACAAATACAGTACATTATTGTATGCATGGGAAATGGTAATGAAATAGTCAAATTAAGTAAGGAACATATATTTGCCAATTATCAGTAGCTTACTAGAGGCTAGAGGTTCCTCACCAGTACTTTACAATCTACTGGATCTGTAGTTCCAGTAGAGTGTCAGTGCTACTCTGCTTACCAAATTGAACATATCATCCCTTTTTTTTATGTGGGGTACAGCTGGGCACCACACTTTTGTATTTAAAAGGTGCACCACTAGCATTGTATTTCTCAGCTAGCAGTTTATCAAATGCACACAAAATAAACTACTGCTCTTTTTTTAGAAATCATTTATTATTTTTTGTGGAGACTTTATTGGATTACTTTACTTGAGTGCTGTGAGTGCTGTGAGTCCTGTGAGTGCTGTGAGTCCTGTGAGTGCTGTGAGTGCTGTGAGTGCTGTGATGGTGTTTTAAATAACTGGCTGATTGAACTCTGTGAACAGGATTCTGTGTTACATAGTTACATAGAAGTTTAGGTTGAAAAAAGACTTGTGTCCATCAAGTTCAGCCCTTTTCCTATCCCATGTTTACCGCTGTTGATCCAAAAGAAGGCAAATTTCTCCTTGGATCAACAAGCACTAAATAAATAAGCCCTCTATGCTTCGGCTCATTAAAAAAGTATCCAGGCCGCTTTTAAAGGCATCCAAGGTATTTGCTAGAACCACTTCTTCAGGCAGTGAATTCCATATCTTAATTATCCTTACTGTAAGAAATCCATTCCGCTGTCGTAGACTAAATCTACTTTCTTCGAGTCTTAGCAAGTGACCTCTTGTCCTCTGTACTGTTCTGTTAATGAACAGGTCTTTAGAAAGACCATTTTATGGGCCCTTTACATATTTATATAACATTATCATATCACCTCTAAGCAGCCGTTTTTCTAGCATGTACAGATTTAAGTTTTCCAGCCTTTCTTCATAACTAAAACTTTAGTTTTGTAGCCCTCCTCACCCAGAATTGAACCGCATATTCAAGGTGAGATCTTACCATGGACCTATAAAGAGGCAGAATAATATCTTCTTCCCGTGAGTCGATACCCCTTTTAATACACCCCAATACCTTATTGGCATTTGCAGCTGTAAGCTGACACTGTGCACTACTGCTAAGTCTATTGTCTACAACTACTCCCAAATCTTTTTCATTAGTAGATTTGTTATTATGTAACAAGAATGGCTGGTGAAAAAGCTGCATTCCTGTATGCGCCTGTATTCTTTAGTTGCCTCCTTTGGGTTTTGTAATTTTTAAATACAGTACAGATCCCTGATTTTCCCCACTAGTAACAAGACCTTGCATCAAATATACTCCATTGACTACAACCCTCTGTTGCCTGTCACACAGCCACTGTCTAATATATTGTCTACTTTAATTTGCTTTCAAGTAGAATCCTTAAGAAACTATAAAACAGGCAGGAGAGATGAATTAATATTGGTTAGAAGATTTTCAGTATATTTAACAGCAGTCTGAATATCTTTAATAATCATAGCTTTTTGTCAAGAGGTCATGATCCCACATATTATTTACTATGGGAAGTCTGCCATCATACCAAACCATTAAATACAGATTAAAGTCTGGCTGCTGAATCTTTCTTCTGTTCTTTATCATAAGATTTGAAACAGCTTAAATTATTTAATTACTATTAAATAAATTACTCCAGTAACCACTATAAGCAGTTCCACTTACAGTGTCTGAATAAACAATATTTTAGAGAAGTACTGTATCATGTAATGTATAATACAAATAAACAAAACTATATTTTTTAAAACATTTATTAAACATGTACAACATACAGAAAATAGGCTAGATGGAACTGCCCCTTTAATAAAAGACTAAATAGTATAATAGGATTTAAAATTACGATATTCATTCTTTAATAAAATTGCAGCAAGCGGATACAACTAGACAGCAAAACAAGGTTGCCCTGGCTAATGGGGAAATGAATGGGGGTTATTTATCAAGACAAAACTGGTGCTATTTCAGGAAAAAGTGCTAACATAGTAATAAGCATGGAAACCAATGGAATTCTGTTGCAGTTTGATTCAAATTGAGCACTTTTAATTTTTTTTTTAAAAAGGCACTTTTTTTGCCTTGATAAATCTGTCCCTAAGTCAAACTAGGGTGCCGAAAACTATGGCTTGAGAAAGACCAACAGGTCGAAACGTTGCCACTGGTGTTTTTGGATTAAAGAAAAACATTTTTCTCACTGAATGGGAGTGCTGAGTATCTTTTCATTACTTTTCAGATTAGGGGCCTTGGTGGAGCTCTGCTCGTGCCTTTGGAGTGCTGCTTAACCAGTTCCCTTTGGTTTAAAATAAAAGTCGACCTCCAAAATCGAATTTTAGTGAATAGACCCATTTTCCCACGTGGCTATTTTGGGCTGAATTTTGAAATTCCATTGTCAATTAATCACAGTTCACTTGTGAATAGACACAACTGTCCCTGTGAAATGTTACGGAATGTTCTGTGATAGACAATATTGTCACCTGTTTATTTTATTGTGTACTCTCAGCTAATGTTACACTATACAGAAGTGAAAACATCTTAAAGTCCTTTTATACAGCATGTTTTAGTATATAGACATCATAACCTGTCAAGAACTGTGAAGCCAGACACCATATTAAGGTGCTGTGAGCTCTCCATGCATGTTCACTAGCCAGCTCTCTTCCTCCATCATAGGTTCATTTACTGAGCCAGTGATCCGTGAGGAACTAGGCAAGTAAATGATCTGTGCAGAATGTCTATTGGATGCCTCTCTGAAGGCGCAGTTCTGCCTCACTGATGAGTTGACTCTACTGCTCCCTTAACAAACATTAAGGGTCCGCTCCAGCTGTTTTATCATTAAGCAGGATGTTGGTAAATTAATCTTTTTTTTCTTGTTTCTTAGAAAGTTGCTGAACATTCTGAGTCAACATAAAGTGCTGTGATTCATTATTAATTAATGGAATTGGCCATCTATATAAAGACTGCCACAGTTTACAAACAGAATTAAAACCAGATCTGCATATGCAATTATTTATGGAAGGAGTCTCGATTCCAGTCATTTATAAACACAACATGTTCACAGTAATATTCTGTTTGCTATGTAAACTAGTGTCAACATTGTAATTGAGGAAAGTCTATCTAAAAAGCAGGAAAACTACCAGGACAAGAGTCACTAGACCTAAATTAGAAATATCAGGTGAGTTGAAGTGAGATGAACATTTCATCTCACTAATTCAGCTATACATTGTGCAGGAACAAACCTGATGACTTCGCTTAGTGGGGAGTTAACCTTGTTTGTTACTGCACAATGTATAGCTGAATTAGTGAGATGAAAGGTTCATATTAACTCAAGTCACCTGCTACTTACTTCAACTCGCCTTCTACTTACTTTAACTCGCCTGCTACTCACCTCAACTCGCCTGGTACTCACTTCAACTTGCCTGCTACTCACCTCAACTCACCTTTTAATGAATAGCCCAGAGAGTCTCAGACCCCAGTTATTTGTCACTTGATTTTGAAATGATGATATAGAAGATGCATGAAGAGTAGAGATGCCTTTATGCAGTTTATTCATTTATTTTGTAATACACGTTCCAGGGAACACTGGAACAGAATATGCACTGATGCAGGTTTTGATAAATATTATAGCTTAAATGAACAAGGTAAGAACTTTAACACCGATTGTATTATATAGGCTTGGTGATAACTTGAGAGAGGTAAGTACTTTAGCAAGCGATGAAGACAACAGCTGGAACGTGAAGGAACAAGGTGAGCACTTTAAAAGGTGAAGAAGACAACAGCTGGAACGTGGAGGAACAAGGTGAGTCCTTTAGCAGGCAATGAAGACAACAGCTGGAATGTGGAGGAACAAGGTGAGCACTTTAGCAGGCGATGAAGACAACAGCTGGAACGTGGAGGAACAAGGTGAGTACTTTAGCAGGCGATGAAGACAACAGCTGGAACGTGGAGGAACAAGGTGAGTACTTTAGCAGGCGATGAAGACAACAGCTGGAACGTGGAGGAACAAGGTGAGTACTTTAGCAGGCGATGAAGACAACAGCTGGAACTTGGAGGAACAAGGTGAGCACTTTAGAAGGCGAAGAAGACAACAGCTGGAACGTGGAGGAACAAGGTGAGTACTTTAGAAGGTGAAGAAGACAACAGCTGGAACGTGGAGGAACAAGGTGAGTACTTTAGATGGTTATGAAGACAACAGCTGGAGCATGGAGGAACAAGGTGCGTACTTTAGAAGATGAAGAAGACAACAGCTGGAACGTGGAGGAACAGGGTGAGTACTTTAGCAGGTGATGAAGACAACAGCTGGAACGTGGAGGAACAGGGTGAGTACTTTAGATGGTTATGAAGACAACAGATGGAACATGGAGGAACAAGGTGAGTACTGGTTATGAAGACAACAGATGGAACGTGGAGGAACAAGGTGAGTACTTTAGCATGCAAGGAATGCAGGAGTTTGATTGCACATATAAAGAGGGTACACTATCACAGTTCGTTTTATGCACGGTTGGCTATCACTTCAGAAAGGTAAGTACTTTACCAGGCAATGAATTCAGCAGTTTGAAATTCAGTGAAACCAGGTATGTTCTCTAGAACAGTTCTTATTATGCAGTGTTGGTGATAAGTTGAGCAGGGTAAACACTTTTACAGTTAATGAGTTATGTAGCTGTAACTGCGGGAACAATGTAAATACTTTTGTACATTTCTTTATAATGCAGGTCAGTTGATCAATAAAGAAAGACAAGCAATTTAGTAGGTAATTAACATAGCAGTTGTAAATGCAGGTACAAGGTAAATACTTTTGCAGAGTTCTTAATAATGCAGATTAGGTGATCACTGGAGGCAGGTAAGTCATTTTGTAGTCAATGAATATAATTATTAAGAATCACTATTTCAAGACAGGAATTTTCAGAAGACTTTCCAGGATATGCTTTCAAATTCAGGATAACTGAATGACCTGGTTATTCAATGATTCCTGTATCCTACACCAGCAGTTCAGCTTAAAGGACAACTGAAACTTTTTTTTTTTTTTTTTTTATTGATGGGGGACTGACTTTATACTTTATTTCATTCATGGAGTCCCCAACCCCTGCTAGGGACTCTATGAATGTTACATCCAAATTGCTTTGTTGACAATCGGCAATGCAATTTGGAAGATACCCGACTGGACGACTGTGCATGCGCAATTTTGGATTCTTCCATCACAGATTCATGGGAAATGTAGTTTCAGCACAGTCCAGGCATCATACACAACTGCATTCCCAACACAGGCTGTGTCAGTAATGCAATTTGGATGCCACATTCATCCTCTTGGTACATTTGTCTCAGCTATACAACTGAGCCAAAGGGTCAGGAATGAAGATAGGTGGGGCTGGGGATTCTATCAATCAAATAAAGTATAAAGTAAGTCCCTCCCCACGCAAAAAAATAAATAAAAATAAGTTTAATTAATTTAATTATTGACTCAGTGTTGGTAACATAGTAATTTAGGTTGAACCCTTGTTCCTATGCGTCTTCCTGCTGATAATCCAAAAGAAAAATTAGAAAATGTTAAAAGTTGCTACATAGGTGGAAAATTCCTTTTTGACTCCAAGAAGCCAATCAGATTTCTCCTTGGATCAATAAGCTCTAAATATTAATGTTGATTCTATTAGTTAAATCTTTTGATACCTCTTTAAGAAGATGACTGCTTTGACTGCATCTGGTACTGTGGGGATCTTGTGGAATATACAATATCTGATTCCAGGAGCATTTAGAATGAGCAAATATTTACTTTATGTTTCATGCTGGAACATGTGGGAAAGTAAAATCATGAATTTTCACATATGAATATAAAATCTGGCTCTCGTGTCTGTCTAATCTCTAAATAAGATAATATGATTAGATAATACTACCAGTAAGTAAATGTATACGGGATAGAAACCTCAAGGATAAACAGATTTGGATTTATTCCTCAAAGGGTCAGCTAAACGCTGTGTATACTGGGATTGTAGAAGTTACACCACTATCCAAAATGATCGATGCGGTGGGGTAGATTCTATGACCACCGTTCATTACAGAACTGATGTTAGAGGGACTTTTCTGGGCAGTTATGATTCGTTATTACCACACTCGTTAAAGGATCCATTTGTATGGAGGTTTAGCGGAGTCAGTAACTACAAAAATACTGTTTAGGGTGGTAATTACCCCAGCCAGTAAAAAAACAAATGGACAGAAGAAATGTACTCAAAGCTGCTACCTGCACATTTCATCTCACCAATTTAACTAAACATTGTGCAATCATAGGCCTGGTGATTTCCCCCCACTAAGCAAACGTACGCATTGCACAATGTATAGCTAAATTGGTGAGATTAAATGGTAATCTCACCTCAACTCACCGGCTATTTACCTTTTAGTGAATAGACCACTAGTAGTGTGATTAGGAGTGGGACGAAGTAGGAATAGGGTGGAAGGCTAGAGCAATATGGATAGGGATGATGGCTCCATGGAAGAAACAAGGATATGTTGAGAGAAGTACGGACATACGAGACTGGGAGAAATAGGTATATGCGAGAATGGGAGAAATGAGGACATGGGAGAATGGGAGAAATAAGGATATGGGAGAATGGGAGAAATAAGGATATGGGAGAAATAAGGATATGGGAGAATGGGAGAAATGAGGACATGGGAGAATGGGAGACATAAGGATATGTTGAGAGAAATAAGGATATGTGAGAATGGGAGAAATAAGGATATTTGAGAATGGGAGAAATAAGGATATGGGAGAAATAAGGATATGGAGAAATAAGGATATATGAGAGAATGGGAGAAAATAGTATATGTGAGAATGGGAGAAATTAGGATATGGGAGAATGGGAGAAATGAGGACATGGGAGAATGGGAGACATAAGGATATGTTGAGAGAAATAAGGATATGGGAGAATGGGAGACATAAGGATATGGGAGAATGCGAGAAATGAGGACATGGGAGAATGGGAGACATAAGGATATGTTGAGAGAAATAAGGATATGGGAGAATGGGAGACATAAGGATATGGGAGAATGCGAGAAATGAGGACATGGGAGAATGGGAGACATAAGGATATGTTGAGAGAAATAAGGATATGTGAGAATGGGAGAAATGAGGATATTTGAGAATGGGAGAAATAAGGATATGGGAGAATGGGAGAAATAAGGATATGCGAGAATGGGAGAAATGAGGATATTTGAGAATGGGAGAAATAAGGACATGGGAGAATGGGAGAAATAAGGATATGCGAGAATGGGAGAAATGAGGATATTTGAGAATGGGAGAAATAAGGACATGGGAGAATGGGAGAAATAAGGATATGCGAGAATGGGAGAAATGAGGAGATGGGAGAAATATGGATATATGAGAGAATGGGAGAAATGAGGAGATGGGAGAATGCATGAAATGAGGAGATGTTGAGAGAAATAAGGATATGTGAGAATGGGAGAAATGAGGATATTTGAGAATGGGAGAAATAAGGACATGGGAGAATGGGAGAAATAAGGATATGCGAGAATGGGAGAAATGAGGAGATGGGAGAAATAAGGATATATGAGAGAATGGGAGAAATGAGGAGATGGGAGAATGCATGAAATGAGGAGATGTTGAGAGAAATAAGGATATATGAGAATGGGTGAAATGGGGATATGCGAGACTGGGAGAAATAAGGATATGGGAGAATGGGAGAAATAAGGATATGGGAGAATGGGAGAAATAAGGATATGGGAGAATGCGAGAAATGAGGACATGGGAGAAATAAGAATATGTGAGAATGGGAGAAATTAGGATATATACGAGAATGGGAGAAATGAGGATATGGGAAAATATGAGAAATAAGAATATGTGGGAATGGGAGAAATTCGGATATGGGAGAATGGGAGAAATAAGAATATACAAGAATTGGAGAAATGAGGACATGGGAGAAATGAGGACATGGAAGAATGGGAGAAATTAGGATATGGGAGAATGGGAGAAATAAGGATATGGGAGAAATTAGGATATGAGAGAATGGGAGAAATAAGTATATGGGAGAATGGGAGAAATAAGGATATGGGAGAAATAAGTATATGGGAGAATGGGAGAAATAAGGATATGGGAGAAATAAGTATATGGGAGAATGGGAGACATTAGGATATGTGAGAATGAGAGAAATAAGGATATGGGAGAATGGGAGAAATAAGGATATGTGAGAATGGGAGAAATAAGGATATGGGAGAATGGGAGAAATAAGGATAACTTGTATATGGGGAAAATTAGAATAAAGGAGAGAGAAAAATACAATGACTTGTGAAAAAAACTAAGACAGGAATTGATCAGCAAGAAAAATAAAGTTGGACATCACTGCTCCAGTCCTTAGTTAACTGCAGTCCCTATGATGTCCAGCTAGAAATACAGCTGGCTAAGTATCATGGGGGTGGTAGTCACCAGATGTTAGTCTTTCATGCTTTATGCATAGTACGCAAGCTTCTAGATACTTAGGGACAGACAAAAACAAAACGTAGAATTCCCTCACGGGGGAATTCAATTGGAAGATGGAATTTATTGGCAAGAGAAACCCGGATATATTTTTAGCAAAGGAGTAGTATGAGGTTATGATGACAGTTTATTTAACCCTTTGAGAAAAAGCAGGGTGCCAAGCATGTTTCCCATTCAAAACAGGAAGTTCGATGATAAATAATAATGAACTTATATCCACTACAAAATGGTTAATAAACCTTCCACCAACGACTCTGTTTACGGTTCTCATACCCATTCTTCTTCTTTGAACAAAAGTATTAAACATGGCTGATTCTATGCTAAAAACATTTAGTATTTCTAATGAAAATAATGAAGGTTAGCTGCTAAAGATCAGACATTTTAGCAACTCTGGGGATACAAACTAAAACACATGCAAGTGTAGATAATGTGATTACACAAAAAGGGCCAACAAATGGGTAGCACACGCTGAAATAAATGTTACTGTTTCTTCTTTTTCATCTCATGGTATGTGGAGACAGAATCTGATGAAGGGTTCTAAACAGGGTGATCACCAGTGGCGGATGCTCCATGTGTGCCAGAGAGCACACAAACCCAGGAAATATGTCCATGAGACAGACGGCAGCTGTGAATTCAGCAACAGAGTCACTCACTCTATTACCAATTCGACAAGCACTACAAGTATACAAACTTTCCGTTGCCGAATTCGTAGCTGGCACTGGCCCCTCGGATGTAACTCGTGTATTCTGGGATTTGTGTGCTGGCTGTCCGCAGCACACAGACCCTCAGAAATACACAAGATACATTGTAGGAAGAAAGAAGACAGCGCTACAGAGTAATATAGAATTGAAAATAGTTGAATATGATTAAGAAACACACAATTTGAAGGTATAAAAAATATATAGATTTAATAAATATAATAAAATAAAATAAACAAACACAGAACCACCTGAGTTATGAGGTGGAGACACAAAATACAAATGAATATCTCACAATCAGCAGTATAAATATGTTACTGGCAAATACAAATAGAACTAAAAAAATAACACCAAGCAAAGACAATAACAATAATGGGTAGGTAATACACACCATTTAACCCCTTAAGGACAGAGCCTTTGAAACATTTTTGTTCTTTCTGGACAATGGCTATTTTAACATTTCTGTGCTGTTTGTGTTTAGCAGTAATTTTCTTCTTTGTCATTTGCTGTACCCACACATATTATATATTGTTTTTCTCGGGACAAGAAGGGCTTTCTATGGATGCCATCTTTTTGATCATATCTTATCATGTTATTAAAAAAAAATAATAAAATATGGTAAAAAAAAAAAAAAACACAAATTTCCTGACTTTTATTTGAAACAACTTCTCCTCATCGTTAAATGCGAATGAAAAAACTTGCTAAATAGATTCTACTATTTCTCCTGAGTACAGGGATACCACCCATGCATAGGTTTGTTGGGTTGTTTGGGGGCTAAAATGCCAAATTTGTGAGGTACATTTTTTTGTTTTCCAACTTGAAATTTTTACATGCAGACACCCTGCACCCATGTCACATTTGCGACATATTTGAAGCCAGCTAGTGTATTTTACCCCATCAACCCATATATTTTTTAAAAGTAGACACCCTAGGCTATCTCAAATGGTGGTATTTTAACACTTTCCATGCACTAATTCTACCACCAGCCTTTGTCAAAGTTTGTGGTAGTAATTTTTTGGTGTTTTTTTTTCACAAACCTTGTACTTCAGACATGAATTCACAGATTGTGGTATGTGTCACTGCCAAATAACACCCCAATAAGTGCTCAGCAACATCTCTTGAGTACAGGGATACCCCCCATGCATAGGTTTGTTGGATTGTTTGGGGGGTAAAAGGCCAAATTTGGGAGGTGCAGTTTTTGGTTTTCCAACTTGAAATTTTGACATGCAGACAGCCTGCACCCATGTCCCATTTGGGACATATTTGAAACCAGCCAGTGTATTTTACCCCATCAACCCATATATTTTTTAAAAGTAGACACCCTAGGCTATCTCAAATGGTGGTATTTTAACACTTTCCATGCACTAATTCTACCACCAGCCTTTGTCAAAGTTTGTGGTAGTAATTTTTGTGTGGTTTTTTTTCACAAATATTGTATTTCAGACATAAATTCACAGATTTTGGTATGTGTCACTGCCAAACAATAACCCAATATGTGTTCAACAACATATCCTGAGTACAGGGATACCACCCATGCATAGGTTTGTTGGGTTAAAGGGGGCTAAAGGGCCACATTGTGAAGGTGCGCATTTTGAACTTGGAATTTTGACGTGTAGTCAGCCTGAGCCCATCTTTCATTTGGGACTTTTTTTTAAAGTAGGACAGTGTATTTTACCCAAAAAAGTATATATTTTGTAAAAGTAGACACCCTAGGCTATTTTAAATGGTGGTATTTTAACACTTTCCATGCACCAATTCTACCACCAGCCTTTGTCAAAGTTTGTGGTAGTCATTTTATTGTGTATTTTTTCCCACATACGTTGTACTTTAGGCACAAATTCACATATTTCGGCATGTGTCACTGACAAACAATACCACAATATATGTTCAGCAACATCTCCCGAGCACAGGGATACCACTCATGCATAGCTTTGTCACCTATGTTGGGGTTTGAAAGGCTACATTTGAAAGGTGCGCTTTTTGATTTTCAAACTTGGAATTTGAACATGTAGAGCAAGGAAGGGGTTAATAGCTCTCATAAGAGCAATTGTAGTACTGTACAAAAAAATTTACCCCTAAAAATGCACAGACAAGAAAAAAATTTCTGCTGTGCAGTGATCAGTGGCAGGGTAGGGGTTAATACACTACACTATACAAAGGGTATGGCTTTTATAAAAGCCCTTGGGACTCACAATTTTTTAACATTTTATTTAATTTATTACAATTAAAAAATTATATTATACAGATCTGTTTCTTTCCCTCACTAAAACTCAAGTGAGGAGAGGGAGGCAGATCCATATGGGTCAGAACAATATTTACCAATATTGATCGAACCAGACGAATGGTGATGCTCATCTGAGAAATCACCAGACCACCTTTGCCACTGATCGGCTGTTACTGATCGCTATACACGCGTTCAGACAGCTTCAAAAGGAATACACGGAATCCCCTAGTGGGTATAATTAACCCCTAGCAAGTGTGACAAAAAAAAATGCTGATAGCAAAAAAAAAATCCTTCTGCGACTAGATTGCTCCATATGCGCTGCTTAGGCAGTGACCATACGCACTGCTTAGGCAGTGACCATATGTGCTGCTTAGGAAGTGATATACGGCAAGGAAGGGGTTAATACCTCTTAAAAGAGCCTTTGATATACTGTAATAAATCAAAGTAAAAAAACGGGTGTAATAAAAAAGTTTACGAAAATTAAAAATGCTTCTGCAGCAAGATTGCTGCATTTGCGTCAGATCGCTGCTTAGGCAGTGATCTACAGCAAGCAAGGGGTTAATCTCTCTTAAAAGAGCTTTTTTTTTATACTGTAATGAATTACAGTAAAAAAAAATGAACCCCTAAAAAATGCACAGACAGCAAAAAATGTGCTGCTGTGTATGATCACTGCGCACACAGCGATCAATGGCAGGGAAGGGGTTAAATGGCTTTTATAAAAGCCCTTGGTGTTTTAAATTGTATTAAATATTTTTTTTTATTATTTTATTTTATTTTTTACTTTATCTGATCTGTCTCTCTCCCTTACTAAAACTAGTAAGGTGAGGGAGGCAGATCAATACTTGTCAAAGGCAATATTTGCTAATATTGCCTTTGACAGTATTATAAGTGCTCATCAGAGCACTTACCATACATGCCTGCACACAGATCACATAGATCTGTTGTGCCCGCATTGATTGGCTTCCCCTAGAGCATCGGAAGTGAAATACTTTCACTTCCGATGCTCTTGCAATTAGAAGGGAAGCGCTGCCTGTACAGGCAGCGTTCCCTTCTACTGAGCCGATGGGGTCCCTCAGGAGAGCGACCACCATCGGCTCTGGGCAGCCTGAAGGTGTTACTAAGTGCCTCGCTAGCGAGGCACTTTAGCAACACCGCAGATGCTTAGAAAGCGAACGATCGTTCGCTTTCTAAGCACGTGTGCAGCCGGCGCAGCCATTTTTAAATGGCTGCTACGATCACTCCGGGGAGTGATCGTAGCGTGCCCCTGCACATTTGGGGGGTGTTGCACAATGCCTCTACCTAGAGGCATTGTAGCAACACCGATGGAGTAAAGCAAGCGACCGCTGGTCGCTTTCTTTACTCAATTTAATGCATGACGTGCCAGGCACGTCACCTGTCGGCAAGTCCTCGATTTGCCGTGACGTGCCTGGCACGTCATCTGTCCTTAAGGGGTAATGGGAGAGCCGTTTGAGACAATGCTAGACTCAGAGTCTAGCATTGTCTCAAACGGCTCTCCCTTAAATGGTGTGTATTACCTACCCATTATTGTTATTGTCTTTGCTTGGTGTTATTTTTTTAGTTCTATTTGGTGGCATAACAGTCAAGCTTAGGTCAGGACAGCAACCAGGTTCTGGGTTCAATTCTAGTCAGGACCTTACATAAGTATAGTGTGCACCACTAGCAGTATTTTATTCCTTCACTTTGCAAGTTCTTCATCTTATGAAAGTGCTATCTACCACATCATCAGATCTGTAGACTGCCCAATGAACACATTGCAACAGGAGGGTGAGAACCTTGGTCGAGTACTGTCTAAAGCTGATTCACAACCAAAAACTATATTTGTATTTTATATACTTTATCAATCCTTTTATATTTGTGAGTGATATTTTTTTGTATTGTATTTTAAATTTTAAAAACATACTACACAACATCTTTTTTTTCCTTATATACCGTATTTGCTCGATTATAAGACGACCCAGATTATAAGACGACCCCCCAAACTTTGGATATTCCTTTAGGAAAAAAACTAAAAGCCTAAATATAAGACTACCCTATAGTAAAAAAGTTCAACTTGTATATATTCACATGTAAATTGCTTTTTTAATAAAAAATTATGATATCAAAAACTGCATTTCTTGTTTTTATTTCATTTTCTGTGCCAATGCTGCCACCCTCTTTCCCTTGCCCCCAGCTTTGTCTCCCTCCCCCCCTTAGTGTTGTCTCTCTCTCCCCTTCCCTTTGACTCCCCCCTCGCTCCCCTTGTCTCTGTCTCTTCCCCCCTCCCTCCCCTTGTTTCTCTCTGCCCCCCCTCCCCTTGTTACTCTCTGCCCCCCCGTCCCGCCCCTTGTTGCTCTGGTCCCCCCCCCTCGTTTCTCTGCCCCCCCCCCTCCCTCCCCTTGTCTTTCTATGCCCCCCCCCTCTCCCCTCACCTGTTTCTTGCTCCCTGGTGGCTAGTGGGGGCAGCAGGGGGAGTCTGCGCTCATCGCGCAGACATCCCCCGGCTGTTAGAGAGGGGGATCCAGGTCCCATGCAGCTCTGTGGGGGACCTGGATCCCTGTCTTATAGTCTGACCTCGATTTGAGGTCAGATTATAATACATCCTCGATTATAAGACGAGGGGTCTTTTTCAGAATTTTTTTTCAGAAAAAAACCTTGTCTTATAATCGAGCAAATACGGTATGTATTTGGAAGCTGCAGTTGCATCTATATTTCTACCGTGATGCTTCTCTGTGATGCCTTTCTGACATACATCACTTGGCAGTATTTTGGGAAACTCCTCGAGGTCCATTTTCAGTTCACACATCTCTGTTCTTATTAAGGGTCTTTTTATTTCTCTATATACTGTGGTTTATGTTGTGTAATATTTCTGCAGTCCACTCGTCATTTGACTTTAAGTATCTAGCACCTATGGTACAATTCGTTCGAAAGGGTGACCCCAATTGATTACCTTTTCAAACAGAGAGAATTGTTGCCTTAAATTTCACGACCTTTTATAATAAACCCATTACCAACGTGACTGCAAAATAATATCCATACAGTAATACTGAGTGATGTCGAGATGAAACAGTGTGTGAATTGCAGGAAATCACTAGTGCAGGTTACACATCTGTGATTAATTGTAATCTGGTGGGAAAAAATGTTGGGAGCAAAAAAAACAAAAAACACATTGTGTCTTCTCAAGTAACAGTATGTGAAGTCGAGTGGTAGTTAATTATATATGTCAGCATACATGCTGACTTGATTAACATTTTCAGTAAATTTTAGTAAAGTTAACCTGTCTTAAAAAAAAATAATCTTGGGGGTCCCTTAAAGAAGCAACATTTTTGCATGTATTAAATGTGTTATTAATGTATTAAATTTGGCAGAAAAAAACCAGGAACATTCCTTTACATTGGAAACAGAGGTCATGGGATTAGAGGATATGACCAATTTCATATGGATCCTTTAGAACAAGCCCTAGTGCTATGTAACTGTTTGCTTGAACATGCATCACATGCTTTAATTAGAAAGGTCCTTTAAGAGTGGGATGGTTCACAGCTCATATAAGATGAGGCCTAGTCTCCAAGGCATAAATAGGCTCTACTGTATGGTTTCCCTGTTTCCTGTCCTCAGTGTTCCTCCTTAGTTGTATGTAGTCACGCTCTGGAACCGAAATATCTCCGTAGGGTCAGGGTCTCAAATCCCAGTAGATGGATCTCATTGTTTCTACCTAGAAATAGAAGAATTCTGGCTGCAGTGCTGTGAAGAAAGGCATTAAACCCGGTTTTCTTGATGTAAGAACCTGTTCTTACATCAAACTGGTAAACATTGCCCTCCATGTGTATGGAATCTTGGCAAATAGTTGACTTGAGAATCTTGGCATGTCAAAACAAAAGGCATAGCATGGTATAACTGAAACAAAACAAGATATAGCATGGTATAGCTGAAATAAAACAAGATGTAGCATGGTATAGCTGAAATAAAACAAGATGTAGCATGGTATAGCTGAATTAAAACAAGACATAGCATGGTATAACTGAAACAAAACAAGACATAGCATGGTATAAATGACATGAAACAAGATATAGCATGGTATAGCTGACAAAAATAAAACAAGACATAGCATGGTATAACTGAAACAAAACAAGACAGGGCATGGTATAAATGACATGAAACAAGATATAGCATGGTATAGCTGAAAAAATAAAACAAGACATAGCATGGTATAACTGAAACAAAACAAGACATAGCATGGTATATATGATATGAAACAAGATATAGCATGGTATAGCTGAAATTAAACAAGACATAGCATGGTATAACTGAAACAAAACAAGACATAGCAAGGTATAAATTACATGAAACAAGACATAGCATGGTATAACTGAAACAAAACAAGACATAGCATGGCATAAATGACATGAAACAAGACATACCATGGTATACATGACATGAAACAAGATATAGCATGGTATAGCTGAAATAAAACAAGACATAGCATGGTATAACTGAAACAAAACAAGACATAGCATGGTATAAATGACATGAAACAAGAAATAGCATGGTATAGCTGAAATAAAACAAGACATAGCATGGTATAACTGAAACAAAACAAGACATAGCATGGCATAAATGACATGAAACAATACATAGCATGGTATAGCTGAAATAAAAACAAGACATAGCATGGTATAAATGTCATGAAACAAGATATAGCATGGTATAGCTGAAATAAAACAAGACATAGCATGGTATAACTGAAACAAAACAAGACATTGCATGGTATAACTGAAACAAAACAAGACATAGAATGGTATAAATGACACGACACAAGATATAGCATTGTATAGCTGAAATAAAACAAGACATAGCATGGTATAGCTGAAATAAAACAAGACATAGCATGGTATAACTGAATTAAAACCAGACATAACATGTCATAGCTGAAATAAAACAAGACATAGCAGGGTATAACTGAAACAAAACAAGACATAGCATGATATAAATGACATGAAACAAGATATAGCATGGTATAGCTGAAATAAAACAAGACATAGCATGGTATAACTGAAACAAAACAAGACATAGCATGGTATAAATGACATGAAACAAGATATAGCATGGTATAGCTGAAATAAAACAAGACATAGCATGGTATAACTGAAACAAAACAAGACATAGCATGGTATAAATGACATGAAACAAGACATAGCATGGTATAACTGAAACAAAACAAGACATAGCATGGCATAAATGACATGAAACAATACATAGCATGGTATAGCTGAAATAAAAACAAGACATAGCATGGTATAACTTAAACAAAACAAGACATAGCATGATATAAATGTCATGAAACAAGATATAGCATGGTATAGGTGAAATAAAACAAGACATAGCATGGTATAACTGAAACAAAACAAGACATAGCATGGTATAACTGAAACAAAACAAGACATAGAATGGTATAAATGACACGACACAAGATATAGCATTGTATAGCTGAAATAAAACAAGACATAGCATGGTATAGCTGAAATAAAACAAGAAATAGCATGGTATAACTGAAATAAAACAAGATATAGCAATGGTATAACTGAAATAAGACAAGACATAGCATGGTATAACTTGACCTTTCATCTCCCATTTCATACTATTTCCATGTAAGTTATACACAAAAAATAGGTTTTCAGTTCTAAAGATTGTGTTAGATTTTGATCTTTATTTTGAAAGGAGAAAAAAAACATGTAGGGCATTTATTATTTAAGCCTGGCTAATCCCACTTACTAACAAAACCACAGAAAATCTTAACCTTACCCTGGGAAAGGACCATTTACAACTTGTTCTCTGGTGACCAGATTTCTTGTTTGACCCCCAAGTACCAGCCATTCCTGTTGCCAAGATAAGATGAATACCAGTGATGTGACATACTGCAGGGCACTGGATGAAGTCAGTATTCATACAGATAATTTTCATGGCCAACATTAATCTATCTAAGGAGCTTTGAAGAAGTAGCAATATTTCATTTATATGTTTATGTGTTATTTGTTATGTTATTTATTGTAGAATAACTTTGTTATGTTTACATTTAGGATGGAGCATCATCCTCCGTGATCCGGCTTGCAATGACGTGGCATAGTTTCTGTTTTGTTGGTACCATAGGTAGACATTAGCACTTATCTAAGCTTCACTGTTATTGTAGGACAGTATATTGCCTGCTATCTACCTGATTTTGCATGGGTTATGTTATAATATATTTATTGTATCTAGGGTTTTTTTTCTAGCACTTTTTCTGTATCTTATTTAACATTAAATGAAGGTGTATATGTTGTATCAATAATATTCATGACGGTTAGTATGGGGGTGCTGGCAAGTAAGGCAAAGGGGAGATTGACCCCTTGGCCACTCCCTAATCTGACTCATGGATCTGGCGGGACTTTTCACTTATAAAAGCATCAAAGGTGTTCAGGTGAGCCTTACATGGCCTGGCTGAGCTCAAACTTTTCACCATGCCATCCTCATCCTTCTCCAGTGCCTGTTTTCTACTAGGATTATACCATAGGTACATATTTGTTAAGAGTTTGATTTTTGTTCTACTATACATAATGTTACATTTTTAAGCATAAACATATTCTTGAATGTTCTATGTTTTTTTATTTTTTGGCTCCCTCCTCTACGTACATTTCAGGCATATCAACGTGTTAAGACACTAGGCTGTTATTCTAGAGTAGATTTTGGGATTTAAAGTTATTCTCAGAAACTTTGACCCACGGTTGGTTTATTTTGGCCACAAAGCCTTGTTCACATACTTTGTGCTTCACTTAATGACAAATAGTTAAATGAAGTACGTCTAGCTCTTCTTTGATTGCACATCACTTTAAAAGTAATCCTATCTTCCATAAAGAACCCCGTAAACTGAATTAGAAGAAAGAGTTTATTGTGTTTATCTCCAGAAACTAAGCACTTAGCACGTATCTTCTTCATTTTAGATAAGGCAACATTAAAACACACTCTCCGAGCACATCCCTTCCACCCACTGTTTTACTACTTGTATCCTAGGTATCCGTCCCCCACAATTATACTCTTTAAATTGCTACTGTTTTCTGGCTATTAACCTAACAGAGCTTACCTTCAAGGGACTGTATCACCTAAGCATTGTTTTTACTGTGAATGTAGAGAATAAAAAATGGTTGAAAATGATCTATACATTGTATTAACAAAAAAGTAATTAAATGAAATGCTTTAATTAGGAGAAAAATGTTTGTTTTTTTACATGTATCTGTGGAGTCTCCTGTTTATGACATCATCTGATAAATGGGGATGCCCAAGGCAGATATGTCAGAACATTAGGAATCTCCATGCTGGTCTATGGAGTCTAATAGACCATACATCACTGCCAGCATGCCCTGATAAAAACATTGTTTAGAAAATACCCTACAAGGAGGCTGACATTCGTTTACAAGTGTTATAATTCCAGTTAACACATACTGATTCAAACCACATGAATAGAAAATGTGGAGAATGTCGAGAAAACCACTTGGATTTTTCCCTATTGTGCAACATAAGACATTTGTGTGTTATTTTTATATATATTTTTTTATCAAAAACAATGTAGAAAAAAACCCAAAATGTTATATCTGCTAATTTTTTGGTGGTTACATTTTGTTCCAAAATTACATCCATATGTGTTTTTAGCTAAAATATTGTTACTGTGCTAAAAATATATAGAAAAAAAGGAATCATCTAATCCATTAGAAAGTTGATCAAGCAAGACCATATTAAGCTAAATACATATGGAACTCTCAGGCTGGCTGCATTCCATAATAGAATGTCCAAGTACTCACGAAACTCATGTAGAAATGGAAAATTGAGTATTCTATTTCCGTTTAATGAATTCCTATCAGTATGAACAATATTGGAAACATAATTATGGGAATAAGATTTGCTACTTCATCTAGTCCCCATTATTATTGCAATAATCTTGTAATTGTATTCTATCAATTTAAAGTTATCAAAGAATAATTACTAAACTAGCATATTAATTTACATATAGATCCTTTAATTTAAATATAGAGCCACACATGTAAATTTAATATTTAATATTAATTTAAATGCCTAATCCTGTATTCCATCATGTGACCAGAGCTCTCAGTATGTTCAATAGAATTAATATCAATCTGTAATTAAAATATGTGTTAAATTTATTGTGAGTTATTTTAGTTATACAATAATGTATATGTTTAATAATGTTTCATGTTAAGCCCATCTAACAGTTAGCCTGTCTTTGGTTAATGTCTTTGATTACAAACTTGTGCATTTGCTCAGCTGTTTTGTTATTTTCATCCATCACACTTTATTAAAAACATATATCAAGGGAGCTAAATTTGAAAATGATTGTAAGAGAAAGCAGAGTGAACCTTACAATATTCGTACTCATTCCGAGTGAAAGGGCTTTAGAAAGATATTCCTACTGAGCAACGTACAACATATTCTCAATGTAGTATCACAGAGATACAGTGCTTTGCAAAAGTATTCACCCCCCTTGGCATTTTTCATGTTTTGTTGCCTCACAACCTGGAATTAACATGGATTGTTTGAGGATTTGCATCATTTAAGTTACAGAACATGCCCACAACTTTGAAGATGTTTTTTTTTTATTATTATTGTGAAGCAAACAACAAATAGGACAAAATAACAGAAAACGTCAATGTGCATAACTATTCACCCCCTAAAGTCAATACTTTGTAGAGCCACCTTTTGCGGCAATCACAGCTCCAAGTCACTTTGGATAAGTCTCTATGAGCTTGCCACATCTTACCACTAGGATTTTTGCCAATTCCTCCTTACAAAACTGCTCCTTCAAGTTGGATGGTTTGCGTTTGTGAAGAGCAATCTTTAAGTCTGACCACAGATTTTCTATTGGATTGAGGTCTGGACCTCGAGTGTTGCTTTAGCAGTGTGTTTGGGGTCATTGTCCTGCTGGAAGGTTAACCTCCTTCCTAGCCTCAAATCACACACAGATTGGTACACGTTTTGCTCAAGAATATTCCTGTATTTAGCACCATTCATCTTTCCCTCAACTCTGACCAGTTTCCCAGTCCCGGCTGCTGAAAAACATCCCCACAGCATGACACTGCCACCACCATGTTTCACTGTGGGGATGGTGTTCTTTGGGTGATGTGATGTGTTGGGTTTGCGCCAGACATAGCATTTTCTTTAATGGACGAAAAGTTCAATTTTAGTCTCATCAGACCAGAGCACCTTCTTCCATACATTTTGGGAGTCTCCCACAAGCAATTTCGCAAACTCAAAACGTGCCATTTTGTTTTTTGCTGAAAGTAATTGCTTTTTCTTATAAAGCCCAACTCTATTGTCGTCCTATGTACAGATACTCTAGTCTCTGCTGTGGAACTCTGCAGCTGATCCAGGGTTGCCTTAGGTCTCTGTGCTGCCTCTCTAATTAATGCCCTTCTTGCCCGGTCCGTGAGTTTTGGTGGGCGACCGTCTCTTGGCAGATTTGTTGTTGTGCAATGTTCTTTTCATTTGGTTCTGATAGATTTGATGGTGCTCCTGGGGATCAGGATATTTTTTATAACCTAACCTTGACTTGTACTTCTCAACAACATTATCCCTTACTTTTTTGGAGAGTTCCTAGGTCTTCATGGCAGTGTTTGGTTAGTGGTGCCTCATGCTTAGGTGTTGCAGCCTCTGGGGCCTTTCAAAAAAGATGTGTATATGTAATGGCAGATCATGTGACACTTATATTGCTCACAGGTGGACATCATTTCACTAATTATGTGACTTCTGAAGGTAATTGGTTGCACCAGAGCTTTTTATGGGCTTCATAACAAAGGGTGTGAATACATCCGCACATGCAAATTTTCTGTTTTCTATTTCTAAAAAAATAGTTTTATGTATATATTTTTCTCATTTCACTTCACCAACTTGGACTATTGTGTTCTGATCCATCACATAAAATTCAGATTAATAAAACATTGAACTTAAGGCTGTAATGTAACAAAACAGGTAAAAAGTCAAGGGGGTGAATACTTTTGCAAGGCACTGTACACCTGTGTATTGGTGTTTGGTAACTGAGATTGTGAACAAAGCTCCGCCTGGAGGATTTTCCTCCATGCTACAGGCAGTTTGTGGTGCGATTGATGGGCACATACCAATGGCCTAGAGAGAAGGTCACTCAACCTGCTCTCTGCTGCCATGAAGCTTTGATCCATCGAATGGCAGCACCTTGTCTTTGATTTTGCAAAGACTTGGGCACAATATTCCATGGTGCACCATTCCATTTCAAGATGGCTTCCTCCCTCTTTAAATATATAAACAGCAAAAAATGTGTTCCTATAATTTAAACAATCACTATAACTCTAGAAAATTAAAATTTAGCTATTTGTCCTGATAATCTACTCCGTCTTATTCAGAAAGCTTCAAAGAATATTTTCAACCATGTTAATACACAGCCCATCTGTTAATAATACTCATATAAAATTAAAAAGCATAATAGGCTATAAAACAAAATCACTCAATGATTCATCAGGTAATTTGTATATTTTGTGAAATAATCATAAAACATTATAATCAAGTCTGTTTTATTATGATCATTCTTCATCTTGCACGTGAAGTTTATGCAAATGGGTTTTTAATGTTAATGATTGATCGACTAATTCCCTAAAAAAAAGTTCATCAACCTTGGTAGAATTTGGCACAAGACAATACGAAATTTTGAATTATGAGCCTTTTTATAAATTATTACTTAGAAACAAACTTTAGAATTATGACAAGAAACTTAAATTAAAGGACAACTGTAGCAAAATAATGTACTCATGTTTAATTGAAAGATTGCATTATAAATAATATGCTTATTTATTTAAATTATTTAAAGAAAGGTTATAAAGCAGTCTTTGCTCGTAATAGCTCTAACAGAGAGCAGACATATTGCTTAGAATCTTGGGTCACATGGGTCAGATCTTCCTTCATCGGGCCCAATCTGACTAAAGATCGGACTGAAGATTCTGATCAAGTATATAGGGCGAAAAAATGATTCAATAAAAGTACTTTATTTGTATTCTTACGTTAAAGCACTAATATTTACAGCTCTAATTAGCGCACTATTTCAGTTAAATGTAAGTTAATTGTTTGCTGACAATTGTCCCAATTCTGAAGAATTAAAAGACTTATTAAAAATGTAACTTATTTTTATCCCTTGCTTCCGCAAAGCCAGACTGGAAGGTGTGGCTTGCTGACCGTGTCGTGAAAATCCCTACATAAGGTCAGATCTGCTGATCCCATGCAAAAATAAGGTTCTCTCTCTGCTCTCTCTATCTCTCTATATGGTTGCTGACCAGACCCAAGCTGCCTCCTTCCCATGGAATCATGGCAGCTGCTAGTCACAGAATGAACTGGCATGTACTGTACTCACACTAGGGACATCTTAAAATAATAATTATCTTAAAAGAAAGTGCTTAAAATTTTAAGGGGGTTTTAAAGTAGATCTATGCTATTTGCCAAAGTTTTCATTACAGGAGACATCCATTTTGACTTCAGCTTAATAACTTTAGGCCCCCTCAATCTAGTTTGCCTACAAATGCTATGTAACTAGTCAGGAACCTCATGAGTCTCTATATATCTGGAGTGTTTGTTAAACTCCTTACTTTGCAACTATTTGACTTGAAAGGTAGACCTGCATAACCTTGTGACATTGTGCATGGGTAGAGAGGCCTAATATTCTAACACAATATGATCACGAAGGGGGCAGAGGTGAGGTCACTACATTATCTTTAGTTTCAATAATTTTAATACCAAAAAATTAAATTTCCCACTGATAATATTACTACAGTCAGGGTAGGGCTGGCAAGGGGGGCAGGAGGATAATTTACCCCCAGACTACTCTATAACCTGACTTAATGTGCTGGGAAAGTACCCCTTTTCAATTGTAAATGCCCAGTTACTAGCACTTACTATCCAATTAGCAAGAGTATGTTTATCTGCCTATCAACCTCTTTACTTTATCTGTCAACATATCTGGCTTACTTGTCTATCTGTGTCTATCTCTCATGATGATAATAAGTGGCTTGATGAAGTTGGACCATGGGCCACTAAATAGTTTTTGTACCCCTCCCCCCCATGGGACAAAAGTAGCAAGCTTTCCCTTGACTACAGTACTATAAGTCAGTGAGATACATTGCTTACACATTTTGCAATTTGAGCAATTCTTTTCATTTTAAGTTGGCATTCTGATCTGTTTATATGTGAATCATACAAATTCGTCATGCTCCTCTTTAAAGTAATTAGCTGCACAACTCAAAGTTTGGCTTACAGGGGAATTTACCCTAGTTGACGATATTCCAAATTAAATCCAATTGGCTTTTAACAAACATTGCCGTGACTAACTCACTTGTGACTAGATTGTTATGAAACAATTTCTGTTACTTTGATTCATGTTTCACAAGTTGTCAGTTCTTTAATAAAAGAAAAGGGAAAAGAAAAGGATACAAATTGTCGAGGGAACTCTGGTGGCGGAAGTGGGATATTTCCTGCAGACATTTGGAAGTGGTTATGTGTAATGGATGTGATCATTAAGGAAAAAAAACACAGTTCAACTCTTTCATAAACACATGTATAAGAACATGTTTGATAATGTACATAGGGTTGTCACCTTTTCTTCCAAAAAATATACAGAACATGCTATTGTCAGCATTGATTTAAAATTCCAGCTGTGTGGTAACCCTAACTTACATGATTGTATGTCATATTTCAGCTTGTTTTGGCTGACTTGTATTAGATCATGACTATTTATCCTTGTCACTATGTTTACAAAACAACTTGGAGAGGAAGGGGTGGGATAATTGAATGTAGGTAGATACTTATTCAAGCCTGGACCAGCACAAAACCTAAATACACCACTGGGTGTCACAATGAGAAGGACCACTACTGAATTCATTGCACAGCATCGCCACTTCACCTACAGGGGTTGAGCAAGATTCATGTGGTCCCCAGGACTAAATACTTGGTCAAAGCATGCTGAGGCCACAGTTAGCAGAACCAGAGATGGTCCAAAGGTAGAGGCAGGTGGTAATAATCGGTAAGGAGTTTAATTTTCCGGACAAGAAGCATAGCTACCTGGCTGGTAATCCGCCCATGGTTAGTCTAACGGATGTGTGTTGTGGGGTTGACTAAATTAACAAAAAATACATAAAAATACAGGCTTTGTACATAAGTCTTACACACCCACACATTATAAATGCTCTGAAAATCATAGGGTTATAGAAAAAGTAAGAGTTAAAGTTAACTGTAGATTACAATTAACCCCCCCCCCCCCTGAAGTAATGTATATACCTGGAGCCCTAACCCACCTGAAGAAATGTATATACCTGGAGCCCTAAAACCCCTGAATAAATGTATATACCTGGAGCCCTAATTCCCCTGAAGTAATGTATATACATGGGGCCCTAACCCACCTGAAGTAATGAATATACCTGGAGCCCTAACCCCCTGAAGTAATGAATATACCTGGAGCCCTGACCCCCCTGAAGTAATGTAAATACCTGGGGCCCTAATTCCCCTGAAGTAATGTATATACATGGAGCCCTAACCCACCTGAAGTAATGAATATGCCTGGAGCCCTAACCCCCCTGAAGTAATGAATATGCCTGGAGCCCTAACCCCCCTGAAGTAATGGATATACCTGCGGCCCTAACCCCCCTGAAGTAATGGATATACCTGCGGCCCTAACCCCCCTGAAGTAATGGATATACCTGCGGCCCTAATTACCCTGAAGTAATGTATATACCCGGAGCCCTAACCCACCTGAAGTAATGGATATACCTGGAGCCCTAATTCCCCTGAAGTAATGGATATACCTGGAGCCCTAACCCACCTGAAGTAATGTATATACCTGGAGCCCTAACCCCCCTGAAGTAATGGATATACCTGCGGCCCTAATTACCCTGAAGTAATGTAAATACCTGGGGACCTAATTCCCCTGAAGTAATGTATATACCTGGGGCCCTAACCCACCTGAAGTAATGTATATACCTGGGGCCCTAACCCCCCTGAAGTAATGGATATACCTGGAGTCCTAATTACCCTGAAGTAATGTAAATACCTGGGGACCTAATTCCCCTGAAGTAATGTAAATACCTGGGGACCTAATTCCCCTGAAGTAATGTATATACCTGGGGACCTAATTCCCCTGAAGTAATGAATATACCTGGAGCCCTAACCCCCCCTGAAGTAATGTATATACCTGGGGACCTAATTCCCCTGAAGTAATGTATATACCTGGAGCCCTAACCCCCCTGAAGTAATGTATATACCTGGGGCTCTTATTCCCCTGAAGTAATGTATCTACCTGGAGCCCTAATTCCCCTTAAGTAATGTATATACATGGGGACCTAATTCCCCTGAAGTAATGAATATACCTGGAGCCCTAACCCCCCCCTGAAGTAATGTATATATCTGGGGACCTAAATCCCCCTGAAGTAATGTATATACCTGGGGCTCTAATTCCCCTGAAGTAATGTATGTACCTGGAGCCCTAATTACCCTTAAGTAATGTATATACCTGGGGCTCTAATTCCCCTGAAGTAATGTATATACCTGGAGCCCTAATTCCCCTGAAGTAATGTATATACCTGGAGCCCTAACCCCCCTGAAGTAATGGATATACCTGGAGCCCTAATTACCCTGAAGTAATGTAAATACCTGGGGACCTAATTCCCCTGAAGTAATGGATATATCTGGGGACCTAATCCCCCTGAAGTAATGTATATACCTGGGGCTCTAATTCCCCTGAAGTAATGGATATACCTGGAGCCCTAATTACCCTGAAGTAATGTAAATACCTGGGGACCTAATTCCCCTGAAGTAATGTATATACCTGGGGCTCTAATTCCCCTGAAGTAATGTATATACCTGGGGCTCTAATTCCCCTGAAGTAATGTATATACCTGGAGCCCTAATTCCCCTGAAGTAATGTATATACCTGGATCCCTAATTACCCTGAAGTAATGTAAATACCTGGGGACCTAATTCCCCTGAAGTAATGTATATACCTGGGGACCTAATTCCCCTGAATTAATGTATATACCTGGATCCCTAATTACCCTGAAGTAATGTAAATACCTGGGGACCTAATTCCCCTGAAGTAATGTATATACCTGGAGCCCTAATTCCCCTGAAGTAATGTATATACCTGGAGCCCTAATTCCCCTGAAGTAATGTATATACCTGGATCCCTAATTACCCTGAAGTAATGTAAATACCTGGGGACCTAATTCCCCTGAAGTAATGGATATATCTGGGGACCTAATCCCCCTGAAGTAATGTATATACCTGGGGCTCTAATTCCCCTGAAGTAATGTATATACCTGGGGCTCTAATTCCCCTGAAGTAATGTATATACCTGGAGCCCTAATTCCCCTGAAGTAATGTATATACCTGGATCCCTAATTACCCTGAAGTAATGTAAATACCTGGGGACCTAATTCCCCTGAAGTAATGTATATACCTGGGGACCTAATTCCCCTGAAGTAATGTATATACCTGGATCCCTAATTACCCTGAAGTAATGTAAATACCTGGGGACCTAATTCCCCTGAAGTAATGTATATACCTGGAGCCCTAATTCCCCTGAAGTAATGTATATACCTGGAGCCCTAATTCCCCTGAAGTAATGTATATACCTGGATCCCTAATTACCCTGAAGTAATGTAAATACCTGGGGACCTAATTCCCCTGAAGTAATGTATATACCTGGGGACCTAATTCCCCTGAAGTAATGAATGTACCTGGAGCCCTAACCCCCCCTGAAGTAATGTATATATCTGGGGACCTAATCCCCCTGAAGTAATGTATATACCTGGGGCTCTAATTCCCCTGAAGTAATGTATATACCTGGGGCTCTAATTCCCCTGAAGTAATGTATGTACCTGGGGCTCTAATTCCCCTGAAGTAATGTATATATCTGGGGACCTAATCCCCCTGAAGTAATGTATATACCTGGAGCCCTAACACCCCCCCCCCCTGAAGTAATGTATATACCTGGAGCCCTAATTCCCCTGAAGTAATGTATATACCTGGATCCCTAATTCCCCTGAAGTAATGTATATACCTGGGGCTCTTATTCCCCTGAAGTAATCTATGTACCTGGAGCCCTAATTCCCCTGAAGTAATCTATTTACCTGGAGCCCTAACCCCCCTGAAGTAATGTATATACCTGGGGCCCTAATTCCCCTAGAAATTTTTTTTTAGAGTCATCCCTAATCATTACCCCCACTGTAACCCTAAACCCCTAGTCAATTGCTCATATTTCTTACAGTTGGAGGCGAGAGGCATTGTGGGAAGTGTCAGCATCTCAGATGCCATTTCCCCCCAGCTGGCAAATCTGTGGTGTGAGATTGCATGTTTGTGCTTCACTTACTGCTATGAACTGCATTCAGGACTTTTTATCAGAACACCAGCAACTCAACAATTTATATATATCTTTTTTTAAACTGACATCCTTCCTCTAGTGGCCCCGCCTGTATCCTGACACCTGAGGCGGACCGCCCCACCTCGCCCCACCCGCCTCCAAAGTACGCCAGTGGGGGATTATGCTGTAATATTGAAAGTGTAATCCAAACAAATGTTCGGAAAACTGAGCTATACTATACATATTATCAGTATGTAAAATGAACTCTCTCCATGCTAAAGACTGCTTCATCCTACATTATGAATGATAAGAGCACTTCATCCCATGATCATATGCAGAAGCATGTTGAAGAGCAAGTCCAATAGCACATATCACTAATTGCAGGTCTTGTAGCTGGTCTATTAATAATAAGATGGTAGGGAAGAGGGAATATGTGAGTGGGTTGGCCATTTGACGTCCTATTACCTACATGTTTCACTGGTATTGTCATTCCCAATGTGTTTTAATTAACCAACTTTTTTTTTCTAATATTCTGTATTCCATCAAAGCCTAGAGTTTTTCCAGTTTAAATTAGCATTCGTGATTGCCATCTGCCGTCCTCCACTTCTAGTGACCCCTATTGATGTCATCAGAGGTCTATTTTTAGATGATTGCTTTTTCTTTTCTTTTCTAACTATTTGCCAGAATACAAGTTGCTACTTGGACTTCCAGTTGCCTATTTCTTAATGCTCTACAGCAATGCTTCTGCTCATTTGTTACAAACGTTGACAGTTTTTCTAAGTTCCGGAAGCAATTGTTGTTCTAGTATATATTCCAGCAACGAACCAAAGCTGGAATTCAATGGAAACCACAGTATAATCAATTGTGCAGTATGGTGCAATCTATATACACACTCTATACTAATGGGCTTCATTGAAATCTACAAACAAACATTGTAATGAATGGAAAATAGTTCCTTTTACAAAACATTTCATTATTTCTACACCAAACACAAATCATTATAAACGGCATAAAACTGCTTGTATATTTTATGATTTATTTTAGCAATTATAATTCAGTAATTGGTAACTGCAGTGGTGAAAATGTACACATCTTAGTCAATTTGCAGTTGGTGATTACATTTATATTCTTTATATTTCCAAACAATAGCTGTTAAAAAACAAAACAATCAGAGAAGCACACCAAAATAGTATCAATAGTACCAATAAGGTGCATCACCCCAAGGAGAGTCCACACAACACCCCCAATAATAGTATGTACAGAAAAAGGATAAAGGATCAAGGATAAAGGCTATTTAGCCGAAACGTCGGTGACATCCCTTTTTTTTGCGCAGTGTTTCCCTCCTGTCCTTCTCTTCTTTTGTGTATTATTCTTACCTGTGCCATTTATTGCTTATTTTTGCATGTAAGTATTTATTCCTTTTTCTTACTTATGCTATTCATATTTTGTTGTGTATTTATTTTTCTATGGTTTTTTCTTATTCAAATAAACTTTTGTATTTTTGTAAGTTTATTGTGTTGGTTCTTGTGTGCTCCCCCTACCTTTTTTCTGTACAAACAATAGCTGTTACCATGGGAAATATTAAAACGACTTTAGTCATAAAATGTGCCTTATACTGCCAGCCCGATCTATAACTTCATCTTCATTTTACTTAAATTTTTACTTATTTTATTTTTATTAGAATGACACAAATGAGCTCTTGTCATGTTTTTGTAATGTACTTAATTTTTATATTTCCCAATTATATATATATATATATATATATATATATATATATATATATAGCAAGTCTGCAAACAAATGCCTAAATTGGAAGAAAAATGTGTTTTAAATGTGTCTGTTGAGTCACCAGTTTATGACATCACCTGAAAACCAGTTCATTTGCATGTCAGACTATAGGTGATGTCATAACCAGGAGACTCCACAGACAGGGCCGCCATCAGGGGGGATGGCCGTTACTCCCATCCCGGGCCTGCCAGGCCCCGGGCCTGCCGGGCCCCGGCCCTTTAAAAAAAATCTGTTAAAAAAAAAAAATGTCGACAAATTGGGCAGCTTCCCAGGGCTCATTCATTCCTGGGGGCCCATAGCAGCTGCCCCATGGGACGCAGCTGTCCATTTGACTGTCTCACAAGGAGTCACGATCGGGCAGCAGTCGTCAGTCCGCATCCAGTGGATGTGGACCCAACTTTTATTCACAGCCACTGGAAATGGCGACAAGTGCCGAGGACGAGCAGCATCCAGGTAAGTAATATCAATAAGCAAATTATCAGTGGCTATTAATGAGCAAATTCTCAGTGGAATATTAATGAGCAAATTATCAGTGGCTATTAATGAGCAAATTATCAGTGGCATATTTATGAGCAAATTATCAGTGGAATATTAGTGAGCAAATTCGGTGACTATTAATGAGCAACATATCAGTGGCTATGAAAAGCAAATTCAGTGGCTATTGATGAGCAAATTATCAGTGGCTATTAATAAGCAAATTATCAGTGGCATAATAATGAGCAAATTGTCAGTGGCTATAAATTAGCAAATTCAGTGGCTATTAATGAGCAAATTATCAGTGGCATATTAATGGATAAACTATCCAGGTGGAAGGAGGTGCAGTCAGTAAGGGGCCCTGAAATTTCTGATGGCGGCCCTGTCCACAGATACATTTAAAACACATTTTTCTCCTAATTTAGGCATTTTTTTGCGTTTTGCTAATGCAATGTAAATATAATTTACAATATTTTGTTCTCCTCTGTATGCACAGTAAAAACAATGTTTAGTGGGGGGCGTGGCCGTCGTCGGATGTAGCTGGACGTGAACTGTGAGAGCTCCTGCCAGGCGGCTCAAACACTCGACAAACAAAGGGATTAAACTTGCAGCAAAATGGGGAAAAAGCAGAAGGGTATCCCCCCAACGCCTTCCTGCACCACGGGAAAGAAATCCGGAGGGTATCCGTCTCTCAAAGACTTTATTTATCAATCACAGCCTCCCGCTGCGGGAAAACCCAAAATGGTGCCCGCCCCAACTTCCACTCACCTAGAAGACGAATCTTCGGATGACTCAGAAGCACAAATGGAGGAAGAAGCCACAGAAACACAAGCGCCCCTCACACGAGGAGACTTACAATCTTTGTCCTCCCACCTCCTTTCACAGATGAAAATGAATCAAACCGATTTAATGGCCCAGCTGAAACAGATCATAAAAGAAGAACTAACGGAAGTCAAAACGGACCTCCGGGAACAAGGTAACCGACTCCACAAAGTTTAAGAGGACATTTTAAAGATTGGGGGCACAATCTCGGCCTTAGAAGACCGCGTGCGGTCACAAGCCTCAACCACAGGCTCCCTCCTTACCCAGATTATGGACCTTGACAATAGGGGGCGGAGATGCAACCTACGGGTCCGGGGTATCCCTGAGGGCACACTGGACGAAAACCCAACAGCATTACTGCAAGAGGTGTTTCACACAGTCTTAGGCCCTGAATACAACAAGGACATTGTTTTAGACAGGGCTCATAGAGCTCTGAGGCCTAAAGGCCCACCGACTTCGAATCCCAGAGACCTGATCTGCTGCTTCCATTACTACACACAAAAAGAGGAAATGCTCACTAAAGCCAGGCGCACCAAAGGCCTTTCATACCAGGGAAAGCAATTTCTCATACTACCAGATGTGGGATGGCTAACACTACAGGCCCGAAAGGCCCTTCAGCCCTTGACCGAGGTGCTACGTAAGGAAGGTATCCTATACAGCTGGGGATATCCATTAAGTCTGTCGGTAAGGCGAAACGGGGCCACATTTTCGGTATCGAACCCCACAGACCTGGAAAGATTCTGCTCAGGATTGGGTATTGAACAAATGCAACTCCCGGACTGGCCAACACCAAACCAGATGAGCTCCCTTATGTCTGCCCTACATAACCAGCCATGGCTTTCAAAGCCACAACGCAAACGGCGAAACGCAGCAGGCCCACGAGTCCCAAGACCTGACACGAATGCAGAAACACCCCAACGACCGCAAGACTGGTGTATCACATAAACACCCAAGAATGAGGATGCTAATTCCTTCTTTCTGTATACCTTACGAACCACTTAAAACTCATATTTCGATTAAGAGACTTATGATCCAGATCCAATAGGCCTTACTAATATTAGAGGCTGAAGAATGGATTCTCTACCCAAGGAGGGAACCCCCCCCTTTTTTTTTTCTTTTTTATATATTTTTTATTTTTTTTTTTTTTTAATTTTTGAAAGAGGAAAGAAAAAAAAAAAAAAATATATTTTTATTTCTTTATTCTTTATTTTTTATTTTATTATATAACTACTTCTTATCGCAACTCAATGGCTAATGGTCTATAATCAATATTATATACAACCCCCTCACCCCCCCCCCTTTTTTATTTATTTTTTATTTATTTATTTATTTATTTATTTATTTTCTTTTTTCTTCTTCATTGTCCTAACTTATAACCTCCTTCGCAATATAATTTTATTACCATCTGTGCGACGCACTTTCATATTGAACCCATGCCAATCCCTATTTTGTACCCACTTACACACTATGCTCAAGTTTATTTGTTTTTAGAACCGCCGGCAGGAGCAGACATTGATCCCTTGTTGGTTTTTTGTCAGGGAGAGATCATGTCCTCTTCTTCCCCCCGGAGTCTGCTGTTTTGTACACAGGTGCTGGGGTTTCTTGTGGGCCTTTTAGGACCAAGGGTTCCCCACCCTTGCGTAATAGACTCCCTACTATTGTACAGCTGTATGTGTTTTTACTGTTGTTGTTTTGTCACAGTTGATCTAAAACTGCTATATGCCAATGACTCCACCCGTCAGCCACCAACCATATGTTTACCACACAGTTATCCTAATGACCACTCATTTACGTGCAATTGCATTTTAATAACACCAGATTACCCACCCACCTAAGCTAATGATTAATCCCAAACAATCCACCCCTATTACTATTTTGTCACTCAATGTCAAAGGCCTGAACTCGCCCAACAAACGGTCACGTATGTTTGGTGACCTCCGAGGTCTCAAGGCTAACATAGCTCTAATTCAGGAAACTCATTTCCAGAGAAACAAAGTACCAAAAATATTTGATAAACACTTTAAAACAATGTATTTCTCCCATTCCCCATTCTCCAGGTCTAAAGGCGTCGCCATTCTTATTTCCAAAAACACCCCCCTTGTCGTTACAGACACCTGGAATGACAACGAAGGGAGAGCAATGTTTATTAAGGGGACCTTGGGAAACGACCGTATCACTATAGGTACATTATATGCCCCGAATTCCAAACAGAGTTCATTTCTATGCCACATCATTGACAAATTCTCGTCTTTTTCAGAGGGCATATCAATTTTAGGAGGCGATTTTAACATGACCTTGGACCCTCTCCTGGACTCTTCCACCGGGGCGGCTCACACCCGATACTCTCTCATCAAAAAGGTAAAATCCATGCTACATAAACACCAACACATAGACACGTGGCGTATACAGCACCCATCAGTGAAAGACTATACTTTCTACTCCGCCCCCCACAATAAATATTCTAGAATTGATTACATCACTATGTCCCATAGACACCTCCATCTTCTTACTCACACCGACATCGGACACATAACATGGAGTGACCACGCTCACACACTGATTAAACTTTTAATCCCCTCCCTGCCGACACGAGCCCCCAATTGGAAGATCAATGAGTTCCTCTTAAAAAACAAGGCACATGTAGCAACCTTAACCACGGCGCTCCAGAATTATTTTCAGGAAAATGCCTCGCCAGAGGTATCTCAACCCACAATCTGGGAGGCACACAAAGCGGTTATCCGCGGACACCTCATAAGCATAGCCTCTTACGAAAAAAAATCTAAATCACAGGCCCTGACAGACCTTTTGGCCCAAATAGCCAATATTGAAAATAGGCACAAATTGTCCCTATCCCCATCTATATACCAAACTCTGCTCACCCTTAGATCCAAATTAGCATCTATTTGCACAACATTGACCCAAAGAGCGCATCATATATTAAAAAGCAGAATCCACGAATTTAGAAACAAACCGGGGCGCCTATTAGCCAAAGCCCTCCGTACCAAACTGTCTTCCACCTTTATACCAAATATTAGGACGCCATCTAAAGAAATGGCGACAGAGACCTCTCATATAGCATCCACTTTCCGAACATATTATAAACAACTATATAACCTACACGAGCCCACACACCATGACGCACATCAGCCCCCGACTGGCCTCTTAACCTACCTTGAAACAAACTACCCCACCCTCTTCACAACAGAAACGATTCAGGCATTGGAAGCTCCAATCACTGAACTTGAAGTAAGCACAGCGCTAAAATCCTCACCCACGGGCAAAAGCCCTGGACCCGACGGTCTCACTCTGCCATACTACAAAACATTTGCGCCCATTTTTATCCCACAATTCGCGGCTGTACTCAATTCTTTATCCACATCTGGGTTTTTCCCAACACAAGCCCAAGAGGCACACATCACTATAATCCCGAAATCCGGTAGAGACCATACGGAATGCTCAAACTATAGACCCATTTCCCTCCTTAACAACGACACAAAACTTTTTGCCAAAATACTGGCTAATAGACTGCGAGACGTGTTGTCAGACTGTGTCCACCAAGATCAGGTGGGGTTCGTCCCTGGAAGAGAAGCTAGGGATAACACCACAAAATTAATCAATCTAATTCACTATGCCCATGCATACCCTACACCAACCCTACTCTTGTCAATCGACGCTGAAAAAGCGTTCGACAGGGTAAACTGGACATTTTTACAATCGGTACTCACTAAATTGGGACTGGGCCCATCCATGCTCCGATGGATCCAGACTCTATACCATCACCCACAAGCCCGTATCAGGGTAAACGGTACTTTATCCGATCCATTCACCCTGTCGAACGGAACACGGCAGGGATGCCCCCTTTCTCCCCTATTGTTTGTGTTATCTATGGAACCCTTTCTAAATTCCATCTGACAAAATCGACTAATACAGGGTCTACAAATAGGCCCGAGACACTATAAGGTAGCTGCATTTGCGGACGATATAATATTCTTTGTCACTAACCCTCTAGAATCGCTGCCCCATATTATGCGCGAAATGGCCATATACTCCTCTTACTCTGACTTCAAGGCTAATCTAACCAAATCAGAAATATTAAATCTTACCATCCCTCCCAATATGGTCACTACGTTACAGACTACGTACCCGTTTCCATGGGCACGTGACACTATTAAATATCTGGGGCTTACTATATCCAAAAATGTCACAGATTTATACACGCTCAATTACATTACGCTAACACGACGCATTAAATCAGACATGGACTGTTGGTCAAAAAAAAAACTCTCATGGTTTGGTCGGGCAGGGGCCATCAAAATGAATATCCTCCCCAGATTATTGTATCTTCTTCAGACTCTCCCTATACAGATCCCTAAACAATTTTTCATTGAAATTAAAAGAGACATAACTAAATTTATATGGCAAAACAAAACTCCCCGATTAGGATACTCTTACCTCACTAGACCCAAGCACTTGGGAGGTATGGCCCTACCAGACATTGAAGATTACCATAAAGCCACCCATCTTGCCCGCATAGTGGAATGGTCAGGTCCTGCCAACAAACACTGGGTCTCTCTTGAACAAAGAAACATGATGGTCCCCATACCCTCAGCAAGTTGGATCTCGCACACTCAGAATATTACCATTTCCGCTCAACACCCGACAACCCCACCCACACTTAGACAATGGGCACGCACTCGCAGTCTAGATGGCCTCGTAAACTCCCCATCACCACTCACATCACTTATATACAACAATGACTTCCCACCTGGTTATTCTCCAGAAGTGTTGAAACCCATGTTTCATGCTGATATACTTTACCCTAGATTAGGCCATATTATGAAAGACAATGCCATTAAACCAATTGCAGCTCTCTATGTTGACACAACTCCTACACCTGCTCAGTGTTTCACTTATGAACAACTTAAACACTATACCTCGAAAATTCTAAAAAACAGACAATATCCACCCACCCTTACAGAATATGAAGCCCTATGCGCAGTATCGCAGGCGCCCAAGAGACTCATATCCACCATATATAACCTATTGAAACAACTCCAACCACCTACGAAACCATATTATATAAGGCAATGGGAAATTGATTGTGACTGCACGTTCACAGAAAAACAATGGACACAACTCCTACACCTGCTCAGTGTTTCACTTATGAACAACTTAAACACTATACCTCGAAAATTCTAAAAAACAGACAATATCCACCCACCCTTACAGAATATGAAGCCCTATGCGCAGTATCGCAGGCGCCCAAGAGACTCATATCCACCATATATAACCTATTGAAACAACTCCAACCACCTACGAAACCATATTATATAAGACAATGGGAAATTGATTGTGACTGCACGTTCACAGAAAAACAATGGACAAAAATGTCCACTCTTGCACACAAATGCTCTATCTCAGCCCATGCTCAAGAAAACTCATTTAAACTTTTATCTAGATGGTATAGGGTTCCCGTCACTCTTAAGCGACTTTTCCCTACTCATACTGACATATGTTGGAGATGTCGCTCCTCCAGGGGGACATTCCTCCATATATGGTGGACATGCCCTCTCCTTACCCCGTTATGGACGTTGTCATAGAAACTATTAAATCAGTCTCAGACCCGAATTTTGCAGGCACTCCATTGGCATCACTCCTACACCACACTCTAGAACCAATAGGCACATATAAGAAATCACTCACACCGATACTACTCAATGCTATGAAATTACTAATTCCAAGACTGTGGAAACAGTCGAGAGAGCCCACATATGGGGAGTGGGCCGCCCTGGTGGAGGACTTCAGGAGCTCCGAGGAGATTATCTACACATCTAAAGGTGAGGGCTTGAAAGCCACATACAAATGGCTCCCCTGGGTGGACCATTTAGAATCAACCAAATGTACAGAAATTTTGACTCAAATAATCACCTAATAATGAGAGAACCACACCCTATATGTAGTGATTTGCGGTCTTCTCCCGACAGGCCCTATTGAGATTGATCTTTCTTGGGAGATGCTGAAGGGCTAGTTCCCCGGTGGGAACGATCATTTTAGTTCTTATAAGATATATGTTATATATGCAAATGCACAATAAGTGGTAAACATGTACAAACATGTACAGGAATGACACCAGTTCCTCATAAATCTTGAATTTTTCTCTACGGAAAATCTTATTCTAAGACATTGGTATTTTTGTTTATAAATGCTGTTTTCTATATGTTTATTGGTTTTTTATGACTATTATCATCCATTCCTCACCACATGTGTACCTATTATATTTATAAACTGTTTTTAGGATCCACCTAATTTTCAGGAGACTGACAATCCTTCTTCAATTTTTTTTTTTTTTTTTTTTTCTCTGTGTGAGTTCTCTTTCACCTCCCCTTTTTTCCCACCCTCTCCCCCGGTGTTTATTTTATTCCAATACAACACTCAAAAATGCGGCAATCATCGAAATGTTCATTTACTCTGTACCCCCATTTTTTTTGCTGGAATATGGGATCACACGCGCTACGAAACCGAAACGAACACCAACCCCCCCCCCCCCTTCTTCATACGTCAATAATATGTATTGTGTATTTACTGATACATGATGTTTGGCAACCATCATTTGTATCTCATATTTATTTTATGTACACACCTTAGTTAATTTCATGTCTTATTTTATTTCTGTATTTTCTATATGTTACATTGTGTGATTTTGGATGAAAAATTTCAATAAATAAATATTATATAAAAAAAAAAAAACAATGTTTAGTGATATAGTCCCTTTAAATGTTTAAGTGTTGTCGTCAACATTAATTCCCAGCCTGTTGTAGTTCTTATTACTGTTCTCTTCATCATGTAGCAGAAAAATTAAAAGTGTGTGTCAGCTCTAAGGGGGCTATTTACAAAGAGCTGAGCTCCTAGTCTTTATTAGGGTTGCCACCTTTTCTTCAAAAAAATACCTACCATATGACTACCTCCATAGACTTAACGTTGGGGTCAAGCCAATTTTTACCGACCTGCAGGTAAAATACCGGCCAGGTGGCAAACCTAGTCTTTATTAGCCTTCACTGCTATGAAGATGTTTGAATTCAGTCATTATTTTCATTCGTTAAGAGAACTGGAAATGTTTCTACTTGATCATCATAATGAATGCCTCCCAACTGTCCCTATGAAGGGGGTCGGACATTATTTTTTCATTGTTTTTTCTTGTTGTCCCTCTTTTCTTTGATGTATATGATATATGTTTATTATTATTGGCACCCTTTACAACACATGCATTTTCTTGCAATTGTTCTGCATTGTCACTGTAAATATTGTCATAATGTAATGTCTGGAAATTCTTCTTTCTTTTGAATTTTTTTTAAAAACAATCATTTGTTTAGCGATTAGATATATGTGTATGGTCTTTGGCACATTTTACAACATAAATATGGATACATGTACGTCCGATTAATATATCTTCTCTGCCTCAGCTGCCAAGTTTGTGTCCCATCGGCCAAGCGATCTCTCGTCTCTTCAACCTCTTGCAGGTAGACTTTTGACATTATATATAATCTCTCTGGAATTTCAATATTCATAAATAATTTTAGTCTATAGGTGTGATGATATGCATCAGCAGCAGAGGGGCTCAGGATTTTAGTTAAATATTTTAATACATGTTAAGACTGCACAGAAACAAAACTTACAATAATGTATGCTTAAACTGCAGTATTTTTTTATATATTCATTTTTCCAAATAAAATAATTTATTAACTAGTAATTGTCCATCAAGTCACTTAAAACTTCTTCACCCACTGTGAGGATATGGGATACTGGATAGAGAGCACTATGCAGAAGATGTTGGTAACTACTAAGACATACCTATAACATCAATAATAACGATGGTACACAGCTTAGATAATAAGGGAGAAAACCAGCCTTGAGCCAGTGACTTGATGATGCAGCACTCAGTAGATCAGTAGGGTCAAGTGACAGTCCAGAATCAGGGGTATCAGATAAACAGCGGCACAGTTAACAGTCCAGAATCAGGGGCACAGGCAATCAGAAGAATGGTCAGGAGGAATCCGAGGTCAGCAGATCGGGGATGCGACAGACATGACGTAATCGGGAGCGCACCTCCGTAGTGGAGAGAGGATCATTGGTGTCAGTGGCCTGTGCGCGCTACAGGCGCGTGCGTTTGGAGATCTTCGCTGGATCTGGACATCTAAGTAAAAGCCGAATAACAGGAAGTCCTTGAATGTGTGTGTTTTAGAGAACATGTGTTAACCTTGTAATCATGTCTGCAATTATTGCATTCTGATTGGGTAAATACCATATGCAGCCAACAAGACAACTTGGATTTGGGATGTACTGGTTTTTTTTTCTTCTCCTGTCTACCTGCAGCTCTCGTTTCATTGCTTTACTAAGACATCCAGTATTTCCATCCTTATGTAATCTAATCTCAACGCTGTTTTGCAGACCAATCATTTGTAGTAAGTCTGGCCCTTTAACTAGAGATGATAACATACATTCACAGGTAATTTCAATTTGTAGATACTGTTCAAAGAAAAAAATAGTGTGTGGTTTGTGCTTCCAGTACAAATAGGAATCCTGTGCTGGCAGTACTATTGGGAATCCTGTGCTGGCAGTACAAATAGGAATCCTGTGCTGGCAGTACAAATAGGAATCTTGTGCTGGCAGTACTATTGGGAATCCTGTGCTGGCAGTACAAATAGGAATCCTGTGCTGGCAGTACAAATAGGAATCCTGTGCTGGCAGTACTAATAGGAATCCTGTGCTGGCAGTACAAATAGGAATCCTGTGCTGGCAGTACTAATAGGAATCCTGTGCTGGCAGTACAAATAGGAATCCTGTGCTGGCAGTACAAATAGGAATCCTGTGCTGGCAGTACTAATAGGAATCCTGTGCTGGCAGTACAAATAGGAATCCTGTGCTGGCAGTACTAATAGGAATCCTGTGCTGGCAGTACTAATAGGAATCCTGTGCAGGCAGTACTAATAGGAATCCAGTGCAGGCAGTACTAATAGGAATCCTGTGCTGGCAGTACAAATAGGAATCCTGTGCTGGCAGTACTAATAGGAATCCTGTGCTGGCAGTACTAATAGGAATCCTGTGCAGGCAGTACTAATAGGAATCCAGTGCAGGCAGTACTAATAGGAATCCTGTGCAGGCAGTACTAATAGGAATCCAGTGCAGGCAGTACTAATAGGAATCCTGTGCAGGCAGTACAAATAGGAATCCTGTGCTGGCAGTACTAATAGGAATCCTGTGCTGGCAGTATTAAAAGGAATCCTGTGCTGGCAGTACAAATAGGAATCCTGTGCTGGCAGTACTAATAGGAATCCTGTGCAGGCAGTACTAATAGGAATCCTGTGCTGGCAGTACTAAAAGGAATCCTGTGCTGGCAGTACAAATAGGAATCCTGTGCTGGCAGTACTAATAGGAATCCTGTGCAGGCAGTACTAATAGGAATCCTGTGCAGGCAGTACTAATTTGAATCCTGTGCTGGCAGTACTAATAGGAATCCTGTGCAGGCAGTACTAATAGGAATCCTGTGCTGGCAGTACAAATAGGAATCCTGTGCTGGCAGTACAAATAGGAATCCTGTGCTGGCAGTACAAATAGGAATCCAGTGCTGGCAGTACTAATAGGAATCCTGTGCTGCCAGTACTAATAGGAATCCTGTGCAGGCAGTACTAATAGGAATCCTGTGCAGGCAGTACTAATAGGAATCCTGTGCTGGCAGTACTAATAGGAATCCTGTGCAGGCAGTACTAATAGGAATCCTGTGCTGGCAGTACAAATAGGAATCCTGTGCTGGCAGTACAAATAGGAATCCTGTGCTGGCAGTACTAATAGGAATCCTGTGCTGGCAGTACAAATAGGAATCCTGTGCTGGCAGTACAAATAGGAATCCTGTGCTGGCAGTACAAATAGGAATCCAGTGCTGGCAGTACTAATAGGAATCCTGTGCTGCCAGTACTAATAGGAATCCTGTGCAGGCAGTACTAATAGGAATCCTGTGCAGGCAGTACTAATAGGAATCCTGTGCTGGCAGTACAAATAGGAATCCTGTGCTGGCAGTACTAATAGGAATCCTGTGCAGGCAGTACTAATAGGAATCCTGTGCAGGCAGTACTAATAGGAATCCTGTGCTGGCAGTACAAATAGGAATCCTGTGCTGGCAGTACTAATAGGAATCCTGTGCTGGCAGTACAAATAGGAATCCTGTGCAGGCAGTACTAATAGGAATCCTGTGCTGGCAGTACAAATAGGAATCCTGTGCTGGCAGTACAAATAGGAATCCTGTGCAGTCAGTACTAATAGGAATCCTGTGCAGTCAGTACAAATAGGAATCCTGTGCAGGCAGTACTAATAGGAATCCAGTGCAGGCAGTACTAATAGGAATCCTGTGCAGGCAGTACTAATAGGAATCCAGTGCAGGCAGTACTAATAGGAATCCTGTGCTGGCAGTACTAATAGGAATCCTGTGCAGGCAGTACTAATAGGAATCCTGTGCTGGCAGTACAAATAGGAATCCTGTGCTGGCAGTACAAATAGGAATCCTGTGCTGGCAGTACAAATAGGAATCCAGTGCTGGCAGTACTAATAGGAATCCTGTGCTGCCAGTACTAATAGGAATCCTGTGCAGGCAGTACTAATAGGAATCCTGTGCAGGCAGTACTAATAGGAATCCTGTGCTGGCAGTACTAATAGGAATCCTGTGCAGGCAGTACTAATAGGAATCCTGTGCTGGCAGTACAAATAGGAATCCTGTGCTGGCAGTACAAATAGGAATCCTGTGCTGGCAGTACTAATAGGAATCCTGTGCTGGCAGTACAAATAGGAATCCTGTGCTGGCAGTACAAATAGGAATCCTGTGCTGGCAGTACAAATAGGAATCCAGTGCTGGCAGTACTAATAGGAATCCTGTGCTGCCAGTACTAATAGGAATCCTGTGCAGGCAGTACTAATAGGAATCCTGTGCAGGCAGTACTAATAGGAATCCTGTGCTGGCAGTACAAATAGGAATCCTGTGCTGGCAGTACTAATAGGAATCCTGTGCAGGCAGTACTAATAGGAATCCTGTGCAGGCAGTACTAATAGGAATCCTGTGCTGGCAGTACAAATAGGAATCCTGTGCTGGCAGTACTAATAGGAATCCTGTGCTGGCAGTACAAATAGGAATCCTGTGCAGGCAGTACTAATAGGAATCCTGTGCTGGCAGTACAAATAGGAATCCTGTGCTGGCAGTACAAATAGGAATCCTGTGCAGTCAGTACTAATAGGAATCCTGTGCAGTCAGTACAAATAGGAATCCTGTGCAGGCAGTACTAATAGGAATCCAGTGCAGGCAGTACTAATAGGAATCCTGTGCAGGCAGTACTAATAGGAATCCAGTGCAGGCAGTACTAATAGGAATCCTGTGCTGGCAGTACTAATAGGAATCCTGTGCAGGCAGTACTAATAGGAATCCTGTGCTGGCAGTACAAATAGGAATCCAGTGCAGGCAGTACTAATAGGAATCCTGTGCTGGCAGTACTAATAGGAATCCAGTGCAGGCAGTACTAATAGGAATCCTGTGCAGGCAGTACTAATAGGAATCCTGTGCTGGCAGTACTAATAGGAATCCTGTGCAGGCAGTACTAATAGGAATCCAGTGCAGGCAGTACTAATAGGAATCCTGTGCAGGCAGTACTAATAGGAATCCTGTGCTGGCAGTACTAATAGGAATCCTGTGCAGGCAGTACTAATAGGAATCCTGTGCAGGCAGTACTAATAGGAATCCTGTGCTGGCAGTACTAATAGGAATCCTGTGCAGGCAGTACTAATAGGAATCCTGTGCAGGCAGTACTAATAGGAATCCTGTGCAGGCAGTACTAATAGGAATCCTGTGCTGGCAGTACTAATAGGAATCCTGTGCAGGCAGTACTAATAGGAATCCAGTGCAGGCAGTACTAATAGGAATCCTGTGCAGGCAGTACTAATAGGAATCCTGTGCTGGCAGTACTAATAGGAATCCTGTGCAGGCAGTACTAATAGGAATCCTGTGCAGGCAGTACTAATAGGAATCCTGTGCTGGCAGTACTAATAGGAATCCAGTGCAGGCAGTACTAATATGAATCCTGTGCAGGCAGTACTAATAGGAATCCTGTGCAGGCAGTACTAATAGGAATCCTGTGCTGGCAGTACTAATAGGAATCCTGTGCAGGCAGTACTAATAGGAATCCTGTGCTGGCAGTACTAATAGGAATCCTGTGCAGTCAGTACAAATAGGAATCCTGTGTTGCCAGTGGTTAATAGTAACACTGCTTCAGTGTGTCACAAAGCAGTGTTTCACTTTCTCCCTGTATCCAGAGCACTGTGTTTTTTTCTCCTATTTGCATTGTCATTTTTTTGGGCAAAGCAGGTGCAGACAATGTCACAATGTCACTTTGATCAAAACAGATTCCGCTTCTATTATCCTGAAAATGTAAGAGAATACCCCTCGCCGGAAATGATTTGAGATTGCTTTTTGATTTATGTGGCATAAAATATACATCTTTCTAAGGCTATGAAAATATTAGTAACATTTGGGATAAGCTTGCCTCATTGACAGTTTTGTATTTACCAGCTGTGGATGAAACACAGAACCAGCTGACGGTTCTTTGCCAAAATTAATCTCTTCTGTATAATATGGACAATGCAATGTGGAAGTCCTAAAACAACTTGTGTTTTCAAACAGCTGATGGCCTCAGTTTCCCATAATATCGCTCAGCCAAGAGACTGGTAGATGATTATGGGAGATGTAGCTCACCTGGAGGGCCTCACCTTGATAACACTCTTTCAGAAACATCCATACATTTTCCACAGATACTGTATATTTAATGTATGTAAGTATATGGTACATACATTTCATCAAATGACATCTAGGAGTTGTACTTTAACCTTGAGAAAACAACTGAACTAACAAGCGAACTTTGTAGCTAAGATTTACAAAATCACCAAATTTACTAGTATTTTCCGCTTAGTTATTAATACCTGATATTTGCAGTTCACTTGTAGATCACTTACTAGCTCATTTTAAGGAAATGCAATCAATGTAATCAATTAATAAAATGAATGAATACATACAGACCGACAGGTTACTCTCGATGAGTGGTCTGGTCATTGTATTTGACATGATAGACTGATGGTCAATGGGAATAGAGTCTGGAGCTGTGTTTGTGTGATTACTTTCCCTTGTGTTATCTCTTCTTCTACCTCTCCCACCTGAATATAACCCAGTTTGCATTATTTCTCCGTTTGTGAAGTATATTTCTGCTAAGCAGGTTTCATTGATTGTTCTCTGCTTTACTTCAGGTGTATAGTTATTGCTTTAGTTTAGAATGTGCCCTGTGAGTTGTTATTTGGTTAAGGATTATCTATCTTATGATCAATACATGTAACCTCACATGTTACCATTAATGGCCTGTCACTACCTGCGTTCATCTGGGTGCGTTTTCTGGGTGACTGGAACACATTTTATATTTCATATTCTTTTCATATTCTCATTCTTTTCATATTCTTTATTATATTCTTTATATTTCTGCATCCAGCATATAAACAATGTATAGCTGACAGAAGCATGCTCGTGGCACGATGCTTTGATCAGTGTCTAAGGAATCTGAAGCAGAATAATTTACATGTATGAACAAGACTTACTGTGAGGCCAAAATACCCATTTTTTTCTTATTTTTCATTTAACAACAGGTAAGAATACAAGACACAGAAGTAGAAGAAGAGAAGGTAGAGAGCGTATCATGTACTAATTTTATTTTTTTTAAATTGAAAAATGCATACTAGTAAATAATCCAAACAGATAGGAAATACAATGTCTTGATAGAGCAATATAGGTTTGCATATTGACTTAAATTTGTGGGCATCCTATCATGTTCAGCACCATAATTGTGGTTGGCTGAACCAAGGAAAATAGATTTAGCCCCAAAAAAATAAAATTAGAAATATTGACACAAATAGCGGACAGGTGGAAGAAAAAAAAGAGTAGAGTAGGGAAGTTAAGGCACAAGAAATATAATTGACCAGGGATTGGCTCACTAAGATTAATCTTGGAGAGCCAAGACAAGAAGAGAATTATCATGGAATTAAATCCTCTAAGAGTGATCACAGTTTCGGCAAGATGTTGAGATGATCCACACAGTCCGTGCAGCTCACCCCCTGGAGGTGCCCGGTTACCTTTGTCCCTGAAATACCTAGGTAGGTGTAGTTATAAACATAAGGTTGTAGTGGAAGGTAAGGAAGCCAAACATGGTAAACAGTTGGTGTCAGGGTTATCAGAGATTTGTATAGGAACACAACAGCAGTGTTGGCTAGCTTGTCAGAAAAGCTTATAATGATAAACAGCTTGTAGTGGTTATGCAACAGAATTGGTAAGCATCACAACTCCTCATCACAAAAGAGTCTTGGGACAAAAGTTCAGGATATACTTTGAGAATTATTGGTAAATGTGCAGATTGGATAGCTGGATAATAATAGTAGGCAGAACAAAAAGCAGGAATGAATAAGAAAATACTTGCTGCGTGATGCAGTGGATTCAGGGTAAATTATGAGGCAGTCCGTTAATCCGATCTGGGTTCGAGGTAAGGAGAAGACAGCGTGTTCGGTTTAAACAATCCGAGGTCTTAGGAGTTGAGAATGGAGAATGGTCGGTTTACAAGTCAGTTTTCAAGGAGAGGAGAATTCAGGTAAGTCGAATACAACAAGCCGGGTCTGTCAACGAGGGTACATTCGGTTTATCACTTTCGGTTTAACTTGCGGTTGCGTATAACACGAAAGCAGCTGAGATGCGTCTTTAGACACGAGCAGGCAAAATAACTCAGCAACTTCAAATGTGGCGCGGTTTCCCTATATGGTGGGGGAATGCCACGTGACTGAAGGGGGAGGAGTTAGTGTCACGGAAATAGAAGATCTGACAGTTGGCACGGTATGTCTGACATTTGTTGTTCAAATAAATTGTACGTTTCTTCATTGTGATGATGTTCCAAATTGTATTTTCAATAGCTGGTGCCCAGGCATACTACTCTAAGCATAAGCTTCTGCATGTGGTATGTCAGCTAGTCATGTCTGTAACCTCTGCTCATTAAAGATGTCTACTGGACATGCAATCCAAGAGTTTGGCTGAATTTGGAATACGCATGCACCCAGGATTGTGTTATCTTAAGTCAATCCCACCATTGATGCCGGATGTTACCCTTGTGCCATGTGCTTCTGCCCCCCACCCATTATGGGAAATCCTGGTACGTTCAAGGTGCCAGTAAAACCATTGTCCTTGGGCAGTACATATACAGTGGTTCGGAATAAGTTAATGATCATGTTATCCCAAGATAGTTATTCAACTTTGATCCCCAGTTGGCTTTGTAGGAAGGTCCACTTGCATACTTCAGGTATATTAGGTGTAGGCATAACTGGGAAAACCATCCTCTCCTTCTCTTAGCAGCTGTTTCAAAAACAGATAGTTCACAGGTTTGAATAATATGTTTTTATATATTTATATATTAAATCTTATTAGTACAAAGGGATAATTGTACCACAGTACCTCCACTAGACATAACAATCGATAATCTTGAAAACCCGATTAGCTTTTGTTGGGGCAAAATAACTGGCTGTATCGTCTTGTCCAGGTACATTTGAGGATGTCCGTCTTTTCCACACTGTGGTGCTATATCTGCAATTCTAACATACAATTCTGCATTTATGTTGTCAGCGTGGATTAAAATGCAACACTTTGTGAGGTTCTGTATGAGAATGGTAAAGTTCTTTCAAAAATCACATTTCAATTTCCTTACAGCGTCGCCGGTGAGAATAATAACTCTCAAAAAGAATAGTTTGCTGCAGAGAATTGAAAGGAATAGAAAGTTCAAGTGCTTTAAGATTTTCAGTAATGAACATGGAATGAAACCTATTATACTGAAAAGGAATTCTAATAGCCAACAGTTATAGTCAGAAACTGACAGGTGAAAGACTCAACTTGAAAGAAAATGATGTGACTGTAAGAGGTCTTCAGAGGTCTTCAGAGTTAAGTCTATGTAGAAGTTGAAAACCTGCCAAAAAATGAATAAAAGAACATATTACAAATAAAAACTAAGAATGCTTTTTCACACACACGTGCACTTGAGACTCAGGATATATAATACACTCAATAACTCAGTTCATCAGCTTCAACTTTTGCATTCAAAAACCCTTCAGTGAATTTGTTTGGATAAAACCTTTTATGGCGTAGGGGACACAGAATGATTCTTTACACCTACTTCCATCACTGTTTGATGTCATTCCTGAGAAAGATAAAGCAATAGGAAGCCAATTATGCTGGGGAGGTACAGATGGTTATTTGACTCAGCTTCCCCCTAGCCAAATCACATAGCGGCTCTTCACATAAAGATGATTTGCAGATGATTTGAGGTGTTCAATGTGTCTATCTGTTGCCCCCTCCCCCTCACCCCCCCCCCCCCGGTCTTTTCCCTAAACCTTAACTCTTGATATCCTTTAGTATTGATAGCATCGAGGTAATTTGCCTCATTTGTCAGTATAGGCTGAAGTTGTTTAAATGCTTATCCATACAATCTGTACTATCAATGCCCCCAGATCCACCCACCTGGGTACTAAGTCACCTTCCCTTCCTATACTGTCTAGCCCAGTGTTTATTGGTCAACCCCCTTGCTTATTTTAAACATTCCTCCAACTGTTTAGCCATCCTCCCCCCAGGAACATGAACCCCCTTGCATTTAGGTGTAGTCTATCCCAACTGTAGAGATTGTACCCCAATGCAAAAGTGGTCTAGAAACCCAAAGACCTCCTATTTACACTGGGACTTCAGCCATGCATTAATCTCCTGCTGTCTCTCTGGCATAGAGCATGGCACAGGTAGTATCTCTGAGAACACTACCTTTGTAAAGATCGGCACGGACACCTTCCCCCACCTCACACTCTGCTACATATTTACAAATTGCTCACATCTCCTCCCCAAACTTGCCTCCCTTATTTACTAAGAGTGGAAGAGGGAACTATGAATTATACTCATAGAGGAACAGTGGGCGAACATCTTCTGGCTCACACACTTCTGCTCAATGAACACAAAAAGTCCATAGACTACAAACAAATGACTAACTTGCTGGTGTAAAACTCCACATGCCTTACACCACATGGAGATCTGGGTTCTTTACCCCACAGCTGGCTATTCTGCCCGAAATTAGATTCGTACTGAAAAATGGTCTTGTCAGTCATTAAACAAGTGACTGATGTTGACCTCACATATAGTACTGCCTTGATTCTCCTTCAAATTACACTGGTGCCTGTACCTAAATACAAATACAAATGTTTCTTGGGCAGTTACTTAATTCTGCTAAATATCTTATACAACTGGAAATTCCAATATATGCCAACCATTTCTGATTGGTTAACCCAGGTAGAAAATGTCAGAGTCATGGAGGGTCATGTCCTTTTCCTAACCCACCAATAACCAGAATGCACTGTGCTGGCTTTACTGGAGTCCAACGCATGCAAAAACTTACTATGAAGAATGGTTCAATGGAGGACCCAGGGTGTTAGTGCTCTCCCCCAAGTTCCCCTCTCAGGATTACCTCATTTTGTATTTTGGCTGTTGGACATTTCTTTTCAAACCACCTTAATGGGAGAAGTATAGCCAAACATCTCTGTATCAAGGTTGATGTGAAGTATTTCAAGAGCAGTAACAATTTCATGCCATTCTCTTTATCCTTTCCTCCATATCTCACCTTCACCTCCTTCTCCCTCACTCATACTTCTTATCCATCACCCCTCTCTCTGTATTTGAAAATTGGTAGTGTTATACCTTATACTCTCTCTTCTTACCTCAGTTTCTCTTTTTACTTTTTGTTTCCTGTTCTTGTTTTTGTACTCATTTTTTACTTACGTTTTATTCTTTTATACAGTATTCAAAACGAGGGAAAGACAATACAGCACAGAATGTGCATAGGAATGCAATAGGATTCGTTGATGTTGACATGTAACACTGATTTTGTTTATAGGCAATGTTCTCTTTTCCCTTCTATTACAATAATATCAATAATCAAACTTTAAATCAGTTTAAAAAAGAATTAAACAGCCAAATTTAAATTTTAGAGACCAAGTGAGGGAAAAACAAAGACACTTCCTAAACTCTGGTAGGCTCCTCACAAATGTGAAGGGGTCATTTTTATCAGCTCACTTCCCGCAAACTTGGCAGATGTTTAACTATTGTGTGAAGCCCAATTGTCAAAAGTAAGGGAAAAAAGTACAGTAATATATATACAAAAAAAAAAAGAAACCAAGGATCGAACACATAAATAATATGCCAGTAACACAGTCATAAAGATATTTTAAAAACATAATGTACCACAAGGGCCACTACATACAAGAACAAACCATCATTAAATGCTAGTATTTTAGGATTACTTTTATACAAATATTCTTCATAAGTTACCCATCAATGATATCTAAAATTGCCAGGTGTTCAGCCAGCGTGGAATCAACACTTTATAAAAGTAAGAGACTTTAACAGGATTTGCGCATTATGTGTTATTAATATTTACTTGTGAACATGCATGCACACTTATTGTGCATATATACACATATCACCCAAACAATTATGACCACCAGCCTAAAATTGTGTAGGTCCCCTTTTGCCACCAAAAAAGCCCTGAGCCGAGGAACGCATAAGCTCCACTAGACCTCTGAAGGTGTGCTGTGGTATCTGGCACCAAGACGTTAGCAGCAGATCCTTTAAGTCCTGTATGTTGCTAGGTGGGGCCTCCATGGATTGGACTTGTTTGTCCAGCACATCCCACAGATGCTCGATTGGAGTGAGATCTGGGGAATTTGGAGGCCAAGGCAACACTGTGAACTCGTTGTTGTCTTCCTCAAACCATCCCTGAACCATTTTTGCTCTGTGATAGGGAATATTACCAGCTGAAAGAGGCCAATGGCATCAGGGAATATTGTTTTCATGAAAAGGTGTATATGGTCTGCAACAATGCTTAGGTAGGTGGTACGTGTCAAAGTAACATCCATATGAATGGACCCAAGTTTCCAGCAGAACATTGCCCTGCCAGCAGAGTGGTCATAATTTTATGGCTGATCAGTGTGCACTAGTACAAAATAAGCACCATTTTATCTACTTTCTATCTGAATACCATAATGACACACATTTAAACAAACATGTATACTGCAGAACTTTTATGCAAGTATAATTGTTTGGCCTATGACCATTGGACTGTATCTTTACATTACATTACCATTTATTTATTTAGCGCCAACAAATTTACGCAGCGCTTGGTACAGATCATAAGAAGGGAGTTACAAACAAAATTAGACAAAAACATTTTCAGACTAAAACATGAGGTAGAGGTCCCTGCTCGCAAGCTTACATTCTAGAGGGAATGGGGAACATGAGACACACAAGGAGAGTGTAAGGCAGTAAGAAAAAGGGGAGAGGTAAAAATAACAGTAGATTGTGATAATTATTAGGTGACTAGTTGGGTGCAGTGTAAGCCTACAAACTGCAGCCACATGTTTGGAGACTGTTGTTGAGGAAAGTATGTGAGGTGGTTAACATATTGTAATTATTAGGTGCAGAAGGGGGAAACATAACAGGTGGCTGATTAGAGGTCAAGTCACCTGGGTAAACTCAACACTCTGTACAACAAATTGTGTAGTTTTGCCCTACAGTGTGATTATAACACACATCACTGTAAAATGTTAAAAGAGTTAAACTGGCTGATGCTTGCCTCCAGGCGCACTCTCCACCTAGCTTGCTTAGTGCATAACCACTTCTCTGGAAAGCTCCCCCCTACCTGAGCGGCATGCTCACCCTTACTCCCTGCACATCCCACAATCTCAGATCCTGCACCAGCCCTTCACTGGCGATCTTTCACTTTAAAAAGGAAGCAGGTTGAGGTGCATTCTCTTTCAGAGCTCCTCATATGTGGAATTAGCCTCACTGATTCTGACAAATAATCATCTAGTCTAAAATCCCTGAAAATAAGTGTCTCCCAAATCCTCAAAACAGATTGTACCTGTTATTAGTTTACAAACTCCTTTGTATACGGTACATGTTGTTCCTTTTTTGTATCAATAATGATTTACCCTGTATGTTCTCCTTCCAACTTGTTTAATATATGTATTGTGCAAGGTATGGTGCAAAAAATTGTGTATTTAGCACCAAGAATACTGCATTGCTTTTACCCTTCAGAATGGGAAAACACAGCCTCAGGGAAATATATTTAAGGTTCTTGCACCTTTTAATGGAAAAATTTGTGTTTTGGGACCCTGGGGTGGAGTATCCGGAAGAGCAGGGTGGGCCGGTTCTCCATCCCACTTTCAGGGTGAGTGACTATACAAAGTCCAGGCCGGGTTTTGTGTTAGACCTGGCTGCTAGAAGGAGGGTGATTAAGCTCACCTGTGGCTAATAAATGGAGCTATTTACCAGACAGGAAAATTATGGTCTGGGCCTAGTGTGTTTAAAAAACTGGAAGGAGAGGTTGACAAGCGTTGTACAGAGTTTGTTCTGAAGAAAACTGTGATCTGTTACTTGATGCAACCTTAAATAAACAGAGCTGTGCATTTGAAAAATGTATCATCGCTTCTGGAGATTACTTTGTATTTCTGAGAAAGACTGTGCGGTATCAAAGATCCCAGATAAACCTATGCCAACAGGAACAGGTTTGTCACAGTATGTATGTATGTATGTATGTATGTATATTTTTATTTTTTATCTACTGTTAAATGTGTAACTCCATTCTGGACTGGATCCCCAGGACATACTTGAAAACGAGAGAAATCTCAATGTATTCTTCCTGGTAAAACACTTTCTAAATAAATAAATTAAATTAAAAAAAATCAGATTAACCAGAAATTAAACTGGGGTGGGTGGGTTGTGGGGAAGGGAGGGCATTAAACAGTCTGGTCTTGTTGCAAATGGATGGGGTGTGGAGTGAAAGAGATCAGTAGACAATTCAATAAAAATAAAATAGAGAGCATAGTATATAGATATTGTAGAGACATGAGTATAAAGTCCAAATCTAGATGTGTTCTGGCTGTATAACTCAGGAACATGTATGAAATATGTTGGGTTGTAGTTGATAAAATCCAGACACACATGCAAGTTGTTAGTCAACACAAGATTTATATTTGTTTTTCATTGCCATTATATTATGTTATATATGTGATTATTTTAGTAAAATATATTTTTATATGATTTATATTTTGGAGCACCTAAAAGACATGGTTTTCAAAAGCCCTCTCAGCATTATTTATTTTTTGGATTTATGCCATTCTATTTTCTATTGGTTAGAAGTTACAATATTTTATTTTTATTTTAGTGCTCTCACCATATTTTCAATTGCTATGTAGTTGTTTTACATTGTATGGGGCAACATGGGGGTGATTAGCAGCTGCTGTACTGTATTAAGCAGGGATAGAAATAAATGGATGGGTTCACTGGCAAGAGATAAATGGATTTAATAAAAATATAAACACAGCACCATTTAAAAGGCACTCTGAGAATATAATGGAACACATTTGTAAGAGGTATACAAACAGTAGTGTATCTTCCACAAGACAAACAAGGCACTGGCCTAGGGCGGCACTTTGCCACAGGGTGTTAAAGAACACTTCTGGTGCTTGAAACATTTTCGCTCCCTCCCCCACCGTTCAGCAAGCTTTAGCTCCTTCCAGTTAATCAGGGTGATGGGGGCATGTAATGGACGTGGTGGAGGTATGACATGAAGGTGATGGTGGCATGGGATGGGGCATATAGAGTGTGTGCAATGTGGGTGATGGGGCATGTAATGGAGTGATGGGGCATGTCATTGGTGTGCAACGTGGGTGGTGGGGCATTTCGTAGGTGTGCAACGTGGGGGGGGGGTGCTCGAATTTGTCTGCCTAGGGCAGCACAAAACCAAGATACACAACTGAGTGCAAATATCTATTCCCAAGAATGTGGTGCTTAGTCACCCTGTGCCCATGAAGAGGATGCCTACAATCAAGACAATAAGCAAAACTCAGCTGAAGAAAAGGCATACATCTTCCCCAGAATTCAAAAAGAACGTACATACTCAATACAAATTCTGTAAATGGGATGCTTTGGCAATGCTTTCATCGACCCCTAGGAGGAGCTGTTTGCTTATTTGTAGATGACTGCAGAATGTTCGATCAAAACAAAATGATAGTATTGTCTAAATAGGTCAGATCTGGAATATTTTGATCATGTTTTAGTCAATGACTGGTTATTCTAGAGTCATTCATGTTAGGATGTCTTGTAGTTTCTCAATGTGCCTAGTACATGTTTTTCTCTCTTAGGTTAGCTATTTTAATTATACCCTGGATCATAGTCTAACGTTTTAATTCATGGAAGAAATGATTTCTTCACTGCTTGATAAACATTAGATATCCCGTACCATGTAAGGAATAATTTTCTGTATATAAAAACTGTATTAATGTTGTAGATGGGGAATGTTTGTGAAATCATACCTTAGGCTATGGCAGTGTATGGATTTTTAATAAAAAATTATTTCACTGGAAATGATGGCCAGTGGCATCGAGAGTTCATCCAGTAGAGGATTACATTAGTTTGAAGTTATAATACTGTGCTAAAAATAAGAACCAACAAAGAATAAACTTCTTTAATGAACATAAAGTTGATTTATTGGCTGCACAGTTATTTTGCTCAAAGAAAAGAAGTAAAACTAGAGAAAACAATGTTGAGCATTGTGTAAAATAACACTAACATTTAAACTAAAATGCTAGTTATATGACATAGTCATGTGTCTTGTTTCTAATAATTTAAGCTACTTTAGAATTTACAAAAGGTTAGTTTCTAATTTTGATTTATGGAAACTTTACTCTTCAACTTCCTCTTTCTCCCCTTTTCCTTTCAATCGATAAATTCATTCATGCTTCCTTCTTTTTTCTTCCTTCCTATGTTCCTTTTCCTTTTTTTCTTACGCCATTTTTTCTTCCCTTCATCCCCATTTCCTTCCTTTTTACTTCCCCACATTTTTTATCCCTTCCTCACTTCGTTTTCTCCTTCCTGCTAGCCCTATTTCCTTTCATACTCTTTTACCTTCCTTCCTTCCTTCCTTCCTTCCTTCCTTCCTTCTTTCCTTCCTTCCGTTTATTTCCATTATTTCTTCCCTTCCTTCCTTCCATGATTGCTTGTTTCCTACCTTCCCTCCCTCTTTAGAATAAACTTCTACAGATACACAACAATGCAACAGTTTTACTTTGTCAAAAATGAATAAACAAATAAATAAAATAGGTAAAAAGTGAGTCCTATTTCATATCCTGTAAAATGATGGTATACAAGCACACGAAAACAGAAACTGAAATGTCGTACTTGATTTGTGGCGGGCAGTATAGCTTGTCCCGGTGCATGCCACTATTATGTTGACACCACGGAGACGTGATTACTTGGAATCTCCAGTCAGGAACATTTACTTTTAAATATTCTCCTATTCAATCATGAATTGACATCATTAATGAATTAATCATAATAGATTCATTTTTGAACCATTTTTTTTTCTTTCTTCTAACAAATTTTCAATTTGACAAAACATCATATTAAGATTCTTTTTTTTTTTTAATTTTGCTTTAAAAAAAAAAATTATTGATTCACAAGGTAGTTTAAACAATAGGGTGCAAGACTGAGTCCAGCGATGGAAAATAATACAGTATTCTAAAATATACAAACAAGGACTTTGCCATAGAAGCGACTCTTTTTGAAATTATGTGAGAGACAAAATTAACATACACTTTGGTTATAACAGTGGCAAAAGTTATATAACAGTTATGTTCAGTAAACAGCACTTAAGGTATTCTGCACACTGTTGTTCCCTGGACTGTGTGTAAGCAGTGCTCACGAGTGGGTAATCTCAATAATAATGATGAACACAATATATCTGAAATGAGACCAGAACCATTCCAAGATCTAGCTAAACATTAGGCATCTAAAATGAGAATGGTACTGCGAAGGGATGTCACTTCTAATCAGCTACTGAGTTAGGGAACTATTGTAACAGAACTGTGGGGTGTTCAGTATCAACAATAAAACATACAATATTAAGAAAAGGGTCAGAGGCTCATCTTGTGAAAAAAATGATAGGCTGACATGGACCCTATACAGGTGAGGATCGAAAACAACTTGGTATAAAGAGGGAAATAGAACATGTAGTTGGTGAAAGAGGGAAATAGTGGATCGTGAATAGAAAAGGTAGAGACTGAGATGGGGGGAGAGGGTAACTCAAGGGAGAGTTACTGACTGCAGCAAGAGAGTGCAGTACAAAAACGGGGGGCCCATTTGTCACGAGGTGGCAAAAAAAATACCTGCATCCCTGCTAGCAGGAGGGAGGAGGTATAGGGCCCTATGGGGTGGGGGTGGGGGGGGTCAGATATTTGGTCACTAGTCCAAGAGAACTCCACAACCACCTCAAATGTTGTCACAAAATAAAAAATAAACGTAATAATTTTAAACAGCTACTAAATTAGTAAATATCAAAAATCACATTTATAAAGAGGAAGGAACCCATGTTTTTTTTTTTTTTTTTTAAGAAGCAGTAGCTCTCAGAAACGACTATGGGGCTTCCAGCAGGGAGAGAGATGATCTGCGATCCCTCTGATTGGCGTGCTCACATGTCAGTCACACTCCACGCAACCAATAAGTGATCATCTCCTAGGCAGTCAGAAGTGTGTGCAGCGTCATTGACAATGCACACCAATCAGTTCTGCCAGGTTGCAGAGAACACTCTCGGCAACATGGCAACCTGGAAGTCAATGTTTGACATGCAGAAGTCCACTTAGCTCCATAGGAGCATCGTTCGGTGGCCTTTTTATTCACACAGAAGTTATAGAGATGTTTTGGAGGGTTTAATCCCTCTTTATCTCATGTTTGACATTTGCCTAGTCAGCAATACTTATTTTATCCTGAAATCTTTTTTGATGGAGGCACAGTTAATTCAGACCTCTACGTTGCTATCACTGATGGGAACAGTGTCAGAGTATGCTGTATTTCAACAACTTCATAATAAAATGTCTTTGTACAGAACATCCCTGATTATCCTTCCAAGAAGTAGTGCCCTACAGATTTTTTTAATTAAAGTTTAAAAAGATTTGGAAGGCAAACACTACTTTCGGAAAAGCTGCATGAGTGAGACGCAATGTAGCTTCCACGAGTACAAAGTACTAAATATCTTTTCAGAATCATTATTAGCACGGGAGGTGGTAAGTCCTGAAGAAGCAAAAAATTACTTCTTTACATTACCAGGAAGTATTCTCAATGATCCCTTTGCAATTTTCCAAATTATTTTAAATGCGAAACGTGTCTACATTGCATCTCTTGAGGTGTGTTATGTTATTACAAATTTGATGTGTGAGCTACATATTCTAAGCAACAACACAATATTACACTTTTCCACAGTTTTAATGCTAATTTGATATGTATTTGACTTAAATGTAATTAATTTATTACATTATTCATTATTTTTGTACTTTTTTAGGCTGTAAAAGTTTATGTATGAGTTTGGGTATATTATTAAGTAATGCATATAATGCAACCTATATTTTAATAAATACTTTTTATATATATATATATATATATATATATATATATATATATATATATATATATATATATATATATATATATATATATATATATATATATATATATATAATGTGATACTCGAAAAATTATGATATGTTTAAAAAGTAAATTTATTTCAGTAATGCAACATAAAAGGGGAAACTAATATATGAGATGGATGCATTACATGCAAAGCAAGATAGTTCAAGCCATGATTTGTCATAAGTGCGATGATTATGGCTTACAGCTCATGAAAACCCCAAATCCACAATCTCAGTAAATTAGAATATTACTTGTAATCAATAAAAGGAGTGTAGAACAATATCGGACCTCTGAAAAGTATAATCATGCAGTACTTGGTTTGGGCCCCTTTTTCAGCAATTACTGCCTCAATGTTGCGTGGCATGGAAGCTATCAGCCTGTGGCACTGCTGGGGTGTTATGGAAGACAGGATGCTTCAATAGCGGCCTTCAGCTCTTCTGCATTGTTCGGTCTCATGTCTCTCATCTTTCTCTTGGCAATGCCCAATAGATTCTCTATGGGGTTCAGGTCAGGCGAGTTTGCTGGCCAATCGAGCACAGTAATCCCACTGTCAGTGAACTAGGCTTTGTTGCTTTGGCTGTGTGGGCAGGTACCAAGTCCTGCTGGAAAATGAAGTCCCCATAAAGCTTGTCATGAAGTGCTCCAAAATCTCCTGGTAGACGGCTGCGCTGACCTTGGACTTAATGAAGCACAGTGGACCAACACAGCAGATGACATGGCTCCCCAAATCAACACAGACTGTGGAAACTTCACACTGGACTTGCAGTGTGTGCCTCTCCATTCTTCCTCCAGACTCTGGGTCCTTGGTTTCCAAATGAGATGCAAAAGTTGCTCTCATCAGAAAAGAGGACTTTGGACCACTGAGTAACAGACCAGGTCTGTTTTTATTTAGCCCAGGTAAGACGCTTCTGACGTTGTTTGTTGTTGAGGAGCAGCTTGACAAGAGGAATACGACATCTGAAGCCCATGTCCTGGATCCGTCTGTGATGCACTGACTCCAGCCTCAGTCCACTCCTTGTGAAAGTCCCCAACACATTTGAATGGCCTTTTCCTGACAATCCTCTCCAGGCTGCGGTCATACCTGCTGCTTGTGCACCTTTTTCTTCCACACTTTTCCCTGCCACATAACTTTCTATTAATGTGCTTTGATACAGCACTTTGGAAACATCCAACTTCCTTCGCGAATTACCTTTTGAGGCTTTCCCTCCTTATGGAGGGTGGCAATGATGGTTTTCTGCACAACTGTCAGGTCAGTAGTCATCCCCATGATTGTGATTCCTACTGAACCAGACTGAGAGACCATTTAAAGGCTCAGAAACCCTTTGCAGGTTTTATGGCTTACTTAGCTGATTAGAGTGGGACACGGTGAGCCTAGAATATTGCACCTTTTCACAATATTCTAATTATTGAAATAAATGAACTTTTGCACGATATTCTAATTTCTAATATTGTGCTCTTGTTTCACTTTTTTTCTTTCCAGGTTACCCTTTTGAGCCTTGATGTTTTGTCATAAGATTAAGCTAAGCTATCTGGACCCATATAGGTGTGGCTTTTAACTCTTCCTCTGGTTGATATTTATATACCTGCAATCACTGGGATTTTATTTTGCTTATGTATTTATATATATATCGTTTTTTTTATTCAGGTTTGTATATTAAAAAAAAATAAAAAAGACAAACTGTATTAGTACATTATTAATTTTTATGTATAGAATTAGAACAAAAGTACAGTTTTCAGTCTTATGTAAAGCTACTGCGTGAAGTTTGAGACTGCCCCCTAAAAAAAGAGAGAGATGGGGGGAGAAAGAGGTGGGTTAAAGAGCACAAAAACCCGGGTCTAGGACACTTGTTCTCCGCATCTTCATCGCTGACAGTTCAGCGCTGCAGTTAGAACGCTGAACTGTCAGCAATGAAGTATAACGCGGCCGTTTCACCGCGGCTGCAGCTTTGTAAGAGCTGACAGTTCAGTGCTGAACTGTCAGCTCTTACAAATCTAAAAGTAAAACGAAAATACCCCCCCTAAGAAATGATTCCCAAACCCCAATAGTAACACTAAACACTAAACCCCAATACTAACACTAAAATTAACCCCAATACTAAAATTAACCCCCTAAACCCTAATACTCACCCCCGACCCCTAATACTAAAATTAACCCCCTAAACCCTAATACTAACCCTAATATTTAACCCCTGACCCCTAATACTAAAATTAACTCCAATACTAAAATTAACCCCCTAAACCCTAATACTCACCCCCCGACCCCTAATACTAAAATTAACCCCCTAAACCCTAATACTAACCCTAATATTTAACCCCTGACCCCTAATACTAAAATTAACCCCCTAAACCCTAATACTAACCCTAATATTTAACCCCTGACCCCTAATACTAAAATTAACCCCCTAAACCCTAATACTAACCCTAATACTAACCCCCGACCCCTAATACTAAACTTAACCCCTAACACTAAACACTAAACTCTAAACCCCAATACTAAAACTAAATTTAACCCCCTAAACCCTAATTCTAACCCCCGAAACCCTAATTCTAACCAAACAAAAATCTGTAAAATACCGGTACTTACCTTTAGCGATGAAATGTCCCGCGATGAAATCGACGATCTGTGTTGTGCTGCAAAGTCGGCGGTGAAGCGGCTGCGCGGAAGCAGCGGCGATAAAGAGTCCCATCCCCCAAAAACCCATGGTTAAGGAGAGTGAAAAAGCTGAAAAAGGTTGAAGCATGGCAGCATTGAGATAGCATTTAGTGTTGCACATCAACATACATTTCCAATACATACACTTGGAAGGCAACATCATTAATGAATGGGTATTCATTTTCTAGCTTCTAAATGGTACCTTGCGTGAGTAGGTCGAATGATCATACCTGTGGTTAAAGTGATGCTTAACGTCTGTTGTAACCCAGGGACTTTTATGTGTCTCTGTTTAAGTCATACAGTTGTGTATTACTTTCATTTTCTGACTGTATGTTGTACATTCTAATGTTTTAACATGAAATCAGGCTGGTGAGTAATAAGTGGCATTTCATCCAGCTACTGTTTAACATGCCACAAATGGTATAACTCCCTAGTCAAGGAGGCTTAATGTTTATTTGACTTGATTTGTGTCATATTGTAATGATTGGAGGTTAATTAATTGTGTCACTTGATTCCTTTCTCAGAATCACTTTGGAAACTATATTTCCATGGGAAAGGATGACTAAAATATATGGATCAGCAGAAGGAATTTTATTTTCCACAGAGCAACGTTGTTAATTCGAACCCATTACTCTGGATTCCCACGAAAACATAACAACTCATCTGGGAAGAAAAAGTAAATACAATTTTTTTTTTTATCACTTTCTTCTGTATAAATGTTTTGCTTGACGTTATTTTTTGCAGGTATATCAAAACCAAAATAGAAAAAAGATGTGTGCCTAAACAGGTAGGTGTGCACTGCAGCCCATGTGGACTGCACCTTGTTATATGGACATATGGCCAAACATGTGCCTTGTACAGTGTGTATTGACTAAAAGGAATACATTTTCAAAGACGCTTTTTGCTGAGGTAAACATGGTGACTTATCTACCCATTTGATTTGTAAGTCAGAAAAAGCAGAATCATCTGAAAATGAGACTAAAGCAATATTCACAACAGATTACCACATTTTTTCATTTCAAAAAGCTGTGGTCAAATTAGAGGTTTCTTGAGCTGAGCCGATTAGCTCTTCGAATGTCTCTGTGCAGGGCAAGAGAAGGGATGATGCAATATGCCAACTCTTCCCAGAGAAAAATGACAGGAAGTTGTAGATTTGTTACATATCTTGGGCTCAATTTAAAAAAAAAAAAAAAAAAAGAATTCTGGAGACATTTCCAAATTAAATGCAAGGCAGTTTTTAAAGTATGGTGCAAAGAAAATTTCTGAAGATAACTAATATATTTTGGATTATTTTAGCTGTAATAACATATTTGCTTGAATACAAGGCAAGGCTTATATTTTCAGAATAAATGCTCTGAAAATGACTAGTGTTGCGCGAACCCGAACCGCACTGTTTGAACTTTACGATTTTTGGCCCCCGGACCCGAACACGAAAATTTTACTGTATGTCCGTGTTGGAGTTCGGGGTTCAGCGATTACATTGTATGTAATGCTATTGGCTTTCTATAAACCGAAATAGCGTCCCCATTCATAAGAAATTCGTATGAATGGGGACTCTATTTTGGTTTCATAGAATAGCAATAGCATTACATGTATTACATCTGAGAGTCCTAAATAGAACCGTGCTTACAGCGCACTTTGAAAAATTCGAATAGTTTTGGGTGGTAAATAGTACATTTGCGTCTTGCAGTGCACTTCATATCTGAGAGTCAAATAGAACTGTCAAATACTGTGCTTACAGCGCACTTTGAACAATTCTGGCTACCTCCTCCTCCTCCTCCAGCGCCGCTTCCACCTACACCGCCACGGTCACCGCCTCCTCAACCTATGGGTCACTTAGTATAAACTGAAAGAGAATACCCTGCACTCCAACCCTCTCTCAAAAGGATAATTCTGTTGATCCTTCTGGCAGCCATGCTTTAGATTTAGATTTATGTTCTTCCAATGCTAAAATCAAAGATTCCATCTAGTGCTATTTTATGGCTCAGTTGTATTTTTAATTTGTATGTATTTTATGTTATTTGAAGTTATTTCCCTATCCATATTTGTTTGCAGGGAACTTGTCCTACTCTTGCCCACATTTTACTTCCTTTTGCAGCCCTCTAGCCCTTTCCAGGACTTTTTTAGAGGCATTTTAGTGGCCAAAAGTTTGTGTCCCCATTGGTTCGGGGTCAACCCAGACTTTTTTCCAAAGTTGGCCGAACCCGCCACACCCGAACATCCAGGTGTCCGCTCAACTCTAAAAATGACCTCACCTTATATTCTAGGTCACCTTGAAACTGGATCGCAAAGAAGAGGTCCAATTACATGGCTGAGATCCAGGTTCTCATAGAAAAATATAGGTATTAAAAAAGCACACCACAAATCAGATACAATTAAATGCAAACAGTGATGCATCACCCCAAGGGGAATCCTAAAACAACCCCATAAAGTAGCAAGCAAAAAATAGTATAGGAAGAGCACACACAACAACTGTAACAGTATTAATATAGTGCCATATATTTATTACAATGATATAAAAGCGTACAAAATCTCACAGTGATATGAATAACGTACATATACATGTAAATATACAAAAAGTGCCAAAGTTTAAACAAGCAGTAATAAGATATTCACTAGTCTGACACTAAAAAAGTAATAATTAACACACAAAAGCCAATATAATAAATACAAGAGGGCCACAGAGCGTAAGAGGTCAACACGACGCTTCGGCACAAAGAATTGCTTTTTCAAGGGAGACCCAAATAATAAATAATCCTGAATAATCCTCATGGCGGAAGCCATTTTGAAGCGCGACTTGGCATGATGTTAATCTTTTGATATATTTATATTCTTTACATTTCCTTTTTCTTTTGGTATCCTTTGTTGTATTCATTTTGTTAAATAATGAAAAAGGATCTAAACATTGTTCGCAGAAGTGCAAGCAAATGTGTGACATTAGCGACAAATATGTTTAAAACAAGTTTGCAGTTGTCTCTTGTTTATGAGGTTGGTAGAAGGAGCATACCTCAGCCGAATCTGCACTACTACCCACCAAAAGGGTCACAGGTCAAATCCAGAGTAATGGTTTGTTTCCTAAATATCAAACTCTAAATAGGCCTTTTCATTTGTAGAAATTCTTAAAAGCAATTTAAACCGACGGCTCAGGTCTGTGCCCACATAGAATGAACAGAAAAGACAAAGAAAAAGAAGGAAACAAGACAAACAGAAGTGTGTGTTGCTATCGGCACCACAAACTTAATGAGCAAATAAGAAAAACATATGAAAAACAAAAAAATGGTGCAAACTCATAAAAAATGGAGAATTTACACCATGGGGTCTAATAGACAGAGAGAACTGTATGGAACTAATAGGCAAATTTCAAACTTAAAGGGACTATCAACCTCAACACTGCTTATACTGGAAAAGTAGAGAATACAATAATAAAGAATGAGCTATAAATTGTAATAGCATAATTACAAGCAAATGCAGAAATGAAGATGTCTGAGCCTGACTCTTCCGCTGGTGCTTCTATGAGGGAAAAATGGAATCCTGTGACCTCTGGGATTTCTGTCTCAGAAGTCCGAGTAGACATTTGGGGCAGCATCTGTGTATTTGTGTGTGTACATCCTCTTGCTGCCAGGGATGTATGTCTGTGGGTGCCTTGGAAAGTCTGAAAAAATGCATTGGTGAGTCTGGTGGCAGATTGGCTAATCTGTAGGGAAGATTGGAAAGTCTGAAGGTCAGATTGGAAAGTCTGGGGATGCATTGGCCAGTCTGGGTTAGATTGGCAAGTTTGGGCTACATTGGCAAGTCTGGAGATGAATTGACAAGCCTGGGGGAATATTGAGAAGTCTGAGAGTCATTTGGGAAGTCGTTTGGGATGCCTTGACAAGTCTAAGGCAGATTTACGAGTCAGGGAATGCACTGGCAACTCTGGGGACAGGTTGGTAAGTTTTAGGGTAATTGGTAAGTCTGGGGGCAAATTTGCAAGTCTGGTTAAGTTTTTATTCAATGTGAAAACAGTTTACACGTGAATTCATATTTATAAGTAACAATTTTTTTTCCTAAACGTTAGTCTTATATTTAGGCCTTTTCTGTTTTTACTAAATGAATTCATTACGAGGGTAGTCTTATAATCAGAGTACGTCAAGGAGACAAAAAGGGGTACCTCCACAACAACTGAAATAGCCTTTCCTATAGGATGGAACCTACTCGGGTGAAGCATTAACTAGTTTTCCCTCACTGTCACCATTACAGAGGAGACCTCTCCATTACCATATCAGACGAATCACACCCAAAAGGGCAGTTTGGACACGAAATGTATGCACAAGGAATACAGCTTTCTCAGACATACATTTTGGCCTATCATAGGCCTAGTCAGTCTGCTGGTGTCACTTTAGGTGCAGTTAGCCAGGGGCCCACGTCTGGGCTTATCCTGTCAACTCCTGGAGACAATGAATGGGTGGGAGCCACACCTCACCCAATACTGTACAACAAATAACTGTCTATTGAAACAAATGTATTAGTGCCTAGAATGTGGGTAAGGCTATACTAGACAAACATAAAGCTGAGCTGGATGGACCAATGCCTTATCGGCAGTCACAATCTGTGTATTTATTTCTATTTTTCTATGTTATATACATTAAGATTTTTTCAACAAATTCCACACAGATTTTGTAAAATATACAGTCTACCATATTTGACATCTATCCAAAACTCTAACATTTACTCCATATGGATAAATGTAATTTAAGTCGCTAATCCAAATAGACTAAACTTCCTGTTTGCTATATGTAAGGCTCATTTTAATCACCCTCTTGGAGTGCACCATGTGTACATAATCAAAATAATAATAAGAAATACATTCCAGTAAAAATAAATATTAATTTGATAACCGGCAAATGTTAGTATTTATTTTACAGCCTACTTAAATTATAAGTATTCACGACTGTAGTCTTTTCTGTTTCCCAGAAACGCGTGGAAATTTATTTTCCGGTTATTGTAACAGTAGACAAACTATTTAAAGTTTCATATAAACATACCATTAAGAATGAAGAACAAATACAATAGCATTTGCCAACAAAATCTGCTACAAACTAAAACAAGTTAGAAAACAAACAAAAATAACATTGATTTTTTTTCCCCTTTATACACGTAACCAATTGGGCACATCGCTACATCCGTGAAAATGACACAAATTGCGTAGGGGATTTTGATCTTCTCTTTTTAAGAGAAAAACCTGGACTAAAACATTGATTCCTAAAATCGAAGCAAAACCTTTAAGATATCTCTAATGTTAACTCACCCAAGCAGACAATAAAAGAAATTAAAAAAAAAAATAAAATCACTAATAAAATGCCTGCCTCTCAACTGTCCCACTTTGAATGGGACAGCGTCGATTTGCGATGGAAAAATGTGAATAACTGTTTATTTGAGGCTTTACTCAGAAAAGAGAGACGTGCAGGCACGTGAGATGGGAATTACACTGAATGGGAGAATTTTTCCAACTCTGCTGCTTTGGCCTTATGTTGGAAATTCCCATCTCACTTCCCTGCAATTCTCTTTCATTTGTAAAGCCCATGATATAATGAAAAGCAACACATTCATTCACAATATATGGCTTTAATACTATAGAGAGGTAATGCCATGTGAATGCACTTTTAGCCCCTTTGCAACAATGAACGTGTCAGGCACATCCTGCCTGGAACTGCGTTCAAGACAATGGACGTGCTTGCCTGTGGCTTGTCACAGAAATGAACAACTTTCCATGGGAAATGTGTGATTTACATGTCAAGCCATACGGTGATGTCATAAACAGGGTGGGTGATGGGGGCATGGAATGTGTGTGCATTGTGGGTGATCGGGCATGTTGTAGGTGTGCAATGTGAGTAGGGGGGTGCCCAAATTTTGTCTGCCTAGAGCAGCACAAAACCAAGATACACCGCTGCCTTTAAGCGCACCCGACTTTGTTACCTCTCTTTCTTACTAACATTGTTCACTGGAAATAAAATCCGAACAAAGTAAACATTCAGGGAAATTAAATTAATAATGTCAATATTATGGTTTTTCCTTAACAAATGCCCTTGAATTACGTCTCAGGGCTGCACATAGCAAAACAAACCTGATTGTAAAATTGGGTTACATGCCTGGCAGCGTTAAACTTGTCTCTTGGTCCTTACTACTGATGAATGCAGTGTTGTTGTTCAAGGAATTGAAATGTTCCAAAGTCAGTGTTTACATTTCATTGAACTGTATTCAGTTGCCACATGTCATATGGGAAATATACACTAAATCATTCCCGCATGTTATGTTCATCAAGATTACGGATCCTTTTTTTCTTTTAAAAAGTCTAAAATCTTAAATGGAAGTCATTTAACATCTCTTCACGGGTCTTAAGGAAGTCTGCCCTTTTGGCAGATGAGACTATAACCGGGGTATCTAACGTGTTGCCCTGTGGGTGAAATGATGCCTGTCTGATATTATGTTTCAGCCCAATCAACTTGGTTACCCATATTCTCATTTGCTTTTAGACCCTTACCTCAAGTTACTCCTCTTGATCCTAGCAGCAGCCTCTATTTCACACATTAGTCAGGAAATAGGTGTTTTGTATTTGCTTCCTCCTTCTGCCTTCGCATCTGCCATGAGTACTATGTAGAGTGTCTTTCTGAACTTTTACTATCTAACCCTCCATTTCTTCTTTTCTATGAACCAGATACCTTTGTGCTTTGGGTGTATTTTGTTTTGTTTGTTCCTGTGTTTAGCGAACCAACTTTCCACTTGACCTTTCTAGTGTGTTGCCATACGCAACCTTTGAAGAAACCTCTGACCTTGCCAACCTGACCTTGTGTGTGCAACCCCTGCAAATATGGTCACTTGTTCTGGGCTTTTCCCTCTTTCCCCCTCCTTTCCAACATCACATTAACCCTATGGATGTGTAGTTCTGTTTAAATACAGTTGTTTTAAACTGTTTTTGGATGTCTTTTCTATAATTGCTTAAGTATCAAATATTTGTCTTTGGCCAAGAACATCTTTTCAATTGGTGTAAATTAGCAAATTTAATACAAAAACACATAATCTTTTCTGATCATGTTGGCACTTCAGAAAAACTTGGAAGTCTCTGCTATAAACAGAGACAGGTTGTACAAAGTCACCAGTGTCCATGGCAAGGTCTGTGAAGCCCCATAGAACATCATTACATTTTCCATTACAAAATTAGGTGTTCATCATGAGCAAAGTTAGCGGCTACAGCTTATAACAGGACCCTTGGTATCCCGACTGGGTAACTCCATCAAAATCGTCTTCCTAGTGCTTACAAGAGCATTCTTCTAGACAATATGGAGGGAAAGTGTGGGGCACATAGCTTTACCTGTTACAAACACACAAAGAAAAAAAGTGGCTGTATTAAGTTTAAGAGGTCAGTAAAAAACGTCTTCAAGTGGAAATCCTATTAAAGTGACTCTTCTTTATTTATAAAATAGTACAAGTCATATAAAAATGAAAAGGAAGGATCCTAACATGTCTTACGCGTTTGGAGCCCCATCAAGTTCTCTATTCTCCTGTTAGCCTTTTTCTGCATATTCACGTACATCTCTTGCTCTTTGAATATACAAGACCTGGATAGCTCTCCATGTGGAATCCATAGGATATTAAACACTTAACCGAGGCTCCATTAGAAGGCACCACAGGAACACAGCTTGAAGACAAAAAGGGCCACTCAGGATGTTTAACATATATAAAATTATTTATTGTGCACCATAGCGTAAAACTCCACTTTGCAGACAATGTACCTATAGAGTACAAAATGCATCTTGTCAGCACTGTGGAGTTTTACGTTTTTTGTTGCTATAAATAATTTTATATATATATATATATAGCATCCTAAGCACCCTGTTTTGTCATAGACTATGACTAAGTACCTATAGGTTACAAGACACATCAGGCCGTTGGTGTGCCTTATCTAGGGTGGAGTTTTTGTCTACACTGTGCAGTTTTAAAATTTTTTGCTACTGTGCAACACACTTAAATAATTGTGTGTGTATATATTTATATATAGCATCCTGAGTGGCCTGTTTTGTCATAGACTATGACTAAGTACCTATAGGGTACGAAACACGTTAGGTGGTTGGTGTGCCCTATCTGCGATGGAGTTCTTACATTTGCACTGACAATATGGAGGACTGTGGAGTTTTACATTTTTTGCTACTATGCACAGTAAACAATTTTATATATGTATAACATCCTGAGCGGCCCATTTTGGCTTCAAGTTTTGAATAAACAACCCTTACTGAAGACATTGCAGATGTCTGCACACAACAATGTCAATTTCTATGAAAATTGTTTTGCTATGTCAAACAAACATATGTTATTTGTGAGGATATTGCATGGTATGTCAAATTATTATTGTTTTATTAGGTGCCTTTCTCTGGTATATTAAATGTTTATGCATCTAATGAATGTCTAAGATTAAATTAATGTCTGTTAGTTTTACAAATCTCACGTAAAATAAACCAAAACACTTAGTATCACTCATTTCTTTTTTTGCATTAATCAAAACATCTGGCGTGCCTTGTGAAATGTGCAATGTGTCAAATTCAGCCCAAATGATTTCAGATTGGTTCATGTGGGCTTAAATAAGATGCAAAATTAAAAGAGCCATATGCCAAAATCAAAACAATAAACCGTTTCCGTGAAAATCCTGACGCATTTTACTCCTGAGGCAAAACAATAAAGCTACCATCTGCGTTGTTAAAAGTTTTGTGACAGCTAAAACGCTTTACAATAAAAAGATGCCATGTTGTTTTAATGTGAAAATATATTTTTGGGAGTAATTAGAAACAATAGACAGTAATAAAATGTTAAAAGTAAAAGCTAAAAATGATAACTCACTAGGTAAAAAGTTAGCACATTACAAAAACCAAACACATCCAATAACGATGTTATAGTTTGCCCAGTCGTACAAGGACGTTTCAGTTTGCAGGATTATAACTGGTGAGATAACTCTGAGTACCATTTCATCTCACAAATTAAACAATGTATTGTGCAGGTACCTCTGGGATGTTTGGTACAATAGACCCTCAAATTAACCAAATGCTCAGGTCTACCCTGAGCATTTGGAGACATTGACATACAAACTAGTCTCCCTCCTAAGATCTAGAACCGACTCGATGGTAGGACCAGAAATCTTTATTGACTCCACAGACATCCAACATATTTATGTTTGTTTGTGTGTAATGTTGCAGTGGACTGCTGTCTGACAATTTTAAACTCGAATTTGAGAAACATTGTACACATGCTTATTTATGTATATGGGACATATATTTCTCATAGTAATTATTGTTGTATGTTTATATGTTTATAATAAAATTATTTTTTTTAAAAACAAGGTACTTTCAGGGCATAAGACATACGACGGTCCATGCAACGGGGTATATGACTGCTGTGATAACATATGACCTAATATGGGGATGCATTGGGGAATCTGGGGGTTGATTGGCAAGTCTATAAGTGATTTATTTGACCTATATAGTATTTGCAATGATACTACTGTATTTCATGAGTGCTGAGAGGCTTTAATGTATCTCTTTGGTGAAAATGATCAGTTATCCGAAATGATCCATTATCCAAAATACTTCTGGTCCCAAGCATTACAAATTAAATAATTACAGATTACATCAAAAATGTTTTTAATAACACTAAATGTGGAAATGTCCCAAAGACAATAGAGTCCAGTATTTTTATACACAGATTTCTACAAGTATTTCTAAAGGGTCTACCCAATATGCACCGATCCATTCGGGAATGGCCGCTCCGAAAGCGAATCGTAGAAACTCAAAACAGCTTGGATTCGGTGTGATTGCTGCAGTATGGATATTTCAATTCACTTTTTTTGAGAAGGTGAATTGAAATGAACAATAATAAAATACCCCTCCCTGGCCAGCAGACGTCCATAAATGCATTTAACCCCCTCCCCCCCCCCCCCCCCCACACACACACAAAAAAGTGGACGTTTTTTAAAATGTTCTTAGTGGCAGTAGATTAAGATCTACGATGAGAGAGATGAGATATATATATATATATATATATAATATATCTCTCTCTAACAAGAATTTACCTTCAACTTAAAGGCCTGGCTGTAATGTTCAGTTGAAAGAGTTATGTCTCTTTTTCAAAGAAACATAGAATGTGTCGGAAGATAAGAACCATTCGGCCCCTTTAGACTGCCCAGGCATTGATTGACATTTTTCAACATTGGTGTCACAGGATTTATTTATGTTATGGTGACACTGAGCACACGTGAAAGGAAAATTGACCATGTAACGTAGAGTGAGAAGGAAGCGTTTTGAAAATCTAACAAATTCCGATTTTCCAGGAGATGTATAGATGAATGGGTGAAGACAGACATTGGACTTTTCCTCACCCCCTTGGTGATTTTATCCTTTGACCTTTGATCCTACATATTCAATTGTTGTGAAAAACCCATAAAGCAGATTTATGAATGAAAAGTCAAATTCTATACATTCCTTCTCTTCGTATATATTTGTAAGTCAATAATAGAGGCACTAAGGGGGGGGGTTATCCTTTTTGGGACATGTGCACTCTGATGAGTCATAGTCCCCCAAGGCCAGTTCAGTTACCAGTATATATTTTTTTCTTTTTAATTCTTTATTGTATACAATAAAAATAAAAGCATAATGATTTTAAAAAAAAAAAAGGGGGAAAGAGCATTCACGGCATATAATCGAACATTCAAAGGAACACCGGGTATGGAGAGTCATGAAGTTGCACTGTCAATATGTCCATGGGACGGGCATTTCGATGTTGATCGAGGATAAAGTTGGGATTTCTGGAGTATTCCAGAGAGAAAGACATTTTGTGCATTTTTTTCAAAGCCTCTGTGGAATAAGGTACCAGTACAGAATTGTCGTATAGGTTTACGCATACTGAGATGAAGGATGCTGTGTCCTGAATTCCCAGCCAGTCCTCTTCTTCTAAATCATTCAGCTCTGGTTCCTGTTTCTGAACCTATGATTTCCAGGTTGGAGATTGTTTGTTTTATATAACCAGTAGATTTGTGCACGAGTTTACCATCTTTATAGGCAGAGAGGTGAAGGGGATGATCCCAGGTACAACTAATACTGTGAGTTTCTAGTAGACTGGTGACAAATTTCAGGTATCTACATTGTTTACGCATCAGAAGAGACAGTTCTTGATAAAAGGAAGTTGAAGTGTCATTATATGTAGGAGGTTGAAAAACTATTCCCTTTATAAGTCATTATTTTGTGCAGTAGTAGTGCATTGCATGGCATATTGCTATCATGCGGCGCGTAGGACTCTATGAACTATGTCGATCATCAGCACATGGTGGTGTCCAGTAGTAATGTGGTAAATATGCCCATCAGGACATTTGTTAGAGCACTCAGCAGGATGTCTTAAGGGAGACCCCTGATGCGAACTTTTGTTGCTTCATGGCCTGCTGCTTAGGTCTTCCATTATTATCCCTAATGTTTGAACTTTGATTTGTAGGGCTAAAATAGAGTTGTCTTCTAGCACATGGGCGCAAGAACCCTGGTCTTGTATATTCTGTTGAGGGGATTGACTTGTTTGTGCCACAACAAAGGATTTGATACCCTTGAGGATCTCCTCTGTGTCTGCTTGCATGCAAGGCCTCGAGGTAGTCTTTAAGAGTCTTCAATACTGTAGTTTGCTTCAGAACTAGAGCTGGGTTGTGACCAAGGTTGTAGGCCTTCTATTTAGTGCCGACCTGACTGGGAACATTTTTCCAACTCATTATTTTGGCCTTAAATTTGAAATTAACTTCTCATTTCCTGGCAATTCCCTTTTTTCATGAATTAAGCCCTTTGTTATTGTACTCTTTTACTTTGTTTGACCCATATTCTGATTTTCATGAAATGTGTCATACATTCTCTTACCGTTTTGCAGCAAACATTGATTTTCAAAACATTTGTAGTTATGTGATTATTAAGAAGTACAAATGTGGTTTTAAATGTAAATGTGGACAATTTCTCACCTGTTTGTAGGCATTTTAAGCTATGCATGCAAGGTGTTAATCACATGTTACCTACGAAAACTCTGGATTTTAATCTTAAATCTTAAAAGCTTTACATTTCATGATTATAAGTCTCCTGTGTTTACTTACACAGTCTCCTGTGTTATAAGCGTTAAAAGGCCAAAGGCTTTAAGAGTGCTAATTAAGACAAGGTCACAATCCAAGGTCAAATATCACAACTACCATATCAACAAGAGAGGACTGACACTATAGAAAATAACATCAATGTCAAAAAAAGTATCTGCTTAATACACATAATTGCCGATCTATAATTCATTCCTTGATAATGGTAGTTATTTTTCATTGCTTTGCTTCAGTAAAGTATACTTTGTTGCACCTCACAAGTGTTGGTAGCAGAATATACAGTTTTTTTGTGTCAACTAGATCATAGGTGTACACTATATCCAGTATTGACCACCAGGGCCGTCATCAGGGGGTGACAGACGATACACCTGTCCCTTTAAAAAAAAAAACACGTGCCAGAAGAGACATTGGCTGGGGAGATGAAAAGATCTCCCCTTACCAGCATCTCCACATTAGAAGGCAGCATGGTTTCTATGCAATGCAAACTAACAGTGGCATATTCATGGGCAAGCTGTGGCACACTAATGAACAAATTGACTGTGGCATATTAATGGGCAACCTGTGTCATATTCATGGGCAAACTGGCCATGGCATATTAGTGGGCATATTAGTGGGCATATTAGCTGTAACATATTCATTATCAAACGGTCTGTGGCATATTCATGGGCAAACTAAAAGTGGAATATTAATGGGCAAGCTGTGGCATACTAATGGGAAAACTGGAATATTAATGGGAAAACTGTGGTATATTAATGGAAAAAACTGGCTGTGGCATAGTAATGGGGTAAGTCTTGGATGTGCAATTCGGGTAATGAGGCATGTCCTGGTGGGCGGCAGCAAGTTTAATTATGGAGTGGAGCTTGCCCTGGCCCTGTATATTATAGATCATAGGTGCCGGGAGTATCGACAACTCCCAGAAACTTTGTTTATCATGGAGGGGGGCCCGGCTACTTGCCCTGGGCCTGTATATTATAGATCCTAGGTGCCGGAAGAATTGACAGCTCCCGGAATCTTTCTTAATTATGGAGAGGGACCGGGCAATTTTCCATTGCCCCCATATTATAGATCCTAGGTGCTGGGAGCACGGGTAATAGTCTATTCAGTTTTGGTACACAGCAGTTAACTTTTTTGTGAATACAGATCAATAGGGAGACAATGGAGATAAAGTCACTTGGAAAAGATAACTAGGTGGAAACGTTGCCACTGGCATGCAAGGAATACATATTTGACCTCACAGATTTGGAGTGCTGAGTATTTTTATTGTTTTGTATTTCATGTCAACTAATTTATGTCTTATCACTGAACAGCAACTAAATCCCACTTCACAGAGAATAATAGACTCTTCAAATTTGCTTTCATACGTACAAGTATTGCACAACAATGATGAATATTATTGATATTATTATACTGATAGAAATCTCTGACTCTCCCAGTTCATATGTTTATTATTACAGCAAAGAAATAGGATTTGGTTTTTCCCATTACGGAAACGTGGCTTCATTTCTCTCAAGTATAAAATCTACTTTGTTATTCCTTATATTTGCAACGTGTCCACTGATAAGATTTGACATCCACACTTTTCATTTTTAGAGGCAGATAAACCTGGATTCATAATATAGAGCAGGCTCGTTCCAGAATCCCTCATTCTAGAATCCTTGACATAAATTTCATCTGAGGATTTTTTTTTTGCTGCTCTATATAAGAATGGGTGGTTTGTATGTTTATTCATAGAGCGTTTGTATTCATAAGCCAAGGCTAAGGATAGACTAAACTCTTCAGAGCAGAAGGACACTGTTTGATTAAAATTGCTATTGAAGGATGCTCCTAGGAAGCACCATAAAATATAATCATTTCTTTGGAAAGTCTCACAGTGACTTCCAGTCTGCCATGTTGCAATGCTGATTCTCCGTGACAGGTGACGTTGGTTATCTTTGACGCCAACACACCTTCAGCAGGGGAGTAGATGCTCATCTGGGTGTGGGCAGTGTGATTGTTGCTCACACACCAGTGACCAGGAGAGACCAGTTCTCACTGATGCCACGGATCGATGCTCCGTCAAATGGCATTACGATTGGTCCAAAAATAGCACTTTTAACCCCTTTGCATTAAACATGTCAGGCATATCCAGCCGGTGACTCCAGTGCCAATATAGGATGGGCCTGGCAGCATTTTCTATTGCAATCTGCAGAATTCATGGTCTGAGATAAACAATTCATTTAAAAGCACCCAATGGGGTCTATTCAATTACCCTAGTAAAATGTATATCATATCATTGCATCAAACAGACTACAATAGAACATTTGAAGTTAAAAACCAGTGATAAGATGTTTTGCATCACTGAATCAGGCCCAATGTCTGAAGACATATTTTTAATAAAATGCAATTTTAAAAAAAAATACAAATTAACAACACTAACTTTGTATACAGTATGAGGGCATGCTTCAAACCCCTCTTAATGTATTTTTGTTTACTTTTGACTTTTTCGCACAACTCTCAACTTTATCAATCCTAGTCAGCTTTAATTCTAAACCTCTTTTTGGCTGTAAAGTATAGTGGTCCTCTAATGAGTGCCCCCCAAATGTCCTGCATTAAGTGGAACAGTCCCAATTTGGTCGTCCTGATGTATTGTTCTTCGCTGAGACACTGGAGAATACTTTACTGACACTCTGCCAGTGTCCCCAGCCTGCCAGTGCCATCTCTGTGCCCCCAGCCTGCCATTGCCATGTAAGTGCCCCTAGCTTGCCAGGGCTGTGTGTGCCTGTAGCCTGCCAATTCTTTATGTGCCCTCAGTCACTTACAGCGACATCTGTGCCCATGTGCACTACCTCGTTTCACTTCCTTTTCTTTGTTAAATGCTAGATTGGATGACTGTTATGTGTAAAGGTCCCTTCTGGAGCAAAGTTCTAAAAGTGTTCTAATCAGCAGGAACATTCCATTGGTTTCCATGGTAAATGGACCACTTCTAGAACTTTGCCCCACATTTGATCTTCATACATATACCCCTTTGTGTGTTAACTGTAGTGTTGACCTAATTTTTTTTTTTTTTTTTTTTCTCCTTTTTTTCGACACTCAGACTTCACCCTAGGTGTATCAATTACTCCAGTTTTTTTTTTTCTTTTGTCATCCTTGTGTCTGTTTTTTCCCTCCCTTATCTTTTTATATTATTTTCCCCGAATTTCCTTTGTTGACTGATTAGTACTACTTATTTCTGACTTAAATCCTTATCTTCTTTTAATCAGTCCGTGACAACCGTAACATAAAACATGAAACAGGACACGTGGACAAAAAAAACAACACACAGGTCGCAGCGGAGAACAGCACCCCTAGTCAGCCCTTTTGCTTCCTCTATTCCTAATTATTTGTATGGCGAAGTATCAATTTATTTCAATTTTCTTAATCCATCCTTCTATATCCACCCACTTCTTATCTGCTACAACATTAGTCCATCTCATGCCTTTTTCCATTTTCAGATGGAATAAAATCAGGTTTTTCATCTGGGACCAGCCGGGAAGAGTCTCTTTTTTCCAATTTTTAGCAATTAGAAGTTTTGAGGCAGCTAAAAAATGAGTTATCATCATTGTTTCTTTTTTTGTCTTGTTTGGTAATCTGATATGCAGCAAAGCGAGGTCAGGGCTCATATCTAGTGAGATATTGAAGATTTCTTTCAATTTTTGAAAACAAGTATTCCATAAATACCTGACCCCTGTACAGTCCCACCAGATATGCATGTAATCCCCCGTTTTTTTATTACATCTCCAACATTTATTTGATACTTGCTTATTCATTTTTGCTACTCTCGAGGGTACGAGATACCAGAAATTCATAAGTTTGAACTGGTTTTCCCTTATATTGATACAGTGTATATCTTTGTTATAAGTTCTGAGGGCTTGCAGCCAATCTTGCTCTGTAATCTCTGTACCAAGCATATGTTCCCATTTCCCTCTTGTTTTATCTAATTGATCTCCCTTCCCTTCCTTCCAAGCCTTATGTGCTTTAGTCATTACTTTGGTTACTTTGTTGCCCCCAAATATCGAATTCAGGTATCCATTCCGTCTTCCTGTATCTTTACTTAACGTTTTGGTTAGGAAGCTTTTAACCCTTAAATAGTGAAATATCTCTTTAGTTGCTAGGCCGTAGTCTTGAACGAGTTTTTAAAATGTTTTTAGATCTCCTGTGTGGACAAGGTCTTTTATTTTATCGATGCCTACCTTCCTCCAGTTATCTAAGTTTAAGTCTGGTATGTTGTATTCTAAAATATTTATATCCAGCATTTCAATGATTTTTTCATGGAGACCCAATTTCTTCTTAATGGAAAACCATACTGGTAATATATTATCAACTATGTAATTCTTGCCTCTAGTCCACCTGGGCATTCTACAAGCCCAGATGGCTGAGGCCAATTCTCCTCCTTCAAATGTATGGTTTTCTCTCTTGTACCAGTTTTGTATTTTGGTGTTATGCAGTTGCATTGTGTATATATGGCCTATTATATTTGCCATATAGTAATCTTTTATATCTGGCATCCCCAGTCCACCTCTCTTTATATTCTGAGACAACCTTTTTAATGCAATACGTGGTCTCTTGCCTTGCCATATGAATCTAGAGAAGGAGGTCTGTACCATGGCTAGCCAACTCTCGGGTATTTTAAAAGGTAAGTGGCGGAATATATATAACCACTTTGGGAGGATGTAAGCTTTTATAACGTTAATTCTCCCTGTCCATGAGATGACAATATTCTTCCAGCTTTTTAAAGTAGCATTTGTTTCTTTCAGTAATGTCAGGAAATTTGTGGGTAAGATATCCTCTACTTTTGGTGTAATTTGTAGTCCGAGGTAATTAATACTCTTACTTGCCCAACCAAAATTATAGCTGCTTTTTATATTTTTTTCTAGTTCTTTGCCGATATTAGTGGGCAAGATCCATGATTTATCTGAGTTGAGTTTGTAGTTGGATAATTCCGAGTACTGGTCTATTACCTTCATTAGGGCTATCATGGACTGTTGGGGCTCCGTCAGTGTGAGTATGATGTCGTCAGCATATAAAGCAATCTTAGATTCTTCTTGCCCCATATGGCACCCTTTAATATCTGGACATGATCTTATCTTAATTGCCAGTATCTCTATTGTCAATATATATAACATTGGTGATAGTGGGCAACCCTGGCGTGTCCCATTGGATAATTGAAACCAGTCCGATCTAAAATTCTGCCCTATAATTCTTGCTGTTGGCCCAAGATAAAGAGATTTTATTGCACTCAACAAATATCCCTCGAGCCCGTAGGCAGACAGAACTTGGAACATAAAGTCCCAATTAACTCGGTCGAATGCTTTTTCTGCATCCACCGCAATAGTTAATACTGCTTTCTTTTCTAGATGAGACCAGTCTAGTATGTCTATTATCCTTCTGATGTGATTTATTGAGCTTCTTCCTGGAATAAATCCTATCTGATCCTTATGGATCAGTTCATCAATAACGGATCTCAATCTGGCTGCTATAATTGATGCGAAGATCTTTGCGTCGGTGTTGATCAGAGAAATAGGTCGATAGCTCTCTACTAGGGAGGGATCCTTGTTCTGTTTATGGATCGGTATTATATTAGCTCTTAAGAATTCCTCTGGGGATTTCCCATTTTGTCCTATTTCATTGAAGGTTTTTGTTAGGTGCTCTATAATATTTTTTTCCACGATTTTGTAAAAGGCTGCACCGAATCCATCCGGGCCTGGTGCTTTTTGTTTTTTCTGCTCTCGAATGGCTTTGGATACTTCTTGTTTTGTAAATGGTTTATTAAGTTGATCTTTCTTTTCTTTATCTATTCTCTGGATTGATGTATCTTCCAGATAGTCTAGTATCTGGTCTGCTCTTACTCTTGAATCTATATTGTATAAAGAGCTATAATATTTATTAAAAGTCGTTCCGATCTCTTGTGGATTCCTAACAGTTACTCCATCAAACTTTATCTTTTCAATATGACTTCTAGCTTGTTTCTTTTTTATTTGATTGTTTATAGCCTTGCCTGCCCTATTGCTATTATGGTACCAGGTCTGGTTTAATCTCTCTAGGTTTCTGGTCACCTTCTGGATATTTATTTCGTTAATTTGATTTTTAATTGTCTGAATTCTGTCTGCTCTCTCTTTTTGAGGTGATGCTTTGTTTTCTCTTTCTAGTTCATAATATATTCTATACAGGGTGGATACATCTTTCCCCCTCCTCTTGTTTTCTATGGTGCCTAATTTTATCAAATGTCCACGGATTACCGATTTGTAGGCGCACCATATAATTGCTGCTGAGCATTCTTTATTTTCTTGGAAATAGTATTCTGAAATTTGTCTAATGTATGTTATGTTTTCCTTACTGCGCAGTAAGTGTTCATTCAAGCGCCACTCTCTAATCTTTTCTTCTTCATTATTTGCTTTCGATTCCCAGATTACAGCATTATGGTCCGACCATGGTATATCCTGGATCAGAATTTTTTTTGTTTTATTAATTAGACCTATATTACCTAGTATTAGGTCAATCCTTGCGTATGAACAGTGAGCATAGGAGAAATGTGTATAGTCCTTTTCCTGGGGGTGAAAAATCCTCCATATATCATACAAAACATTTCTTTTTAGGAGAGTAGCAAAGGATTCTGCCTTTCTTACCAAGTTTTTATCGATTTGGTTACCTCTCTGTATTTTTTTATCCAGTTCTATGTCTAATACACAGTTAAAGTCTCCAGTAATCATAATAGATCCCTTTGCAACCATTTCTATTCTGTTTATGACACTTTGTAAAAAGGAAATCTGTTTATCATTAGGAGCATATAAGTTAACTAGTGTGTACCATGATTGTTCTATTTGGCAGACCAGGATTATGTATCTTGCGTTCACATCGCATTCTTGATATTCTATCTTTACTTGCAGACCTTTCTTGAACCATATAGCCACACCTCTATTTTTCCCTGTTTTTGAAGATGCACAAATTAGTTTTGCAGTTTGTTTACCTATATATGGGATCTTCTCTGTGTTTAACCAATGAGTTTCCTGCATACAGCATATATGTGCTTTCTCTTTTCTAATCAATTCAGCCAGTGCAGATCTTTTTTGGGGCTTATTTAAACCTTGGACATTGATTGAAATTAACTTCACCATCTCTATTTATCAATTTTTGGGCAATATGGGGCTGTTCTCCACTGTGACCCTAGAACAAACAACATATGACACGGTACAATACAAACAACAAAAAACCCTAAGTTCAGCATGCTGAACCTTTCTGTCCCCATAGCTCCTGATGAACCTCTTCACCAAGAGTTTTCTGCTTCTTAATTGAAGCACAGAATTATTCATTTCGCGTCAACCCATTAACGCGGTGGGGCTCTATCTAGTAGAGCACCACAGCTGAGAGGGCAAAAATTACTTAAATTTTCCTTTTCTCTTTTCTCTTTGAATCCCATCATATATATTTCTATAATCATATCCGTCAGTGGAGTTTGGGAATGGGGAGGGGAAAAAAAAAAAAAAAAAATAGGGCCTCTGAATTATCTAAATATGTTAGTGAAGTGTTCCTTAACTTCCTATTCTTCTTCCTATGTAATATACTAGATCATTTATTTATGTTATGTAGTATTACTCTTCTTATTATATATATTATACTATTATTGTGCATCTAATTTTATCTGAATTCCCTAGTGCTTATATTAGTGCCAATATTATTTATCCAATGTACACAACAAAAAAAAAAAAAAAATAGGGCCTCTGAATTATCTAAATATGTAGTAAAGTGTTCCTTAACTTCCTATTCATCTTCCTATGTAATATACTTGATCGTTTATTTATGTTATATGGAATTACTCTTCGTACTATGAGTATTATACCACTATTGTGCATCTGTTTTTAAAAGAATTCCATAGTGCTTATATTAGTGCCAACATTACTTATCCATTGTACACGCAGAAAGAGGAAAGAAAAAAAAAAAAAAAAAATCGGCCTCTGAATTGTCTAAGTATGTTAGTGAAGTGTTCCTTAACTTCCTATTCTTCTTCATATGTAATATACTAGATCATTATTTAAATTGTGTGGTATTACTTTTCTTAATATGTATATTGTGCTAGTGTTGTGCATCTAATTTTATCTGAGTTCCATAGTGCCAGTGTTAGTGCCAGTGTTAGTGCCAATATTACTTATCTATTATGCAGTGAGAGAGAGAAAGAGGGGAAAAAAAAAAACAAAAAAAAACATTTTTCGCCCTTCTCCTGCATCCATTCCTCGCTGATAATATTGTTTAATCTGACTTATTCTAATCCGTCAATCTTCTTCGGAATTTCTTTCTTTTTTTCTTTCTTTTCTACCTCCCCTTGACCCACTGCAGGGCTTTTTCCGGAGTATTAAAAACTAGTGTAGATCCTTCGTATTTTATGATTAAGGACACTGGGAACCCCCATCGGTAGCTTATATCCCTTTTCCTCAATTCTAATGTAGATTGTGCAAACTCCTTCCTTGCTTGCCTCGTCTTGTACGACAAGTCGGGTAGTGTTTGAATATTTGCATATTTCCCTTCTTTTATTGTTTTCTCTCTGTTCCTTTTCATGACCAGGGTCTTGGTCTTATATGACTGAAGACATACAATAACATCCCTGGGGGTTGACTCTGGTATTGCCTTGGGTCTGTTGACCCGGTGGCATCTCTCTAGATTGCCATTTTCTTTAGTGAGATCAATCCCCAGGTATTCAAAGTATCTTTGGAGGTATTCCTCTAATTCTTCTGATTTTATTTCTTCTATTATCCCTCTAAATCTAATATTATTCCTCCTTGTTCTGTCTTCCAGATCAGTAAGTTTCTTTTCTAGATCTTCTACCTTATGTTCTAGCTCATCTTGCCTCTTAAAGTTAACCGTGCAAGATTCCTGAGTGAGCTGTAATTTCTGTTCTATTTGTTGGACTCTACATCCTATTTCACTTATGTCTTGTTTGAGCTCTTTTGAACTACACTGAATTTCTTTTTTAATTTGTTCCAATTGGGAAGCCAAGCATAAATTCAGATATTCTGGTGTAATTCTTATCTGTTCGGTTTCTGAGGATGTGTCCAATGTGCTCCCACCAGTAGTTGAATTGGGTGAGGAATTGGGATTTATTTTTAAATTGGCCCCCTCAGGGTTGTTGGACGATGGCCTCTGGGAACTGGGGGAAAAAAATCCTGCCACAGATTTATTTACCTTCATCTCTTGTTCATTCGTCCCCCTTTTTCCCCTTTTTTGTGTTATTTTAGGATCCTTTTTGTTAGCCATTTTGGTATTATTTCCCCTTTTCCCTTTCTTTCGCTCCCTTTAGGGTATTGTACCAAGCAACTGGGAATATATGGGGTTGTTTATTAGACCAGACCGGTGTTTCTTATTACCCTTTCTCCTGTCTCACTAGGGGGTTTGCCAGAGCTAATTGTGTATCAAGTTTGCATAAAGTTCATGTATCTGCTTATCTGTACACTGGTTATATGGGGACTCCTAGCAAATATAACCCTTGAAGTGGAAAAGTTCTATTACATATATCTTCCTTCTTCCTATATTCCCTTTTATCCTTATGTCCTTCTACCTCTCTCACCTCCCCCTCTCCTCACTTCCCCTTTCCTTCTAAATCCTTCCTTAAGTAGAGCTATCGACTTAGCTTTGTTGTAGCTTCTTTAGCAGTCCTCCGATGTCGGGGTTCCGTTCCTCCTGTCTAGAACTCCTTCCACACTGAACTCTGAACGCTGAACGCCAAGTCTGGAGTCCTCCATGTGTTCCCGCTTGGTCTTCCTCTATCTGCCTCCTTTTAACAATCTCTCAGGTCCTACCGGGTCCTGTCGACGGGTGATCGATGAGTAGTCAGGGATTCTCTATTCCATGCCTCTCAGCTTCCGCTGTGCGTGCCGTCACGTCACACGCTCAGCTCCATCCCGCTTCTGCCTAGTAATCTCTTATTACAGCGACAGCTTGTCGTGTTGACCTAATTTAGTTAATTTAGTTTGTTTCCTCTTGAAAACCAGCTTCCTTGAAAAGTTGATCAGCAGGTATCACAGTTTAAAAGGAAATATATGAGAGGTGCAAAAGAATATATCTTCCTGCAAAAGTTTATGACCCTATTAAAACTTAAAGCCAACTTGGCCGAGTTAGAATAATTCTCTCAGTGAGCTGAACTATTTCCTGGTCTCTTGGAAGGTCAGTCCAGCATGGTATAGAAGATGCATCATTTACATAATGTGCAACAGTTTTCTGTACCCCCCTCCAACATCTTAACATCTCGGTTATGTGGACTACATCACCCAAGACTTTCATCTTTTTATTATTTAATTCATCTCTTCCCTTTTTTCCCAGTGTTGAGTTATTGCAGTGCTGCTCCCTATTTTTAATGCCTTTTATTCCATATGCAATATATTTAATTCATGTTGTTTAGCCCAGTATAACTTTTACTTGTTTCAAGATAACATATGATCATATGTTGTCATAATCTCCTTATTGGTTCCGATAATGTTCTGAAAAGTAATTTTCTTATCCACGCATTAAATGTCTTAATAGCAAGCGCGATCTAACTGTATTGTATACCAGAAAACAATAACACTCCCAGGAAATTACCATCTTCTCTAGATTCATATATTTTGCCGCATGACATTAAGAAGACAAGAGTAACTATTTACAGCATGTAATAATGTCAGCTTTTGTAAAGATAAACAACATGCTTAATGAAGGGGACAATCCATCACTTGGATTTATGACATACCATAAAAACAAACCATTTGGGGGAGTTAAAATGAATGAACAGATAAAACAAAACAAAAAAAGCGTTCTGCGTAAGAGACCATTCACGCTCCAGTTATTATTTCATGTAGGTAGATATTGGACAAAAGAAACCATTTATTGTAGGTGTGGAGGCTTAATTAACCTAAACAAATGACTTACTGTATAATGAGTTTTCTTTTAACTTGTTTGTTTAAAATAAGAGGTTGCATTTAAGTTTGTTGCGAAACCTATGTGGCATTCAGAGAGTTAAGATTGTTACTTAAGTTTTAATCACAGTTCGGTTTCTAATGCTGACTACTATCATCCCTTTGGATATTGAGGAACAGCTGATGTCTTTGACTTGTGGTCCATTTACCTTCTTGTGTAACAAGCCTGACTGTTTGGACAGTGCCCTCCTCAACTCTTGTCTAAGTCTGTCTAATTTGTTACTTCCCCCACAAACTGAATAGCTGTTTTCATACTCTAGATTGTAAGTTTGTGAGCAGCGCTCTCATGGATCAGTCTGTTCTTGTTCATCTTAGTATGTGGTCACCTTTATGCTCTGTACTTAGCGCTATATAAATTGATGGCGCTGTATAAATAAAAGTTAATGTAATGGACATAAAAAAATAAAATAAAATAAAAAGTTAATGTAATATGAGGGAATTCATTGCACTTGCATGAAGCCACCGGTTGACATTAGTGTGTGTCAGCAAACAGGGTGTGTTTCAGTTTCTCAACCATATTACATGTAACTATGTTCAGCAGAATGGAGATGATGTCTGAAGCAGTGATCCAAAAGTAGAGGTAGCACGCAATGGAACATATTAAAAGCCTGACATCTCTTTGTCAGTGAGCAGTCTATAGAAGCAGTGGAGGCCGAGTTCGGAAGTTGTGTTTGGACGTGGAGTCTCATAATGCCCCTGGGCCCCCATATGAATCATGGGGCTCTGTGCTGGGCTAGGTGCTCCTAGAACCACTTCAAACCAGGGTAGGGTCTGTGCATAATGCCCCAGTTTCCCTAGTAGCACATTGGGTGAGAGACTGCCCCAAGTGCCCCTGCTGCCCCCTTAAATATATGGGAAGGTCTTGGTCCCAGTAGAAAGGTGGTCAGGAGCATTTTGCCAAGCCCCTAGACCCATCATTCATTATGGGCATTATGCCAAGCCCCCTGACTTCAAAATTTTAGAGGGGTATTTAGAAGGCACAGAGGCATCTTGTCAATCATCCGGCCCAGATGTATATTAGGGGACTGGGGCATTATGTGCAGCCCCTTACCCTAGTACTAAGGGGGGGCAGGGGCATTATGCACAGCCCCTGGTATTAAGGGGGCCAGGGGCATCTTGCCCAGCCTCTGGCCCTCATATGTTTCAGGAAGGTGGGGACATTATGCACAGCCTTGTATTAAAGGAGGTAGGAGCATCTTTCCAAGCCCCTGGCTCTTATATGTATTATGAGGCTTAAGGCATTATGCAAAGCCCCTGGCCTCAGTATTAAGTGGGCCTGGGGCATTATGCACAGCCCCCAGTTTTAAGGAAAGCCTGGCATATCTTGCCTAGCATTTTGGCCAGGTATCTTTTAACGGTGCCGTACTGATTTTACCTCTCTCACATCTTTAAAGGTGGCATGTTGTACATGGTGATTTATTAATTAAAGACCAATATGCATTCCAAACTTGACCTCACTTCCCTTTTTAGTGAATACCAATTATTATTGCATTCTATTAAGGTTTGAATGTAGATGGTAGTCGAGTTGGGAGGTTGAGTCTCAAACTCAACCTCCCAACTTGACCACCTTAAACTAAATACATTTTTTTGTATATAGTTCCCATAGTAACAGAGAAGGCAGGAGTAAGGTGAAACAAAGCAAGATGAGAATTGAAAAGAAGATGCTCAAATTCAGATTGAACATATGTAATTCTTTTATTTCTGACCAGTAACCAGGGTGAGGAAACTGTGGCACACGCTTGTGGCAAATAAATTTGAGGGGGCGATACCTACATAACAAGACTAATTCCCTCTCATTTTTGCATGATTCCTAGGTGCTCAGAGAATAGAGTTGGAACAGCAATTATAGCTACATAACCTCAATTCTCCATCATTCTTAGGTTAGCACAATAAGCACCTTCACACCAGTAGGTTGTTCTATACTGTCCTAAATTACAGGGCTCAAATGCTTGTAGGATGGCATATAACATCCTTAGACCCCTGTGATGAGCTGTACTTCAGAACACTTTGAGTGGCCTCAGTCTGAAGGTTAAAATGTAGTTGATACTCCGTGCCGACTACTGGATCTCGCTGTGCCCGATCTTCCAAGGTCTCTCATGCTTTCGGCATAGACTTACAGTGTCTGCTTAGACCCTGATTGTGTGCCTGGCTCCCTTTTTGTGATTGGGACCAGGAACACAAAAACACTGTTTTGGTGCTTCATCCTTATGGACGAAAGTAGCATGTGGCATTAAGGGGTTAAGTAGGGAGATGATGGCATCTATTATCAGCTGATGCTTTGTTACATCTGAGCGAACATCAAATCGTCTCGAGCTCCCGTGGGAAGATGAGCACCATATAAGAAAATTATTATTGTTGAGCGTAAGGCTGAGATTGCTTAAATGCTGTTGGAATAAAGACAAAATTATTAAATAAGATCAATAAGGTACAAAATAAGAAATACCAGAAAGAGAGCCAATGTAAGTGTTTCCTAAACCAAGGATGCTATTAAATGACTTTAAAGTTGACAGCTACATACTGGATCTTAAATAGGAAGTACAATGCATCACTGGAGTCTAAAAAATCAATAAAGTAACCACATAATAGAGACAGCTAATGCTAGATGTGGAATTAAGCTATGGATCAAAACCTCTGTAATGAATATAATGCATTATAAATGAGATCACCTTACTGTATTATAAGTGAGAGCTAATAAATGAGAAATAAACCGTAATGTATTTTTTCCTGCTAATAGTGTTTATAAAGTAATTAGGAGGCACTGCCCTGTGGCTTGCATTGTTAAATGGATATTTATGCACTTTTGCAAATAAAATGCATGTATATATTTTTATTTTTGTTGCTTTCTAGTGTCAAACATATTACATAGCAGTTTAGGTTGAAAAAAGACTTGCATCCCTCAATCAATTTCTGAATTCTTCTTTCAGTGGGGAAAAAAAATCCTTTTTGACTCCAAATAGCAATCAGGTTTCTCCTTGGATCAACAAGCAATAATTCAGTATAAACGCCTATACTAACATGCATAACCCTTTATGCTTCCGCTTATTAAACAAGTATCCAGGCCGCTTTTAAAGGCATCTAACGTATTTGCTAGAACCATTTCTTCAGGCAGTGAATTCCATACCTTAATTGTCCTTACTGTAAAAAATCCCTTCCGCTGTCGTACACTTCATCTCCTTTCTTCAAGTCCTAGCGGGTGACCTGCGGGTGACCTGTCCTTTGTACTGTTCTGTTAATGAACAGGTTATTAGAAAGCCCTTTGTATGGGCCCTGGACATTTATTTATTTATATAATGATATCCTATCCCCTCTAAGCCGCCATTTCTCTAACGTGTACAAATTTAACTTTTCCAGCCTTTCATCATAATTAATACTTTGAATTCACTTTATTAGTCTTGTAGCCCTCCTCTGCACTTTCTCTATCTCCATATTGGGGGTAATGTATAAAAAATCACTGCAAAAGTGTCGGGAGGGGTGTAAAAAGGCACAATCATCATTTGTTATGTATAGCAATGATTGTGAGTTTTTATAAATCCTGACACTTTGCAATGCGGGAGAGGCACCACGCCAAAAACTGTTTGACTGAGATTCCCCAATCAGCTGCTGAGTTTTTAGAAGTTGTGTTTTTGCGCTGATTTTTTATACGTCGACGGCATCAGCACAATGTGTGCCTTCATAACCCAAAATTAAGGAAACGGCAGATATAGCACAGACTCCCGGTGGTAGTGCCACGTTTATACATGACCCCATATGTTTCTTGCAAAAAAAAAAAACAAACTTGCCATTAGTCATAAAGACTAATATAGATTAATGTATAACGACGATTGCGCCTTTTTATAAATCCTGACACTTTGCATTGGGCGAGATGGACTTATGCCAAACAGTGTTTGGTGGAAATTCACCTGTCACTAATCAGGCACTTTTCAGCTGATATTTAATACATTGGCTGCACTAGCGTGATGAACGCTGGCACAACCCAAAAATACGCAACCAGCAGATTTAGTGCAGACTCCTGAAATTTCTTGGGACTTTACATAGGCGCTCATGCTGGTAATGACATTATTTGGAATTATTATCAGCATGTGCTACGCTTTTATGCATGTCCCCCATTGTGCACAGAGCTAATTAGAGAAGCTGCATGGAGGAATGGGATTGATGATTAGGTAAAGCCCTACAGCTTCTTCAAAGCCACAGATTATAACCATAGTTAAACTAGGAAAGTTAATCAAAGGAGGCATAATGTTCTAGCTTTGGATGCAGAGCTAGCTAGGGTGCTGCTCCTGGCAGAATAAGACAACTTTCCCAATAGGGATACCCAAAAGGCATGTACATGGTTACTGTCTGCTTGAATGCCCCATGTTTCTGTAGAGTGGATCATGGATGTTTTTGCAATCACTCGCCAACGGGTTTTACGCGTTTCGCGTGTTTCTACGCTTAATCATATGCCTTCGAATGCCTTTCGAACAGAGGTCAGTAAGCGGAGCTGTCTTACACCGGGGGGGGGGGGGGGGGGGGAGTTTCCCAATTGTCTTCCGTTGTAGAGTGTTGATAGGAATGCTTAAATCATGCACTTCATGTGACATGCTCCAATATGCAAACAGTCCATGCTTTATGTCAAAATTGTGACCACAGTGGACCATGAACAAAACGTTAGAAGAGGAAGCACGAATTCAACAAAAAAAAAAAAACATAAAACCACAAGATTTATGTGATCCAAGATTTATGAATCAATGCTACTAGTGTTTGTAAGTGAAATAAATGAAGTTAGTCACAGTAATAAAAAGTGAAGCGCGTAGCCAAGATATGAGGGTGTTTGTCTCAGTATAAACAGTAGGCAAGTGGAGACGGAAATGTACACAGCAGTATAAGGAAGGAGCTTTGGAGTGTTACACACTATGCAAATGCTAAAGAGACACGAATAATACCATAGTGAAGAAATTAGTAAAGAGGATTATAAAAATGAACCATTAGTTGTATTAATATTCTAGCTTCCAACCATGCACCCCTCTGTCACTCCTATGACTGCTTAGCAGTATCATATATATATATAGTTTAATGTACCGTATTTGCTCGATTATAAGACGACCCTGATTATAAGACGACCCTGATTATAAGACGACCCTGATTATAAGACGACCCCCCAAACTTTGGATATTCCATTAGGAAAAAAAAGAAAAGCCTGAATATAAGACTAACCTATAGGAAAAAGGTTCAACTTGTATATATTCACATGTAAATTGCTGTTTTAATAAAAAATTATGATTTCAAAACATGTATTTCTTGTTTTTATTTCTTTTTATGTGCCAATGCTGCCTTTCTCTTTCCCTTGCCCCCATTTTTCTCTCTCTCTCTCTCCTCCCCTTAGTGTTGTCTCTCTCTCCCTCCCCTTGTCTGTTTCTGCACCCCCTCCCTCCCCTTGTCTCTGTCTCTTCCAACACCATCCCTCCCCTTGTCTGTATCTTCCCCCCTCTCTCCCCTTGTCTGTATCTTCCCCCCTCCCTCCCCTTGTCTCTGTCTCTCCCCCCCCTCCCCTTGTCTCTGTCTCTTCCCCCCTCCCTCCCCTTGTCTCTGTCTCTCCCCCCCCTCTGTCCCCGTCCCCCCTTGTCTTTCTACCCCCTCCCCCTCGTTTCTCTGCCCCACCCCCTCTCCCTCCCTCCCCCTCACCTTTGTCTTGGTCCCTGGTGGCTAGTGGGGGCAGCCGGGGGATGTCTGTACGATACGTGCAGACATCCTCCATGTTGCCCGACACTTCATCTATTATGACGGACAGCTGGTCCGTCATAATAGACGGAAGTGTCGGGCAGCATGGAGGATATCTGCACATATACCTACTGGGATTATCTCTAAAACAAGTAGTGGAGGAGCCAACTCGAAAGCAGGCCATACTAGACTTAGTGTTCACAAATGGAGATCTGTTATCAGATATTACTGTAGGTGAAAGTTTAGGATCTAGTGATCACCAGACAGTGTGGTTTAATATAAGAACAGTGACGCAGTCACACCACACAAAAACAAAAGTTTTAGATTTTAGAAAAACAGACTTTTCTAAAATTAGATTAGATGTGAAGGAGTCATTATCAGACTGGAGCAATTTAAATGGAGTCCAGGAGAAATGGGATTATCTAAAAGTTGCACTACTGAAGGCAACAGAAAATTGCATAAGGCTTGTCAGTAAGAGCAAAAAATTGAAGAAACCACTGTGGTACTCTGCAGAGGTGGCTAAAATAGTAAAAAATAAAAAGCTAGCATTTAGTAATTATAAAAATACTCAGAGTGAGGAAGATAGAAAGATCTATAAGAGTAGGCAGAAAGAGGCAAAGCAAGCTATAAGAGCTTCCAAAGCACACACAGAAGAGACTATAGCCCAGTCAGTGAAAAAGGGGGATAAAACATTTTTTAGATACATACATGAGAAAAGGAAAGTAAAACAAGGATTAGTTAGATTAAAAACAAAAGAAGGATGCTATGTAGAAGAGGATAAAGGCTTAGCAGACTGCTTTAATGAATATTTTTGTTCAGTTTTTACAAATGAAAATGAGGGTAAGGGACCTCATTTAGGGAAAAAGACTAATGAGTCTTTTGATGCATGTAAGTTTACAGAGGAAGAGGTTTTACTTCAGCTGTCTAAAGTAAAGACAAATAAGTCGATGGGACCTGATGGGATACATCCAAAGTTATTAAAAGAACTTAGTGGTGTACTAGCAAAACCGTTAACAGATTTATTTAACCAATCATTGTTAACGGGAGTAGTTCCAGAAGATTGGAAATTAGCTAATGTTGTGCCCATTCACAAGAAAGGTAGTAAGGAGGAGGCGGGCAACTATAGACCAGTAAGTCTTACTTCAGTAGTGGGGAAAATAATGGAAACCTTGTTAAAGAATAGGATTGTTGAACATCTAAAGTCGCTTGGATTTCAAGATCAGAGACAGCATGGGTTTACTTCAGGGAGATCATGCCAAACTAATCTTATTGATTTTTTTGATTGGGTAACTAAAATAATAGATCAGGGTGGTGCAGTAGACATTGCTTACCTAGATTTCAGTAAGGCTTTTGACACTGTCGCACATAGAAGGCTTATCAATAAACTGAAATCTTTGAGTTTGGATTTCAATATTGTTGAATGGATTAGACAATGGCTGAGTGACAGGCAACAGAGGGTTGTAGTCAATGGGGTATATTCGATGCAAGGTCTTGTTACTAGTGGGGTACCTCAGGGATCTGTTCTTGGACCCATTCTCTTTAATATTTTTATTAGCGATATTGCAGAAGGTCTTGTTGGTAAAGTAAGTCTTTTTGCTGATGATACAAAGATTTGCAGCAGGGTTGATATTCATGGAGGGATAAGCCAAATGGCAAATGATTTAGCTAAACTAGAAAAATGGTCAGAGCAGTGGCAACTGGCATTTAATGTGGACAAGTGCAAGATTATGCACCTTGGGCGTAAAAACCCAAAAGCAGAATATAGACTATTTGGTACAGTCCTAACCTCAACATCTGAGGAAAGGGATTTAGGAGTAATAATTTCAGAGGACTTGAAGGTAGGTAGGCAATGCAATAGAGCAGCAGGAAATGCTAGCAGAATGCTTGGTTGCATAGGGAGAGGTATTAGCAGTAGGAAGAGGGAAGTGCTCATGCCATTGTACAGAGCACTGGTGAGACCTCACTTGGAGTATTGTACGCAGTACTGGAGACCTTATCTCCAGAAGGATATTGATACTTTGGAGAGAGTTCAGAGAAGGGCTACTAAACTGGTTCATGGGTTGAAGGATAAAACTTACCAGGAAAGGTTAAAGCATCTTAACATGTATAGCTTGGAGGAAAGACGTAACAGGGGGGATATGATAGAAACATTTAAATACATAAAGGGAATCAACACAGTAAAGGAAGAGAGTATATTTAAAAGAAGAAAAACTACCACAACTAGAGGACATAGTCTTAAATTAGAGGGGCAACGATTTAAAAGGAATATCAGGAAGTATTACTTTACTGAGAGGGTAGTGGATGTATGGAATAGCCTGCCAGCAGAAGTGGTAGAGGTAAACACAGTCAAGGATTTTAAGCATGCGTGGGATAGACACAAGGCTATCCTAGCTATAAGACCGGGAACGGGGGACTAATAATAGTACTCAAAAAAAAAAAAAAAAAATTGGGCAGACTAGATGGACCGAATGGTTCTTATCTGCCGACACATTCTATGTTTCTATGTTTCTATATCGTGCAAACACCCCCCCGGCTGCCCGATTCTCCCTGGTGGCTAGGTGGGGCAGCAGAGGATGTCTGCGCGACGAGCACAGACCTCCCCTGCTGCCGCCCGGCACGACCGCCAGGACTTTTATGACGAAGCCAGAAGTACCCGGCTTCATCATTGAAGTCCCGGCGGTCGTGCCAGGCGGCAGCAGGGGGAGTCTGCGCTCATCGCGCAGACATCCCCTGCTGTTAGAGAGGGGGATCCAGGTCCCCTGCAGCTCTGTGGGGGACCTGGATCCCAGTCTTATAGTCTGACCTCAATTTGAGGTCAGATTATAACACGACCTCGATTATAAGACCTGTGAACCTAAATATTGCGTTTTGTAAAAAAATATATAAATTCGGTAAACAAACAAAGATTACCTTATTTCTAAGTTATTTTTATTTTTACATCTACGCACCTCCCAACATATTAAATGGTCAAAGAGGGACACTTTTATTTTTGTGGGATTGGCTGAAGGTGTGACAATTGGGTGGAGCCAATTGGTAACTATTTATGTAATCTGATAAGCCATTAAGAACAAGAATGAGGTACTTTATTTTTACAAATTAATATAAAAACACATTTACTTCAGTTTAAAGTCATTTTATTGTGAGTTTTATTGCTTTGGAGCTCTGTGAAATACTCATACAAACTAAAAATTATGAAGACGGGGAATTGGGTGTAAAATAGGGACACTTGAAAAAGCCTTGTTTGAGAGGAGAAACGCGTTGTGCTGTAGGAGACACGGGACGTGCAACACTGGACTTTCTTTCAAGAACTTTTACTGCTTTTATTGAATTTGAAGATTCTTCAGATCTTAATTATAAGAATTCTATGTATTATTTTAACCCTATATTAAACAGTGTTCATTGATATTCCTGCCTTCCTTTTCCTAATGTGTGGACATATTTTCTGGAGTCTCCATGGATGAGGTGACTGGTCATCATTAACCCTTTTCCTGGGCTCCCCTGTGCTGAAATTCCTGAGCAAGTAGTTGCTCAGACTAATGTGAGTGTCCATTTGGCACCATTCATTCACTTCATTTCACTTTGTTTGTGATATATTACACTATTTTGTGTTTTATCTTTTTATTTTTCATATTCCCTTTGTACAACACTGCAAGATTTGTACTTGCCTAAAGGGTAAATATACAGTGTGTGTAGTGTTGGTTGAAGCGCACTGGTCACGTTTTTTCTTTATGTACCAAACGGGTCCCAAACATTTCTTTCCTAGCAATAACCAAACGTTAGAAGAGTGCAAAGATTTGGGGTTTAGCTTGAGTTTATCGTTTCTTTCAGTCCTTTGTTAGAAACGGTGTTTTCTGTTCAAGCTTAACCGTCAAGTAAAAACTAGCTGGTATATCTTAATGGATGATAGAAAGATCTCTACATATTGTGTGAACCAAAGTGATATCTAATGTATAGAAATATATTTATCAAGGCATAACTTTTTATCTCTTCCCAGTACAATTAAGCATTTATCATCTAAAGGCATAGTAGTAAAAGCCTACCAGTCATAACTTGGGATGCCAACATCTCCTACCGGGGTATGGCCAAGCACTTGGAGCATATCGGCAAACACTTTCAGGTGAGTGTATCTCTGAACAGCAATTTTACCTGCAGATCAAGTGCGTATACAGGGGTGGTGCCACCGTAAAAGCAAATTAATTGGCTGCTTAAAGCCACCACTTTGTTATGGAGGCCACAAAGGGCTTAACTGAGAGTAGACCAGTAACAGAGAGGGCACATGTAACCAAAACATCTCATGTGTTGCTTAGGGCCTCAAAACCTTCATGAATGTGAAGTTGGGATCTACAGAACATCCTTTCACAATAGAAAATGTACAGTTATGTGTACCACTCTTACATTACATTACATTTATTTATATAGCCCCAACAATTTACGTAGCACTAGATACAGAGCATAGAGGAGCACTACATACTAAGTTAGACAAACTAGAACAGATTGGGACGTGAGGTAGAGAACCCTGCTCGCAAGCTTGCAATCTAGAGGGAATGGGGTCCATAAGACACATAAGGGTTGAAGAGGCCAGAGGGATTGATGTTGTAGTATCAGTATTTGTTCATGCATATTAAAGTTTAAAAATTATTTAGAATTGAATATATAGAGGGGGCTATTCACTAAAATGTGAGCTGTAGGTGAGTTGAGATAAGATGAACATTTCATCTCACCAGTTTAGATATACATTGGGCAGGGACAAACCTGGTGAGTATGTTTGGCAGGGGGACATCAGGTTTGTCCCTGCACAATGTACAGTCAAACTAACTGTTCATCTTGCCTCAACTCACCTCCATATCACCTATTAGTGAATAGCCCCCAGAGAACATGTGAGTTGAGAAAAGCAGAACAAATATTGTAATTAATCCAAGAAAGGATTATATTGATCAGTGTGAAAACACGTGCTATTGTGCAACATCATCCAGATAGTTCCTGGTTTAGCAGGGGCACAGCTACCATGTCATAAGAGCCTTGTGTTCCCGGCATACAGATCGAGCTAACAAAATGTTTTCTCACTGCACTTCAAGCTGCTTGATGAGAGGAAGAAATTGTTATAAGAGATTGAGTCAATACTGGAAACATGACTTCCTGTTTGTAGATTTAGTATCTGTGTGTCGCTGACAGATGGATTCCATTCCTTTCAAATGTATCCTTCGCACTTAAAGGAGAACTGTCATATTAAAACATGATTCTAAGAGTTTACATTTTTTGTACAATTGTATTATGATTTAGAGCAGGGGTATCAAAGTGGAGACATGCAGCTATTGGAGATACAGGTAGTGTTACACACTGCTAGATCACATAAAATGCATTGTGTTAAACACTGCTAAATCGGATGGCATGCACAGGGTTACACACTGCTAGACTCCATGGGATGCACAGGGTTAAACACTGCTATATCTCATGGGATGCACAGGGTTACACATTGCTAAATCCCACCAAATACCCTGGGTTAAACACTGGTAGACCCCATGGAATGTACAGGTTGCACACTGCTAGATCATATGGAATGCACTGGGTTACACTTTTAGATCCCATAGAATACATGACGATACATACTACTAGATCCCATGGAATGCCCAGGGTTGTACACTACAAGATCCCATGGAATGCACAGGGTTCTACACTGCTAGATCCCATGGAATGCACAGGGTTATACCCTGCTAGATCCCATGGAATTCACAGGGTTATACACTGCTAGATCCCATGGAATGTACAGGGTTATACACTGCTAGATCCCATGGAATGCACAGGGGTATACACTGCTAGATCCCATGGAGTGCACAGGGTTATACACTACAAGATCCCATGGAATGCACAGGGTTCTACACTGCTAGATCCCATGGAATGCACAGGGTTATACCCTGCTAGATCCCATGGAATTCACAGGGTTATACACTGCTAGATCCCATGGAATGCACAGGGTTATACACTGCTAGATCCCATGGAATGCACAGGGTTATACACTGCTAGATCCCATGGAATGTACAGGGTTATACACTGCTAGATCCCATGGAATGCACAGGGGTATACACTGCTAGATCCCATGGAGTGCACAGGGTTATACACTGCTAGATCCCATGGAATGCACAGGGTTATACAATGCTAGATCCCATGGAATGCACAGGGTTATACACTGCTAGATCCCATGGAATTCACAGGGTTATACACTGCTAGATCCCATGGAATGCACAGGGTTATACACTGCTAGATCCCATGGAATGGACAGGGTTATAAACTGCTAGATCCCATGGAATGTACAGGGTTATACACTGCTAGGTCCCATGAAATGCACAGGTTACACACTGCTAGATCACATGGAATGCACAGAGTTATACACTGCTATATCCCATGGAATACGTGACGATACATACTACTAGATCCCATGGAATGCACAGGGTTATACACTGCTAGATCCCATGGAATGCACAGGGTTATACACTGCTAGATCCCATGGAATGCACAGGGTTATACACTGCTAGATCCCATGGAATGCACAGGGTTATACACTGCTAGATCCCATGGAATGCACAGGGTTATACACTGCTAGATCCCATGGAATGCACAGGGTTATACACTGCTAGATCCCATGGAATGCACAGGGTTATACACTGCTAGATCCCATGGAATGCACAGGGGTATACACTGCTAGATCCCATAGAGTGCACAGGGTTATACACTGCTAGATCCCATGGAATGCACAGGGTTATACACTGCTAGATCCCATGGAATGCACAGGGGTATACACTGCTAGATCCCATAGAGTGCACAGGGTTATACACTGCTAGATCCCATGGAATGCACAGGGTTATACACTGCTAGATCCCATGGAATGCACAGGGTTATACACTGCTAGATCCCATGGAATGCACAGGGTTATACACTGCTAGATCCCATGGAATGCACAGGGTTATACACTGCTAGATCCCATGGAATGGACAGGGTTATAAACTGCTAGATCCCATGGAATGCACAGGGTTATACACTGCTAGGTCCCATGAAATGCACAGGGTTATAAACTACAAGATCCCATGGAATGCACAGGGTTTTACACTGCTAGATCCCATAGAGTACACAGGGTTATACACTGCTAGATCCCATGGAATGCACAGGGTTATACCCTGCTAGATCCCATGGAATTCACAGGGTTATACACTGCTAGATCCCATGGAATGCACAGGGTTATACCCTGCTAGATCCCATGGAATTCACAGGGTTATACACTGCTAGATCCCATGGAATGCACAGGGTTATACACTGCTAGATCCCATGGAATGCACAGGGGTATACACTGCTAGATCCCATAGAGTGCACAGGGTTATACACTGCTAGATCCCATGGAATGCACAGGGTTATACACTGCTAGATCCCATGGAATGCACAGGGGTATACACTGCTAGATCCCATGGAATGCACAGGGTTATACACTGCTAGATCCCATGGAATGGACAGGGTTATAAACTGGTAGATCCCATGGAATGCACAGGGTTATACACTGCTAGGTCCCATGAAATGCACAGGGTTATAAACTACAAGATCCCATGGAATGCACAGGGTTTTACACTGCTAGATCCCATAGAGTACACAGGGTTATACACTGCTAGATCCCATGGAATGCACAGGGTTATACACTGCTAGATCCCATAGAGTACACAGGGTTATACACTGCTAGATCCCATGGAATGCACAGGGTTATACACTGCTAGATCCCATGGAATACACAGGGTTATACACTGCTAGATCCCATGGAATGCACAGGGTTATAAACTGCTAGATCCCATGGAATACACAGGGTTATACACTGTTAGATCCCATGGAACATACAGGGTTATAGACTGCTAGAGTCCATGGAATGGACAGGGTTATACACTGCTAGATCCAATGGAATACACAGGGTTATACACTGCTAGATCTCATGGAATGGACAGGGTTATAGACTGATAGATCCCATGGAATGGACAGGGTTATACACTGCTAGATCCCATGGAATACACAGGGTTATAGACTGGTAGATCCCATGGAATGGACAGGGTTATACACTGCTAGATCCCATGGAATACACAGGGTTATAGACTGCTAGATCCCATGGAATACACAGGGGTATACACTGCTAGATCCCATGGTATACACAGGGGTATAGACTGCTAGATCCCATGGAATGCACAGGGTTATACAATACTACACCCCATGAAGTAGACCAGGGTTGTCTAATATTTGGAGGGCTCACATACCATTTAGAAACTTAAGTTGGGGTACAGGACAGTGTTACTTTTATGAGGTAATACAATAGAGTCTTTGGGCCTTTCAGCTATGACAGTAGCTCGAGGTCATACTCTGTTAATTGTATAACACTGGATTAGACTGTAGTGTCTAGTTACATGTAAAAGAAATCAAGTAACCCAGAGAGTCTTTACTTGATCCAATATGGGTCCTTTAATACAAAGCTACTAGTACTATATGTTTATAAATAAAAAATACAAACGATGCAAATTCAGAAAAGCTTTACCTACCACATCTCCTCCAGTATACAAACAAATGGTCACTTCCAGGGAATAGAAAAAGTTATTTTATTGCAGCCAAAAATAATGAAAAAATATAATAAATATAATCTTGGTGAGCATGGCCAAAACAATATTGACCAATAAAGAGTCAGTTTGGTTGAATGATAATATATTATTCAACAAATCCTAAATGTTACTGCATATTTTAAATGATATTATAACCATTGCATAATGAATTCTCATGTTATGTTTGTGTTAGCATATGCTTCCACATTTAAAATACACAGCCTATTAAAGCACTGCTCTGATTATGGGACATAGAAACGTAAGTGTGTAAAGGACACAATCACAGGAAGTCAATTGGTAACGGATAATTCATAAGATTATGTAGAGGAAATATGTGCAGTATAGTGGCTCTTGCTGTTCATGGCACTTTACCAACTACCTCTGGGCTCTATTAAACAATGGTTACATTGTGTAGGAATTGGAATTCCATGAGCCACTGTCAGCCTTAGTTTGCCAAGGAGAGACAGATAATTAACCCCTTAAGGATGAGACTGTTTTGGGAATGTTGGGCCCATAGGACAGAGGATGTTTCTACATTTTTGCAGTGATTACCTGTAATTTTCTTCTTTCTAATTTCACGTACCCACACAAATTATATAGCTTGTTTGTTCTTGAAACGAAGGGCTTTCTTTAGATATCCATTATTTTGCAATCTGCAGTATACTGAAGATAAATGGTGTATTTGTCCATCAGATAAAAAGTTGATTGCGCTGTGATGGAACTCTCTGTCACTGGGGTCCTTGGATAGAAGGAATGGGCCACCTCCTCCCAATAGAATATGGACCCTGTCTGTGTGTGTGATAGTTATGGGGGTACACATGTTGGGGCCACCAGTGGCACCCTGTCTTCAGTACAGCTGGACTTCTAACACAGGGTACTCAGGACTAGTTCACTTAAAATGTCAGCTAAGCCAATGTGTTCCCCAGGTTGAGACCGTCTCCTGTCCTTCACACTCCAGTCTCTCGGGAGGTGTTATAGAATGTTATTATGTTACTGTTGCAATATGTTTAATATCCAGTTCCTGGTTAATATGTGTTAAATGGATTCTTGTCATTTTGTCAAATTCCCCTTAGTCTTTATGTAAGTCAATCAGAGTCCTTTTGTATCTGAGTGTACTCTGTAGGTATCTGAACTTGACACCTTTATATTCTGAAAGGTGTGAGGCAGGATTTCCCTATTGTATGTCCTACTGTGAAAAAAAGTTTCTGTATTTAAAGGTGTGATTATGTTATATCCTAATGTATCTAATTACCTGTTTTAAATGAGTCCGTCCACTAAAACCAGCATCCTGGGGGAGATATAGTCACTGACTTGACCCCGGTCTAAGCAATGTTCCCCTTCAGGACGACACACCTAGGGGAGATGCTGCTCTAGGGTTCCGTATCGTCACAGCCACTACTTATGTTTGTTGTTGGGAACCCTTTTGCCTCCTATAGGGTGTAACTAAAAGACAAATTATAAAGTAAAGGTCTATAAGTGAAGCAATCACAATGGAAACCAATAGAATATTCTTGCAGTTCCGTTTCACTTTTAGAACTTTGTCACAGAATTGCTCTTTGTGCAAAGCCCACTGATTTCTAGCAGCTTCTAATGTATTAGGTATAGTTATCATTCACCTGGTTATATATGTCTGTTCTGTACATGCTCCGTTCAATATATGAATGCACATATTTCAAGTATAGTTATCATTTACCTATGCTCTGTACTAGACATGAGCAAAACTAAAATTTTCGTTTAGTTTTCGTCCATTCGGACATACATGTAATGCTATTGGCTTTCTATAAACCGAACTAGAGTCCCCATTCATAAGAATTTCTTATGAATGGGGCTCTCGTTCGGTTTATAGAAAGCCTATAGTATTACATGTATTCTATAAGCCGAAAGTCTATAAACCGAAGGTCGTTCGGTTTATTGACTTTCGGCTTATAGAATAGCATAGAATTACATGTATTCTATAAACCGAAAGTCTATAAACCTAACAACCTTTGGTTTATAGACATTCGGCTTATAGAATACGTGTAATACTATTGGCTTTCTATAAAACGAACGAGAGCCCCATTCATAAGAAATTCTTATGAATGGGGACTCTAGTTCGGTTTATAGATAGCCAATAGCATGTATTCTATAAACCCGAAAGTCTATAAACCGAATGTCGTTCGGTTTATAGATTTTTGGCTCATGGAATACATGTAATACTGTTGGATTTCTATAAACGGAAATAGAGTCCCCATTCATACAAATAGGTCAATTGACCTATTCGTATGAATGGGGACTCTATTTCCATTTATAGAATAGCAATAGCATAGCATTACATGCACTCCATAAACCGAAAGTCGTTCATTATGTCGGTTTATGGAATGTATGTAATGCTAATGGTATTCTATAAACAGACTCTATTTCGGTTTATAGAATGCCAATAGCACGAATGGACAAATGGACGAATGATTTTCGTTTATTAACCTTTCGTTCATTCCTCTTTCATTAATTTAGCATTTTCGTTATTCGTTTTTCGGATGAATGGACGAAAATGCTATTTTCGGACGAAAATGCATTCGTCCGAAAATGTCTACTCTGCACAGGCTTCTTGCAATATATATATATGTACACATTTCAAGTATAGTTATCATTCACCTGGTATTATTATATGTCTGCTCTGTACAGGCTCCTTGCAATTTATGTATACACACATAGCATGTATAGTTGTCATTCACCTGGTATTAGTATATGTCTGATCTGTACATTTATCTTGCAATATATGTATACACACATTGCAAGTATAGTTATCATTCACCTGGTATTAGTATATGTCTGCTCTGTACAGGTTCCTTGCAACATATGTGTCACAAAGTGAATTCTGATAGCCTCCATGACTGGTTTTCTTGGAAGGGTGATTGATAGTTTACTCCAACATCCATTGTTTGTGTTAATTGAATTTACTGTTAAACTGATTATGATGTGGTTTTCTATATCTGTAGCAATGCTGGTTAATTGCTGTTTGGTTTCTGTTATGTTGTATGTTAATAGGGGGGTTGAATTATGTTAACTTGATTATGTCTGCATATTAGACTATGTTTTCTGTTCCAGTAAAGTTTCTTGTTCATTCTTGCTGTACCTAACTGCTAGTGGTCCTGTCTGCTATTTGGGTACAAAAAGCCAGGTTCCAGAAAGACTTGCTGGGTGTATGCTGAGCTATAATCATAGGCTAAAGAGGGGATTTCCCATAACAGGCAGAGGTGCTACCGACCTTAGGTAACCATCCCATTACTATTTTTTCCTTATTTTTTCTTTCATATATTATTTAATACAATTTGTGTAAACCAAGAAATTTCACAAAATGACCTTTGGCAACAATAATATATATATCTGACATAATTTACTACTTAAGATCTAGCAATTGATATGATTAATTATGTATAACATGTATGAACTCTATATTATCCGTTCCGTTACAATATGTATACACACACTGCATTTATGTATTAATAAATGTCTCCATGCGATATACGTATACACACATTACAAGCATAGTTTGGGATACTTTGTTTGTTGCATTCTTCAAACACACTAAAGTTTGTGTATTATCTTCCAAGGGAACAGTAAAACGCTGCTTTAGAAAATGTAAACCTGGTATCCGTGAGTACATTAGATACAGCTATTCATATTTTAATATACATGAGAAAGGATAAGTCATTCGCACGAAAACCTGCATTAAATCATTAAATTGTTTAACACAACACATTGCATAAATAATGGCCACAAAGGAAAATAAGACGAATCCACAGTGTTATAAAGTTTCACTTTCTGATAGCAGACAAAGAGAGAAAAGATACATCCCCTATAATGTTGTATGTTTAAAATCATGCACTGGAGCATCATCCTTGAACAATCTGCCCTGGTGTGAGCTGTTGTCTGATGAGGTTTCAGAATTCAGTCATTTCTATATATTTTTCAAAGTGCAGATTTCTTGTGAGTGCTAATGTAATATTACACGGAAGAGATCATTGAGTCACTTTCGCCCCCTCTTTGGGAAGTATAATTATTTTTCAAAAGTATACAGTATCCTCTTTTATTGTCATTATGTAATATCTTTCAAACACGGTTTAGACAGTGTCATCCTTCAGGAAGCTCAGTCCATACACTTCCTTGACCCAAAATACACATCACGTCACACAATTGAACTTGCTATTTCCTTGCAAAACACAAAACCGCTTGTATTTATTGATGATTTAATTACAGTGTATGAAAGCTCCTTCATTAAATCAGAAGAGGAAATTATGAATGTAAAAGACGCATGATTGGAATACAGGCTTAATTGCTAGTGCATTTAATTCATTTCCAGGGTAGAAGTTCTGTGCTGGTGCCAAATGTAGGAAATTGCACTTTTTAAAGGCCACTTTGAAACAATGATTGGGTATTAATATATTGTTCTGTTTTTACAGAGGAAAAAAAATAAGATTGGGTGTGGAAGCTATTTTTAGAATTATGAGGTATTGTAGCATAGGTCGCGGGTAATTGTAGATGCCTAAAGAATAAAATTTATGGTTTAATATGTTTTCTTCCTCCTGAGACAATTGTTTAAACTGCCATACAAATGTTAAGAGCTTAAACATTAATTGCACTGTAAGATGATGTCATAAGTGTGATAGCACTGTCAAACTTAAAACACGTTTCCCGTGCAATTCTTCTAACATATATATGTATATCATGCTTTTGTCCCATATTTACACTATATTAAATGTTAAAGGGTGCTTATGTGCCCATTATATTATGGACAAAGGGGTAATAAACAGCATTTTCCCAGAAATGGTCAAAGCTTAGTGTTGAATGTAACTGGGCTCCTCTTGCCTTGTGGTATCCAGGTAGGGTTGCCACCTTTTCTTCAGAAAAATACCGGCCTTGCTACCATCCCCATAGACTTAACATTGGCCTGCCGGTAAAATACCGGCCAGGGTGCAAACCTATACCTAAGCTTCTTTAAGTATAATAGCTACTATACTACCACAAATGGCGTCCAATTAGGATTCTAAAATATGTAAGTTTACACTTGGTTTAAACCAAACTGCCCAACAATTAAAGATATATGAAAATGCAATCCCTTGGAAGCTTGGGGCCCCTAATTTATGCGACCCCATCCCAGACCCTGTAAAGCAGCTGCTGTATCCAGATTTTGTGGCAAGTATGAGAGACAGCCAAGCAGAGCTAAAACAGAAAATCAACTGAGGGAGAACAGAACAGAAATACAGAGTGCAGGGCTACAGGACAGAGGCAAAACATAAGCAAGATAGAGCAGAACACAAACAATGGATAAAAAGTGCAAGGCACAGGGTTAAGGAACACAAGAGAAACATGCAAAGGCACAAACATAAATACACGAACAAGCCTAACACTTGAGATGTTAAAGATGGGGGTTTGGTTCACCAACTAGATGTTAGCTTGCCAACCACGTCAAGGTACCCCACATAGTAAGACAGAATATTAGCAAAATAATAAATAATAGAATCTAAAAGACATACATGGAATTGACACAGAGAATATACCTGTAGATTGCACTACTAAGGACTGAACAAAAATGGGGGTGGTTTATATAGAAGTGAACTAACAAGGTAGAGGGGATCAGAGAAAACCTGGAATGGAACAATGACAGGCAGAACAGAAAACCAGAAATGAATCAGAAGAGAGAACAAGGTAAACATGGAAACAGGGCAGGAATGAGCATACAATAAAAAACAAAACAAGAAAGCAAAGTAAGAAGGATATAGAAATGCCTAGATACAGCCTGGATGAGCCTGCACTTGGGTGCATGGTTACAGACTTAGTCTCAAAATTATAGTCGACTTCCAAAGTAGACCTCCTTGCACTATTCTCACATTTTAGTGAATAGACCCATGAGTGCATTTAAGATTTCCAAATCAGTTAACTTTGCCTATAGTTTATTACCCTATACACGCCATGAGCATACATTGTGAAATACCTTATTAAAATGGCACTACAATTTTTTTTTGTAAATTTTGCTTCTCGCATCTGTCTGTTCTGTAATGCATTATTTTTCCATAATAATATATTATATACACTTTTACATAGAAACTCCAGTCACCACACTAGCACAGTCGGCGACCAGATCAGCCAACATGCTTCACAGTGATGCATAATGGCGGCCAGTCAGAGAACAAGATTGTAAAAATACAGTTTTGTTCTTCTTTGAGGTCAAATTATTGGTAGACTTGTTTTACCAATCCTCTGCACTGCTGTTATTTGCTGCTAAAACGATTCTCACTCCATTCACTGACATTCAGAATTTAATGAGCATTGCTCATCCAGCTGTGTGTTTTCTTTTAATACATTTCCTTCCTTGGTCAGTATGCTATTTAGTGCATTACGTATTAAGACGGATTTGAGACTGTTACACAGAACAAAAACTGAAAGGACCTTAACCAGACGAAGTGGAACATTTTAGAGTTTTACTATAATTTTTTTTCTTACCAATTCTTTTATTTTTCTTTGTCAATTTCATTCACATATATAAAAGACAAGAAAACATTCAAATTTTCACAAAAACATACATACATTAACAAAAAAACAAACAAAAAAAGACACAAATCTTGCTATGAAAATTCAATTAAACAGTTCTGGTTTTAGGGTATTCAAGAGGAGGGTGAAGGGGAAGGGGAAAAAAAAATTCCAAATTTATCCATTGCAATAATGGCTTTTAACTTCCAATACATTAATTCTAAATACCAATTTTAAACTCTTCATATAAATTTTGTTCCTACATACCTTAATCACAGTGTACCATTCCTTTACAATACCTTCCATGATTCGTAATTTGTGCAAGTCGAAAACTCAAATTAACCCTCATATTCCCCTCCCCCTTCTCTCCTTTTCCCCCCTCTCCCTCCCCCCTCCCTCCCAATTAGTTTGTGACCAAATACTAATTCTAGACTCGACAACCAAAATTATAGCTTTATATTTATAACCCTTCTAAAAGTGGCTCAAAGTGCCAGTAGTTTAAACTAATCATGTCAAATTAGATCCTACATATTTTAATCCCCGTGTTTGTATGTTGCAATAATTCTTTATAGTTCATATTTGTGTAGTCAAAAGCTTAGATTAAACCCCCATTTTCCCTTCTCCCTCCCCCCTCCCCTGTTTCCTCCCTCTGTGTCCTAGTGCCCCCCAAAAAAAGAAACCTTCACCTTTTTCTATTACATTAGGTTCTAAGCCCAATTTATCTTTATTTTCTTACCTTTTTTCTCCTATTTTCCTAATTATCCTGCTCAAGAAATTTACTGACATTCCACTCTACCTACCCATCCTTGATAGCAATATGTAAAAAAAAAATAAAAAAAAATAGATAAATAAATAATTTTTCTTCTCCCCACCCCCCCACTAACACTCTCTCGCCCATCCGCTCCATATCTGGCTATGTTTTTCCATTGTATTTGATATTGAATAATGTATATGTTCATAGTACTTTTTTATAGTTATCTTTGAAATGATTTCCTCCTTTTCCGGCAGATTTTGTTTTTCCCAATTTTTTGCTATTGCTTGTTTTGCTATGAGATAAATATGACCTAATAATTTCCTTGTGTTTTCGGGAATTTGTTTTGGGAAAATATTCAATAGTACCAGTTCTTTCTATTTTTATTTTTAACTCTTGCTCTATTATTTTGAATATTCTGTTACTATTGGACACTCCCACCAAATGTGGATAACTGTTCCTATTGCTCCGGATCTTCTCCAGCACTGAGAGGATATATTTTTATACATTTTGTGTAAGTTTGCTGGCACCAGACGCCACCTATATATAATTTTCTTTTGTAATTCTATGTAGTTTGTACAGTGTGAATATGAGTTTAACTGCCTAAAGGATCTCATCCATGCTTCCGTGGTTATTGCTTTTACCAAACCTTGTTCCCATTTTTCCGTGGATTTGGTTTTATCGCCACTCTTACTTCCTATCAGGTTTTTATATAATAATGAAATTCCCTTTTGATTACTTTCTTTTTTATAATTACATAATCTTAAAATTTTATTTTGTATTGGGTATCTCTGTTTATCCCATATTTTTGCTTTCGTACATAGATCTCTAGAGTTTTAGTATAATTTAATGGTACTGGTTTTGTTTTATTGTGCTCTTGAGTTGTGAGATCAGTGGTTCCAGGCCCTTAACCCATAGCAGGGGAGAAAGGTTATAATGTAGCACTAGTATGGAACATAAAGTCAGCATAAGAATGTTTTATTAGAAATGTTGCACTATTAGAATACTGAACAGTTCATAAGAGGCATAGTTAGTTCGCTAGTGGACAAATAGTGGTCATTATTCAACATTATTAGATACTTCACACCTTTTTTGAATGAGTATACCCTCTACTAATAATGTAATGTAATACAAATATAATTTTGTTTATCCTCTCAATCCCTTAATTTCTTAAGAATTTTTCTACACTTTTACATTAAAATATGTTTAATTTGATTTCTGTTAGGATGGACTTTAATTGACTGTATTTAAGATAACAAAAATGTTACATATTAGTAAAAATTGTACGATGTTTGAGTGACCAATTACTGCAATAAAATGTCTGTTCAGTTCATATCACAGAAAACGAACATTTTTGTTACCAAAGAAAGTTTTCTTGATGTATGGATACTAGAGTGTACACAATGAAGTGTCCTTAGAAGGCTCTAAAGGCAAGAATGCAATAACCCAAGGGAAACATTAACATCTTTGATATTTCCCAAAAGGTAGGTGCAAGCTATATAGCAACAGTGTGCTACAGAAGGGACCAACAAGTGAATAGTAAAGTTGTGAGTCAACTGTGCGCTTTGCAGTATAACACACTCTAAGCAAACAAGCTTGCTAGATTTTAGAGTAAAGATATCCTGCATTCACCCAAGTCAGAAATACACAAGCACACAAAACAATAAAAAAGTAACCGTGCAAAATCAATTAATAAGTAAATGGAGCTACAATAAAATGGTATTAAAGACATCATACTACTTAATATGAACGCAGGAAGGAAACGTTAATATAGCTTGGAGGAAAGACGTAACAGGGGGGATATGATAGAAACATTTAAATACATAAAGGGAATCAACACGGTAAAAGAGGAGAGTATATTTAAAAGATGAAAAACTACCACAACTAGAGGACATAGTCTTAAATTAGAGGGGCAACGATTTAAAAGTAATATCAGGAAGTATTACTTTACTGAGAGGGTAGTGGATGTATGGAATAGCCTGCCAGCAGAAGTGGTAGAGGTAAACACAGTCAAGGATTTTAAGCATGCGTGGGATAGACACAAGGCTATCCTAGCTATAAGACTGGGAACGGGGGACTAATAAAAGTACTCAAAAAAAAAAAAATTGGGCAGACTAGATGGACCGAATGGTTCTTATCTGCCGACACATTCTATGTTTCTATGTTTCTAATATAGCAGGACTCTTTGTCTTGTGCAAACCAGGCATGTATCTTTATATTTACACATGGTCAAGTTTAGGCCGGAAACCCAATTAACTCACACCAGCAGGGTTGTTGAACCTTAATCAGCCTTAACCCTAATATTGAGCCTTGAGCTTAGCTGACCAGGGACTTGGATGATTCCAGAGGGAGGAACCCCAGGAACAAGCTTCTAACAGTAAATAGAGGAATATCTGAAAAGCAAGGCTAATGGTAAGAAAAGTAGTTTACCTTGAAATAGGACACTGCAACAGGCTGGAAACTGGAGCACAGAGCTAGCAATTAAAGACAGTAGCAGCCGATGTTCTGCAATACTTCTATCTATCTGGAAGTCAATCTGATTGTATCTGTTTAGGGTCTGCTGGATAAAATGCAGACATGAGTCCCTCATTTTAATCTATTATCACTAAAAGGCAACTAGCTAGGTTCCCTGTCAGATGAGGCAGGGCCGCTTTAAACAATAGGCAAAGTTGTGTTAAGTCCTTTAGTTGCAATGTGGGTGCAGAAAAAGGGAATAATAACAAGAAATGTTTATTACATATACATATAGTTGAATGTGATTTGAAAATAGTTGCATGTAATATTAAAAAGTTTACATTTACATATAGTATTTACATTGCGACTTGGGTCGAGAGGGGCCCCCTGCTAAAGACTTTGCCCAGGGCCCATTAGGGTCTTAAAGCGGCCCTGAGATGAGGCCACTTTGAGTGGTCTCAGACTTACAGGGAAAATGTTGCCAATGCTCAAAGGGAGCACTGGCTATATTTTACCAAATCATGCTGTGCCCGTCACACGTGACATTACATTACCATTTATTTATATATCGGTAGAGAACCCTGCTCGCAAGCTTACAATCTAGAGGGAATGGGGTCCATAAGACACATAAGGGGTTGAAGAAGTCAGAGGGAATGTAGTTGTAGTAACAGTAGTGTAGATGGGTGGCAGGGCCGGCCTTAGGGGTGTGCGACCTGTGCGAGCGCACAGGGCGCAACACCCCAGGAGGCGCCCTCCCGTTCAAAAAAAAAAAAAAGCCGGTAGAGACACTGGATGGGGGAGATCAAAAGATCCCCCCTCACCAGCCCTCTGCTCGGCATGCTCTGCTAGATCCGGAGAGGGGGCCGAGCTAACCGGCTGAGAGGTGTAGCTCCGCCCCCACCCTGTGAAGCAGAGCACAGTCTGCATTACGGGGAGCCACTGGCACCATGAGAAAGTGCTGATCGGCTCCCCATGCCTGCATTAAGCATGGGGAGCCGAGCAGCACCTTCTCTTGCTGACCTGGGCTCCCCATAATGCAGACTGTGCTCTGCTTCACAGGGTGGGGGCGGAGCTACACTGCTGTGCCGGTTAGCTCCGCCCCCTCCCTGGATCCAACATTGCAGGCAAAGGTAGGGGAGGGGGAGAGAGAGGGGCAGAACAGGGGTTGGGGGGGGGAGAGACAGAACAGGGCTAGAGAGAGATAACAGGGGGAGGGGGGAGAGAGAGACAGAACAGTGGATGGGGGAGAGACAGAACAGGGGAGGGGGGAGAGAGAGACAGAAGGAACAGGGGCAGAGGGGAGAGACAGAACTGGGGGAGAAAGAGATAACAAGGGGGGGGGGGGTGAGAGAGCCAGAACAGTGGATGGGGGAGAGACAGAACAGGGGAGGGGTGACAGAGACAGACTGACAGAACAGGGGCAGGGGGGAGAGACAGAACTGGGGGGGGTGAGAGACAGAACAGGGGAGGGGTGAGAGAGAGAGAGACAGACAGAACAGGGGCTGGGGGAGAGTGAAAACAGGGGGAGCGGGGGGAGAGAGAGAGAGAGAGACAGAACAGGGGACGGGGGGGGGGACAGAACAGGGGACGGGGGGGGGGACAGAACAGGGGACGGGGGGGGGGACAGAACAGGGGACGGGGGGGGGGACAGAACAGGGGACGGGGGGGGGACACAACAGGGGACGGGGGGGGACACAACAGGGGACGGGGGGAGAGAGAGAGACAGAAATGGCAAGGAAGAGGAAAGGGACAAACATGGGAAGGGAGAGAGACACATACATAGGGGGGTGAAAGAGACGGGGGGGGGGCGCCACGGGGGAAGCCCGCACAGGGCGCCAAAACACTTAAGGCCAGCCCTGATGGGTGGCACTAGGTGGGATAGGCCAAAGATGAATAGTGTTTGTTTCAGCTTTCAGCTAGGTGGGATCAGCTAGAGGTAACATGACCGGTATTCTAGTGGGTTGGGTAGTAAGCTTCTTTAAAGAGGTGGGTTTTGAGGGACTTTTTAAAATTTGAAAAAGAGGGAGAGAGTTGGATGCTCTGCGGAAGGGAGTTCAGGAGAGAGGGTCAGCTCGGGCAAAATCTTGCAGTCGTGATTGAGAAGTGGTGATGAGGTTGGAGGAGAGTTTTAGTTCCAGTGAGGAGCACAAAGGTAGTTCAGGGAGGTATCGGTTAACAAGTGAGGCAATGCACAGAGGGGCGGAGGAGTGGAGGGCTTTGTAGGTTTTTTAATTTTATCCTTCAGCAGACGGGGAGCCAGTGGAGGGCATTGCAGAGAGGAGCCACCAAATCAGACCGACATGCAAGAAAGATGAGTCTGGCAGCTGCGTTTTGGATAGATTGCATGGGAGACAGACGAGTTAGAGGTAGTCCAGTCAGGAGGCTGTCACAGTAGTCAAGGCGAGAGATCACAAGCGGGTGCACTAAAATTTTGGCGGTCTCTTCATCAGGAGATCACGCTATTTTTTGCAAGGGACCCACAGGGTCTAATAAGACAGAGATCAGGTCTCTGCAATGGTTTGCTACTATTCACCTTGTGATCGGTGGCCAGGAACTAAAGTGGCATTTTGGTGCTTGTGTCTTCTGGGACCCAAGCACCATGCGTCACGAAGGGGTTAAATCAGCATAACAAACAAACAACAAAAATAAAGGCTGCTTTAGAATAATTACTGCTCATGGACTATTTTAAACTAATGTAACCTCCATCTTGTTTGTTAGATTGCGTTAGTTTATTTATTTTTCCACTATCTGTTTTGTGTTGTCAGGATAAATGTATCTGTTTTAAGCATCTACTTCAAACAATGACTTAATAGAACTGAAAATAGAATGGAAAATACTTAACTAATGGACTCCACAGTTAATAAACAAGACAATTAGTAAGTGAAGGCTTTAGGGAAAATAACTGCTCACGTGCATCTGGTTGAACTATTCCCATGATATCAATGTTCATTTATTATTTCACCTTCCATAGTGAATGAGTTTAATCATGCTTGGGATAGGCAAAAGTCTATCCTAGATATAAGATAGGGCCATGGACTAATAAAAATATTTTGAAAATTGGGCAGACTAGATGGACCATCTATGTTTCTATATTTCTATGTTTCTGTGCAGATTATTAGAAAGAAGCGCAGTATGCACATGAATTATCAACAACAGTTGTTTTAATCATAAAAAGACTCGACCACTGTGTCTTCAAATAATTTTTTCAATGTTATACTGCTGTTTTTGTATTTAGCTGTCATTTCTATATTTTTCATTAAGTACCCATACAAATAAAATATGTTTTGTGGGGAATAAGAAGGGCTTTCTTTTACCATTATTTTGATCATATAATGTAATTTAAAAAAAAAATTTAAAACATGGTGGAGAATTAAAAAAAAACACATGTTTTCTAACTTTCACATGAACATCTATTACACATCTACAAATGCTAATAAAAATAACCTGCTAAATAGATTATTATATTTGTCATGAGTTTAGAAATATCTAATGTTTACATGTTTTTCTATTGTGTTTTGCAAGTAATAGGGAATAAAAGTAAAAAAATATTTTTTGCTTTGTCATAATCATTTTCTCCTACAGTGACCTTTTGTCATGCTGAATCCTACTTGAAGGATCATCCCATGTCCAGTTTGTATCCAATGTCTATCCATGCTGTTATGTTTATTATTTATACTCATTCCTGGTTTTTCATTGTATCTCTGTTTGTACCACCTTTTTCAGTTTGGAGTGGCACCCTTTCCAGTTGGCCCCAAAATGGCACCTGCCCTAGCTTTGTGACTGCCTGGAACCTGCCTAAACCTAGCCATAAGACCTGCATCTGCCTATAGCTCGGCACCTACCAAACCTTGCAAAGCCTGGTACCTGCCTAGTCTAATGACAGACTGGCACCTGCCTATGGCTAGTCCCTGTATCTCTGTATGTAGTCTTGTAGTTATGTTTGTTTTTATATGCCTTTAAGTTTTGTTAAATTGCCTTTTGTCTGTGATCTGTCTGTCTGTCCCTGCTATTATCCTAAACCTTGTGCCTTGTATTGTTTACCCTTAGTTTGGTTTTTGCTCTGCCCTACTTATGTTTGCTTCTGCCCCAGTCTCTCCTTGGACCTCTACACTTTACTGTGTTCTGTCTTAGTTTGGTTTTTGCTCTGCTTGTTTTTTTCCTTTTCACAATGCCATCCTCACTCCACTATGTACCACGTTCACTCCAAGATGTCTAATCCTCATTCCAGGATGTCCCATCCTCACTCCAGGATGTCCCATCCTCACGCCATGATGTCCAACCCTCACTCTAGGATGTCCCATCCTCACTCTAGGATGTCCCATCCTCACTCTAGGATGTCCCACCCTCACTCTAGGATGTCCCACCCTCACTCCAGGATGTCCCACCCTCACTCCAGGATGTCCCACCCTCACTCCAGGATGTCCCACCCTCACTCCAGGATGTTAGCTAGGTTTTCTCTGGTGTCTGTCATTTATCCCTGGATACTGTAGTTGCCTTGGCGTCTCAATTATTATATTTCAGAGAATGTTTTTCAATTTCATTATTCAGTGTTTAGGATATAAATACATTTTTTAAAAATGTATTTGCAGTTTGAATCTTTAAAAGAGAATGTTATTTTAAAAGGTGGCGACTTGTTAATATGTAGTTTTAGCATGCAATATGATCAAATGTCATTGAGGATTATCTTTATTAGACAAAAAAATAACACCTGGTTTAGTTGGCAACTTATTAAGTCAACATTGACATATGACGACAGTGCAACCTGATTCATTAAACATTTCCTTATTGCAAAATCTAATCTCCTGGGTTGAAGAGTTTTCTTGTATGTCACATAGTAGAGGTGTAACACATAACATTGTGGCAAGTAAGATCTAACACTAACGTTCCAAAAGATAAGGAGGTCTATGCGCTAAAAGGTGAGTTGCAGGTGAGATAAGGTGAGTTGAGTTCACTATATATTGTGCAGGTACAAACCTGGTGAGTTTCCCCCGCTAAGCAAACTCACCGGGATTGTCCCTGCACAACGTATCTTTAAAATGGTGAAATTAAATGTTCATCTCACCTCAACTCACCCCACCTCACCTTATCTCACATCCGCTCACCTTTTAATGACTAGACCCAAGAGAGAGCAATAAAAAGTTATCAAATAAAATTCCTTCTCTACCGTATGAGAATAAAATAAAAAATAATAGAAAAACTTTAATGAAGACAGGGCAGTCTTTAACAAAGGGCAAACAGGGCAGCTGCCCCAGGCTATTCATTCCTGGTTTGTCCAAAAAAGCTGCCCCATGGGCCCCGGCTGGCCTCAACACAGGCCCACTGCACATCTCACGACAGTCATGATAGGGCAGCTGATGCGGTTCCGACTTCCTGTCATGGCTGCCGGATATGACAGCAAGTCATATCCGGCAGCTATTTTACCATCTCCTGTATGCATGGAGGGAAGAATGCACGGGTAATGGCCTTCCATGATATACCTAGTGGGGTAAAAGTAGGTTTACAGTATTGATCAGATTATGGCATTTATTGTTTATGACAAGTTCTAAAGATGTTGCACCTAAGAGACTATACATTACCTGATCAGTATTGCAGATCTACTTTTATGCCATTCTGTATATACAGTATATATAAATACAATATATATTGTAGAAGGAATACCTATTAGAAAAGTACAATATCATTATGTTATGTAAGGTACTTTGGATATAAAATAATAAATTACGTTAACCTGTTTAGTTCGATGACAATAATTCTTATGGCTGGATATCAAAAGTTACACAGCATTTAGGAAGCTATTGAAAAAAAGGATTACTTCCTGTAAAAATGGAAGATGTTCTCTACACATTAGTAATAATTTTATTAGGCCTAAATAGCTGAGTTGGAAAATTTTACTCTAAGAGGTCTACTAATTAAAGCACTGAAATCTGACCGAATTCGTTGTTTTTGGCAAAATTGTCAATTCAACTAATCCATATTCAATATATTCAGGCACTTGGAGCTATTGCTTGTAAAAATTAGATAGCTCATGGTGTCCCTCAGGTACTCACCATGGGGTGTATTCTATATGGTCTGATCTGGTCAGAACATTAGACACAAATACTAATATCAACAAACTGCAGCAGGAAATTGAAGCTCTGGAAATTAAAATTAATGATTTGGAAGAACCGCAGAAGAAATATCAGGATAGGAGAACTATTGGAGAGGGTTACAAGAGATCAGATGAATGTATTACATTGAATGTATGACAACTAAACATTTTTTTTTTTTTGACTCAGTGTTTTATAACAATGAGTCATTAATTAACTTAATTGGACTTATTTTTTTGGGTGGGAAGAACTTAGTTTTCATTTTATTTCATTCAGAGAGTCCCCAGCCCCTGCTACATTTATTCCTGACTACTTAGCTCTACAGTGACTGAATGGGGCATCCGAATGGCAATGATTTTTCGTAAGATGCCCGCTGGTGAACTGTGCGCGTGCGCGCATTTCTCATTCAGGTCCGCAAGCATGTACGATTTGAGGCTATTAAAATCTGTAAGGCTACAGCAGTGCTTCCTCCACCCCAGAATCAAGTTAAATGTAGTTTGCATTGATTCTGCTGGATCCTTATTGCTTCTGCTGTATCAGTAATATCTAAAAAAAAAAAACCAAGCCGGAGATGTAATTGTAAATGTAGAGATCTCAAGAACTTTTGGTCCAGAGGCTGAACATTACATTTATTACCAGATTTTTCTTTTAATACAAGGCAAGGGGAAGAGGGTCATTTAAACCAGTAGTGGATATAATGAGAGTCTGATGGGGTACCCCATTAAAACTGTGTATAAAAGATAGAGACTTTATCAATTATTTTGTTTAAAGTCAGAGTTGCTCAGGAATGGTTAGACAGTACACAGTTTGATACCTAATTGCAGAATGCATGTATTAAATAGTACAGAAGGGGATGGGAAGATGATGTAAAGAGAATGGGAATGTTAAAATAAAATATTTTTTCCCATATTATATGCTCACTACACTACACATTTTATAAGACTTATGATTAAGTGCGCATTCACGTGAAATGCGTTAAGTATCCCACCCTGTTTCTGTTGTTCCACATATATTTTATTTTTCTGCCAATAAATATCACCTATTGTTTACCTGGATTCCGGAGTGCGGACTCTTCCTCTTTCTACTTGTATTATTAATTTTATTTTAACTTTTATATGCAATTAATTCAAACATAGGGGAAAAAAACAGTGGCATATGTCTTATATATGTCTTTGTTTTAAAAGCACAGGTAATCTAGTTACATCTTATGTACCTATGATTAAGCGTTGTAATACCCGAAACGCGTAAGGTGCGGTTTTCTGTTTGTTCGTTTTGCTGTACATGTACCTCCTTTTTGGTCTCATGTTCATTGTTTAAATAAAGCACTTTATTGGACCGCTCACTGGAGTGGAGTGCACATCACTTTTTCGTCTTTAGTGAGAGACTATACCTTGTGTATAATTTTCATTAATTCTAACAGAGAGGTGCTGGGTTCCACTATCGTAATCAAAATATTGTCTGCTATAGATTGATTGTATATTCTTTCTGGTTTATTGCATGGTCCTTTATGTTATCATTATTTCTTATGTCGTTCGCTTGGGATTTAATATGGGTGATAAGGAGCAACCCCTCTTGTGCCGTTTGCTACTGTTTATCATTGTGAAAATATGCCCATTCTTATCGTCATCGTGCTCATGTTTGTATACAGAGGCAAAATTGCATCTAGAATCCAACCCTCACACCCATAAGCTATCAATGTACAGGCGTTCTATACATCCAACGGCAGGGCCAGAAGTGACATCCATAGTCTTTCTCATACTATTCACTGATGATATTCCATTTTTTTAGGCAACCTGGTCTGGATGGCGTAGATTAGGTAATTCAAAATGTACTCTACTTGCCTAAACACTGGCATACAACTTTGTATCTACTTTCAGTAGACAGGGAGATAGTTGGTTTTAATAAGGCCTTATGTTGGCTCCCAAACATCTCTTTGGGTAATGTTTTTTTCTCTACCATCTCATTCAGATGTTCCACCAAGTAAATAAAACAAATTAGAATATCCATCCGAACCAAGTTTTTCAGTGCATCTATATAGTTTTTAATTTTGTGAATTGAAAAGGGTCTGTTCATATTCTCTAGTTGTTGATCAGACAGCCTATTCATTATTCTGTTTTTAAAGAAATCTTTTAGATTGTTTCTTACCTTTGGAATATTATATAATGTATAATAAAGGGAATTAAATGCCTCCCCAATTTTTCCAGAAGTTTGTTGGAGTCCATTGTTCATTTTTATTTTATGGATGTATGTATTTTATGCTTTTTTTACCCTTGACTTTATTGGAGAGTACTTTGTCTGCTCTTTTTTACCCTTTCATTTCATTCATACTATTTCATTTTTAAGAAATCTGAATGTATGTATTTGTTCCATTAATAAAGCATTCATTTTTATTTTGTATCTGATATTTTATTTGTCAGATATTTCAACAAATTATCTTTGTTTGATCTGACCAGTGTGTACAACGTAACATATTAATCTGATAATGGGACTCTCTTCAATGGAGCAGCCTTATAGAAACACCATAAAATTGGAAAGGCATTACCCTTACTTATATTTCCCAAAAGTAAATAATGTTTGCTTTCCCTGATATATATTTAATGCCTTGGGATCACTTAAACAAATAATTGTTTCATCAGCAATTACTCCTTTTTCCACAAGATATATTAGAGTTTAGTTCCAGGATTATTGTGTTGACGTAAGACCACATAATCTCTTGAATAGATATAGTTTTAACTTAATTTACCAATGTTTAGTCTCTAAGACTAAGTTAATGCTTGAGTATGTATAATGGTTTTTGAGAAATAGAAAATAATCTTTCTAATGTCATCAGGCAACACTGTTCACCTCCAGCGGTGGACATATACTTCCTGTGTCATCTGTCATGCCCGATCACCCTCGATTACCTTTCTCCTGTCAGGGTTTCCAGCAGGTGAGCAGTGACATATCACGTCTGAATCCAAGATGCAACTCCGTACGGATCCGCACCCAAACCGAGTGAGTTCTAATTGTTAGGTATGCCCTTCACTCATCATCATCTGGGGGCATTGCCTAGAGTAAAGGGAAGACCCAGTAGCATTATGTTACCAAGGTATCGCCATGGCAACCCCCTAGCTAAGACTGTTACTCCTTCTCCCAAACCAATCAAGGTAATTACCAACAGGGCTATATAAACCCACACCTCAAAGTATTCATTGCTTCTTGATTCTCGAGCGACTAAGTGGTTAAAGCTTGCTTGCTACTCAGCCTTTTTTGCTCGTCCTTTGTTTACCTGATAATCCTGTTGCTGACTTCTGCCTGTTACCAGACTCTGAACCTGCTCTACCTGTCCTGACCTCGGCTATTCCATCTGACCTTGAACCTCTGCTGTCTGCCTCGACCTCTGTCTGCCCCTGAGTTTTATGCCTGCCTGATCCTTGCCTTTACCTAATTTTTGGACCCTACAATACCGCCCTGGTGCACTGTCTCCCAATCCCGATATTGTCTCCACCTTCGATTATTGGGTTTGATGTCCCATTTGTACGTGTGAGCTTCTCATCTTCCTGCCACTGGATTCCTACTAATTCGGTAAGCAATCCCGGCATTACATAATCAAGAAGCCATTATGGAGTCCGCAGGATTACCTGAAGCTATTGCCGCTCTCACTCAACAGCTGGCCACACTTAACCAAACAGTTATAGACTTGCAAGAAGAACAGACTCAACTCAGAGCACAAGTACAAGCCACCCAAACAGCGATGCCAGGTTCTTCTACCAGGGCTATACCCAGGGCTGAATCTTGGTGTTGTGCTGCCCTAGGCAGACAAAATTTGGTCACCCCCCCACCCACGATGCACACCCACGACATGACCCATTACACACGGTGCACACCAAGGACATGCCCCATCACCCCATTTACATGCCCCAATCACCCCATTACATACACATTGCCAATATTATTTGCCATTAATATTCCCCAGCCAATTTGCCCAATAATATGCCAGTATCATTTGCCATTAATATGCCCCTGCCAATTTGCCCAATATTATGCCAGTATTATTTGTCATTTAATCTGCCCCTGCCAATTTGACCAATAATATGCCAGTATTTGCCATTTAATATGCCCCTGCCAATTTGCCCAATAAAATGCCAGTATTATTTGCCATTAATATTCCCCAGCCAATTTGCCCAATAATATGCCAGTGTTATTCTGCCATTTAATATTCCCCAGCCAATTTACCCAATATGCCAGTGTTATTTGCCATTAATAAGCCCCAGCCAATTTGCTCACTAATATGCAAGTGTTATTTACCATTTAATATGCCCCTGCTAATTTGCCCAATATGCCAGTATTATTTCCATTTTAATATGCCCCCAGCCAATTTGCCCAATAAAATGCCAGTGTTATTTGCCATTTAGTATGCCCCAGTAAATTTGCCCAATAATATGCCAGAGCTATTTGCCATTAATAATTGCCCAGCCAAATCCCCCCATCTCCCCAGCACTTACCTTTTTTACCTGGTGGCTACTGGCAGGCAGCATGGTGTCCTCCATGCTGCCTGTTCACAACCCTAAACCCCCCCCCCCAGCGGTTGTGCCGACAGGTCACATGACCCGGCGCGAGTCTGAAGTCAGATCGCCGATCACGAGACCTGTCGGCACTTCCCTGTCACACGGCACGGGCAGCCAAACAGGCAGCATGGAGGTTTCTCTGTTCTGCCTGTTCAGCTCCCCGTGCAGCCTGCAGGCAGAGCGATGGTGAGGGGGGATCTTCCTATCTCCTCTCACCTCCGTCTTTGCCAAAAAGCATGTTTTTTTTTCTTTTAAAAAAAGGCGACCTAGGATGCCTCACGGTAAATACAGCACTGGCTATACCTGTGCATGTTCCAAAGCGACAATCTGAAGGGATCTTGCCTTTGTATGAGCCTCTCCATGCCTGAAAAGTTTGCTGGTGACCGGTCTCAATATCAGCGCTTTATCATGCCCTGTCAGGTGTTATTCAAGCTTAAACCCAGAACGTACTCCTCTGATTACATCCTTATACATACGGTTATCTCATTACTCATGGGAGAACCACAGACATGAGCCCATCACCTCATAAGCACCAACAGGCCAGTCAATGATTCCTGGCATATGTTCTCCCGTTCTGTGGAATCCATGTACAACGATCCCCAGAAAACCACCTCGTCTCAACTTTCTCTGCACCTTTTAAAACAAGGAAAAGCTGAAGAATATGTAGCTTGGCCCTAGAAATGGGTTACAATGAGGCCACTTTTATAGACCAGTTCTGTTGGGGTCTTAACGATGTTCTCAAAGATGAACTAGCCCGTTCGGGCATGCCTCCTTCTTAGAAGTCTTGATATTTCATGTCATACAATTGGAAAGACACTTCCGAGAACAAGAGAGTCATCAAGAGAGGACCCTAGAACATGGTTTCTCCAAACCTTGTCCCCCTACTCCAGGTTTGCCTCCAACTCCACTTAGCCTCCCTTCTCTTGTATCCATGGAGGAACCAGTGCAAATAGGGTTAGCCAGAGGGCCTCTAACTGCAGAAAAGAGACTACATCCTAGACTCCACAACCGGTACCAGTATTGCAGGAACCATGGACACATCTTAAAAGATAAATTGAAGAAGTCAGTTGGTAAGCTGAACCATTCCCTATCATCCCACTCTATGCCTCGTTACTCAGTGTTCAGCCTCACCTCACCGTATCCTTTCTTTTACAGTGGGATGAACAATATACTGTACTATCAGATATGATTGACTCTGGGGCCAGCAACTGTTTTTTGGATGGCAATGTTGTGGACTACTACCATATCCCAACAAAGAAAAAGTCTACTCCTCTCCAAATCCAGCTCAATGATGGAAGCCCTCTAAAGACTAGTCCCATCATCTACGACACACAACTCCTTACCATATCTCTAGGAAAGGACCATCAAGAATCACTAAGATTAGTAGTGGACTCCCCTCTTTTTTCTGCCATATTTGCCCTCCCCTGGCTAAGAAAACACAGTCCAAGAAGTGACTAGGAACATGGCACGCTCACCTTCAAATGAGCGTGCCCCCTATTACCTGATGAACTGTACGACCAGGAGTGTCAGTATTCATGCCACAGTTTCTGTCTACGACTACACCAACCTTTCAGCTCCTACCTTACCCAAAGTTTACGTATCCTACTCTGACGTGTTTTTCAGTTTTAATGAATATAGCGTACAGTGCTCTAGGTAGTTTATTTATGTAAGGCTGAATTCAATGACCTGAGTAAATTAGACTGGAATAGCAAAAGCCAATGGTTAGAGATAATTCACATAATTGAATTGAGGCCAATATTTCGTTTTAGTTCAATCAAACACATTTGAAGGATTTGTTATCTATTTAAAAAAAAAGGGACTACAACCTCTAAATCTCTAAAAGGATGGGAATTGAAGCAAACAATGATTTGCATTACACATTCTATCAATAAAATAAATAGGCTTTTCTGCCCCTTTAAGTAAAAGCAAACTGTAACTTAACTTAACAGCTAATCGCGGCCCTCCACGTGATTCCACGAATGGCCACAGTCAGACAAGGAAACCGATGTTACATTTTGATAAAATCCACCATGCCTAAACTTCTGGGTTCAAGCACACCTCTATGACCTCACAAAATAACATTACAAGGTCTCACGAGTTTTAGGCAGGGACCCACAGAGTCTGTTAAGACCCTAATCAGGTCTCTACCACTGTGTCCCTGGCTACTGATCACTTTGTGATTGGGGCTAGGGAAAAAAAAGTATTTGTGCTTCCGTCTTTTATCACCATATGTCATGAAGGGGTTAAACTATTTTCCAACTTTTAAGTCTGTTTTTACCATAACAAGTAATAATTATAGCGTTGCTATAAGAATAAAGAATTTACTGACTTAAATATCACACAGCTACATTTGGTCCTTTGTCACTGTAAGCCTCTTTCAGACAGTTAGAAATACAAAATGAAATTAAACAGATGCTGATCCCAGATGTTCAAAGTATATCAAACCCACCAAGCATTTCTATTGTTAATGGACTTGACGAGACACGTCGGAAAAAGAAAAAAAAATATTTTATTGGGTTCTGAGGCAGTGTCAGACGTAAATCTATTAATTCATATTGTAATATAATTAAAATGATTAAATGAAGCACGCCATAAACTGCTCTGTGATGGAATAGAACCTACGCCTGAGATAGGTTTATCACTGGCGCAGCAATCAGCTGGGACTATGCATGATATTTAATCGCATGCGAGAATGGCACCAGGATTGGTTCCACATATGAAACAGGAGTGGATCCTGCTAAAGGCAGACAGGTGTGCTCCGTACAGACAGCACACAAACCCAAGAAGTCATTGGCTTCATGGATTCGACATCAGAGTCACTCTCTCTGTTGTTCATTAAAAAAAATACTCTGATGCTGAATTCATGTGGCCATGGCCTCTTGGTTATATTTCATTACATTACATTATCGTTTATTTATATAACGTCTACAATTTCCGTAACGCTAGGTAACGCTAGGTCCGTTTCGAGCCACACAAACGCAGAATATACTACATCAGCGTGGGTCTGCAGGTTCATGCATTAGATATGTGGTGCACACCTAGCACACACTGAAGATAGGCTGTGGTGTAAGCTGCTATTTCCATATTCATCTCCATTGTAAATAACCCCCATTTTGCTTTTCCTGAATGCAAAGATTTTATCTCCATTTTCATACTCAGTTCTCTCTATTTAAACTTTCCACTCCTTCTCTTTCCAATTAAAATCCCTCTTTTCTCCTCATGGCCTAGTCAGCCCTCTGTCTCCTCATGCTGTCTTTAAAGATCTTTCATTCACAAGTGTAACCAACTGGTCCATGGTCACTCTCAATCTACACTGCAATTTTAGAGATTTGAAGGGTTATTTATAACCCTAAAAGTTATAAAAGTGATCAAATCTGATAGAACATTCCGTTGCCTTAGATCTTTGCATCAGAAGTGACTTGTGTACATAATCTCCTTTTATCCATTGCATGTCCTCCATTGTACATCTCTTTCATATTTTTAAGTCAATTTACAATTGTGTTAATACTCTCCATTGGGTTTTCAGAAATCTATAAGAACATATGGCAATGGTTGAAATCAAAGATGGGGAAATAGATCAGTGGCTAAATTCTCCAACTTTGCTCGCTGTAAAATGCTCGGGGTCACTGCTTCGTGTCCTGACAGAGTTAACTCCTTCATACTTCTGGTGTTGATAATACACCTACCCATAAGATGGATATATCTGTGATTTTTCCTTACTGGTGTAGAAAAATCTGAATTTTATTTATGAATATTATGCTATGTTCTTCTTTACTCTCCCAAAAGCACCAAACCAAACTTAACTTAGAGAACATGAACAGATAAAACAAACTTGATAGTACATAACTTTTCCCAACCAATCATCATCGTCCGCTACATATCTGCTGACCGTTCCATCTTCTTTCTTTGTAATCCAATTAAAAAGAAAAAAAGAACAATAATAATAATAAACCGTCCAACAACAATTAAATCCTTATAAATATATCTCGAACATCTTCATCTGTAAAGTATGGAACTTTAGATTATCCATGTCTATTTTTGTATTTCTTGAATATATTTCTTCCTTTCGTAAAATAATGTAAAAACCATATTATTTAGAGTGAGTTCTTTCAGTGGGATAATATGTGCCTCATTGTCTTAGAAAGACTGTCTTTTCTACACCAGAAAGTAAGAATCTCAGAATTTTATAGCTGGGTCGGAGGCTCATATGATCCTAGTTTAAAGCATCTATAAGATATTTTGACTTATGTTGTGTTGGTTTAAAATAGAACATTGTAAAAGTAGATTCTTTATACCAATCTGCAGTAGAAAGGATAGCTTGCAATCCACCATTTACTAACACTGCTTTAGAGACAGCTCCATGATAAGAATGTGCACCAAATAGACCCAATATAACAAATCTTGATATTTAAATACTAAAAGTGTATTAAATATTTTCCAATATAATTCCATAAATTACTAATTTATTATTACATATGTATTATTAATATTATGTAATATATAACTTGCTATTCTAACTATATTTAAAAATAAAACTGTATAATAATAAAGAAATCCTATATAAGGTGGTTCAGTATAAGTTAAAATATAAATTGAAATACGATACAGCAAAAGTTGCAGCAATCTCCTTCAGCTACAGCCATGAAAAATATTACATTGTGTATAACCCTGTATAACTCCTCGCACTTAACTTAGTTCTGTTGCCAATCACAACATGGTCGCTGTTAAGGAACAACGCAATGAGCATGCGCAGATATCTGAAACGCTCCAACAAACAAAGATGGCCACGGCTTGATCACAAAAGGGATGTATAATCACTTCAATAAATGTAAGTGAAGTATGCACACCATCCTAATGCTAAAAATGCATTTCTTATTAAAAAAATTAAATACTATATCATGCCTCAAAAACAAATGAAAAATGTTTCTTGGCTCCATATAACTCTATACAGCTGTGCTCGGATACCGCTACAGAAACTTGCAGCAGGACCGCCCCTCTGTCAGATGAGGTCACTCAACAACCTTGTGTATCTGGTGTGGGGAAACAGTTACTGGATGTGACAGTTAAACGTTTTCCCCAATACCTAAAGGGAAGGTATAGTCACTGAGCCTTTAGCTTTCTGCAGATATTGTTACTTATACAGTTCAGCTGCCCAGTTTAAGCTTCAAGCACTGTAAATTGTTCGTTTAAAGTTTCCCAGCCAATCAGAGTGAGAGGAAGTTACATCACAACTGCAGAGACTTACCCTTACCGTGACTGGGTTGAATAACCTGATACATTCCTCTAGCATGAAAGTGCCGAATCTTCTGCCCTCCACAATAGACACATTACAAATAAATAAAAACACAACTCCCTTCCCCCAAAAAAAAGCAGGTTAACAAAGAGGAGCTTCTTGTGGTGGCTTGAAGTTATTCTACCAACTATCACTTCCTGAGACTGCTGGACTCTCTCTAGCCAATCTCAGGTTTACTTTCAATCATTCCAGTTGGTATTTAAGTGCCAGACTGATTTTAAATGAGAACAGCTGCTGGGTGGAGTTGACAAGAAACTAATTAATAGGATTTCTATGCGAAAACATCATGGATTTTTATGGAAAAAGGAATAACAAGCAAGGCATTAATAATTCTATTGAAAGCATTTAAGCACATTTTGGGGCTGGAGTGTCCTTGAAAACTTGAAAACTCACCTTCTACAGAGTTTATTCTTGAGACTTGACCTGCCATCATAGTTACATAGCTACACATAAGGCCAGCCCAAGACATTCTGCTGCCTGGGGCGAAAAACAAAATCCACATAGATTACATTACATTAACATTTATTTGTGCAGCGCCACCAATTCTCGTAGCGCTTGGTACAGAGCATAGAAGGGAACTACATACTAAGTTAGAAAAACTAGAACAGACTGGTACATGAGGTAGAGAACCCTGCTCGTAAGCTTACAATCTAGAGAGAATGGGGTCCATGAGACAATTAAGGGATTGAAGAGGTCAGAGGGATTGAAGTTGTAGTAACAGTAGAGTGGATGGGAGGCACTAGGTGGGATAAGTCAAAGAGGGAGTGTGTGTTCCGGCTAGGTGGGATCGGCTAGGGAAAAGTGACTGGTAACTAGTGGGTTGGGTAGTAAGCTAAAGAGATGAGTTTTGAGGGACTTTTTAAAGTTTGAAAAGGAGGGAGAGAGCTGGATGCTCCGGGGAAGGGAGATCCAGAGAGAGGGGGCAGCTCGGGCGAAATCTTGGAGACGCGAGTGAGAAGTGGTGATGAGATTAGAAGAGAGTGTTAACCCCTTTGAGGAGCGCAAAGGTCGTGCAGGGAGGTAACGGTTAGCAAGGGAGGAAATGTACGTAGGAGCAGAGGAGTGGAGGGCTTTGTAGGTTAAAGACAGAATTTAAAATGTTATCTTCGAGTAGATGGGAAGCCAGTGGAGGGCGTTGCAGAGAGGAGCAGCCGAATCAGACCGACGTGCAAGAAAGATGAGTCTGGCAGCAGCATTTTGGATAGACTGTAGGGGCGCCAGACGAGCCAGAGGTAGTCCAGTCAGAAGACCGTTACAGTAGTCCAGGCGAGAGATCACAAGCGAGTGCACTAGAATTTTGGCGGTCTCTTCGCTGAGGAACGGGCGAATGCGTGCAATGTTCCTTAGGTGCAGCCGACAGGATTTGGCCAAGGACTGAATTTGAGGAACGAAGGAGAGAGCAGAGTCAAAAGTGACCCCAAGATATATATACATAGATATAGTCAGTGTCAGAGGAGTTTACCCCTGAATGGCTAGACAGATAGTCGTTGTCAGAGTTAACCCCTTGGGTGGCTAGACAGATTGTCAGTCACGCACCCGCCTTCCTACCCACCACCTAACCTGTTCTGTTGCTCAGTGGTAGTTCTTCCCTGCTGCAGGGGGCCATCGCCGCGTACACGCTACTCCTGTCCCCTCTGTCGGATCCTCTGTTGTACAAACATTGCCTTGGCAATGCACATCTAGACTCTGCCCCCGCATGATTACCAAAGCTCCTCCCCCTAACACTACTTAATCTCTGAGCTCCCTCTCAGCATTGATCAAAGTTACTGTTGCCTTCAGTGAGTTCACAGCTTCCAGGCTCTACTTTGTTTGTTTCCTGGTTTTGACCCTGCTTGTCCCCGTTTACTCTGATTTCCAGCACCCCTGACCCTGGCTTTTATGACTATGATTCCCTCCACTATTCCTGACCATGGCTTGTCTCCTCCTAATATGTTACCCTCCGGTACGCCTGACCTTGGCTTGTCTCCTCCCACTATGCTACTCTTCGGTATCCCTGACTACGGCTTGTCTCCTCCCACCACGCTATTCTCTATGACAACATCAATGAACATCCTTGAAGTTCCAGCATGTGGTCACTCTGTGAGGAGTGTGGTTCCATAGCTACTGGGCTCCCACACCTAAACATGAGTAAACCTCCCTGACACAGATGGAGGCAGTGTCAGAGGAGTTGACCACTAAGGTGGCTAGACAGATAGAGGCAGTGTCAGAGGAGTTAACCCCTTGGGTGGCTAGACCGATAGAGGCAGTGTCAGAGGAGTTAACCCCTTTATCCACACACAGTCACTCACACACATACATAGACAGTCTGTCACTCACACCGACATATACACACTCACTCACACTGACATACACACACACTCACACTGACATACAGACACACTTACTCACGCTGACATACACACACTGTCTGACTGTTTAACTTACCTGGTCCAGGCATCTCTGTGCTTTGCACTCCTCGTGTGAAGGAGGGACTGAGCCAATCACGGGAAGTTCCTGAACTCTCAATCATCAGGATAGTTGAGAGGTCTCATCTAATTAGCTGAGACCTCCTTCTATCAAGCTCCCCTGGACACAGAAAAAAAAAAAAAAAAAAAGAGCAGAAAAGTGATGCCTCTGCCAGGGTGCCGACTGGGACAGCTGCCCCAGTCTGCCCCATTAAAGGGCTGGCCCTGGCTACACAGTTGCTGCTGACCATTCCATCCTCTTTCTTTGTAATCCAACTGCACTACTTGTTTATACTTTGGTCAGTAGTTTGGTGTCATATTCCTACTTCTGACCCAGTAAATCAGAATGCCAGAGGCTGAAATTGGGAGGCCACTGCATGTGAGCCTAAACCTAAGCATGCACATTGTACATTCTCCAGTGTCTCAGACACCAGATAATACATTTGTTGTCCTTAATCCTGCTGACATACTGAGCTCTACCTCAGTTTCAAGAAACAAGACAGAAGTAGAACTTGAAGTTGACAGAGGTAAAGCTCGAAGTAGGACAGAGGTAGGGCTCAAAACAAGACTGAGGTAGAGTTCATAGCAGGACAGAGGTAGAGCTTGAAGTAGGACAGACATAGAGAATGAAGCAGGACAGAGGTAGATTTCAGCGGGATAGCAAACTGGGAAACTTGGGAGGAATGTATACAGTAAATCTGACACTTTGAAGAAAAAATAATAATCAGTGAATCATGGTTCAGGACCGAGGTAGAGCTTGAAATATGACATAGGTAGCGTTCGAAACAGGACTGAGGTAGAGCTCGAAGTAGGACAGAGATAGAGCTTGAAGCAGGACAGAGGTAGAGCTTGAAGCAGGACAGAGGTAGAGCTTGAAGCAGGACAGAGGTAGAGCTTGAAGCAGGACAGAGGTAGAGCTCGAAGTAGGACAGAGTTAGAGCTCGAAGCAGGACAGAAGTATAGCTTGAAGCAGGAGAGATGTAGAGCTCAAAGCAGGACACAGGATTGCTCGAAGTAGGACAGAAGTAGAGCTCGAAGTAGGACAGAGGTAGGGCTCAAAACAGGACTGAGGTAGAGCTCAAAGCAGGACAGAGTTAGAGCTTGAAGTAGGACAGACATAGAGCATGAAGAAGGACAGAGGTAGATTTCGGCGGGACAGCAAACTGGGAAAGCTGGGAGGAATTTAAACAGTAAAGCTGACACTTTGAAGAAAAAATAATTAATGAACAGATACCATATATCGATAAGTACCTTTATCCAGGAACTATAGGAAAGTTAGATTTGTAATACAGTATCACCATATCACTATTTTATTTTGTATTCATTTATAAATGGTTCTACAGGAAAATATATTAGGAGTTCTTTAGATTTTATACATGTCTTGGGGTATGAGTTATAAACAGAACATTTTTGGTAAATGTGCAGCTATCTATGGTATTATGGATTTCATTTCATGTATCTGTTTGATGCAGTTAGTTGACCTGAAGATATATGTTGTAACATATTTGTGCTGTTATATTAATTCATCATATATAATCCTACTGGATTAATATTCTAGAGATCCTCAGTGGAAATTCAATATACTGTGACTTTCTAAGATGACACATTACGTAATTAAAATGCGAGATTCATAAATCGTATAAATGGCATGCAACCTGCATTCAATTTAAATGATAGGCTAAAAAAACCAATGCACATATTAACTGGTCAATTTCAATTTTATTTTCACCAAGTCGAGGATATCTGCTTTTTTTTCCATCACATTATAGTTAAAGTGGTAATAGATCCTCTTTACGACTAACTCATCATTCCAGTACATTATACACTGTGATTACATTAAAGCGAATGTGCAAAACTAGATGTTAACAGACACTATATCAAACATCCTAATATTGTAAGACTGTCAGCTAATTTCTGTGCTCATGGGAAGAAGCTCCATCTGAAACCTATACTTCTTTTGGGTGTCGATGAGGTCCAAACCTTTTTTATACAATATGGTTGATTCCAAGGGCAGTGATGGCTTTTATAGAAACTACACAATTGAAATATAAGTACAATGTGCTTAACATAATCTGCCAAAAATACTATTTTATGTTTTTTTTTATTGTGATATATTTGTAATCATTGTATATTACCGTATTTGCTCAAATATAAGACGACCCTGATTATAAGACAACCCAACCCCCCAAACTATGGATATTCCTTTAGGAAAAAAACTAAAAGCCTGAATATAAGACTACTATAGGAAAAAAGTTTAACTTGTATATATTCACATGTAAATTGCTTTTTCATATTTAATAAAAACTTATGATATAAACAAATGCATTTCTTGTTTTTATTTACCTTTTATGTGCCAATGCTGCCCCTACCCCCCAGACTTACCCAATGCTCCCCCCCACCGGTGTCTGTCTCTCTCCCCCACCCTCTCCCCAATGGTGTCTGTCTCTCTCCCCCACCCTCTCCCAATGTTGTCTGTCTCTCCACCCCTCACTCCCCCCAAGTTGTCTGTCTCTCTTTCCCCCACCCTCCCCCCAGCGTTTTCTGTCTCTCTACCCCACCCTCCCACCAAGTTGTCTGTCTCTCTCCCCCACCCTCCCCCCAATGTTGTCTGTCTCCCCCCTCCCTCCCCCCAATGTAGCCTCCCTGGTGGCTAGTGGGGGCAGCCGGGGGATGTCTGCATGATATGTGCAGACATCCCCCGGCTGCCCATATCTCCCTGGTGACTAGTGGGGGCAGCAGGGGGATGTCTGCACGATTTGAGGTCAGATTATAAGACGACCTCGAATATAAGACAAGGGGTCTTTTTCAGAGCATTTGCTGAAAAAAACCTTGTCTTATATTCGAGAAAATACGGTAAACACGTTTTAACTTATATTTCTATTGTGTAGTTTTTATAATAGTGCTCACCCAAATATACCGCAATGTTCAGTATTTTCTTTTAAGCACTTACAAATTCTCATTGTGTTTTGTAGAAGCTACAGTATCCTTTGTTTTCTTTGTCTTTCTGTTTATCTTTTCTTCCACCTGGTGCATATATATACTAAATGGGCCGAGTTTGTCTTAGTCTAAAAGGTAGCTTTGATAATTATGTCTCCCTTTACCTTTATTGGGGAAGATTCGAACTTGGGTGGTGACTTTGACTTAATCTGAAAATGAAAGTTGACCTCCAAAGTCGAATATGAGTGAATTGACCCAAAAGTGTAGTGAAACTGAATCACTAGAAAATGAATCTCATCACTACAGATTTTAAAGTCCAAAGTACTGAGAGACTGCAGAGAACTAATGCAAACTGATTTGAATGAAAATAAAAGGCATGCAAACGAGGGTGATATGAACCCTCAAAATTTTTTATAGAAGGATCAAACGGCAACAGCAAATTTAAGCTGTCCGATACATAGATAATTTTTAATTAAAAAAAAGTGCACTGCAATAGATACTACTGTAGGTAGTACATGGGTTATTATTCAATCTAAATTATTATGTTACTAAGTTCATCCTTTTCATCCTTCCACCTGTTATTCCCACAAGAAAAAGAAGGCAAAATAAAACCCCAAATAAGCAATTTTGCTGCTTAAGGGGGAAAAGTTCCTTCTTGACTCCAAAATGCAATCAGCACTCTCCATGGACCAAGAAGCTCTAAAATATTAATGTTAATTCTACTATTGACAGCCCTGTATGTCCTGCTTTTAAAAAAATAATACCCAGACCCTTTTTGAAGACATCTAGTATATTTGATAGCACCTACAGCAGTGGCAATGCATATATGTGTAAGTTGCATGCTGGTACTTGTCAAAATCGGAACTCTGGTCTACCAACTCCACAAATGTGTCGTTAGCTTAGCATTTTCGTTATTCGTTTTTCAGACGAATGGACGAAAATGATATTTTCGGACGAAAATGCATTCGTCCGAAAACGAATGCACATGTCTAAAAAATACCTCAAATTAAATGCCCTGAGTTGTCTAGTTTTGAAGAATATGTACATGTGGGGAGTCGTTCATGGATTTAGTACAGGTATCAGTGTTACAATGTCACTATCGCTAATTTTGAAAAAAATTATTTTGTAAAAGCTTTGCACTACTTATAGTTCCTTCCCTGTAACTTAACAAAAAAGCACAAAACCACAATACATGGGCTATTTCTGAACTCAGGAAAAACATTATAAACTATTTTGCAGTGGGGTTTTTTTTATGTTTTGTAGATGAGTATAGGATTTTTCAAATAAAAGTCAGAAAAACATTTTTTAATTTTTTTTGGCATATTTTATTTTGCTATTTTTTATGCTATTATCAAAATAATGGTATCAAAAGAAATCCCTTCTTATGTCGATAAAAAAATATATACCGTATTTGCTCGACTATAAGGCGACCCTGATTATAAGACGACCCCCAAACTTTGTATATTCCTTTAGGAAAAAACTAAAAGTCTGAATATAAGACTACAATATAGGGGGAAAAAGTGTAACTTGTATATATGTAAATTGCTTTTTAATATTTAATAAAAAAAATTCATATTAAACAAATGCATTTCTTGTTTTTAATTTCTTTTGTGTGCCAATGCTGCCTCTCTCTCCCCCCCAGCATTGTCTCTCTCTCCCTCCCCCCAAAATTCTCTCTCTCTCTCTCTCCACCTCACTCCCTTCTGTCTCTTCCACCTCCCCTTGTCTGTCTCTCCCCCCTCCCCTTGTCTGTCTCTCCCCCCTCCCCTTGTCTGTCTCTCCCCCCTCCCCTTGTCTGTCTCTCCCCCCTCCCCTTGTCTGTCTCTCCCCCCTCCCCTTGTCTGTCTCTCCCCCCTCCCCTTGTCTGTCTCTATCACCCCTCCCCTTGTATCTCTCTATCCCCCTCCCCTTGTCTCTCTCTATCCCCCCTCCCCTTGTCTCTCTCTATCCCCCCTCCCCTTGTCTCTCTCTCCCCCTCCTTCCCCTTTTCTCTCTGTCACCCCCTCCCCTTTTCTATGTCTATGTTCCTTCATTGCTGGGGGCTCTTTCCTGTTGATGGCCCCCAGTGCATAGCACCTCCTGTACCCCTACTAGTTCTACATGGAATGCATGCAAACAAACTGCAGGCTTTGCAAGGTGTTGGTTTTAGTTCCTTGCTATAAGTAAATCAATAAGTATATCTATTTTAATAAAAGTGACATCTTTAGATATCCATTACAACAATTCTTTAGTGTTAGCATAAATTTGCCATGTATAGCTAATTAACGGCAGAGATTAGCGTCAGCAAGAAATTAACTTATGCTTAATTAAATAATTGCATCAATTATTTTAAATAGAAGTGCTTGAATGAAAGGATGTAAATAAAGTAAAATGTAGAGCTCTCTTTGCTCTATCAAAGGGCAGACATCTTCGGTCAGATCTTCCTTAAAGCTATACATAGCAAACAGGTTTCAACGGGGAAACTTTTTATATATTGTCCCATTGAAACATTTCTATTTAAAGTGCCTATGTTTGATGCAATGTTTCAGTTAAACATAACTTAATTTTTGGCTATATACTGCAACTTTCCTCGTCTAGACTTCCAAACACAATCTAAAATGGAACTATATAAAAGTAATCTAATAGCTATTGAGCCACGTATCCGCCATGTACTCTGCAAGAAGCGTTAACATCCGTCATGCCAAACTAAATCTTCTGTTTAACAATATGTGCAAACATAAATATCGCCCTCTCTTCTGTGAAAACAGAATTGTAAATTGTAGAGACACTTCCTTCAGGGTATGTTGACTGAGTTTCCAAAACGATATATTCCTTTGCCTTCAACAGTTTCGTTACCTGCATTTTTTAAAAAGAAAAACACATATTTTTGGGATTGTAGAATAACATGTCTGATTGTAGCTGCAGGTTGTTTCTCTATCTAGCTACGTTCGATAAGGTGAAGAGTTGAACAAGTGTGCTTGATCTGTTACCATTTGTTTTGTATAGCACTTGTCAGAAGTCAATATTATACATATGCGCCAAGTCTCGGGGAGTCTACTTCATGTGCACCGAACGTCTGGTTTGCGCCTATGTATAACATGGGCTCCCAAAAACTGAAGGGAGTCTGGAGCAAGGAGCAATCCATGGATAAAATCAGGGTCTTTTCAGAGCCTAATAAGTGTCAGAGAATCTCAGTCAAACATTATTTGGATAGATTCTAGACATGTGCAAAACTAAAATTTTTGTTTCGTTTTCGTCCATTCGGACGAAAATTTTATTTATTTCGTCTAAAACAAATTTCGTTCATTACTGCATTCGTTTCAGACGAAATTCGTTCATTATTTTTGTTTCGTTAATTTTAATTTGTTCGTTTTATAGAAATACAATGTAATACTATTGGCTTTCTATAAACCGAACGAGAGCCCCATTCATAAGAAATTCTTATGAATGGGGCTCTCGTTCGGTTCATAGAAAGGCAATAGTACTACATGTTTTCTATAAGCCGAAAGTCTATAAACCGAACGACTTTCGGTTTATAGACTTTCGGCTTATGGAATACATGTAATCCTATGGCTATTCTATAAACCGAACGTTCGGTTTATAGAATAGCCATAGGATTACATGTATTCCATAAGCCGAAAGTCTATAAACCGAAAGTCATTCGGTTTATAGGCTGTCGGCTTTTAACTATACGGAGACAAAGTCTCCATTCATAATCTTATGAATGGAGACTTTGTCTCCGTATAGTTAAAAGCCGACAGCCTATAAACCGAACGTTCGGTTTATAGGCTGTCGGCTTTTAACTATACGGAGACAGAGTCTCCATTCATAAAATTATGAATGGAGACTTTGTCTCCGTATAGTTAAAAGCCGACAGCTTATAAACCGAACGTTCGGTTTATAGGCTGTCGGCTTTTAACTATACGGAGACAAAGTCTCCATTCATATGAATGGAGACTCTGTCTCCGTATAGTTAAATGCCCACAGCCTATAAACCGAACGTTCGGTTTATAGGCTGTGGGCATTTAACTATACGGAGACAGAGTCTCCATTCATAAAATTATGAATGGAGACTTTGTCTCCGTGTAGTAAAATGCCGACAGCCTATAAACCGAACGTTCGGTTTATAGGCTGTCGGCTTATGGAATACATGTAATCCTATGGCTATTCTATAAACCGAACGTTCGAATATTAGTTATTGTATTTCCCTATATACTAGAGGAAAAACTTGCATTCTGCAGGATTGGATAAATCTACCAAAGAGAAGAAGAGAATACAAATATAAAGGGGAACAAAATACAATAAAAAACTCAATCCCTATGAACGTAAGTCATTCTTTATCAGGTTCCACACTCACAGAATCAATACAAAAACAGGGTTCTCACTTAAATGGTAGCAGAGTGCAAGTGTTTCCTCTAGTATATAGGGAAATACAATAACTAATATTCGGATGTTCTCTGTAAAATGGGTTACTTTCACATTTTATATATGTATATGTTTATATCTTTATAATGATTGTTTATTAATATTAGTTTTTATATATAGTTTATATTTTTTATGTCTCCTGATCTCTTTTATATATTCGTTTTAATAATTGTTTGTGAAATGGAATTATTCTGTGTTATACATCCCCGTTGGATGTCCTTCACTTGGAGACCCTCCCATCTGGGTGTTGAATGCTCCGGTGACCATGGAAACTGGAGGTGTGACTAAGATAAATAGAGTCTCGGGACTTAGGACCACGCTAGAGCCCACGAAATCCGGAAGCTTAACAGAGAATTGCTTATCTCCGGTCTTTGTCTGAATACGCTGGTCGTTACTGACACTGGACTTCTTTAACGGTGGAATCATCATTATTGTATTGATTGCTTTGGCACAAGTATGTTATTTAGAATCCGTTTTTAAAGCCTCCAAAGATATTTAAGGGGCTATTAAAGCATTTATATCGTTTGGGAATCTACCTACACTCCACTGCCTCCTTCTGTATATTGAACAAGAGTATCATCTCCTATGTGAATAAGCAGAGAGGAGCCCTAAAGATCTGGAGGGTTATAGGACTTATAGTCCACTTGCTTCTCACACCCAGAGCCGGTACATTTGGCTCTGTAAAGTGTGAGTATATCTCCTTTGGGGGAATTATTAATTTATCCTGTATTTACAGGTCTTCACATTGTATTTTTGTTTTTTATTTCTTCCTTTCTTTTATATCTTCATTGAGAATTTTTTTGATGTAACTCTGGAGAACCAATTATCCAGATAAGTATAGTGTTTTATTGCGCAACACTCGTTTTCATTATTGTGTGCCTTTTTGAGGGAGTGGCACTTGTGTTTGCTGTACTTGTTTCAGACTAATTTTTTTCACTTAAAGCGCTAGTCACTTTTTTATTGTAAAGTATTATAAAACACTTATTATAAGGATATAAAAAAAACAGTTGTTATCAAACTTAATTAGTTTATATTGGGCCAGAACGACCATATTTTAAGATAGGATTTAAAGTTTTTATGTGCCATGGCTGTTAAACAATCCATTTCTTTTATAGTGAGAAAAGAGAAAATAGGGGGGCTCCCCTGTGGAGTAAGCCGGCTCGACCAGTGGCTGTAGAGTGTACCCTCGTGGATGTAGGATAATGGGTGCTTTGTTAATGGCTGTAGCGGCAGCAATGTAGTAAAATGAAAAGAAAAAGAGAAAACGCCTGCACTCCAGGTATCCGGCAAAAAATATATATCCAAATTTTATTCCTGGAATCAGATCCAATATGATAAAATAAACCAACACAGGGAATGTATACACACGGCACAGAAAAAGGAAAAGGACTTGCCTTACGCGTTTCACGTGTGAAGACCACGCTTAATCATAGGCTTGTCAGACAATGAATTCGACAGTGTTTAAATATAATAGAATGTTGCAACAAGTGAGAAAAGGTCAAATCAATTAGTGTGATTCAGAACCTCTGATGAACAGGTTCTGTTATATAGAAAACAGTTCCTTAGAATTGCTAGCCATGAAATAATATAATGTTGTAAATATAAGTGATTACCCGTGAATGCATCAGTGCAATATTATAATTATACGAATAATAATATCACTCACCAAATATCCATATATATTGATTGAGTATTTCTGATGTCAGTATAGCCTGACTTGAATGTGTTGTGTTATGACTATTTGAGTTGCCTCCTGCTCTCTGGATCCCCGAACCTGGCTCACCCTTGTAACCTCACTCCATTTCTGGCTCCCCGACTCGGACTGTATCTCGACTACTCTATAACCGGCATTCTGACATTCGTGCCTGCTACCAGCTATTGAAGTCTGCCTCCCCTGTAGCCCTCAGTAGTGGTGGTGTCAGGCAAGGACTGTCTATATCTGCTATTGGGGTCCCCCCTGTGTTGAATCACGGTATGTTGTTTTCACTACCTCACAGTGCCTGTAGAGGCAGTCAAGCAACAGAATCATATTTTTTTTCACTTCCGACACTCTACCCACAAGAGGACAACAGCCATATTCGAGGAGCATGCTGCTCTCCAATATGGCACCCATAATAGCTCAGTGGTGCAATCGTTGGGTGCCCCAGATTGAAAATTTCAGTGCTTCCTAATGCCTTGACATTAAGTGTTTTTCAATTAGAGATGTGTAATTTGAATATTAAGATGTTCTACCTTAGTCTTTGCCACACAGCCAGTCAGTGGTGAGGAGATGGTCTGTGGCTGCTGGAGTTATGTCTGTTTGGTCTGTTGAAATTTTATTATATCTATGCTAGTTATTATTCTGATATTCTTTCAGTCTGAATGCTCTAACCCTGTCCTTCGTATAATCAGACATTCATACTTTTTGACCCCTATTCAGCCCGGGGTGATATTCTTAGTGAGATTCAACTCCAGATGTTAGTGGGATGGTTAACCAATATATTCCCTGATAGAGTTTTGTGTTTTCAACATGTGATTATCTAATTCCTCTAGCATCTTTATTCCCTTTCTTACTACAATGTTCAATAGCACAAAGTGCCTTGTTCCATTCAGACATAAATATGGATACACTTCAAAAACAAATATTGTGGACCTTCACTGGCAAGACTGGTGCTGAATCCCAGCCAGACCACAGTGCCACCCGGACCATTAATCCACAACGGCAATGTTTTAACCCCAAGTGGAATTTTTTTCAAGCCTTAGGATGTGAAAACAGCAGCGAATTAAATACAGACTCTTACATAATTGTGCAATCAGAATAAAGTGCAAAACAAGGCTCACGTGAAGATCAGTGATTTCATTAAACACACAATTAATTTCATTGTGAAATCTCTCTACAGTGTAATAGTACAAAAAAAGACAAGAAACCTCACAATGTATATAAATAAACCCAATTAAATGGTAACATATTCATCTTATATTACTTCCTTAACGCCTTCCATAATCTCAGTTCTGTGGTAAAGTGCCAAAAACTCATGTTTCTGTGCCAAGTGGGTTTTGTGCTTTAATTAATATACAATCTAGTAATCAAGTGTATTCATATTTAAATCCATGTATCAGAACAATTTGTCACATTTTTTTTAAACATACTGTGCAAATGAATTGGTTGTAATAAGTCCTCAAACTAAGCAATTTAAAGGGACAACTGTCCATTTTTTAGAAAAAAGGGAGAATCCTACAACCTACAGCTGGCCCCATACTTATGTCAGAATCATTTTCAAACATTTCAATATGTGCAATAATTTATAAATTCTCATTAAAAAAGATTCCTCAGAGATATAGCTGCTGTATAGTTCAGAGACCAATGGAATCAGATATCTAGAATGGAGAAAGAGAGAGCCATATTAAGCATTTATCAAACAGTTTTTTACCTATTATAAATAAGCTGTTAAATCGAAGTCTCTACTTAGACCTCTGGGATGTAAGCAATCCAATTCATGGATCCACCACAACTCCTTTCTTTTAGGTAGATTCTCTCTATCACCCCCTCTTTTTGGTTTAGGGATAGTGTCAATAATTGGGAAACGTAATTCCGATAGTGTACGTCCTGCCTCATAAAAATGTAACGGCACAGGTAATTCTAATTTATTTGTACGTATTGTTGATTAAAGTTTTCTGGGTAGTTTCTCCAACAGAAATAAAGGGGCAGGGACATTTCAGGATGTATACTACATATGTAGAGTCAAAGGTAAAGTATGAATTAATATTGTAAGTTTTGTCTTTGAAGGGATGTTTGAAAGAGTCTCCCTATATTAGCACATCCTACACAACCTAAACAGGGAAAATTCCCTTTCTTAGGGGTCCCCAAGTACATAGATTTGGTGGATGCTAGTTTTGAACTAAATTCTGCCTGCACTCACTTTTTTCTTAGTGAATTGCCTCTCCTGAAGGCCATCATGGGTGGTGATTTAAATTCCTGCACATTGGTATAGGCCTCTTTCAAACGGAGAGGGGGAGATGCATCCTCCCAAAGGAGGGCACGCAACACGAGACGCTGGTAATCAACTTGTCAGATCACAAGTTGGACTCTGATGAATGGTTTATCCTTCTGCCTTTCAGGTTAAAATTGATTTGTTTTTTTTTCGTAATTTGAGATCGAAGGTCTTTTTCAAGGACCAATTTGGCCTAATACCAAATGTTATCGTGTAATAAAGCAGGATATAATAAAATAAATACTTATCAGAGATATATAGGCGATAATCCAGCCTTTTTTAGATGTATATAAGAGAAAAGAAAAAAATATATACAAAATTGTGCAGTATTGTGAATATAAGGAAAATAAATATCTCCCCCCTAAAGAATTGTACTCACACACTACAGAGCCTGTAGGACCGGCTCTGGGTGTATAAGGCGTGCAGACTCTGAGTCCCAAAATCCTCACATCCACTGGATAGATAATCGATGGAATACTCGGGGAGCAGGACACAACAGGAGTGAGAAACAAACGTTGTAGTTCAAAATGTAAACAATTTTAATTCCCCCCCAAATATAGCAGCTTACATAGAATAGGTTAAAAAAGGATATCCTTTTAAATATCCTATTAAAAACAGCATAGGTAAAAAGCAGGCAGAGTCACCCAGCCGATCATATCACAGTCTCCATCCGTCACTTCATTGGAGCAGGCAGCAGCTGAAGCTTGTATAGGCAGCGTTCTGCTGTAGGAGCTGGTACTTCCTGGTTGCAAGTCTCGTCAATAACGTCACGCGACGCGTTTCGCCCACACGTGGGCTTTTTCAGAGCAGTGATACCAAATGTTACCCGCTAACATGCTTTTAATTTGCATGAATTGGGTTCACACAAACGGTATGTGAATCCATTTTGCTTTATTATTGCTACAATAACTACTATTGTGGCACAAAAACTTTGTTTTTATTTAGGTTCAAAAATAATTTATCAGCTAAAATACTTTTATTTTGATGTAAACAAACATACCTATCAGGCACATATTTATCAGCAAATGACAGACTTTGAATAACATATCAGTAGCTCTGTTCAATGAAGCATGTTGTGTTTATCCAAAACCTGACAATGAATGGTTTAATTGTACCCTTGTATGTATAGTGTTTGCCCAGGATTACTGTATCAATAAGTAATTATTGTTTGTTTGCTTTCTGATTGTTTGTTTCATTAGCTTGATTCTCCATTAGTAACAATCACTGACCTATGTTGCCCTTTCTGTCTGCTCTTTTAAGGGTTAGTTTAAAAAGGGTTCAAAACTGAGAAAGGAGACTGAGGCTCAGTTACTGCATCCTGTTCATGACATTACTGTAAAGGACAATATGCATATTAACTATTCTCCATTTAAAGAGTGATTAAACGCTAAACAAAACAAAAAAAATTTGACATATAAAATGGTTCGATGCAAGCAGGGCCGGACTGGCCTACCGGGATAGTGGGAAAATTCCCATTGGACCGCTGGCCCTGGGGATGCTTTAAACTGGGGCTGCGAGGATACTGGCACCCAGCGGCTCATGGCAAATGTATATTTTTCTTTCCCGCTGCCAGTCGATTAATGCTTGAGCTTTCCCTCCTGTACGCATGCCCGCTAATTCCCCTCCTGCGTGCAGATTCCTCACGTGCAGCCCAGACAAGACGGCTCATCCACATTTGGATTGCAGGTAGGAATTTAATCATGGCCTACAATGCTAATTGAGTTGGGCAAATTAAATTACGAAAAGGTCATTGATATTTGTTTTTGACTGGGAGTTGAAAGGACTGGGAATTCAAAGGATAAATTGATATATTTAGTATTAACAGATAATATAAGTATACTGTTCAATAAATATTGATTTCAGGGCCATGTATTTTAAATTTGGTTAAATATGCTTTATTTTATCCATAACTAAGGTAAAGATTATTAACTGCATATTTAATAAAGATTTGTGGCTTTAATTTCTGCATGCAATTGAATAGCATGTCAGCCCAATATTAAATGGAGTTATTTTATCATTATATAAAAATATGTTTATGTGGAGGGAATGAAGGTGAGGTTGAGGGAAGGGGGGCTTACACTCAGACAATGGTATATTTATGTGGAGGGAATGAAGGTGCTGTTGAGGGAAGGGGGGCTTACGCTCAGACAATGGTATATTTATGTGGAGGGAATGAAGGTGCAGTTGGGGGAAGGGGGGCTTACGCTCAGACAATGGTGAGGGTTTGGAAGTGGAGTGGCTTGGGCTAAGGCGATTATATATTTTAATATCATATTTGGGTTGGGGGCTTTAGCTGAGGGAATTATATGTTTTATTACCTTTATGTGTGGGGTAACTGTAAATAGAGGGGGATGCAAGAGTGAGAGAATGATGAACTATAATACAAGTATCAGGAACCATGGAAGGAAGGGTTAATATTTGGGCATTATATAGTGTAATTATATATTTATGGGGGGTAGGAACGGTTGGTGGAAATAAGGAGTCTAGAGTGATTTATATATTACAAACTTATATATATTTATTCTTAGTTTATGGTGATTATTTGGGCTGGTATTATGATGCAATGCAATCATTTCCATGGCTGGCTTTCATTCTCAGTTTGGCCCTGGATGCAAAGAGTAACTGCAAACAATCAGTCGTGATCTATACACTAACAGGTTTACTCAGCATATTCTGCTTTAATTCTGCTTTAATTATAGTTTTTTTTTGCTGCTGTGTATGTATAATTTGCTATAAATGATTTTAATCTAGCAGTATCCAAATCAAAGTTATGTTTTAATTCAGCCCTCTACACAATATAAAATGGTTCCACTGATGCTTATCTAAGCTGGTCTAAAATGCTGGAACAAACAACTTACCTGCAAGACATGTTGTATCTGTGTCACTGTCTGCCTTCCCATTCCTACTGCAGTGTCAGACTTCCTAGTTCATATTTACATGCCCATTCACTCCTGCTCCACTGGCATCCTTCCTGACTGCTCACATTAGCATACATGTATCCATATTCATTCCCATTCAAAATACCTCCCTCCCATCTTAAATGATTGACACACACACACACACACACCACTAGCAGCAGCCCATGGTTGTTCCAACGTCTCAGTGATGCAGTAGCATTTTTTGCAGAAATACCACTGAAAAATGATATAAAACAGGGAGAAAAAGCTATATATATATATATATATATATTTTAATTAAAAATACCTTAAGATTTTCACTTTTTAAGTAGTTCACCTGCGTAGTGTGATGGCTTGTCCAGGGGACAGCTTAGATATTTAAATCGAACAAAAAAAATCACATGTTTCAAATGGAAGTAGCGTTTTCATCCTATCCAAACACCATAGAGTTTAAATCATGATAACACACCAGAAACCAGACAGCGTATAACAATCCAATCTGGCAGAAATTAATTATATATTTGGATTTCATTCTATTGTCTACTTTGTATCCAATGAACTATAACTGACTGGAAGCCTTCAGAAGGGCACAAGGCCGGAACCACGCTGGAAGGTCATGAGTCCTGAAGCCCTCTTGCAGGACACGAGACCAGATGTCCTCTGGCAGGGCACTAGACTGGAAGTTCTCTGGCAGGGCACTAGACTGGAAGATCTCTGGCAGGCATGAAACCAAAAGCCCTCTGGCAGGGTTTGTGCCGCCCCCAGAGGCAGACAAGGCAAGTGTCACCCTAGGCGAACAAGGACATGGACTGACAGATACATGAGGTACTCCCCAGAGGCAGACAAGACAAGAACAAGGACAGACAGATACATGAGGTACGAGCTTACAAACTAGAGGGAGTGGGGGACGTGAAACAATGAGGTATATTCACTAAATGGTGAACATGGTGAATGAACAAGTGAATGGGATACTTATGTTTGCAAAGAAAACATCTCATATAGTGTGCAAGTTTAAACTTTACCAGATGCATGGAACATAGTTTGATGCCTGGAGTGACACTACCAGATAGATGACATTCAATTTGATGTCTGGAATGTTCCTTTTATTTACTGTGGCACTTATTCACAATACTACAAACAAAAAGAGCAGCATACATCAATGATATGATAACAAGTTACAATAAGCAATGATAAAGCATAATGCAGGAATAGAACAGGATGTGACAAGAGCAAAAAAAAAAAACATACCATCCTACCATGTAAGACCTATTATTTGAAGTTATATTTCGTTGAATATTCTTATGAATGTGTGATACTAGATGTGTTTATTTAGAATTTGTGACATGGAAAATATTGTTACCAGCAAGATAAATCACTTTGAAAACAATCGCAACACATGTTAGGTTTGTCAATATAATAAGTGTTTCTTTGTGTTGAAGTTCTTGATATTTCATTATTTTTCATGGCATAATGCAAGATTTTCTAGGCTCATTGTAGAAACAAAGCGTAGCGCAAATAATAGCATTAATGGTTAAAATGGACAACCATGATAAGTCATCAGAATATATCATTTACAGTGTTTCTTATTGATCTCAGAAAAGTGAAAATACAGCAGGTCTATCTTTAGAATGTTGAATAATATATATATCTAAAGAGCTTCAAGTAACAGGATATAGAATATTGCTTATGTTGTGCTGTCCATTATCTGGATCCCCAGTGTCTCGGAGTAAAAAGCAGTCGACTTTCTTTCTGTTAGTTCTCTGAGTTACTCACTGTGGTAAATATGAGTAGAAGAAAAAAAATGTAAGTCAACCAGAACGACAGGACCATGTTACAGGACAACAGGACCATCATATAATAACACAGACACATTGGGGGGATGAGATCACAAATCATAAAGGCCCACGGAAAAAGTCCCACACTTCTTTCATCTAGGGACAGGCTTTACTCCATGTCCTCTGTATCACATATGTAACAAGAAGACAATGTCTTAAATTAGTGGGGGGGGGGGGGGGGGGGGGGGGCAAAGGTTTAAAAGTAATATCAGGAAGTATTACTTTACTGAGAGGGTAGTGGATGTATGGAATAGCCTTCCAGCGGAAGTGGTAGATGTAAACACAGTGAAGGAGTTTAAGCATGCGTGGGATAGGCACAAGGCTATCCTAGATATGGAACTGGGGACTAATACAGGTATTTAGAAAATTGGGCAGACTAGATGGACCGAATGGTTCTTATCTGCCGATGCATTCTATGTTTCTATGTTCCTATGTATCGGCTCCATCAGAACATCTCCCTCCCACACCGTGATAGACAATTGGCTATAATAGATCATTGCATTTGTCCCATGACATTAAGGTGGTCCAGATCCGAGATAAAATGAGTGATTAAGCAATTGAATAATCTTGAGGTTTGGATTTCCCATTGACTATGTATCAGCAGCCTTTTAAAAAGTATCATGAGTATTAACCGTTAAACAATCCAATAAGAATGTTCATCTCACTTCGACTCACCGGCAACTCAACTGCACCACATGTCTAGTGAATTTGGCCTACTCAGGAATAGTAAATAAAGTGATCCATTAGTTTCACTGGAATCCTTACTCAACATGACCTGAATGGGTGCTGAAAGAAGACATTACATAAAGAAGAGATGGTGATTGCAATCATTCATGCACAGCATCTGTTCTATAAATATTTCATTTCCAACTGCATAATTTAGAAGGCGTTGGTTCAGCCATTTTGTTTACCTTGGTCTCTAGGCAAACCTATTCTCTATGTGTTCAGCTAAATATTAAATATCTATCTCAAAAACAGACCAGATGACAACTTTTTGGCATGAGTAACAGTCTGCTTTATATAACATATCTGTGCTGCTGTGAAGTTTAACTCTTTCAGTATATTATGCACCACTTACTTTCAAACACTTTTTATATGGTCCATTATAAAATGAATTATTGTTACTAAGCTTATCTATTGTCCTGTTTTGATCTGTTTTTCATTGCATGGACAGTGCTACGTAAGTCGATGGAAATGTATATTTTACATTCTCTCTGTATTAAGGATTGCTGTCATTAACCGGAGTGTATGTGGTCGATTCACTGTGGTTTGAACTAGAAGAAATATCCAAATGGCAGTAGAGGCTGTCCTTCAACCAATTATCCCAATCACATTCATCTACATGAGTGGTCCCCAACCGGGGGTACGTGTACCCACCAAAGGTACATGCTGAGACGTCCAGGGGTACCCGAAAAAATAATCACTAATGGCGGAAAAACAAGTCAAGTAAAAAAAAAAAAAAAGCAAAATGTTAGATATGCAGACAGTGGTACCGTGAAACGCGTAGGAGATCTGTTTGTGGACTGTAAGTGCCTCTGTACTCAGGTACTAGTTTGGGTGATGCATCTTCCGGCTCATGTACCTCTCTAGCTGTTTCTGGCTCCCATGGCACTGAGGACCCCCAGCCGCAACTTCGCCCGCCATAGTGATTGAACATCACACTGATTAGACCTCCAGCTTTTTTTCCCCCAGCTGAATTTTGGGACAAACATCATTATAAGTTTGAATCACCGGTAATGGAAACACTTCAGAACTAAACAAGTGTTTCCATTACGGAAGGCTACATTCATTAGGCCTGATAACGGCCAACCTCGTCTCGTCTCTGCACGCGATGAGAAAAGGGTTTCATCTTCGGTTCTACCCATCTAAAGCTGTCCCTATTGAGGTTATCCCATAGTACATACCGAATATAAACTTGACCTCTTGGTCTAACTGTGGGATTAAAACATTGGGAGACTTGCTGGTAGATAACAACATAATTGCATTCCCCATTTTACAGAGTTCGTATAATGTACCTGACTCAGAGTGGTATACCTATATCAGAGTTAGACACTTCCTATCCTCAAATCCTCCACGAAAGCCTGATCGTTGGGACACCTTCCTACTCTCTACAACTTCTAAGAAGCTGTTTTTTAAAACCCAAAAAACTCTGAGCACTTAATATCTGAGAAAGTTAAACCAATAAATCTGTGGGAAAGAGACCTGGATTTTACATATAACAATCAAGACTGGTGCTCCGCTTGGCGGACCACTAGGAAGGCCATTCATTGTATAAAATTACAAGAAAAATACTTTAAATTGGTACACGGATGGTATATTGTTCCAGTACGCCTTGCGAAGTATAATACAAACTGTAATAGTCTGTGTTGGCGCTGGAGGAAGGTTCACAGGTACACATTTGGTGGCAGTGTGGGAATCTAGCCCCAATTAGGGACAAAATGGCGGAAATCTTTCAAGTGGTTATAGGACGCAATATAGAGCTGGCAGCACTAGCCTTTCTCTTCCATAATGGAAGATATTTTCCAGGAATAAAAATATATCAGAAATACTAATAAACATCTTTTTGGCTACCAAATTGTGTTTAACTAGATCCGGGAAAAAAACAATTCCCATGTGGTCTGAGATTAGTGCTCAGATAGAGTTTCAAGCAGGTGCTGAAAATTTCTTTTATGGTTCTAATTGCGTGATGTACGATAGTATTTGGAGCCTATGGGAGTCAAAAATTCGAACTGAAGGGGGAGGTCCCTTGCGCGTTGAGTGAATTCCCCTAGCAGCCCATTGTACTCGCCCGTCGTTATTTTATTGATTGATTCTCTTTATAAAGCTCTGTTTAGTTCTTGATCATGTATGGTTATATTAGATCTTTAGGATATCTCTTGAATTGTATGTGTATTGTATGTATTGTATGCGTGTAGGTTTGTCTATATGTTGTATGTTTTTTTGATATGGATAATAAAGATTTATAAATAAATAAAAAAAACTAAACAAGGGTACAATTTATAGAAATGGGTTTGAAAGGGGTACACAAGTGGAAAAAGGTTGGGAGCCACTGATCTTCATATTCATCTAGGTCAGGCAAACCATACCTCTTTAGGCAGCTATGTTCGATCTGCTAAACCAAAAATTAGGCAAATTCTATTTTCTATTCCAAGAAAAATGGAAAGACATTTAGTAATGCTGGAAAGGCCGTTTAAAAATAGATTTACACTTGTTTACACACTCCCAAAATCACATAAAAAGAGCAAAAGGTAATTAGTAAAGCATAACATTTGTAGAATAATGCATATAATGAAAATTGAAATACATGAAAAAAAAAAATAAGAAAAATATGAAAACGCTGCAAAACAAAATGGCTTAAGAAGCTGTAAAGAATAATAGTGCTAGCCATGCATGTATAGTGCTTGCTAAAAAGCAGACAAATAGATAGATCAGTTAGATCAAAGGTGGTAAAACAACATTTGACAGAAAAAGTATATAATACAATTATTTCACAATTGCACAAATAATCTCAAGTAATGCAAAACAGAATGTCCATTTGAGAAAAAATCACGAGAAAAGACTTCAGATACGTGTTCTGCAAATGAGAAAGATAAGGAACATAGTGTGTACCATTTAAAAATGATTTATTGCACTTGTTAATAATTCTACCCACAGAAACGTTGGTAGAGTCACATAGACAAAGAAATAAAAATGGTGGAATGGATTGGGAGGTCTTCTCAGCTTGCAGAGAACTTGTTGTGCAATGAAACGTTCTTCAGGACTCCAATAGTATAGCCGGCAATGGAGTTCCGCTTTCCGGTTAGATGTGGTGCAGCCCTTGGGAGTCTTCCAGCTGAAACAAACACTTCTGCCCTACGCATTTCGTAACTAAGACTATGTCACTTCCTCAGGGGCAACACGTGATTTGATGATGCTAAATGACTTAAAATCTATATATTATAACAATTTACCACATGCACTCCTGAACACTGACTGCAATCCGTGGAGAAAAGGAAAGTATTACAAACTAGTAATAAAAATCCCACCTTCACACACACGAACCTGAACACCACTGCTGCCTCCAGAAAATAGGGAAAAACCTATAAATAAGCAGAAGGTTCTGGTACATCAATCTACTTTTTTTTACCCAACCCATGCATGTGGTTCGTGCTCCCAAAAGAAGGTAGCCGCCGGTATTTAAAGGTAAAGGCTGCATAAGATCAAGAGAGCAGCAGATACCAACAAAGAGGAGAAGAATAAGAAAAACAATAGAGCTGAAGTGGAAACAGCCCAAAAAACTGAGGAACAGGAAAATAAGGTAGAAACGTGACACTACCTTTCTCTTTATGGACGACCTTGTGGCGCGAACAGAACTGCTGCTTATCGGGGTGACAATTTTGGCTAGTGCAGTATTAAGTATTCTTTAAATAAATGCTGTGGGCTGTTTTAAGACAATGTCTGGCATATTTATTTGGGGTTTATGGGGATTGAGTATTTAGGAACATTTTCCTCTACCAAAAGCAGCAGCAATATTTCAAATGTTATCATAAAATTAAACATTTTAATTACATATTTAGAATAGCTGAATATAATATTAAAAATGTTAAATTTACATCCACTTTTTGACTTTGCAACTTTCGAAAAATTGACAGGGGGGTGCTGGTGGTGGGGGCACTGCTAAAGACTTTGCCCAGGGCCCACTTGAATCTTAAAGTAGCCCTGCTTCTTCCACATTAAGGGCTAAAATATATTGCAGCACTATTGTCTTCTCTCTTTTATATATTGGGAATTTAAAGGAAAGCACCTCTCCTAAAAAAACTTGTTCCACTTTTTGGGCCAGAGGTAGATCTTTGCGGGACATCAAGGTCTAGGCAAGTAATGATGTTCGGACAACTGACAGTGCCACCATGCATGTGAGGTAGCATTGTAAGTTAGCGTGACAGCACTACCGTGCGCTGGCACACGCCCTTTCCAAGCTCCACCCCTGGCAGACCCGATTAGCTGGGTAAATGTTGAGGGGTATGAGTATGGTAAGTGGCAAGTGGCACAAAGAAGTAAGAAGAGGTAGTGTTTTCTCTGGGACCAATCTAAGCTGAACTATAAATTGGAATTGGTCCACGGCTCTCATATCATACTGTATTTTGCTAGTTTTGATTTGGACATTACAAAGTACCTTTCCATAGTATATTGACGTCTATTTGATGGATTATCTTTTGCCAGTTTGGTGGGTCACTGTCCTGCCAGTGTCTGGCCAAAGTAGTTTTGGCAGCCAGCAGGATATTAATTACTAGGTCCAGAGAAGGTTTTTCAAAAGATGTTTAGAAGTCTAGATGAAGTGTTGAGGTGGTCATCCAACCCTCAGTCCTAGCATTCATTCCAGTCTCTCACACGTCCCATACTCTCTGGTGGAGTCCCAGCGAGGTTGAACCTTTTGTATAAATCATCTAGAGGTGTAATGGTAAAACTTTCTCTTCCATCGTTAGAGTTATGATACATGTGCAGAACCTTCTTGACATTCAGACATTATTCTAGAGAGAATACATTCCTTTGGGCCAGTGCCCAGAACGATCATGTCATATTCCTCATTCATGGTGGGCTGACAGCAGGAAAACCGGGTGTCAATGGGGGGGGGGGGGATTTTGGAGCTCAATCAAGTGCATGTGACAGATGCTGAAGAGCAGATGGGGATGAGAAAAGAGGAACAATTCATTCACCTTTCTATGCCATGGTGATGTCATCTATAAATAATCTCAGTAACTATTTGCACTGACAGTTCATCTCAGAGTTAGGAAAGCACAGTGCAAATGTATAGTCCTAGGGCTTCTCCGTAGTAGAGTGAATGGTGCAGTTTAAGGAAGAAAGAAAGAAAGTGATGAGAAGCTGGAAGGGCAGATATAAAAATAAAATGACTTTAGAAAATAAGACTGGTAAACAGGCAACTGAAGGATAGAATAGAATGAAATAATGTTTGGATAAGATGATAATATTGATAAAGGATGTGTATATAATCTTGAATTTTCATATATGTTCTGTGGATGTTAGTGTTGGGCAACATACAGGAAATGTTACTATTAGCCAGAGTACTTGTTATTGAAACTTCAAAAGGATTAGACGACCTGCAACTTTATTCTATATTGGCCCACATAAGACATCTCACATGATAGGAGGGGTCATGGCTGATGGTAGAGAGATAAGGCGGAAGTAGGCGAAACACAAATAAAACCAGAGGCTAAGAGTAAGAGGGAATGAGAAAAGGCATGAAAATAAAAGGATACACCCAAAAAGAAGAGCAATCAGGTGAATATCTGCTGGGTTACAAAGAAAGACAAGAAAGCCTTGAAGGAGAGTGATGAAAAACATGCAAATGAAGGGCGTTTAGGGTAGAAACTGTCTAGCGAAAAGTATTTGTTAATTTTATTCAGAATATATTATTTAGGATGGAACATCCACAATGAATTAGAAAGTTACAGATGCGTTTGAAGTCATATTAGGTGTATGTAGCTGATTGCAACTGTGCTAATTGGTTGCACAGCTGAGAACATGTGTTAGTGCAAATCACTCACATTGTCAGCATTAAGTATACAAGCTTCTTAGGTCTAATTTATAAGCAAATAAATGTTGGCTTTCAGCTCTGGGACTACATAATTCTTAGATCTTCAGTAATAAATATCCATTTTTATTTATTAGGTTACATGTTTTCTATAGCTTGATATTTTAAAGTAATTTAACTATATATAAAAAATTATGTAAAGGCTAAGGCTTTTAAGTTATATTAGATGAGCCTATATAGCTGATTGTAAAGGTAAACAGTCAAAGTACACATAACTGTCCTAACTGGTTGACAGCTTAGAACATGTGTGAGCAGATCACTCCCATATTCAGCATTAAGTATACATGCTTCTTAGATCTAATTTATAAGCAAATACATTTTGGCATTCATCTGTGATAATGCACAATACTTAGATCTTCAGTACAAACACATTTTTCTTTATTAGATTACAATCTTTATATAGCTTGACAATTTACAGGAATTGAACTTGATAACACATTCTGTAAGCACAAAGGCCCCAAATGAGAGCCTTAACGGTCATGAATATTGAATTTGTAGTTATATTCTAGGTTACCTTAAAACATTGCAAGGTTCTTAAATCTTAAGCAATTACAGGAGTTAATCTATATAAAAAACCTATTAACACATGGATTACGGATTAGTGCACTCTAAGGAACACAGCTACCATAGATCACTGTATATATCTAACCTATATAACAGTTCAGTGCAGCCGTTTCACCACTGACAGTTCAGCTCGGCAATTTGTGCTCTGAACTGTCAGCGGTGAAATGCAACGTGGCCGATTCACTGCGGCAATGTACGCACTGATAGTTCAACTGTCTAATAAATTACACCCCCTCTAAAAGTTACCCCTCCCCGAATCATAATACTAACCCTCCCCGAACCCTAATATTGACCCCTGAACCATAATACTAATACTCCTAATACTAACACTAACCCCTAAGTCCTAATATTATCATTAACCCTTAAGCCCTAATACTAAGCCCTAATTCTAACACTAACACTAAGCCCGAATACTAATAATACTCACCTTGTAAGCGATCCTGGAATGAACTGTGCCACGATGAACTCTCTGCGATGACCCCTCTTGCTCAAAGAACTGGCCATCGCACGAGAGTTCGCAGTGAAGTGACTGCAATGAAGTAGCCGCAAAGAACCATCCCATCCCCCAATGCCTAAACCATGCACAGCTTACGTGTATTATGATTATAGACTCAAAAATGCTGCGCCTTCGCAATCAACAACTTGATAGAATGTAGCATTGTAATACATACCTAAGTGACTTAAGCTTAATGCAGAGATAAATGTGTTAGATGGTACCCGAACTGTAGATAGTGGAAACCTGAATTTCAAATAGGTAGAAAAAGATAGCAGACCTGTCTATAATCACTGCTAGAGGGGGTGACAAGTAGAATTTGTTTAAGATATCACAGTAAATTTAATCAATTAAGCGACTTGGGGGGGGGGTCATGTGCTAAACAAGTGCAGTGGGGAACAAAAGTAGGTAAAACATGAGTAAGGAGTAGTTTGTGACATTTTGTAATATTTTGCGCTTTTTTCACCCCGATTTGTGCCTCTTCAATTAATTTTTATGTAGTGTGCATTTTTCCAGTTGCGCTAATATATAATATATAATATTATTCTATAATATATTATTTGCGCACGCTAAAGACTTTTGGAATATTTTGTGAAAAATAATCCATATTTTGCATGTGAAAATTACACCACCATTTAGCAAGTGCTATCAAAAGAGGTAGAAAAAATATTTGCAAACTTGTCTGTTTTCATTTGCAATTATGCCCGTTTTTATTCGCAATTTGCTCATTTTTACTATTTGAGTGTCAAATGTTTACTAGATTGCAGAAGGAGCAAAGTGAAAAAATATGTGTCACAATCTGTCAGGATTTGAACCCTAACTTCTGTGTTTGCTGCTGCTGCATGCTCCAGATGCCACCTGTAGACTTTTGCGTTGTGTGTAGCAGTAGTGTTATTCTCTGCCTTTTCCCTCTGTCACTTGCCTACTGCTCAGGTGCTAGTTGGTGAAGTGATGATCCCTGGGGCTATATAAATCCCATCCTCCCAGCTATCAGAGCTGGTACATTTTGCTAGCTGGTTTGTAATTTTGGATTTGCCTGTGTTATTCATGAATCAGAACCCTGGTAGTCAAAGCTTGCTGTGATGGACAGGGCATGTATGTGGCAGTGGGAGTGTGTAGGGGTCATGGACTGGGCAAGGGGAGGACTTGGGGGTAACAGTATAAAGTCTGTGCCACCCTTCCCCTTGCAACAGCCATTTTACAACCCCTGCATACACTCAAAGAAGTTCCCACCCACCCGTCCCTTTGTTTTACTGTATTGTGTATTGTGTCTCACTATGTTTCTTTTGTCGCAGCGGGGGTGCATGTCCTTGCCGGTCGTGGTTTATGAAAGAAAAGGGAGGTGTGGCGATGTTATGGTTACGTTTTGGGCTCGGCCCTCCCCTAACCTTTTAAAAGTGAGAAATCACTACGTGCCCACTGAGCGAGGAGAGTTCGGCTAGTGGTTAGCATGGAAAATGTAAGTTAAAAGGGTAAAGAGACCCTAGGACGAGGGGGGAGGGGAGTACCACTGGTTTGGTGCTACTTGCACATTAATATATATGGTTATATATTTAAAATGTTAGTTCAGGTGACTGGCAAGGATTTTAGATGATTTGTTAGGATGTATATATTTGAGAATTAAAACAGTTAAGGTGATTGGCTGATACAGTCCTTACAAGTTATTATTATGTTAATAAATCGCTGTGGCCTTTTTTATTCACCAACAACTGTCTTGTGTGTTTTTATTGGGGTATGGGTCACAAGGTATTTTGTTTAACACAGTAGCACTATCCACACTCTAACATACATGGCTAGTTTCCTGTCCATCCTGTTACTCTCCAGTCCTTTCACCTGGACTTGTTTCCTAACGACCCTGATATTCTACTGTCTCTGAATCCTAAACCCTGGTTTTACTCCTGTTATACTCTTCCACTAAGAGGTGAGAAGTACTAAAAAAAAGCAAATATATTTTATGTGCAAAACTATTTTTGCGCTTTGCGCCTATTGCAATGTGCAAAACATTTAACACTCAAATAGTAAATACAAGCAAATTGTGGATAAGAAAAGGCAAGTCTGGGAATAATTTTTCTACCTAGTGATAGCACTCGCTAAAAGCTGGTGTGATTTTCACACACAAATAAGAATTATTTTTCTCAAAATATTTGCAAAACTCTTTAACAGGCACAAATATAATGGCAATATATTAGCACAACCGGTGCATGCCCAATATAAATGGAAGAGGTGCAAATCGGGGGGGGGGGGGGGGGGGAAGCAACATGAGATTTGAACTGGCTATTAAACGCCAAGAAAAATTACCCATGAAAGTCAGCTTTGATTTCAGCAAAACGGAAACACTTCCCAACAGTATATTCTACACTTTGTACCAAAAAAATTATAATAAACTTTTCACTAGTCTTCCTGGCACTTTTAAGAGTTCAACCAAAAGGAGAACTTCTGTGGTTTGAGATGTGGGAAGATGCTACAAAAATGACCAATACTTCCCATGCACGATGTATGAGTAGTTACTATTTGAAAATAGATAATTTAAAGTATTAGTACTATGCTATCTATGTTTTAACAAGAGGCATTTAGGTTTGTAGAATACAACATGTTAGTCATATTTTATAAAGATTAATAGTTTATTTAATAAATATAAGTGTCTTCTCAGTTGCTGGTTTAGGGTGTCGACAGGCCACTTTCTCAACAATTTATATAAATACCCTCAAAACCTTTTCTGTGAGACCTTTCTTTCTCATATAGTGTACCCACACAAACTATAAATATCGTTTTTATCGTCAAAAGAAGGTCTTTATTTTGATACCATTATTTTGATATAAAAAAAAATAAATAAAATATGGCAAAAAAATGAAAAAAAAATCTGACTTTTATTTAAAAAATCATATACTCATCTACAAGAGACAACAACAAAACACTTTCCATGCACTAATTTTACCACCAACAACACCTCAATATGTGTTCAGCATAGGATAGGGATACCACCCATGCATAGGTTTGTTGGGTTGTGGCTAAAAGGACACATTTTGAGGTGTGGATTTCCAACTTGGAATTTTGACTTGTTGTCAGCCTGCGCCCATGTTCCATTTGGGATACTTTTGAAGCCGTCCAATGAATTTTACCCCACCAAACCATATATTTTTGGAAACTAGACATCCTAAGGTATTTCAAATGGTGGTATCTTAATACTGTATATGTACTAATTCTACCACAAGCCTTTGTCAAAATTTGTGGTAGTAAATTTTTGGACTTTTGTTTCCACATACATTGTTCTTCAGGCATAAATTCATAGATTCTGGTATGTGTCACTGCCAAACAACACCTAATATGTGTTCAGCAACATCTCCCGAGTACAGCGATACCATCCATGTATAGGTTTGTTGGGTTGTTTGGTCGGTAAATGGCAACATTTGTGAGGTGCGCATCTCAGTGTTCCAACTTGGAATTTTGTCAACCTGCGTCCATTTCCTGTATCTGGTATATATCTATGAAGCCAGCCAATGTAATTTACCCCCCCACCAAACCATATATTTTTTATAATTAGACACCCACGACTCCTTGTGGCAAGGGCTCAGAAGCCACTGATACATCACTAGATGATGTATCAGGAAGCTGACCAGGGTCAAAATCGAACCCAAAAAATTATAATAAACTTTTCACTAGTCTTCCTGGCACTTTTAAGAGTTCAACCAAAAGGAGAACTTCTGTGGTTTGAGATGTGGGAAGATGCTACAAAAATGACCAATACTTCCCATGCACGATGTATGAGTAGTTACTATTTGAAAATAGATAATTTAAAGTATTAGTACTATGCTATCTATGTTTTAACATGAGGCATTTAGGTTTGTAGAATACAACATGTTAGTCATATTTTATAAAGATTAATAGTTTATTTAATAAATATAAGTGTCTTCTCAGTTGCTGGTTTAGGGTGTCGACAGGCCACTTTCTCAACAATTTATATAAATACCCTCAAAACCTTTTCTGTGAGACCTTTCTTTCTCATTTAGTGTACCCACACAAACTATAAATATCGTTTTTATCGTCAAAAGAAGGTCTTTATTTTGATACCATTATTTTGATATAAAAAAAATAAATAAAATATGGCAAAAAAATGAAAAAAAAATCTGACTTTTATTTAAAAAATCATATACTCATCTACAAGAGACAACAACAAAACACTTTCCATGCACTAATTTTACCACCAACAACACCTCAATATGTGTTCAGCATAGGATAGGGATACCACCCATGCATAGGTTTGTTGGGTTGTGGCTAAAAGGCCACATTTTGAGGTGTGGATTTCCAACTTGGAATTTTGACTTGTTGTCAGCCTGCGCCCATGTTCCATTTGGGATACTTTTGAAGCCGTCCAATGAATTTTACCCCACCAAACCATATATTTTTGGAAACTAGACATCCTATGGTATTTCAAATGGTGGTATCTTAATACTGTATATGTACTAATTCTACCACCAGCCTTTGTCAAAATTTGTGGTAGTAAATTTTTGGACTTTTGTTTCCACATACATTGTTCTTCAGGCATAAATTCATAGATTCTGGTATGTGTCACTGCCAAACAACACCTAATATGTGTTCAGCAACATCTCCCGAGTACAGCGATACCATCCATGTATAGGTTTGTTGGGTTGTTTGGTCGGTAAATGGCAACATTTGTGAGGTGCGCATCTCAGTGTTCCAACTTGGAATTTTGTCAACCTGCGTCCATTTCCTGTATCTGGTATATATCTATGAAGCCAGCCAATGTAATTTACCCCCCCACCAAACCATATATTTTTTATAATTAGACACCCACGACTCCTTGTGGCAAGGGCTCGGAAGCCACTGATACATCACTAGATGATGTATCAGGAAGCTGACCAGGGTCAAAATCGAACCCAAAAAATTATAATAAACTTTTCACTAGTCTTCCTGGCACTTTTAAGAGTTCAACCAAAAGGAGAACTTCTGTGGTTTGAGATGTGGGAAGATGCTACAAAAATGACCAATACTTCCCATGCACGATGTATGAGTAGTTACTATTTGAAAATAGATAATTTAAAGTATTAGTACTATGCTATCTATGTTTTAACATGAGGCATTTAGGTTTGTAGAATACAACATGTTAGTCATATTTTATAAAGATTAATAGTTTATTTAATAAATATAAGTGTCTTCTCAGTTGCTGGTTTAGGGTGTCGACAGGCCACTTTCTCAACAATTTATATAAATACCCTCAAAACCTTTTCTGTGAGACCTTTCTTTCTCATTTAGTGTACCCACACAAACTATAAATATCGTTTTTATCGTCAAAAGAAGGTCTTTATTTTGATACCATTATTTTGATATAAAAAAAATAAATAAAATATGGCAAAGAAATGAAAAAAAAATCTGACTTTTATTTAAAAAATCATATACTCATCTACAAGAGACAACAACAAAACACTTTCCATGCACTAATTTTACCACCAACAACACCTCAATATGTGTTCAGCATAGGATAGGGATACCACCCATGCATAGGTTTGTTGGGTTGTGGCTAAAAGGACACATTTTGAGGTGTGGATTTCCAACTTGGAATTTTGACTTGTTGTCAGCCTGCGCCCATGTTCCATTTGGGATACTTTTGAAGCCGTCCAATGAATTTTACCCCACCAAACCATATATTTTTGGAAACTAGACATCCTAAGGTATTTCAAATGGTGGTATCTTAATACTGTATATGTACTAATTCTACCACCAGCCTTTGTCAAAATTTGTGGTAGTAAATTTTTGGACTTTTGTTTCCACATACATTGTTCTTCAGGCATAAATTCATAGATTCTGGTATGTGTCACTGCCAAACAACACCTAATATGTGTTCAGCAACATCTCCCGAGTACAGCGATACCATCCATGTATAGGTTTGTTGGGTTGTTTGGTCGGTAAATGGCAACATTTGTGAGGTGCGCATCTCAGTGTTCCAACTTGGAATTTTGTCAACCTGCGTCCATTTCCTGTATCTGGTATATATCTATGAAGCCAGCCAATGTAATTTACACCCCCACCAAACCATATATTTTTTATAATTAGACACCCACGACTCCTTGTGGCAAGGGCTCGGAAGCCACTGATACATCACTAGATGATGTATCAGGAAGCTGACCAGGGTCAAAATCGAACCCTGAGTCGGCGGCCTCAGAATCAGTGCCTAAGCAGTGGTCTACGGCAAAGAAGGGGTTAATAGCTCTTAGAGAGCCTAGGTAGTACTGTTAAACTAATCTATAAAAGAATGCAGGCAAAAAAAAATGAGGTCCAAGATTATCTGAGCATCCCTACTGCCTGACAGTCTGCCTGGCAGTCACTGATTGCCAGGCAATCATGTGACTGCTTGAAGAGCTCAGGAAGCAGCTAGTTCCTACTTCCTGTGCTCTTGCCCATTGAATGGCAGCACCATCTTGGTTACAATGGCATTTTTTTTTGCTTTGTTGACCTCCTCGACTGGCGAGTAAGGTTAGCAACACATACTAAGACATAGAAAGTGATTAAATTAGCTTCCTATGCTCTTTTTAACCGATGATGGTTTTAAAGGCACTTCACCATTAAAACCGGCATTTCAATGGCTCTCCGGAGAGATCAAAATGCCATATGCGTTTTTTGTTTGTTTTGTATTGCACGATGTTTCCACATAGAAGGATTGTAGCAATACCAGTAGAGCACTGAAAGCGCTTTCAGTGCTCGTTTTGGTGCTGGACAGACTAGGTCCATCCTGTGTCACTAACTCTTTGCCACACAGGATGGACCTAGTCCGTCCTGTGTCGGCAAGGGGTTAAAAGTCCCGGGACATGTTTTATTTAACCCTTACTTCCTTCAAGGAAGCAAGGGTTAAACAAAGTGCAATGTCCCTTTAAATACATAAACATACTATAGAGATATAATAAGAATGTGAAAACGACGTTACAAAACCTGATACAATTATAAAATATTGATATATTCATTAATTAACTTTTTCTCTTTTCTGTATCCTTCCCCTTTTTCATATTTGTAATTCCCAGTAAACACAAAATTATTTAAAAAAAAAAATCTTTTGAAACATAATTATTATTATTACATTTTATGCTGTAGATCTTATTTTTTCTTCAAATTAATTTTTAATTCCAAGTTAGCCCCTCCTTTGTCTGGCTATTACAGCTGTCTTTGTGATAAGTATTAAAAAAAATAAAGGCATAACAATTCAGGGAAAGGAACAGAAATATGTGGCCTTCGCAGACGACATGGTATTATTCATTAGATATCCTCAATTCTACCTCTACTTGATCTTCTTTAGAGTTTCCAGAAACTGTCAGGAATGAAAATAAATGATACAAAGTTAGAAGCTCTGCTATTAAATGCTTCAGAGAAATGTAAAACAGAATTGTATGCCCATTAAAGTGGCAATCATGACATTACTCCCCTTGGCATTGTGCTACCTATTGATCATTCCAGACTTTATTCATTAAACTTTATCCCTACCATACAGAAAAATGATATATTATTTGAATGTTTGGAAGCATTTACCACTGTCTTTTATTGGTAGAATGAATTGGATTCAACGGATTTCTTTTCCCCGGCTGTTATAAATATTACCAATGCTCCCACTACTCATCCCAACTCAAACATTGCAATTCTTAAATAAAGAAGAATTCATATAGAAAGGGGGGATGTGAATATTAGTCTAAAGATGTTTCTAAGAGACAAAGGTGGGTTTAAATATGCCTAGCATAAAATGGGATAATATTTTAAGTTTACTGTTGGTGATTTGATCTCAAAACGTTAAATGTTCACAGACTTGGGAAAGAGACCAACATCGTGTCCCATATTGTAATCTGACCTTTTTATTACAGACAAAACCGTCCCAGATACCAACACATTATGTTAGAATTCCATTTGTATATTTATATAGGTCTAGTCTATCACAAAATCATTTCTCGTTTCTATGTCTTCCCTTTATCAGTAATCCTTGTTTTCAGGGGCCTGAGGCAGATGCACGATTTAAAATTTGGGATGATAAATCCATCATTTGGTAGGTCATTTGATTTATCCAGCAGAATGTTTGATCATTCCTTTCCCAAGATTACAATACATAGGAGGATAGTCATATTTTGATTTATTCGATGGCAAAAAGTTATGCCTTCAAAAAAATATTTTCCAATTGACCATAACTACATTTTTTGCCAACATTTTTCCTTTAATATGCATTACAGTTTGTTAACATTTGGTAACCAGACCTCCTACACTCATGAACTGTTATTTGTCAAGCCCTGATACAATTTTCCAAATATGACATATACAATTACAAGATAAAAGGTATACACATTTAATAAGAATGAAATCAAAAGGTAAACATTATATTAAGATTAAGGTAAAAAGAATTGGGACAGACATTCAAATTATATTACATAACATTTTTTTATAGCACGCCAACAGTTTACATATTACTTGGTACAGTGCATAGCAAGTGAGACGAACAGAGACAGACTGATATATGAGGTAGAGTGCCCTATCATTTCTGATAAAAAATATATTGCTGCCACTATTAATTATACGCTCACATGATATTAATAATGAACATATGTCCATTAATTATAACACAAATATTTATCTATCATGAAGTATCGTAACAATTAAATTTTGGTGGGTACATAGGTCACCAATGTAACTGTTCATTTTATGGCACCAATGAATAAAATGTACTAAAAATTAAATAGCAAAATTATATGAGTTGTTAATAGTTTGGGGGATAGTTTTTTTTTGGGGGGGGGGGTTTAGGCCTCCCTATTTAAAATACACACAGACTTGTGTGTCCAGTTCTCACTAACTTATCTTATTTGATTCTACATGTACATTTGGCTTGAATGACTGTTACGAAGATGCCGTATGATGCTGACTCTAATGCCCCTTCTGGAATTATTAATTCGGGGAATGGACCCAGGGCAATATCTGCACCAGGGCCCTGTGGTTTCTACTTATACCGCTAGTTCATAGTGATATCTGTGTCATTATCCCATTAGTAAGTTGTAACTAATGTTCCATACCAGTGAAAACACAATTGTTATGGGTGGTAGTTCCACATTAGAGGGAATAATGCAAATGGTCAGTTGTTTAAACTTTCTAGTGCATCGAATTTCTTACAAAATTGGCTCATCCATCAGGCAGCAGACATCTACTTGGAAATTACAATTTAAAGGGAAATTAAACGTTGTTTAACCCTTGCTTCCTTAAAGGAAGGGTTAACAATACATTTGCCGGTAGAATTAAGTAAACCCGATGTATATCTTAATAGATACATGCGGGTTTACTTTCTGCTGTGTCTCACATGTGAGACACAGCAGGTCCCGGTTGTTGTGGGCTGACGAACGTCAGCACGTGCACAGCCAATCAGAGCAGGGGCTCCCTCGTCACAGCGACAGACCCTCGTTCTTGCATGGGATCAGCAGGGAGGACAAAATGGAAGCATGGCAGCTGTAGGTCAAAGGATAAACTGGCGTGTACTATGAAAAGTACATACCAGTTAATCCTCATACTAGGGACAACTAAAAAAAAAAAGTTTAGTGTTCCTTTAAACTTACGAATGCCAATCTATAAATCTCCAAATGTATTCAGTGCTGCTTCTCTCTTTCCCATTAACTAAGATATATTTACAAAACAATGAGGTGTGGTGAATCGAAAATACAATTGATAAAATCGGGCCAAAATACTTGGAAAAATTATCCAACATGGCTATTTTTCTACCGATTAATGACTGATTTCTGCAATGTTCATGGCAGTTCACCACAGTTCACTAATTAATGGATTAACACTAGTATGTGTTTGTGGAGGGGTGTAAAAATCCCAAATAAAGCACCAAGGAGTTAAAATCCCCAAACAAAGGCAGGGAGACAGGTCTTTAAAATTCTGCCTGCAGTGCTGTTTCTTATGCTCATTCCAGATTGCTTGTGTTCCTGCCCTGTTCCTTGTATCCTTGTCTAGTCACAGTGTGGCACTCTACCCTTGTTCGGTCCCAGAGCGGCACCTGCCCAGTTGGCCTTAGTATGGCACCCGCAAACAAGCTACAGTCTGTTTACAGTCATGTCTTAGAGTTTTCAGCCCTGTCATAGTGTTCCATCCCTGTAATAGTGTTCCAGCCCAGCCTTATTATTAATTCCCTGCCCTAATATATACCTTTCTTAGAGTCCTGTTTAGTTCTGTCCTTTCTTAGAGTCTTGTTGAACGGTTTCTGTGTTCTATGCTTATTTGTTCCTTTGTTCTTCTATTCTAGTCCAGTTCTGGTTTTCCTGTTTATTGTTCTGTTTCATTTCAGATATGCGCCTATTTAAATCTCCAACCACACAGGTTTCTGTTCAGTGGTTTAGTTCAGTTTGTGCAGTCCTGCAGTCACCAGTCTTCAGGTTTGTCATATGTTCTGTGTCTCTGTTCAATGTAAGTCTTTAGGTTCTGTTATTCATTTGCTAATTTATTATAAGTTCATAGTAAAGTACTTGCCAAATTGTGGGGTATCTAGATGTGGCTGGCACATTTAATCATCATTTGGCCAATTAGTGTAACCAAACCCCTTTCATTTATCATCTTTAGTGTTAGGCTAGTTCCTGTATTTATGTGTGTATATTTTTATGTTCCCCTACTCATGTTCTCTGTTTGTTTTCTTGTATGTCTCCTTAGTTCTGTATTTATACTTCATGCTTTATCCTTCTCCTGCCTGATTTAGTTCTTCTTTTGCCTGTAGTCTATCCTGTAGCCCTATACTCTGTATTTAGTTACTTTCTTTCTGTTCTGCTTCAGTTTGCTTCCATGCTATTCGCTCTGCTTATTCTACCTCTTAGTTTTTCTGTCCTATCAGGCCACATCCTGCTATCCTTTCATAGTTTTATTTCCATTCCTGCTCCTGGATGTTTGCAGGGTTTCTTAAGATTCTGCTTTGATATACTGGATAAAGGAGCTGCCTACAGAGGGCCATGGTATGTGGCTGCACAAACCTAGAGCCCCTAAGCTAGTGGGGAAGTGAGGTTACTCAGCACCAAGCCCTGTCTCTCCACATCTACACCTTAGCTACCGAACTCGGGGGCTTAGGGACCCATGCCACCTGGACCCCATTTGTTACAGTATGTTTAAAAATGTACTACATTTATGTAAAAGGAGGCCAGAGTGGATAGAGGCCTCAGGTTGGCAGTATAACTCTGTAAATTGAGTGTATATACTCGTCTATGTATATAGATACTTTTTTGTTGTTGTTGTTGTTTATTAGTCAGTCTCTGAAGTTAAGAGACTGTGTTTACAGGGCTGTACAGTTAAAGTAAATTTGACTTTATTTTACACCTTCTGTGTACTATCCGGCTGTCAAGTACCCTGCAGAAACACACACTACCACAATGTTTATGAGAAAAACAAGTACAGTGTGAATGTTTTAAACCCTAATCTCATCTCTTGTGAGACTATTCTACTCAGGAGAAGGCTGCCAACATTTGGCCCAGGAGGGGAATAACAATTTAGTTTCCTTTGGGGCCACTTCATCGGCCCACCTGATATAAGATATGGACACACATAGACATACAAGACAGATTTGCTGACCGATAAGGTGTACAGGTTGATAGACAGATAATACCGTTGGATAGAAAGATCACGTGTTACTGGCTAGACATTTGAAAGTGTAAAGTCGTGCAGCCCCCACCCATTGCCCCCCTTGCCAGCCATCCCCTAATTCTACTGCATGTGATTATTTAATAACATTTTTCCATGGATGTGGAATTCGGTAACTAATTTACTAACATACATTAAAATTAATTTGTGTGCAACAATCATTTTGCACATATTGGTAGATGTCTGTGAATTAATGATATCTCCAAAATTAGCTAAGGGACAAAATATGCTGTCTTGTAACGTAAGGAACATAAACATAGAAGAAATCTACAAAAAAAAAATATTCTGTTACTTAAAAGACATCTTGTTAGTCGAGCTTGAAGGATACAGCCAGTTCTTCGGAAATATGCGCTAACTTAATGTGCCTCGTTTTGAAAAGGAACATAGAATTCATAAATATGCACTGTGTTCTTCTTGTAACGTAACAAAAAATACTGCCGTATCAGAGAGAAAAAGTGGATATTCTCCTCAGAATTACATTGGAGATTGTAGAACATGTATCGTGTATCAGTAACCATTTTAATCTGAGTTTGGTGTAGGATGATATTTATTATTTTAGTGAAATGAGTCTGTTCTCTGTTGATATTCTGAACTCTATTTGGTCTATTCACTAAAATTTGACTTTGACATTGGGGATCATGTACTAAACAAGTGCAGTGGGGGGAAAAAGTATGTAAAACAACAGTAAGGAGCAATTTGCAGCTATTTGTAACATTTTGCGCTTTTTTCCCCGATTTGCGCCTCTTCCGTTTATTTTTATTTAGCGCAGATTTTTTTCAGGTTTGCGCTAATAAATTGCAATTATTTTTGCGCATGCTAAAGAGTTTTGTGAAAACTGTTTCTTATCTGCGTGTGAAAATTACACCAGCTTTTAGTACGTGCTATTAAAAGAGGTAGAAAAAAAGAGAGTATTACAATTGCAAACGTTACTGATTTTGCATTATATGTTGAGGTTTATTTACCAAACGATGAACTATGATAAAATGCTAACCAGGTTTAAAAAAAGCCGGCATCAAAGTGGTTCTAAAGATTTCTTTTTTTTTTCTTTTGCTTCACTAATAGAAGCAAAAGTTAGAGTTTTGTCTGGATGCTGGTCACTTGTGAGTGTTGGCTCAGCCAATCAGACAGAACTTGTCAGCGACAGTCTCAGCCATGATGCTTTCCATCATCATCATGGCTGCTGGCCAGAGGATAAAAGGGCATGTACCTTAAAAAACAGAAGCCAGTTTGGCCTCCTGCTAGGGCCATTGGATATTTCACTTGTGCTTCAATATTTAAAGAACGAGTGAAAATAAAGTTTGGCTCTTTCATCATTGAGTAGCCTCAATTCCAGCTCTACTACCACAACAAAAGAACATAGTCTTAAATTAGAGGGGCAAAGGCTTATCAGGAAGTATTACTTTACTTTTCTCCCTGCTTAGGACATCACCTTTATATGCATATCAAGCCACAGGGTGATGTCATAAGCAAGAGACACCATCTCCACATTTCTCTTATTTTAAGCATCTGCATGCAAATTTGCTAATGTAATGTATAGATCAAAACAAGGTAAAGGGAACTTGTGCGGTAAATAAACACTCTATACACTAAAATATTACCCTTTTAAAGAGACAAATTTTCTCCAGTATTATGCAAAAGGAGATACAAAAAAAGGATAAAAATATAGTGTAGTATCTCAAAAAATGTGTTAAAAAGTGCAAAAAATATATAAAATGCACACTCACATGTCCCTGAGCAATCAACTGCTCAGGAATAATGGCATAAAGGAGCCCAGCTGTACCAGGTATGATGTATCCAGTGGTTCCAGAGACAATGATCACAGCTCATAGTGCTTCATGGTTCCATCCGGGATTTTTCATAGTATGTGACCCTGGACAGATCCCTCTATCACAGACGTCCTCTAAGAGATTGGTCTGGGAGCATTGCACCTGATGCCTCCCTTACTGTTTCACTTCTGGTAAAAGACGTTGTAAAATAACCTGATTCCTGGGTGAGCAAGATGAAAAAATGATTGATAACAAACGGAACAGGCTGCATCCACGGGACATACACAAAAGTAGCAAAATCTTTCATTTCAAAGAGAAAAGTGTCACCGTGTTATTCTCGAATGAGACGTTCGTCAGGACAGTACATGTCTGTACAGTAATATGAAAGTTTCATCTCTTTCCACATAAAAGTTTTTTTATTGGTGCAATAATACATGAAAACAATGCACTTTGTTAAAATAATATTTAGCATTGTTACTGTATAATAAATGAACAAAATTCCATTCTTCTATTACTTGTACCATATGCCGCCATTGTTTCCAATCACAAACTCTAAATGACCACCATTTTCTTGATGTTAACCTAAACAGAGCTTACATAAACTCCTCCTACTTCTGATTCCATACATGCATATCTATGTTTGGCCATTTTTTTAGAGGGAGACGTATAACTTTGACATGCTGCCCTACAGAATGTGTAATTCACAGGGGTTCACAGTAAAATCAGTTAAGTCATCAAGGCAGCTCCTATGGGATCCCTTCCTGGATCAATTAGCCCTTTAGTGACATTTTGACCATGCTTTTCCCTTGGTTACAATGACTGTTTTTACATTTCTGGGGTGATATAATTTACACAAATACAATTATTAAAAAAGACCCCATCTAAATAGTTTCTAAATATTGTCCCGAGTTCAGAAAAATGCATGTTTCCATATTTTTCTGCATTTTTTTGTGAGTTACGTGGGGGAAAATCCAAAAATAGTGTTTTTTGTTATTTTCCTAAATTGACCTTTTGACCACAACCCGAGCCCTAAATTTAACCCTTACTCTAAATTTAACCCCAACTCTAACCCTTATGCTATTCCTTAATATATTTTAATTTGAATTTAATGTTAACCCTATCCCTTATGCTAAAAAATATTTAATTTTAACCCTAACAGCTAATCTCAGCCTAAAGCTAGTTTTTATCTAATTAAAACTCCTTTTTTTAACATTGCAATGTTGCTGACTGCCTCTAGGGGATGTGTCAGGCTCGTCAATTGTCGGGAACTCAGATCCCGGCAGGGCGTGCCTAACACGTCCTGCGTCGGGAAGGGGTTAACAGGTTCTTCCTGGACACCCTTTCTTTCCACATTCTGCAGGGGAGCAGATAAAAGTTATGTGCCCAGTAAAAAACTGGTCATTATTGGTGTTTTGTCTGATGATGATGGTTCAATTCCAGATTTGAGTCTTGAATGTCACTTGTTAATCTGAGGTTGGATTTCTGAGGAAAAAAAATGCACTCTTTGACCCTAGAAATATTTAGGCCGATTTTTCTCTTCATTCATTGGGCAGGTCTTGGAGACAATAGAACGTTGTGTAAGATAAAAGGATTTATTAGGTGCCTGTATTCTATTGTTCACTTCGACGTAATCAACAATTGGATTTCAAAATACTTCAGAATATCATAACAATAATATGAGTTCCCTTCCAACGTACTGGATTTGTACAACATAAGAAGGTTTGGCGCATCTCAATATACTAATCTGCAATTTAATTGGATGGCAAAGTCAGGGTGATCTGAATCTTGTTTTTACTTGGAAAAAAAACATTTGTTCTTTGAACCTTTTGAACTTGCCTCAGTATTTTAAATAGGTTACAGATCGTTGTTTATTTTCTTAAATAAGTGTCCATATTTTTTCATGTGCTAGTGTACTCTACTTCTGTAGATTAGCATATACACTCTCTGCTGCTCTCTTACATCAAATGGAGTTCTAGAACCTTTGTTATGGTGGGTGGGACTAAGGGCAAAATGGAACTTATCACGCCAGGATAAAAACAACCCTTGCTACAAAGCATTTAGTCAAGTGGATACAGTCCACCTTCTCAACCTGTTTGCCCTTGTGGCACATCTGCTTGTAGAGTTGTGTTTACAACTAAAGAGTCACAATATTATCATGGGCTGAAAAGAAAGGAATTAATCGTCAAGAAGCATGAAAAATATAGAAAAGAGGATCAAAAGTTAAATCTATAAGAGCTAAAAAACCACAAACATCTTTACGTAAAATAATTAACAATTCAAACAATATTTTACACAAACCCATATGTCTAAAGTCATATTACTACTTTAGTAAAGCCCAACAGTGTAGATTTTTCGAAAGTTCTTACACACATGCTTTTATTACACAATGTGTAATACCCAATGTATAGCAATATTAGGTATAGTCATGTTGTAAAATCCTGTTTCACATTTTTTCACATTCAACAGCCCTATGACTACCTTTGACTACTAATGGTCTTAGTATTAAGATCATTTATCAAAGAAGGGGTTGGAATATCACTGATTTCCTTCATGTTCAAATATGCAAAAACTGAAAAAAAAATGGCCAAAATATATCTGCTTAAAGTGGGATAGATCCCTGAAAAATACACATTTGCCGTATTAAATGGCTCACCTAATACCTACAGTACATGTTGTCCCGGTCTAATGTGCTGAAACAAAGAACTTATCTATACAATTTCAGCATGTTCTGTGCTCCCTCTTCTACTAAAGTGTTGACATTTGTCTAAGTCTCCCCGACTCTTCTCGCTTTCTACCCGCTTCCTCCTATTTCCCTGTCATTTTTCCTAACTATTCACGTTAGCATTCATTTATGTTTTGACATTCCCACACCTGCTTTACCGTCATCCGTCCTAACAGTTCACATTTGTATATGTGTTCGATTTCACATGTGCATTCACTCCTACTTCACTGTCACACTCGCTTATTCACATCTCCATTCTCAAAAAAACTTATCACAGCAACACCGGCTAAGCGTAGTCAGCCACCGTTGATCACTGCCCATGTGTGATCCACCTCACGACGTACCAGGTAGGTCCGCTGTCATCAACTGACAGCTTTTTCATGACGTATTTGGTACATCCATTGTCACGATGGGGTTAATACAACATGCCCCACAATATACCAAAAAAAAAAAAAAACTGCTGTAAAGGCCCTTTAAGAGAATAAGACTTATTTCCATGGAAAAAACAACATCTCTTTTGTGATTGTGTTAAAGTTTAGTCACACTGCTAACAAATACAAAACACGAGCTAGCAGTGTTACCTCATTATTCATGTTTAGGGATTATGTGGTTATTAGTGATTATGTTATCAATATGAGCCATTCTATACTTTAATTACATTTAATGGAATAATGTAGATTCCAGGTTTAGGGTTTCAATCTATAAATTCCCCTTCACCCATTATCCTAGTGTATTACTGATATTAAACTATTCTCAGGCTGCATGCAATAAAAAAATGTTTGTAATTAATCCCATTATCAAACTAGCCTTTAAACTGCACAAGCAACACAAAAGGGCATCTGTGTCATCAATATTACTTTGCTCCAAATAAATATTTTCCAGCAATGAGTGCCAGTACATTCTACAATAAAAGACGGTAACTTTCCTGTGTTCTATAAAAGGAAAAATAATCTAGTTTTTCACTTTAGGATTCTGAAAAATATGTTTAACCCCTTAGTGATATGACTTTTTGGCCGTGCCTTACCCTTGGTGACATGGGCTGTTTAAACATTTCTGCGATGTTTGTGTTTATCTGTAATTTCCTTCTTTCTCATTTAGCGTATCCACACAAATGATAAATTGTTTTTATTGGCATCATAATTTACAACAAAAAAATCCTAACATATGATGAAATATTTTTTTTTTACACAATTACCAATGGTAAAAAAAGACCTGAGTTAAATTGTTTCTACATTTTGGAAATATGCCATGTTTACATGTTATTCTGTTGGGTTTTTTTGCAAATTATAGGGCATTAACCGAAAGTAGTGTTTCCTAACCATTTTCTCCTGGAGAACTGCCCTGATGACTAACAAAAGCTGTGGCTTAACAGTTTGGTGACCACTTGGAGAAGTAAAATTTTTGGACTTTGAAGGGACACTCACAACCCTATTTTAATAACCAATGTGTTTAGCGCAGTTATATGTCAGCACTTCCCACACTTTGCTATGCGGTTTTATGAGACTCTTTTATAAAAGTTCCAGCTGTCTTAATCACAGACTAAGAAAGGTACCACCAACTAGCCAGAGTTACTTTCTCAATATGTTCGAACACTCTACATCTAAGGAAGCCGTTTAAAGCTGTATAACTCTGCATAAATTTGCTTAATCCCCATGTAGCTATACAGCATATGACTCTTTCATAGAATCCAGTGTGTTCACACATCCAGACTGCAGTGGTTTACCCACTGAAGAGAAGAGCTCCCACCTTCTAGATATGTTTATTGGGACCAGATCCCCTTGTTACTTGCTCTGTCACCTTGATAAGCTCAGGTGGAGGGCTAAACTTGAAGAGCTAATATGTGGATTGTGGATTTTCTTAAATGGTTCAGCCGTCTTAACCCCACACTAATAAAGTTACCACCACTCAACCTGAGTTGCTTTCCCAATATATTTGAGCACCCTGATACCCAGTGAGCTATTTAATGCTATTTAAATTCCCTTTTGTTGTTGTGCAGCATTCACTGTTTACGTGCCGGGGAAGGGGGTCTTGTTGCTGAGCCCGTGAGGACCTTTCAGAGGTGAAGAGGAGGAGCTGGAACCCTTGCTCTCCCCTTCTGTGAGGGGGATGGATTGGTTGTTATTTGGGTGTCAGAGAGTCTCTGTGGGAAAGGTTAAGGCTGAGTGTTCTTTTTTCCCCCATCGTATTAGAGACATAGAAACATAGAAAACAAAAGTGAACCCAGCGCTGTAGCCCCAACCCTAGCAGCACTTAGGCAGTGTGTCCCTACTCCACACACACAATATAAATACAAGACAAAAAAGAAACAAAAGCGCACTTTTGTTTCTTTTTCATCTTATAGAACCATAGAATGTGTCGGCAGATAAGAACCATGCGGCCCATCTAGTCTGCCCAATTTTTTAAATACTTTTATTAGTCCCCAGTTCCCGGTCTTATAGCTAGGATAGCCTTGTGCCCATCCCATGCATGCTTAAACTCTTTCACTGTGTTTACCTCTACCACTTCCGCTGGAAGGCTATTCCATACATCCACTAGCCTCTCAGTAAAGTAATACTTCCCAATATTACTTTTAAATCATCCTCTAGTTGTGGTCGTTTTTCTTCTTTTAAATATACTCTCTTCCTTTACCGTGTTCATTGTTTGCATTGTTGTTGATGTGTTGTATTGTTATTTATGTATGTATACCTATACTTACCTGTACATTCCCTTCACCATTTTGGTCCTGAAGTCTAGTCTATATAAAGTAGGCTCTTACATGTAAACCTCAGTGCTGTGATTGCCTATCCCTCTTTATCTTGATCTGTACTGTTGTGTCTGGTACTTTCTGTGAGTGCACCATGTGGCCTTCACAATGGCATACCCGGCCTCTCAATATAGTGACGTGACAGTGATGAAGCACAGCAGCCTTTGTAACCTTCAGAGTTTGCTCAGTCTAGTGCACATTTATACAGATTGCTCTCAAAGCATTCATAGCAATTTATGTTTGTCCTGATATTTGGCTTCCTAACTCTGTGGCTTCTCTCTGTTCATCCAGTTTTGGCCTGGAATAATGCAATATATAGAAGGCTGTCATGACAAAGGTTTCCTGTCATTTCCCTCACCCTGTCAGTTTAATCCAAGTGCCCAATAGGGGCACGACAGGGGTGGCAATGATCACATAAAGGGGGATGGCCTTAGGCTATATATTGCAGGATTTTCCAATAACTTCTTGTTTTAAAGAAAAATGACAAGTTCCCTCCCTCCCTTCCCTAGGTTTAGAAGAAAGAAGTGGCGCGGGTCTCGAGGTTTGGCGCTAGTGCAGGGGGTTGGTCATCTGGGGTATGGCCAACCCGGTTGGGCAGTAGCTGTGGGAGCTACCTGCAGGGGCTCCCCATGTGCTTGCCCTGGGGAGTGAAGCACGGCTACTGTAGTGCAGCACAGACTGTCAGTAGCCGTAAGTCATGTGGTACACCTGCTCAAGATTCTCGGGGTCCTGATCCTAGTTGGTCTAGGATAAGTCCCATGCTACCGCTGAGGTTCATTTAGTATTGTTTTATGTTGTTTATATGTCTAGTTATATAAACATGTGTTGGTTGGTGTATATATATAGTTTTTATTATACCCGGTTATATATTTATTTATAAGGTTTAACCATATCAGGTTTATACTAATACCTGTTATGTTTACTTCAGCTATGTATTTAGCTATCATTTTATGTTGCAGAAATTTCAAATAAAGACTGCGGCCTTTCTAGCCACTCAGTTGTCTAAGTTATTGGGGGGGGGGGGGGATGAATCATCAGGTATACCTTGGTCATGACTGTTGGTCATTCCTGTCCATTCTGTCTTCCTGACTCTTTTGCTCATTCCTGTCCATTCTGAATTCCTGATCCTGTAGCTGATTCCCGTGTATCCTGATCTCTGACTTCCTGCCCACATGCTTATTCCTGAATACTTCTGGCTTCCTGACCTGAGGCTGAACCCCATGAATCCTGATGCCTGGCCTACTTTTCCCATACTCCCTGACTGCCTGTGCTGACAATAAAGCACTATGTTGTTTCCACGTGAGTGTTTCTTCGTACTCAGTGTTTTATTTTGAAGATTATACAGATATACCCATGCATACACTAGTCTTTACACGTGCACCATTTCTAGAAAAACAATATAAAGCAAGACTTCCCGCTGATCACTCGTCCAAGTTTATATAAAGCAATATTATTTATTGTCCTAAAATTCTAAGGATGTCTAGATGGAATGAATCCGTGCGCTTTATTTCTTGGAACTTGAAGCACCTGGTGCCCTGGAGCACCTCTTCATTCCTCTAGACATCAAAAGAAAGTATTATAATAAACAGAAGCATTCTAATAATAATGTCAGTCAATCTGAGAAATGTATTGAATTGGCAACTACCGCCACATACTAAACGCTTAACCCCCTCCAGCATATGGATGTGCTAGGCATCCTTAAATGCATGGCCCAAATGACTATGTTCTAGACATAGCACATTCTCTAAACAGCAGTGCATTGCAGTCAGCACTGTGCACTATGCTGTGGGACCAGCTGTGGAGTACTGCAAAGGGATCTCCTCAGTCAGTAGATTCAATGAGGGCTGGTTCCATTCAGCGATTGCTTCAGTGACATCACTGGGCAAAATGATCCTCCGACAGAGAACAACAGGGTCTGTAAAGGTCCTTTACGGGGTCTCTCTTCTGTGTTCCTGGACTTGATTGGTCTGTGAACAGGTCCCAGAAGCCTAACCTTACACTCATGGTGTTTTGTTCTTTGGGTACCCTGTCCAGGATTCTATCACCTCCACATTTGCTAGGAAAGCTAACCCTTCCTGTTGCTAACTGATCTAGTAAATCAATAAATCCATTAAAATATGTCTTATTTATTCACTGTTGACAATTTGTCTTGTCCCAAACATGATGCACTGCAATATATAAAAAGGCTGCTATGCATATTGATGTGCCCCAATTATTTGCATTGGTTTTATTGGTTAGCATTACCTCAATTTGCCTTAAGTGTTAAAAGAATTTAAATTGTTGATGGATTTAAAAGGCCTCCTATAAATCATGTAGTAGACACTATATTGCCTATTGATTCACAGCACAGTGCCACCATCATTTTTGCTATATCTACTACAAGGGTAACTGTTTAGTTATAATGAAGCTGTTTAGTTATAATAAAGGAAAACAACAATTATATGTCTTGAAGTCCAGGAAAAGGGGTGAGGGGTCAACAGTACCACTGGAAAGTCAGAAGTGGAAAAGATCAGTAACATTAGCATATTTTTCAGTATGCCCTAGTGTTTTAAATATGGAGGAAACTAATAAATAGCCACAGATCAAATTATGGACACCACGCCTTTGGCTAAAGATTCCAGGACTTTTGGAGAGTGAGGCGGGTTCCAAAATTCAGGCTGCATTTTACACAAAAATGTGTTGTCCTTACTGGATACAAACCAGAGGAGCTTCAGAATAGCAACGCAAACAGCAGATTACACTGCAGCAAAGTTGTGTGCCTCCTGTACATGGGAAGAGGAAAGTAACGGTATTAGTAAACTCAGAGGTCAAAGAAAGCTGACCCATTGTCAGACCCAACGACACACGGAAAGGAGAAGCAATGCGTTTGTTAAGAGATTGCAAATCAAAGGAGACATCAGGGCATGAAACTGGTCCACAATGGTTAAAAGAATCACAGTATATTAAGCAGTGTTTCACACACTGGCCATGACATTGAGAATCATACGTAAATTAGGTTGACAGCTAAGAATCAGTTGGCCCATATGTACTTTACCTATTTGTTCATCAGGATGGCTTTACAGGAGTTTATTATCACTTTACTGTGCTATTCTTTACTGATTCTATGGGAATTGTAATGTAGGATACACAGCTTTATGTTATCTCTGGTCCTGTCTTTCTGTCATTTTAGTATGTGTCATTTTTTTCAGAAGATCTTTCTAATTGGGAGCCTGGGATTTGAGATGCACACTGTAAAAGCAATATATTGTTCACTTTGGCTCTCAGTTTTAATGGCTCAATTTTAAACAGAAAATAGAGGTGGGGATACTACAGAAGAAACTAAACAAGCACCTGTCAGAGAAATTACAGTGTGGATGTTTACATGCAGAGTCCAATCTTTTTGGCTTTTTAGGGCTCTGTAATATGGGAGTTCATGTTCCTCTGTTTGGTGAAACACTATGATATACTGGATTATTATTTGTTTATTTTGTTTTCTTTATTTCATGTACATCTGGAATTAAATCTGCAAAGCTGTCCAGTATCCCTAAGCTTCTTCCAACTACCACTGTTTTTCCTTCACCTTATTGGCCATTAACTCTGTCTGGGTGTCTCTATATTGTCCAGCTTCCTTTAGAGCCTGTGTTTCATCCTACTGACCTCTCTGCCTTTCACTCTGCATTTAGTATCCTTGTATTGTCTGTCTTCTGTTTAATCCCTCCCCTTTATTCAAGTTTCCTCTGTCTGTAGGGAAGATGTTACGCTTGTAAGATCTTTGTTTTTAACCCTTTTAATGCCAGAGGAGGTACTACACACCATCAAAAAATATGGCTTGAGGCCAATGTTAAGTCTGCGGAGCCTGTATCGTGGCCAGTATTTTTCTACAAATAAAGGTGATAACACTATGGACAATGCTCTATAATACTGAAACATTTGATAGTGTTATTACCATGTTGTGACGATTCATGTCAAACCAACCACTGGGCTGGAGCATTACAAACAAATCTCACATGTGTATGATGTGGTAAGGATGGCAAGTTAGGGGCCCACATATAGATACTTGCCCTGGGTCCCAGTAACATTGCAGATGGTGCTACCCATGAGGACATTGATGGGGGTGAATCAGGTGAACTCACCCCTTCATTACACTGTGTTACATTGTCACTGTAGTATGTGTGTATCTGTTACAGAGGCAATGATACTGCTAGAATTTTGGCTGGCTGACCATCACTGGTAATTCAGGAGATTCATACTGCACTGACAATATTACGCTGGTGACATTCACCTTCTTTTTAAATATTATTAATATTAACTCTTTTACAAATATGCATTTTAATTTATATTGTTAGAGGAGGGATAATGATGTACTGAGACCTACTCACAAAGGTTTTGCTGAACCCCTCTTTATAAGCTCAAGCAAGTATATTAACCATTGGAGGTTGCTTCTACATTTTTGGCCTCGATAATGATTATCTCCAATGGACAATCCCAGTAATTACAATGAGATTTGCTGCACAAATTAAATATATAAATACATTTATAATATGCATATTTCTGATGTTGTGGTTTGTTTTATGGATACTGCTCTCCAGTCTTGTAGGATCATGTTGTCCGGATATATATATACTGTGTCTCAATCCCTCAATATACTGTCCAGGATAGATGGGGCGGGGGGGGGGGGGGCAGGATATGGTAACTGGGTGTAGACAGGCTGCCTGGGAAGTTTCTTCTTTGATTTTCTTTGTTACAATGAGTCCTTGGAAGTTGGAGATATCTTCTCTAGCACAGAGTTGGTACGTTTGGCTGTGTAAGCAGGAGGCTTCTCTCATTAGTCTAGATACTCTTCCTACTGTACCTGTAAATGTTATAATACCGTGGGGTGGAAGGGACTTTACACATCATTTTTTATTCTTCAATTCTCAGTACTAAAATCCTCTCCCTATTGTAATACTGTAATATTAGTCTCCATTTTTCAGTGTTTTCCTAGTTTATCCCAAAATGTATTTGGTTTCCCCCTCCCGTGTTCACCTATCTTTTCCTATGTTTATTAGCTGACATTCATATGCCCCTAATTATTTCATTTACCAACTGCTCAATCCCACCTCCTTCTTTAGTTTGTGACCCCAAAACATCCATTATAGATTGTAATAAGTAATTTACCGTTATTTTCCCACCATAACATTCAGACACAATATCGTACTTTATATTTTCTGTTGAGATGATACACTTATAGAAATAAGAACAACATGAGGCAAGAAATATATATATTAATTGTACATTTATTTTAGGAATTTCACAGAATTAGTCATTTTCTAGTCTCTATATAATGGGAAAAGGGAATTTACAGCCCAGAAGGTGCCTGGGTATTATCACAGATTAAACCAGAAAGCTGGTCAAGCTATGGGCTACCTCTAGACTCACGAAGAGTCATCCTTCAGCACTCAGGAGAGGAAAAACCCCCTGTGGGGGAAACCTCTGGGGAACCATGGCATGAAGGACTGCCCTTCCCTCTGGGCATTAAGAGGCAAATGCAGAGACTATAATTATACTACAGGTTAACACAACAATTCATTTAGACATTACATAGACCAGGGGTGTCCAACTGTGGCCCTCTAGCTACAATCCAGCTAAATGACTGCAGTTGGACAGCTCTGATATAAATTGACATTGCTGGCAGGGTACATATTTTCTCCCTCCCTTGCCACCCCAGATGTGGCCCTCCCGACGCAGTGAACGCCGATAAATACTAGGGCCACCCCTCTCTCCCACCCAAGAACAGACCGATAAAGGGTACACGAGTCGCTGCGCTTGCCAAATAAATCCCCTGCTAGAACCTCCAAAGCTCAAGGTCAGATTTCGGGTAGTCAAGCTCCAAGTCTTCAGACACATCCAAGTCAGGCATAGATACCTATACCAAGGAACCGGGGACGCACGCTGAAGCTCCGTCAGAGCTCCGGATGTGTCTGAGAGGAAAGAGAGTGTTCACACAGTTATCATTAGCAGCAGCCTCTATGACATCATGACCACACTCTTTATGACATCAATGCTGGAACTCACTGCTGTAGATGGTGATTAAGGGGACACCTAAACATTATTTGTAAAAAAAAACTATATATGTGTTAGGTGTTAATCGGCCCATCATTAAAATATAAGAAAGCAGTTTTATTCATACTTATTCATACTGTAAGTGTAGATAAACATGTAAATAAATAAAAATGATCTATATATTATGTTAACAGAATTGCAAATTCATAAAATAAGATTTTATATCAGCAGTGTCTCATGCTTGTGACATCACAAGCTCATTTGCATATAAAATCCACAGGTGATGTCACAAGCAGGAGACCGAGTGGACATTTTGAAACAGATTTATTACTTTGCTTGACATTCTTGAAAGAATTATAAGTCCAGCACAATTTCTATAATAAGATTGCTAGTCTTCTTCTCCTGTGTCCTAGACACCGGAGAATCAGATCAGGAGAACAGAGATCTAGCTGGGTGGGACAGTCCCCCAAAATAGGGCATGTCTTGCATAAAATGGCACAGTTGGGGGGTATGCACTCCTGCTGCTGGGATCAGTAGGTGAGATTGTAGATGGTATTGTGTGGCATATGTAATCGTGTGAGAGGCACTTATGGCCTAGGAAGTATTAGAGGGTCTAGGACACTTCTTCGCCGCATTTTCATCGCTGACAGTTCAGCGCGGCAGTTAGAACGCTGAACTGTCAGCAATGAAGTATAACGCGGCCGTTTCACCGCGGCTGCAGCTATGTAAGAGCTGACAGTTCAGCGCTGAACTGTCAGCTCTTACAAATCTAAAAGTAAAAGTAAAATAACCCCCCTAATAAATGATTCCCCCCCCCCAATAGTAACACTAAACCCCAATACTGACACTAAAATTAACCCCAATACTAAAATTAACCCCCTAAACCCTAATACTAACCCCCGACCCCTAATACTAACACTAATACTACCCCCCGACCCCTAATACTAAAGTTAACCCCCTAAACCCCAATACTAACCCTAATACTAACCCCCGACCCCTAATACTAAAGTTAACCCCCTAAACCCCAATACTAACCCTAATACTAACCCTAATACTAACCCCCGACCCCTAATACTAACCCTAATACTACCCCCCGACCCCTAATACTAAAGTTAACCCCCTAAACCCCAATACTAACCCTAATACTAACCCTAATACTAACCCTCTAAACCCCAATACTAACCCTAATACTAACCCTAATACTAACCCCCGACCCCTAATACTAACCCTAATACTACCCCCCGACCGATAATACTAAAGTTAACCCCCTAAACCCCAATACTAACCCTAATACTAACCCTAATACTAACCCTCTAAACCCCAATACTAACCCTAATACTAACCCCGACCCCTAATAGTAAAATTAACCCCTAACACTAAACACTAAACCTAATTCTAACCCCCTAAACCCTAATTCTAAACCAACTAAAATCGGTAAAATACTTACCTTTAGCGATGAAATGTCCCGCGATGAAATCTCCAGTGACGATCTGTCTTGTGCTGTAGACTCGGCGGTGAAGCGGCTGCGCGGAAGCAGCCGCGATGAAGTGTCCCATCCCCGTATTAGAAACATGCTCTGTGTATACAATTAGTGGTGCCAGATGAATAGTAAAAAAATGGCATGAGGCCAATGTTAAGTCTATGGAGACTGTAGCGTGGCCAGTATTTTTCTGGAAATAAAAGTGGTAACATTATGGACAATGCTCTATAATATTGATACATTTTATAGAGTCATTGTTATGTTATGATAATTCATGTCAAACCAGTGGGCTGGAGCAGAGGCGTCACTAGGGTTGGTGTCACCTGGTGCGGTAACTCATGGTGTCACCCCCCCTGGATTTCCTCCAATACCATGCCAAACAGATTCCTTAGTAATGCCAGTCAGATGGCCAATTAAATATGACACATACAGGAGCCCCACAAATTATGTCACACGCAGGAGGCCTTTAACTATGCCACACACAGGATCCCATAACTATGCCACACACAGGATCCCATAACTATGCCACACACAGGAGCCCAATAACTATGACACACAAGAGCCTCAAAAATTATGCCACACCAAAGCCCCACAAATTATGCCTCACCTTGGAGCCCAATTAATTATGCCACACACACAGGCGCCCCTTAATTATGCCACACACAAGCACCCCATAATTATGCCACACAAAGAGCCCCTTAATTATGCCACACATTGGTCCCAATAAATATGCCACACATGGGACAGCCATTAATTATATCCGACACACAGGTGCCCCACAAGGTGACAATTGTACAATTCGAAAACAATACATATCTATAAACACAGACATGTCTCTATAACTAGTTTCATTTATACTTATTTGAATTATTTAATATTGTATTTAATAAAAATGTTATTGAAAAATTGCATTCCTATTTTTTTATTCTCTTCCTCTGCACCCACCTTGCACCTAAAGGACTTAACACAGCACCATACAGTACCCATAGAACTTGCCATGCACCTATATTGCACCAACAGCACTTGGCTTGCACTCATATTGCACCTACACGATTTGGCATGCCACAGTGTCACTTTGCCCCACAGAACTAATCAGTGTCACTTTCCACATAGTACATGTTATTTTGCCCCACAGACCATGCCACAGCATCACTTTGCCAATTAAAATATGCCTGTATTTAACCCCCTGACATGCCAGGATTTAGCCATTCAATATGCCAGGATTATTTTGCCACTCAATATGCCAGGATTATTTAGCCACTCAATATGCCAGTATTTAGCCATTCAATATGCCAGGATTTTGCCCCCCAATTTGCCAGGATTTAGCCATTCAATATGCCAGGATTATTTTGCCGCTCAATATGCCAGGATTATTTAGCCACTCAATATGATAGGATTTAGCCATTCAATACGCCAGGATTTTGCCACAGCATCACTTTGCCAATAAAATATGCCAGTATATAAACCCTTGATATGCCAGGATTTAGCCATTTAATATTCCAGGATTATTTTGCCACTCAATATGCCAGGATTATTTAGTCACTCAATATGCCAGGATTTATCCATTCAATATGCCAGGATTTTGCCCCCCAATATGCCATTTAATATGCAAGGATTTTGCCCCCCCCCCCCAATATACCATTTAATATGCCAGGATTTTGACCCCCAATATGTCAGAATTTTGACCCTCAATATGCCAGGATTTTGCCCCCAAATATCCCATTTAATATGTCAGGATTTTGTCCCCCAATATGCCAGGATGTTGCCCCCCAATATGCCAATTAATATGCCAGGATATTGCCAATTAATATGCCAGGACATTGCCCCTTGGTATGCTCGTTATGCCGCCCTCCTCCCCCCTTCCCCAGCCAGCACTTACCTGCTTCCTGCTCTGTCTCCCGGTGCAGGTCCGTAGCTGTGAGGGAAGCCTTGTGCTCTCCCCTCAGGCCGCGCGGATCAAAAAAGTTTGTTGAAAAAAAGTTTTAACAAACTTTATTCACTGTTGACAATTTGTTTTGTCCCAAACATGATGCACTGCAATATATAAAAAGGCTGCTATGCATATTGATGTGCCCCAATTATTTGCATTGGTTTTATTGGTTAGCATTAACTCAATTTGCCTTAAGTGTTAAAATAATTTAAATTGTTGATGGATTTAAAAGGCCTCCTGTAAATCATGTAGTATACACTATATTGCCTATTGATTCACAGCACAGTGCCACCATCATTTTTGCTATATCTACTACAAGGGTAACTATTTAGTTATAATAAAGCTGTTTAGTTATAATAAAGGAAAACAATAATTATATGTCTTGAAGTCCAGGGAAAGGGGTTAGGGGTCAACAGTACCACTGGAAAGTCAGAAGTGGAAAAGATCAGTAACATTAGCATATTTTTCAGTATGCCCTAGTGTTTCAAATATGGAGGAAACAAATACATAGCCACAGATCAAATTATGGACACCACGCCTTTGGCTAAAGATTCCAGGACTTTTGGAGAGTGAGGTGGGTTCCAAAATTCAGGCTGCATTCTACACAAAAATGTGTTGTCCTTACTGGATACAAACCAGAGGAGCTTCAGAATAGCAACGCAAACAGCAGATTACACTGCAGCAAAGTTGTGTGCCTCCTGTACATGGGAAGAGGAAAGTAACGGTATTAGTAAACTCAGAGGTCAAAGAAAGCTGACCCGTTGTCAGACCCAACTACCCACGGAAAGGAGAAGCAATGCGTTTGTTAAGAAATTGCAAATCAAAGGAGACATCAGGGCATGAAACTGGTCCACAATGGTTAAAAGAATCACAGTATATTAACCAGTGTTTCACACACTGGCCATGACATTGAGAATCATATGTAAATTAGGTTGACAGCTAAGAATCAGTTGGCCCATATGTACTTTACCTATTTGTTCATCAGGATGGCTTTACAGGAGTTTATTATCACTTTACTGTGCTATTCTTTACTGATTCTATGGGAATTGTAATGTAGGATACACAGCTTTATGTTATCTCTGGTCCTGTCTTTCTGTCATTTTAGTATGTGTCATTTTTTTCAGAAGATCTTTCTAATTGGGAGCCTGGGATTTGAGATGCACACTGTAAAAGCAATATATTGTTCACTTCTGCTCTCAGTTTTAATGGCTCAATTTTAAACAGAAAATAGCAGTGGGGATACTACAGAAGCAACTAAACAAGCACCTGTTAGCTGGAAATTTATATATATATTTGTGGTAAGGACTCATGATAGTACAGAAGAAACAAACACTGATGAGTGTAGGATGGTATTAAAAGCGCAAGTCGGTTGTGGTGTGCCGGAACCGACGATGAGGTAGGCCTGTAAATAAAGAGGGCCCACCAAAAAGAAATGTAAAGAAAAAGGGTTTAATAATGAGGAGTGGTGGGAGGGTGATGCAGCGCTGACCTCAAAAGGTATGGAGCCAGGTAAGGGGTGTCCCTTAAGTAGGGAAGGGGTGTGTCATACGCCCCTCCCACAATTACAGGCCAAAAGGCCTTAATAGGACCTGACGTGTGTCATAAAGGTGGTGGTAGTGAGTACAGAACCTTGTAGACTGAAAAGTGATTGATATGGTGATGCGTTGTTATGCTGGGTATATGAATACAGTAGTTTGACGGGGCACCACCTGTTGTGAGTAGGATAGTACTTAACCTCTACTGGAGGTGCATGTTGACTGGTTTTGGAATGAGGCAGAGTCAAGATATAAGAGTCCATGTGTTTTGTTAAGTGTGAATGAAGTAGGATGTGAGTGGACTGTGTTGTGCTGATGGCGGTAAATTCTCTTGGTCTCAAGAAACCATAAAAAGCTACGTATATGGCGGTTTTAATGACAAGATTTGTGTTGTTGGCACAAGGTTTTAAATCTAGTAAGTTGGATAAGTCTTTAAAAATATGGAAATCTATAGGTAGTCTCTGGGTCGTACGTGGCGGTTCGGATTTCTGAATACCCCTAAGGATGTTCTTAATTTGGTAGGTGCACATGAAACTCGAATTGTTGGGTTGTAAAGTTAGCATGTGATGTTGGATGCCTGTCAGATATAGTTTGATTGTGTTGTATGATAATTTGAGTTTGAGGTGGCAAAAAGAAGCAAAGCCCAACAAGGATGTCATGATGAAAGGTTGTAAGATGTTGTGTTCCGAAAGGAATCTTTTAAATAAAATGAAAGCTCTGTCGTAAGTTTTCCGGGTATTGGTAGACAGTGCTAATTGGGCCAATGTTCTGCTATGTTGCATGATAGCATCTAGTCCATTACTAGATGGTGGAATAGTGGAGTGGTCGTGGCTGTGAGTGCGGCTGACTGGAGTATTTGACGAAAAGCCTGGAAATTAAAGCCAGACAAATTGTCAGCAGTCGAGTTACATACACCTGGAACATGAACACAAAATAAGAAGAAATTTTGACATGCAGCCAACCAAGTGAGTTTCCTCAGGAACCTCATGATAGTCAGTGAGTTGGATCGGCCTTTGTTAATAATGTGGCAAGTTGCTTGGTTGTCTGAGTAGCAACGTACTGGCGAACCTGCCCATAAATGCCCCCAAGCCACGGCAGCCGCCACTATGGGATATATCTCAAACAGAGCTGAGGTAGTGGAAAAACCCTCCAGGTCCTTAACCTCTGAAGGCCAGCTACCCCAAAGCTATTCGTTCCCATAAATTGCTGCAAAACCTGTGGTAGACTCCGCGTCTGACCAGATGGTAGGTGAGGAGTCAGACAATTCAGGGAGGAACATACTTTTACCATTCCAGGTGGTTAAAAAGTTTCTCCACATGAGTAGGTCTGCTGTGGCTGTGGTATCCAGGGATAACCTGTGTGCATCATGTCTAAAAAGTGGGAACATGTAAAGGAGTCGTGAGATGAAAGCACGGCCTTGAGGTATGATGCGCATAGCAAAATTTAGTGACCCCAGCAGAGACTGTAGTTCCTTGCGGTTGCAAGTAACGAGTTGTATGTAGAGATTTATGTTTGTAAGAATGTTTTCTACCTTGGTGCGTGGCAAGCTAGCTTGCATGGTGGCTGAGTCTAGTATGATACCCAGGAATGTGATGAAGGTATCTGGTCCTTCAGTCTTGGTGGGGGAGACTGGGACACCCAACTGATTAAATAGATTGATGGTTTCTTTGAGGCTACTGGGAGGGGAAATATTCTCCTCGACAAGTAAGAAATCATCCAGATAATGTATGACTGTAGGGCATCTGGCTATATTTAATAATAGCCAGCATAGGGATTCGGCGAATACGTCGAAGATGGCTGGACTACTTTTGGAACCAAAAGTTAATCGTGAGAAAAAGTAGTAGTTCCCGGCCCACTTGATGCCATGTAGGTGCCACAGTGTAGGGTGGAGAGGCAGTAACTTGAAAGCATTTGTTATATCGGTCTTACTGAGCCATGCTCTGACCCCTGCCTGCATGATAGCCGTAATGGCGTGATCTCTGGTGGAATATTGCAGTGAAAATTCCTCAGAGGGTATGAGGGAGTTCAGACTAGGAGTGGCAGAGGTGTGTGGTGCCGATAGATCGATGATAAGTCTCTGTTTATTGGAAGATTTCCCCGTGACAATACCGATGGGGTTTGTCCGCCATGTGGTGAAGGGAGGGGACTGGAAGGGCCCCAATAGGAAGCCCTCTGCCACTTCCTTGGCTATGAGTGTGTCAATCGCTGTAGGATTTTTCTGTGTGGATTGTAAATTAGGACATTCCAGGATTCCGGAAGGCATGTGTATGAGACCTGTGTGGAATCCTTCTGATAGACCCGAGATAATGAAATCTACCAAATGTCTAGATGGATGAAGTGACAGTAATGTCGTAAGTACAGAAATGTTTATCGACGTTAAGTATTGTTTAGGATACATTTTATTAGGACACATGGTTCTTGCATGTGCACTGAAACATTTTAAACATATATGCAATAGCCGACATCCACTGTAATTACATGATCCGACATTAAAATTATTACATATCTGGGACTTGCCCAGAAACTTGATAGGCCGTCCCAGTTTGTCTTTGGGTGTTTTTTCTGCAGAACCAGCGGAACTAGTGCCCTGCGAAGGAGTAGGTTCGTTCGCAGTGGTTGGACAGAAGTTTGCCGTATGAGCCATGGAGGAGCAGTATGCACAAGCCGGTGTTCTTAGACCTGCAAAGTGTCTGCAAAAAATGACCGTATCAATCTTGCTCCAGTTGGACCTTGTTCCGTACTGGGAGAAAGCGCCAGACACCTTGGCAGAAAAGGATCTATGGTAATCATAGAAAGCTGACCCACCATATTTGTTGCCCAGGTCCACCAGCTTGTGCATATACAAATCAAACTCCTCACGTCTGTGGGGATATACTGCACAGATAACATCACGATAAATGCCAAATGCCAACACAAATTCAGGAATAGTCAGTTTCCTGTTTAATCGGGCATCCCTAGATTTGACAACCACAGAAATATCATCATAAGCGTAAGTCTTATGTTCCACCACATCCTGGGAGGCAATCAGCAATGAAGCCAAATTGATATCTTTACCTTCCAGGATATCTCTTTTGAGGTGCTCAGGTATCATGTGGGCAGGGTAAACCTCTTGGTCATCAGAGGTGGTGGTTGGAGAAACTGATTGCAACTCGACCAGTGCTGGAGGGGTCGCAGCGGTCGGTCTGGCCACGGTAAGGGCTGTGGTGACCGATTCGAGTTTCTCCAGCCTGGAATTGACCTTGCTCATGGATGCCATGAGGGATGAGAGCATGCCGTGTATATCTCCCGGGTTAGACTGGCTAGTCCCTACCCCGGCATTGATGTTATCAGTAGAGGTGTGTAGTAACTTGTAGAGTTCCGCTTTCCTTGCTGTTGCAGGGAATGGAATTTGGCGTCTCCTGAGTTCGTTGGTTATGCGAGGGATTGTCCATGACCTGAAAGATGCTGGACTAGCCACCTCTCCTCCCTGTGATGGGGAGTTTGCTCTGGCCGGAGTGCCCGGTAGGGAGAAATCCTCTACCCCTTCTTGAGACATACTAAATGACCAAATATTTGGTTAGTGTATGGGACCCAGGGGTGGTACTGGCAGGCTAACTAGGCCGGAAAGGCGAAAAATTAATCTTGTTTGGTGACAGATAAGGCCTTGCTAGTTGCCAAGTGGCTATGAGAGACTCTGTCTATGCGTTGGCGCGAGGGGATATTGAGGCCACCCGTCGTAGTGGCAGGAATCGTAGGCCTCTCGGTGATAGTAAAAGAAAACAGGGGGAGGGAGTGACAGGTGAGGCCCTCTCTATAATATTGCGAGGCGGCTAACTCACGTGTGGCCCGATGGGTGTTTGCCTCCGAAACGTTGAGGCGGGGTGTTGGCCTCGCGGACCACTAAACGATAGGCAGAATGCCAAGAAGGGAGATACCTATTTGGGCCTATACCCCTAACTTGCCAGTACCCTATGGCCTAGGGAAAATGAAACGTATGTGAAACACAATGTGAGCAGGCTTACCTACCTGGTAGTATGTATAAAGTTTTGAGATTTCGACAGGTATAACAAAACCTGGATAAACCTAAATGGGTAGAAACAAAAATGTGATATACTGAGAATGGATCCTGTGCGACCTGTGTAGTATGTAAAGGTTGGGGTTTGGGCTCCTACCAGTATGTGCGGAAGGTGAAAAGACTATGAGTATGATAGTGACATGACTGGCTTATGCTAGGCGTAAAGCTGAATCTGAATCAGGTAGCAGGGGCTTGGCGTGTATTGTGTGTCTACAGATGGTGACCAGATGATATGCATGTCACTAACTGATCAGGAAAATGCTAGGGTTTGAGTCATAAAAGTGCATGGAGGGGTGGAATGATCATGTATAGAATATATATACGTGCACGTGGCATAAAATTTAAATGATGTGGATGAGGTTGAAAAATTTGTGAAGTGACAATACAGGGAGTGCAGAATTATTAGGCAAGTTGTATTTTTGAGGATTAATTTTATTATTGAACAACAACCGTGTTCTCAATGAACCCAAAAAACTCATTAATATCAAAGCTGAATATTTTTGGAAGTAGTTTTTAGTTTGTTTTTAGTTTTAGCTATTTTAGGGGGATATCTGTGTGTGCAGGTGACTATTACTGTGCATAATTATTAGGCAACTTACCAAAAAACAAATATATACCCATTTCAATTATTTATTTTTACCAGTGAAACCAATATAACATGTCAACATTCACAAATATAAATTTCTGACATTCAAAAACAAAACAAAAACAAATCAGTGACCAATATAGCCACCTTTCTTTGCAAGGACACTCAAAAGCCTGCCATCCATGGATTCTGTCAGTGTTTTGATCTGTTCACCATCAACATTGCGTGCAGCAGCAACCACAGCCTCCCAGACACTGTTTAGAGAGGTGTACTGTTTTCCCTCCTTGTAAATCTCACATTTGATGATGGACCACAGGTTCTCAATGGGGTTCAGATCAGGTGAACAAGGAGGCCGTGTCATTAGATTTTCTTCTTTTATACCCTTTCTTGCCAGCCACGCTGTGGAGTACTTGGACGCGTGTGATGGAGCATTGTCCTGCATGAAAATCATGTTTTTCTTGAAGGATGCAGACTTCTTCCTGTACCACTGCTTGAAGAAGGTGTCTTCCAGGAACTGGCAGTAGGACTGGGAGTTGAGCTTGACTCCATCCTCAACCCGAAAAGGCCCCACAAGCTCATCTTTGATGATACCAGCCCAAACCAGTACTCCATCTCCACCTTGCTGGCGTCTGAGTCGGACTGGAGCTCTCTGCCCTTTACCAATCCAGCCACGGGCCCATCCATCTGGCCCATCAAGACTCACTCTCATTTCATCAGTCCATAAAACCTTAGAAAAATCAGTCTTGAGATATTTCTTGGCCCAGTCTTGACGTTTCAGCTTGTGTGTCTTGTTCAATGGTGGTCGTTTTTCAGCCTTTCTTGCCTTGGCCATGTCTCTGAGTATTGCACACCTTGTGCTTTTGGGCACTCCAGTGATGTTGCAGCTCTGAAATATGGCCAAACTGGTGGCAAGTGGCATCGTGGCAGCTGCACGCTTGACTTTTCTCAGTTCATGGGCAGTTATTTTGCGCCTTGGTTTTTCCACACGCTTCTTGCGACCCTGTTGACTATTTTGAATGAAACGCTTGATTGTTCGATGATCACGCTTCAGAAGCTTTGCAATTTTAAGAGTGCTGCATCCCTCTGCAAGATATCTCACTATTTTTGACTTTTCTGAGCCTGTCAAGTCCTTCTTTTGACCCATTTTGCCAAAGGAAAGGAAGTTGCCTAATAATTATGCACACCTGATATAGGGTGTTGATGTCATTAGACCACACCCCTTCTCATTACAGAGATGCACATCACCTAATATGCTTAATTGGTAGTAGGCTTTCGAGCCTATACAGCTTGGCGTAAGACAACATGCATAAAGAGGATGATGTGGTCAAAATACTCATTTGCCTAATAATTCTGCACTCCCTGTATGCAGAAACATATAAAGTTGTAATAACGTGACGTATGAATGGTTGAACCCAAAGCGTGTGATTCAACCCCAAAGTCTTGTGAAAGATAGGACCGTGTTCTTGTATACTCGTGGTATGTCGTCTGAGTATGTCAAGAAATGGTCTGAAAAATGTAAGTGCCATGTGATCATGATGTACATGGATTGAAATAAAAGCATGATCTCCATAAAACTTTAGAAATAAGCCATAAGGGCAGGCTAAACCACAACTGTAATATACCTGAAATATATATAATCAAGTAACTTAAAGTAACTATAAACTAAACCAATATATATGAGAAAATGTTAATCAAAAGAAACCTCCGTATGCAAGATGTGAAAACGAATGCGTGCATAACTGAGCAAAACTGTCGAAAGCTTAATTCGAATGAAAAAGAAAGAACAGAGTCATTTGTCAAAAGTTTGACCGACCTAGATGAAATTGAATTTAAACCGAACGGAAGGCAGCATGAATGAGTGCTTACGGTAAAATGAAACGAAATGACACAAAATGGTGTTTAGGAAAACATGAGAACCATACGGAATACATTAGAAACATACCGAAAGGATGATGGCACGAATTAATAACCGAAATGGGAAAAAAACCACGTTGATTTGCGACCTTGCCGTGAAGCCGGAGAGCCGTAAAGTGAGGACCCGTTTGAAAACGGAACGCCGTGGGAATAATCCAGGTGTCGGACTTACGATTTTGAAGTCCCTAGGACGTTATCTTTGACGAAGACCGGAGTTCTGGGATTTTATACACATCATTTTTTATTCTTCAATTCTCAGTACTAAAATCCTCTCCCTATTGTAATACTGTAATATTAGTGTCCATTATTCAGTGTTTTCCGAGTTTATCCCAAAATGTATTTGGTTTCCCTCTCCCGTGTTCACCTATCTTTTCCTATGTTTATTAGCTGACATTCATATGCTCCTAATTATTTCATTTACCACCTGCTCAATCCCACCTCCTTCTTTAGTTTGTGACCCCAAAACATCCATTATAGATTGTAATAAGTAATTTACCGTTATTTTCCCACCATCACATTCAGACACAATATCGTACTTTATATTTTCTGTTGAGATGATACACTTATAGAAATAAGAACAACATGAGGCAAGAAATATATATATTAATTGTACATTTATTTTAGGAATTTCACAGAATTAGTCATTTTCTAGTCTCTATATAATGGGAAAAGGGAATTTACCGCCCAGCAGGTGCCTGGGTATTATCACAGATTAAACCAGAAAGCTGGTCAAGCTATGGGCTACCTCTAGACTCACGAAGAGTCATCCTTCAGCACTCAGGAGAGGAAAAACCCCCTGTGGGGGAAACCTCTGGGGAACCATGGCTTGAAGGACTGCCTTTCCCTCTGGGCATTAAGAGGCAAATGCAGAGACTATAATTATACTACAGGTTAACACAACAATTCATTTAAACGTTACATAGACCAGGGGTGTTTAACTGTGGCCCTCTAGCTACAATCCAGCTAAATGACTGCAGTTGGACAGCTCTGATATAAATTGACATTGCTGGCAGGGTACATATTTTCTCCCTCCCTTGCCACCCCAGATGTGGCCCTCCCGACGCAGTGAACGCCGATAAATACTAGGGCCACCCCTCTCTCCCACCCAAGAACAGACCGATAAAGGGTACACGAGTCGCTGCGCTTGCCAAATAAATCCCCTGCTAGAACCTCCAAAGCTCAAGGTCAGATTTCGGGTAGTCAAGCTCCAAGTCTTCAGACACATCCAAGTCAGGCATAGATACCTATACCAAGGAACCGGGGACGCACGCTGAAGCTCCGTCAGAGCTCCGGATGTGTCTGAGAGGAAAGAGAGTGTTCACACAGTTATCATTAGCAGCAGCCTCTATGACATCATGACCACACTCTTTATGACATCAATGCTGGAACTCACTGCTGTAGATGGTGATTAAGGGGACACCTAAACATTATTTGTAAAAAAAAACTATATATGTGTTAGGTGTTAATCGGCCCATCATTAAAATATAAGATAGCAGTTTTATTCATACTTATTCATACTGTAAGTGTAGATAAACATGTAAATAAATAAAAATGATCTATATATTATGTTAACAGAATTGCAAATTCATAAAATAAGATTTTATATCAGCAGTGTCTCATGCTTGTGACATCACAAGCTCATTTGCATATAAAATCCACAGGTGATGTCACAAGCAGGAGACCGAGTGGACATTTTGAAACAGATTTATTACTTTGCTTGACATTCTTGAAAGAATTATAAGTCCAGCACAATTTCTATAATAAGATTGCTAGTCTTCTTCTCCTGTGTCCTAGACACCGGAGAATCAGATCAGGAGAACAGAGATCTAGCTGGGTGGGACAGTCCCCCAAAATAGGGCATGTCTTGCATAAAATGGCACAGTTGGGGGGTATGCACTCCTGCTGCTGGGATCAGTAGGTGAGATTGTAGATGGTATTGTGTGGCATATGTAATCGTGTGAGAGGCACTTATGGCCTAGGAAGTATTATAAACATGCTCTGTGTATACAATTAGTGGGGCCAGATGAACAGTAAAAAAATGGCATGAGGCCAATGTTAAGTCTATGGAGACTGTAGCGTGGCCAGTATTTTTCTGGAAATAAAAGTGGTAATATTATGGACAATGCTCTATAATATTGAAACATTTTATAGTGTCATTACAATGTTATGATGATTCATGTCAAACCAGTGGGCTGGAGCATTACAGACAAACCTCACATGTGATGCAGTTAGGATGGCAAGTTAGGGGCCCACATATAGATACTTGCCCTGGGTCTCAGTAACATTGCAGACTGCCCTGGGGGGGGGCTGTATTAGTGTTCTACAGCACTATTATGTTTTGGTTTGAATTGTAAGTCCCAACACTCACTATGTTGTATACCTTACAGTAAAATCTTACTGTAAAATCTTGATTTAAACAGGCTACCTTTGTTTTTACATACGTAATCCCGTATACATGCATTTTTTCAATTATTTCACTCCTTATTTCTTATTTTTATTTTTTTACACATAAGGTCTCTAAATACTTCCCTCATCAACTCTACATACGCAAACAATAAATATAGAGAAGGGAAAAGACTTCATTCAAACAAATTAGCTACAATGTACCCTGCGGCGTAGCAAGACTTATTTGTGCTAAGATTGTGGTATGTCTGTTTTTATATTTAAGACTTGTAGACATGTTATGGCAAATAACTGCCTTAAATGTAAGGGATGATGTAGCTCAACGAACACTGCCTGAATTTTGTGGCTTTACAAAAACTAGCTATTTTCTGTCATGCTCCACTATTCCTTGTGCCTGATTATCTGCAGTAGACCAAAGTGAATGTTTGGAATCTTCTGTAATTATTACTATGTTTTTTTCTTTTTTTTTTCTTTTTTCCTTTGCTGTTATATTTGTATATGTATGGAGCATATTCACATCCAATTGTGGTGAATTGTCAACTGAGTTTCAAAAATAAGACCAAAGGGTAGACTTAATATACACCAATATATCTGAAAGTGGATTTCGGTTACTCAGGGATACATATTTCGATTACTCAGGGATAATGAGTAACCAAAATGTGGCTACTCATTGTCCCTGAATTCGGGTCCAACTCGACAGTTGAGGCTGTTTGGAAACCGGAGCATTGGAGGCCTTCAGATCGGGTGAATCTTTGCCATGAAAAGCAGAGATTTTTGCCTACCCAATGTAAACTGATTCAGGTAACATAGACAAAATTCCCACATTTCAATTCTCCAGAATTTAGTTGGAGTACTGAATAGAAAAGTGTAGAATTAAAGTAAACATATTTTGAACAATAATATTTGTATACATTTATAATACATTAATATTTTACATTATAATAGTATGTTTACATTCATTTAAGCGTTTTTTAATTTTTATCAAATTTTTGTATTATTTTATGTTCATTTACTTTATTTTTATGTATTTAATGTATCATGTTTTCATTTATTTATTTATTTGTGTTTTAATTTAAAGCCATTTCGGGTGGACTTCTGCTATTACAGCTATAGCCAAATTCTTGCCATTGACTTCTACGGGAGGACTTCTGCTATATTCGTAATAATTATCTGCCAAAACATAGAATCTGTCAGCAGATAAGAACAATTTGGCCCATCTAGTCTGTCTAATTTTCTAAATTATTTTATTAGTTCCTGGCCTTATCTTATATCTAGGATAGCCTTGTGCCTATCCCATGTGTGCTTAAACTACTTCACTATGTTTACCTCTACCACTTCCGCTAGAAGGCTATGCCATACATCCACTACCCTCTTAGTAAAGTAATATTTCTTGATATTACTTTTAAATCTTTGCCCCTCTAATTTAAGACTATGGCTTCCAGTTGTGGTAGTTTTTCATCTTTTAAATATACTCTTCACCTTTACTGTGTTGATTCCCTTTATGTATTTAAATGTTTGTATCATATCCCCCCTGTTACGTCTTTCCTCCAAGCTATACATGTTAAGATGCTTTGACCTTTCCTGGTAAGTTTTATCCTTCAACCCATGAACCAGTTTAGTAGCACTTCTCTGATCTCTCTCCAAACTATCAATATCCTTCTGGAGATCCGGTCTCCAGTACTGCATACAATATTCCAAGTGAGGTCTTACCAGTGCGCTGTACAATGGCGGTACCTCACTAGTAATAAGACCTTGCTTCAAATATACTCAATTGACTGAAAAAAATAAACAATGTACAGCACTAAGGGAAAAATTAATTAGTAATAAATATTAAAAGAATATTATTTCTTACTAAAACACACTTCTAGGTGAAAAGTAAATAAATCAGTCAATAAAGGTGACACATCCTTCAGGGTATCCCCAGATCATATACAAAACAGTGTTATATTGAAAATGGACCTAAGAAATAATTCAAACAAATGTCTGGTGCTAAAAATTAGAACCAGGCAAGAATAAATTAATAAAGTGGACAGTGTGAACATAAAAACTACTACAGACAAAATTGCTATAAATGTAGACAAATAATTTAATATAAGAATAAAATAAACATATAAAGGCAAAAAAAGTGAATAATACAAAATTGAGTCATATACACTGTAAGATATGTTTTTTACAGAGTAAACAATATATGTAATTAAATTACATGAACAGTATATATTACTTTATTTTGTATTATTCATGTTTTTTTGTCTTTATATGCAACCCTCTCTTGCCGTTTATTGATAAACCTCCTATGTGAGACAGTGTCAAAAGTCTTACTGAAATCTAGGTAAGCAATGTCTACTGCACCACCTTGATCTATTATTTTAGTCACCCAATCAAAAATCTCAAAAGGAATAGTTTGGCATGATCTCCCTGAAGTAAACCCATGTTGTCTCTGATAATCCATGTTATTTTAGATGTTCAACAATTTCTATCCTTTAACATGCTTTCCCCACTACTGAAGTAATACTTACTGGCCTATAGTTTCCCAACTCCTCCCTACTTCCTCTCTTGTGACTGGGCACACCATTGGATAATTTCCAATCTGCTTGGACAACCCCTGCTGTTAATGTATTTGCTAGTACACCACTAAGCTATTTTAATAACTTTGGGTATACCCCTTCAGGGCCCATTGACTGATGTGTTGAAGTATAACCTCTTCCTCTGTAAACTAACATGTATCAAATGACTCATTTGTCTTTTTTTCCTAATTGAAGTCCCTTTCCTTAATTTTCATTTGTATACACTGAGCAAAGAATATTCATTGAGGCAGTCTGCTAGACCTTTATCCTCTTCTACATCACATTCATCTTTTGTTTTTAATCAAACAAATCCTTTTTTTTTCTTTACTTTTCTCCTTCACATACAGGACCACCCCTCCCCTTTTCTATCTCAACCACTAATCCTGTCCATCAGCTGTCCCTAAAACAAGCTTAGTAGGTATACCAATTCATAATGTCGTGTCTTTCGAGTGGAGAAAGAGGATCCAGGTTCTGGATTGAACCCCATTCACTAACACTGTGACTATCAAACCCACAATATAACAAGGAACGAAAGTAGCGTGTCTGCAATGGCAGCCACTTCCTGCTCTTCTATGCGACAAACGTCACCAACGTATTTAAACCCCAACCTCACTGCACACTCCCACTCATGCATGTACCTTCTCGCCTACAGTTCATTTTGGCAATATCTTTCTTCTCTAAGTGCATTGGGTGTAACTTGATGTTACTGACCTTAAACCAAATATTATGTTTATTACATGTTGGGGAGGGCTGTCAACAATGCATCAGACCACACAGTATCTTCAGAATTAGGCACAGATATCACTGATATCTTGATAGGTAAGGTACATAGATTCATGGACAGACAAGTCAATGGCACAGATAGACAGATGAAGATAGAGCAGTGGTTGGGATTAAATGCATATTCAGACAGTTTCCATTAGCCTTTTCTCTCTCAGATCCAGAAATGCAGAGTGGAGAGACAGGACGTGAAGGTGGAGACACCAAGGGACTGTTCCCTCACACAATGTCATGTTTAGACAGTGAGAGGCCAAATACAGCGCATACCTTACCACTTTCTTTGCTAACCTGTGCATCCCAGCCCAGAGCCTCACCTGAGGAAGCTGGCTGCTAAGCCTACTCACTGAGAAATAAAAAAAAAGTCAGAAGTAGTGCATCTCTGGCCCATTTAATCAGATTATAGAGCAGCCTGGAGTACAATGCCCCCCCCCCCCCCCCCCTGCCAGTGCTACACTGTTACATACAGGAATGAACTTTCTGCTGACAGTTCATCAGTGCATGTTTATTATAAATGACACTGTACTTGTAATGGTGGAATAGTCCACTAGAGGAAGTAGGCACACCTATTTGAAAAGCAACACAGAGGGATTGTTTGTGTACCTTAAATGTAGCTTTTTGGAATGTATCTCTAGATTAACCATCCCAATTAATTTCAAAGAGTGAGTGCATGAACGCAATTTGGTCCTGCAAAAAAAAAAAAAAAAAGCAATAGCTAGCTAGATTTCTTGCAAAACTGAATTCTATATTTTTATTGCCTTCACTTTAATCAAATCCTATTTTATTAAAGGTGATGCCTTGTCAAAAGAATATATCTTAAACAATAACCATGAAGCATTTTGTAAAGCATGGAGATTTAATTATATCTCCTCATAGGAAGTGTACTAATTGTATTAACATTATGTGATTTTATTGTAGCAGAGATGGTCACAAATTCCCTCAGAAGAAAAAAAGCAGAAAAACAAACAGCTTACAGTCACTGTCTCTATTGTGTGTATATTTTCCCTCCCTTTTTGCTCCGTGATATTGCTCTAATAATGTGCACTAAGCAGACACCTATGACATGTATTCATTGTACCCTGACCTGTGACAACTAAATTGCAAAAATAAGCCATTAATATATTTTTTGGAAACATGGATAACTCAGCTAATCCAGCCAGATTTTTGAAATGTGTATGCTAATATAATATAACATAGAAAAATAGGGGGTAGGGAACTACTAGTCAATGGAAGGGCTATATAGAAGTTACAGGTGCAAACAAAGTACTGCTTATACGCTCTCTCCTAAAGGGCATATATGAGAAACAACAAAATATACAAAAAAGGCATTTTTTGCGGTCATCCCCTGTGCTTTCCACCATTATCCTTTTTTCCATATCCCCCTTTTTTTCTGTATTTACAATTTTTTATGCTTTTGCCTATTTTTTTCTCCACATTAACATTTTTTTCTCCGGCTCTTATATATTTATATTTTATTCCCACAGCATTTTTTGCCACTTTGTGTTTCTCTCTATTACCCTGCTCCCAATTATCCCTTTCGATCTCCCATATATATTGTATCTGATTACAATTATTAGGCAACTTCCTTTCCTTTGGCAAAATGGGTCAAAAGAAGGACTTGACAGGCTCAGAAAAGTCAAAAATAGTGAGATATCTTGCAGAGGGATGCAGCACTCTTAAAATTGCAAAGCTTCTGAAGCGTGATCATCGAACAATCAAGCGTTTCATTCAAAATAGTCAACAGTCAAGCGTGCAGCTGCCACGATTCCACTTGCCACCAGTTTGGCCATATTTCAGAGCTGCAACATCACTGGAGTGCCCAAAAGCACAAGGTGTGCAATACTCAGAGACATGGCCAAGGCAAGAAAGGCTGAAAGACGACCACCACTGAACAAGACACACAAGCTGAAACGTCAAGACTGGGCCAAGAAATATCTCAAGACTGATTTTTCTTAGGTTTTATGGACTGATGAAATGAGAGTGAGTCTTGATGGGCCAGATGGATGGGCCTGTGGCTGGATTGGTAAAGGGCAGAGAGCTCCAGTCCGACTCAGACGCCAGCAAGGTGGAGGTGGAGTACTGGTTTGGGCTGGTATCATCAAAGATGAGCTTGTGGGGCCTTTTCGGGTTGAGGATGGAGTCAAGCTCAACTCCCAGTCCTACTGCCAGTTTCTGGAAGACACCTTCTTCAAGCAGTGGTACAGGAAGAAGTCTGCATCCTTCAAGAAAAACATGATTTTCATGCAGTACAATGCTCCATCACACGCGTCCAAGTACTCCACAGCGTGGCTGGCAAGAAAGGGTATAAAAGAAGAAAATCTAATGACATGGCCTCCTTGTTCACCTGATCTGAACCCCATTGAGAACCTGTGGTCCATCATCAAATGTGAGATTTACAAGGAGGGAAAACAGTACACCTCTCTAAACAGTGTCTGGGAGGCTGTGGTTGCTGCTGCACGCAATGTTGATGGTGAACAGATCAAAACACTGACAGAATCCATGGATGGCAGGCTTTTGAGTGTCCTTGCAAAGAAAGCTGGCTATATTGGTCACTGATTTGTTTTTGTTTTGTTTTTGAATGTCAGGAATGTATATTTGTGAATGTTGAGATGTTATATTGGTGTCACTGGTAAAAATAAATAATTGAAATGGGTATATATTTGTTTTTTGTTAAGTTGCCTAATAATTATGCACAGTAATAGTCACCTGCACACACAGATATCCCCCTAAAATAGCTAAAACTAAAAACAAACTAAAAACTACTTCCAAAAATATTCAGCTTTGATATTAATGAGTTTTTTGAGTTCATTGAGAACATGGTTGTTGTTCAATAATAAAATGAATCCTCAAAAATACAACTTGCCTAATAATTCTGCACTCCCTGTACTCTCAGTGTGCATGTCTGCTTTTTTTGTATATTCTAATATAATATAACATATGCCAGTGCCCAGTCATGCACAATGGTTGCATCTCTTGAGCTGCAAAATTGTATTTAGTCAGATTAGTCTATTCACTAAAATTTGACTTTGGAGGAGTCGAATTTCATTTTGAGACTAAGTGAAATTAGGCACCAGAGTTTGACTTAGAAAAAAAAACAAAAACAGGTTTGAACATTCCCCTTTGGAATTAATGGGAGGCGAAAAGATGGAAGCTATTTTTGAGACCAAGTCAAACTCGGGTGGCGAATTTGACTTTGTCTCAAAAAATTATTTTGATCATTTTGCGTGAATAGACCCAATAAAGAAATAAATGTATGAATCTGTCATTGCATGACAAATGTTGTGGTAAAATAGCAATGAGAACACGTGTGTGAATTCCACAATTTTTCACTGAATGATCAGTGGGACTTCCAGGCTGCATTGTCACAGAGATAGATTGGCAGTAATAAACTGGTGTGCTGAGTCTGTAATGCTGCACACACCACCAGCATGGGAGGAGATGATCATCTCCTCTACCGCTATTGGCTGTGTACAGCATGACTGACACACACACACACCAGTGACAAAAAGAGAAAGTTTCTCTCGACTGCCACAGTATGGTTAATGCTAAATATTTTTAATTCTGATTGCTTTTATTCATATTGATATTACAATGTGCTGCCCCTTGATATGGATGCCCACTAGTATTTTACTAGGACTTAATATCTTTTGAAAGGTGCAGAATCCGGGCACCACAGAAATTGCAGTTGTAACAAGGCAGAAGTGCCATTTTACCTCATTAAAATAAAACATTAGTGTTTAGTCCCTCATTAACCCCTCAAAGACGACACTCTTTTTGGAATGTTCTGCCAGTAGGACAGTGGCTGTTTTTATACTTCTGAGGTGTTTGTGTTTAGCTGTCATTTTCTTATTTTCTTCATTCTCATTTACTGAACCCACAGAAATTATATACAGTTTTTACAGGATGAAAAAGGCTTTATTTAGATACTATTATTTTGAACATATCATGTAATTTAATTATAAAATATGGCGTAAATGGGAAAAAACAACCTTTTTCTGGATTTTCCTTAAAAAATATTTTACTCATCTGTGAAAAAACCTACTAAATAGATTCTAATAGTTGTCCTGAGTTTAGAAGTAGTCAATGCGTACATGCTTTTCTGTGTATTGCTGTTTCCTGACCATTTTCTCCTACAGTGATCTTTTAACCCCAAATCATCACCTTAATCCTAAACATAACCCTCACCCTAGCACTAACTGTAACCTTGAAACTTCTCTAACCCTAAATGTAACTGGTAATCCTATTCTGACTGTAACGGAACCCTAGATCTATAGCTAACTAATGCCTTTTTCCTTTAAGTGTAATGTTGCTGACTTCTTCAAGAGCACAAACACACACAAACTACAATAAAATAAATAACCCATTTTTATATGTATCTGATTGTTAAGTAACACATCAATCTTCTCTTAAAAGTGTTCACAAGTGCCTACTAGGGTTCTCCTCCACCAACAGTAGAGACAACTCCAGAATATGCTCACGGTGATGCAGCTCCACTGCTCATCTGATTCACGTTTGTGATTTCACTATTTGAACCCCCCGACAGCAGAAACATTTGCCTGCTGAAATACTAACACCGACATTCGAGAAACTCTCTATAGTATTTTTTTTTTTTTTAAGTATCAGCCACTACATTGCTTTTCCAAGATAAAAAGCTGCATGCAATCTAATTTGTCCTAATTAACTAATAGTTTGCTGTGAACTCCACACTTAAATTAGAAGTTTTAATATTTTAAACTACTTTGTAGCTAAGCTTCGATCTACATACTCCCTGAACTTTTTACTCTACTCACAAGGTAAAGCAACTGTCAGGCACTTTAAAATACTGATCATATTTAATTAAGGTAATCTTTTATTTACCGGGTATCCTTTGTTTGAGGGGGAGGGGGGGGCATAGTGATTTTAACTGCATCTCCTCATGACACTCAAAGGGTGAGTTTATTTTTTATGTTGCTTGGGGGCCCCTGGGTGCAGGGGGTCAAGAAATAGGAGGGGAATTGTTATTTATTAGGAGGGGAGGTTATTATTTATTTAGATTCCAGGGGCCTTGGGCAAGCTAAAGAGTGGATGGTGGAGTTAATCACTGGGGGCAATATATATTTAGCAGGTCAGAGACCTTGAGCAAGTCCCATTCATTTTAGGGAGGCTGGGAGCTTTTTAGCAGTCTCCCAGCCTTGGTAATTTTAACAGGGCTACCCCCACATTAATAATCACGGGGGGCTAGGGCCACAAATGTCCCCTAGGACCCTTAACACATGCCAAGTATTTTGGATACAAAATGTAATTTGGCAAGTCCTGTTAAAAACAAGAAGGAAATTAAATGAAGCTGCCCATCACTTACTTTCTTTCATGGAAGCTTAATGATAAGCCAATGCTTGAGTTATACAGCAGCTTTTATTATTGTTATTCTGACTTCTATTTTTCATATAACTTAAAGATGGACTAAGTCAGTGATAGCAAACCTATGGCACTCAGAGACCTCTGAGATGGCACTCAACATGTGCCTACAGTATGAGACATTCAAGTCTGTTCGAATTTGGAGGTCGAGGTTAGTGCTAATCTCGACTTCCAATTTCAAATTTTAGTGAACAGACCCCAATCTTTAGCTTAATTGGTAACATGAAACTCACAACTCACAATGCAACTCACCTTTTAGTGAATAGTCCTGAGTGAGGTAACATGTTCATCTTAATTTTCGTTAGTAACTCCCATAGCCTCTCATTTTCAAGTATATCTTTAAGTGATACCTCTGTCATGCATCCAGGAGTTGGTACTGTTACCAAATTAACAGTATACCCATTATCCATCACAGAATGTTAAAAAGCTGAGCTAAACCCACAGGGATGTGAACCTACACCCGTGGCCATTGACCACCATCTGACACCTACTAGCCCACTGAGCCATCAATAAGTCTAACCCCCATGATGGAAACAGGTGGGATTAAGTCATGTAGGTGGTGTTAAACCCAATTATCACTTAAACGACTCAAGGCAGAGACCACAACTGGTTTGCGTCTGACACTGTATATATTTATCCGATCTATGGTAAAAGAAATACATAGACCTTTAAATAAATAAATTAATTAAATCAATGAAGCACAATTTATTTAACAGCATGAAAGAAATCATATATTCCAAACAAGGTTTTATTTTATCTCTTGCCGTCTATACAAATGATTAGTGAACATTACGGCTTGTCTCTGATTCCTTTGTTCGTTTTATTGCTTTTTACATTCATCCCAGTCTGAATCCATTTACTGAAGTGCACTAATTAATGTCATAACGACAGAAGCGAAAGTCTACATTTTTGCATTACGTAAATTGCATTTACTATTGATAGATAAGCCTTGAGGTGATTAGAAGGGCATTCAAACAAATATTCCATTTTGTTACATGTTTCATCATTTTTTTTAATACACACAAATAATATACGCATCTCACCAACATGATAAAACACTATAATAGGGTCTACTCAATATAGACCGATTTGTTCCTAATTGGATTGGGGTCGAGCATAATAGCCGAATCGACTGAATCCCCGAAATACAACCACATAATATACATGATTCTGGATCCCAATCACCAGTTCAGGCCGTTCGGAAACTGGAGCATCGAAGGTCATCAGATCAGGTCATGAGTACTATAAAAAGCATCCAATTTCGGATACCCAATGTACAAAATACATCATGGATTTGGGATGATAGTCACATTACGCCCATTTTTATTCTCCTATCCTGAGCTGGAGAATTTAAATGTATCATCTTCCTCCTCACCACTCTGACTTCCAGTCACCTGGGCTGATGGAGGGAGGTGTTGCCTCTGGAGCAGTGGCACCCTCGGTACAAGCATGCTTCAGGGCCCATCTTGCGTGATTCTGCATTAAAATTGGGTTACAGTGTTACAGTGTTCAACTGGAGATTTACATCCCTGCTGGTACATCACTCTCCTCTGCTCCAGATTTGCATCTCCGACATCTAACAGTCTAAGGAACTGATCCTGCTTCTCCATCACCTGGGCATGGAACTGATCCTGATTACCCACCACCACGGTGAGCTGCTGGCTCCTCCTAGTGATGTCCGGCTGCATCCCAGCAACTGCACCGGGGACAGCAGCCTCGATTGCAGTCATCAGAGGAGTTGGTAGGAGGTCATGGAAGAGCTGCTGATGTACATCGTGAAGGGACTGCTGATGCACATAGACGCACAGTTGTATGTCTAGATTTTGTTCTACTAGTTCATTGAGATTAAGATGATCTAACTATAACGATGTGGTATAAATGCGTATCTACATGTACATGTTATTCTATTTACACATATACATCTATTTACACACATGTATCTATCCATGCATGTCTTGTATTGATATCTACATATACTCATCTATGTACACATGCTACCACATATCTACTACTACACTGACATTGATATGCAGCACCCATTGCCCTTAGCTACTTGCAGCGTTTGTGCATGTTATTTGCTGTAATGTGCTGCTTGCCCACCCTCTCTCCAGCGAACATTCTCTGCACAGCTACAGTTCACTATACACACCTTTACAGCTTCTCAAAGTGTGGCAGCCACTTGAAACAATCCCTATCTATAAATTCCAACCTATGCTTGACACAGCCCTTACATGTGTTACAGTAACTACAGGTATGTGAACTATGTGTGTTGTGCACTTTTACACGTGGCCTATGGTGTATGAGTATATTGAATGCACAGCTTCCTGACTAGTGGCAGGTTCTCCTGTGCTGAAAAACTTTGGGCATACGTCTGTGCCCTTGCCTTCCCCCTCTCCGGCTTCCATCCAGTATCAGGGGGCCTACTCCGGGGGAAAAAAACTTTATATATTGGAGAGGTTTCTTTCAGACATCACCCTGTTATGTGTGTGCATGACAACAAATACTACTGTTTTAAAACAAAACTCAGTTTCATTTAATAAAATAATATAGTATATCATATCAGTAAAGTTTCTACACATTTGCTGGCAAAAGCTTCAGAAAACATGTACATTAAGCTGTATACCTACCTAAAAAATATACTGCCACCTCATGCAGTATGGCTCAATACTGTGGGGAAATGATGTCATCTTTTGGAGATGATTGGACATGGACACATCCACTAACACCACCTTTGTGTTGTTTTTTTTGTTGCCTAGCCTAGAGTTTCTATGTTGAGGTTTAGTAGCTAGGTATGGAACTTCCATGCTAGAATTTCTATCTTCTAACACAATAATATTCGCTATAGTGATACTTGGTCTTTTTTTTAACATGACAGCTACACAAAACTTATACCTGTATATAATAAAAAAAAGAAAAAAAAACATTTTATCTGTCTCCAAATCTCAATAAATGTTTGAATGCTGCATCTTGGACTTTTTCCCTGGTGTCAGCTGGTGTTGATGTGGATGGGAATTATCTATTGTTCGGATTAATGAGCTATAGCAGCCAGGTAGAAGAGGATTCCTATTCATTCTATTTTACCTTTTGGAGCTGGAGGCAAACTGCTGTATTTGATTATAAATATTGAATCAGCACAGTAATGGAGGAGGTATTTTATAAATGATTTCCCAATGCAGGAAAACATAGGATGTTATGTATACAGGTCCAGCACATGAAGTTACAAATATCTGTTGTAAAAAGGCAATTGGTCTAATACAGTGAAGGTCAAAAGGTTACTAAGAGGGAGGTGGACTAACTGGGAATGCAACAGACCAATGTATAAACTCAAAGGACCACTTTGAATTAAAATGACATCACATTTTAAAATTTTCCAAGTGAAAAATATACCTGCACTGTGCAGATAGGTACACCGATCAGCCATAACATTATGGCCACCTGGGAAATGTGCTGCTGGGAAACCTTGTGTCCTTTCATTCATGTGGATGTTACTTTGACACGTATCACATACCTAAGCATTGTTGCAGACCGTGTACTCCCTTTTATGGAGACAGTAATCCCTGATGGCAATGGCATCTTTCAGCGGGATAATGCTCCCTGCCACAAAGCAAAAATGGCTCTGGAATTGTTTGACGAACTGAACAACGAGTTCAAGGTGTTGACTTGGCCTCCAGATTTCCCAGATCTCAATCCAATCAAGCATCTGTGGGATGTGCTGGGCAAACAAGTCCAATACATACCTTGCAACAGCCAGGACTTAATGGATCTTCGGCTAACGGCTTGGTGCCAGATACCACAGCACACCTTCAGAGGTCTAGTGGAGTCCATGCCTCGACAGGTCAGGGCTGTTTTGGTGTTAAAAGGGAACCTACACAATATTAGGCAGGTGGTAATAATAAAGGGGACAAAGGGAGCGCAAAAAAATCAAATATAAAATATATAGAAGATGTGAAATCAAAGTAAAGTTCTCAAATTAAACAATCGTGTTGAAAAATGATACTTAGTGACTAAATCTTGTCATAGTATGGAGTTGATTGGAGATCTCACGTTCAATGTGTAGATACCCAAAAGATAGAAAGGGGAACATACAATAGTGCTCTCTGTTGTGGTAGATTTTATAGCTGTGTTAAAAAATAATAACGAGAAGATTTTCAACTCACAAAAATGGATCAGTATTTGATAGTAGTTCCCCAAATATCAGACTGGAGGAGGGGACCTTGGCTCTAAATGTCAGTGCTTGTCATGGATACTCACAGAAACTGTGCTGTGTAACAAGAGGTGAAGAAAGTCACAAATGCCAGAATGGTGTAATATTATAAAGACAATATTTAATATTCAAAACAGTTTAAAACCTTACATAAAAACTATGTGTAACTAGTGTAACTAACAAAGTGTGCAGAGTCGGCAAATACGGCTGACCACGGTGTAACAACCTTACCTGTTTTGCCCGCATTCATCGCAAACTAACTCACCTAACTCCGTGCAGCTCCCGACTATGTCCCGCAATGCCATCTTTCCGGAGTCCGGTAACCAACAAAAATGGCCATGCGGCACCCAATGTGCATGGGCGAAAGAAGAAACTGACAGATCACAGGTTTACACTGCTCAGTGTTTGGTTACACCCCCCCCTGGCTGGTGATTGGCACCAGTTTTGTATTTAAACCCCTCACTTGCATTATAGCATTGCTTGTAATAGTTCCTTTGGTGCCTGGTGATTCTTGTGATTCTGATTCCTGTTCAGCTGTTCTATCCTCAGAACCAGTAGCTGTATGTATTCAGTGTTCCAGAATCAGTACAGTTATATGTTCTACCTTCGTGAACCTCAATATACCAGGGATAATTCGGTGTCTCAGAACCAGTGGCTGTGTGATATACAAGTCTTCAGTTCCAGTAGCTGTATACTATCCTGAGTTCCAGAACCAGTACAGCTGCATGCTCCAAGATCCTATTTCTCAGTACCAGTGGCTGTGTGTTATTCCATATCTCAGAACCAGTACTGCTGTGTGTCCAGCTATTCAATGTTCTAGTTGTCTCAAGATAATTACTCAAGAAACTTCTATCACTAGTGCTTCCTTAACCAGTGTAGAGGTGCAGCTATTTACCTTTTCAGTAGTGTCCGAAGCTCAACCAAGGATATCTCTGATTTGAAACGAAGACCTCCTACTACCTCTCAAAGACCTGCTGACCTGTTGTACAAGAAGATCTAAAGTGCACCAATCAGGCCTTGCATCGTGGATCCTAAACTCTGATCCCACTACCGTTACACACAGTATCACTGGCCGTTCTGGCGGCTTCCTACCTTGTATTGCACAGTTCAAAGAATCGTGAAGAGAAGGGGGCGTGTCAAACTCTATGACACTGCCCACTATTTATATGCTAAGATGTAACACACCTCCTCTCCATACGATTTGTTAAGTGTTCTACTCATTAATAATTACAAATACTTTCCACAATATACAAGTCCCTTTTAATACCAAATACACCTTTGTTAATTGTAATTATACAGGAACCTATTATTACCAGATATATTCAAAAAATTATAAGTAGATGTAAATACACAAGGCGCGAGAAATAGATATAAACTGACTTTTTTTTTAATAATAAATTTACCTAATATTACCAAACACAGAAACATCGTCCACAATAAGTAGACAGTTATATTCCGGACAAAAAAAAAACTTTTTAAACCTTGAAGTGGTGTATAAGAGGATCAAGTGGAGTGTGGGAAAAATGAAAATCAATATAAATAAAAATAAATATGAATCTAAAAAAGATAAGAAAATAAATAAACTAGAAATAAATTGTCTTTCAGAAAACCTTGTGTAATTAGGGATTTGAGGCTTAGGGCACTCCTATAAGTGATGTTAGGTTAAAATCATTTTAAGTTTATATCTTTTAATAAAAGAGGCCAGTACTTTTGAAATGTCTTTCTTATAAATCTATGGTTTTGTTTATAATCTGTGACAAAGGTCATCTCTCCTCTTTCTCTATTGTTTTACCTTCTTTTTAAACAAGGATTATTATGGATTTTTTTTATCTGTAAAATCTTTTTTTAACGTTTTTTCAGCTTGTCTATAGAACACTTCATCCTCCGTACAATTTAGTTTCAGTCAAATAATGATATGGCTGATTGGTATATATTGTATATGAGATTTTTTGTTTTGCTGGACATTCTGCAGGGCATCTATTAAAAAACTATACATACGTATGCATGGAATCAGAAGTAGGAGGAGTTACAGTAAGATTATATTCAGGTTAATAACAAACAAATAGTAATAATGCAGAAAGCGTAATTGTGAGGAATGTCTGTGTAGGGTACTGTGAACAAAACAGAGGACTTTTTTTTCTTGCTCTGAGTTGGTTTTTAATTTATGCAAATATATTAAGATAATTAAAGAAAATAGGAATAAATCTTTATAAATATTTCCCCTCCGCTGCCAGCAATTTTCATAATGAGCTATGGTGAGAATATTTATAAAATAATGAATTAAACATCACACAAGCTTTTATTGTATCTGCAAATGCAACTTCGAACGAAGATCTATAACAGTTCTGCAAAGCATTAGAAAAATACAAGATATGGAACATATTAGAAAGTCATTTAGAAGTAAAACTCTGGTCCATTAGGTGTATTGTTTTACACATCACTGTTGCTGCCATTAATCCAAAATTGGCAAAAAATAAGAATTAAGCAGGTTTACATTTTATTTCAATTGCCAGTGCACCCACAGACTTCCCAATGTACCCCCAGGCCTTGCCAATGCAGCCACTGACTTGCCAGTGCACCCCAGGACTTGGCAGTGCACCCACAGACTTGCCAATGCACTCCCATGATTTGTCATTGCTCCTCCTGGACTTGCCTTTATTTCCCAGTGTCTAGTGGGGAAGCAGGAGGATGTCTGTGGGCTGCTTTAATGCGGCCCAACACTTCCAGTGGGACTTGTGAGGTGGAATGTCAGGAAGCCACATGATCCTGGTGTTCTGGCTCACAAAACATGGCAGAAGTATCATACATCTGACCCAAGATCCTGAACAAAAGGGCTGCCCCCTGATAGAGCTTTACAGGCACAGAGAGATCAATAAGGTACTTTATTTGTAGTCTTTAATTAAAATAATATGTAAGGTGCCTACAATTAATGCAATCTTTCAAATAAACAGAACGTATTTACAGTTGTCCTTTAATCCCTTCACGACAATGCCATGTACGGGCTCCCAATGCAATGCATTGGTGACAATATAATGTATCTATTAAAAACAACAGAATACTCTTCATCCACTCATGAAATTGTGATAAACATAAAAAACATTACCCATCCCAATTATGGAGATTATCATAATCCATAACACTTCCTCTCCATCTTTTACCCACAAACATCAAATAAACAAATAGTAAAAGGACAAATGGTCACTTAAAATTAAAATAAAACATATAATATAGTCTAGAAATTTTTTTTTTTTTATGTCTCTTCCCTACCGCCTTGTTTATTTCAGCTTACATGGCTACTAGAGCCTCCGGGGGCTGCAGAGCATGGCTAGAGGAGGCCTTGACAGGGTTAGGAATAGGATTAATGCTCTGGGACAATGGAATTGGGCTACAGTGTTAGTGGGGGTGAGGTATGGGTTGTATAAATAGGCTGCAGCCATTTTACCTTGATCTTCCCTTCCACCCTCCCTGTTTTTTGAGATTTATAGTCACGGCTGGCGTAGTTTGCTAGGGGAGTTAGATTAGGAAGTGTTCTGGTGTGTTAATAAGTGGTTGTTTATGTGGTTTGTGGTTTTGAGCAAGTTAATAGCTCAAAGCGTGGTGGGAGGAGCATCTCGGTATGCCCCTCCTTGATATTAATGTTATTTGAATGTTGTTCAATGTGATTTATTGTTAATTCATGTTTTAATGTGATGTGTAAATTTGCAAGCTTTTTCTCTACAGAATTCATTATTATCCTTTGGGGGTGTCATTGCCATGTGTGTGTGTATTAAAGGGTGGGGTCTTGTACTATTAGGCAATGACAATTTATTGTTATATTCTATTAAAAGCTGTGGCCATATATTTTTTCCAACATTAGTGTCTGTCGTTATTGGGGGGGGGTTTAAGGGAACATTAACCCGGATATTGACTATACCATTGTCATGTACTGGATGTTTTTTTTGTTTTCTTTTTTTTTGGTGTGGTACTTTCTTCTTCTGTACATCAACTGATCTACATAGTCATGAACTTAAGGAGTGATGTGAAGTGAAATTGTTATCAATGCCGCATTTTCTGTTTGTTTAATACCATGTTGAGCTTAAATCTTAGTAAAAAAAAGAATTATATATTTTCTTAGCAAATTTAGGTATAGCTGAGCTGACATTTATGACATTTTGGGATTTCTGTTGCTATAAAACCCTACTGTCTGATTTATACTATGATGCCCTGCAGGGACTCTTACTGTAATTGGATAATCTGGCTGGCACACTGCGGTAATTATCTGATGTGTTTCACTTTATACGACCTTAAAATTAAATGTCATTTTTAGTATAATATTTTAATATAATCACAAATCCCTATCATAGTAAATAATATGGGTTTTTAATATATGTTTGTGATTATGTTGTTTTACTTTCATGGATAATAAAGTTAGATTTATATTTAGTAAAATTATTACGTTAACTCTAATGGTGTTTTTTCCACCCAGGTTCATCCGTTAAACAAGGGGGGTTCGTGTTGGGATAAGGGTAAGGCTTAGCTGTAATTTACAAAGTTAACCCTAACCCTTGCATTTCATCTAACCCTAACACCCCCCTACCCAGTAGTTAACCCTAATGCTTACCCTCATTCTAACCCTCAAATCGGATCACTCATATTTCTTACCTTTTTGCTGTGCACGTGCGTGGTTTTGGTTCTTCTCCGTGAACTGAAATCAGAGATAACATTTCGCACATGCGCGTTTCTGCCCTCACGCATGACCATTTCAGTCACCTCCGCTACCTGGCCTTTTTTACAATCATACCTATTTTTTCATAACAGGTGGCCAACTAATATGTTCAAGGGTCCAAGGGACACTATTGCGGCTAGAAGACATAATTATACAGCTAGCAGAAAGGAAATTACCCTGAGTGGCGCTAGATATACAAGCTGTCTGCTTCTGCAGGAATCTGGCTTTCAGAATGTATTTAGAATTCTTTTTAAAGAGTTTGAGTGCACAGTCAGTGCTATATTGCTGAAAAGAAAGATAATATCTCTGACTTGTCATCCACTATTATAACTGTAGAGAAAATGGAGAGAGTGCACGCTACCAGAGCAATTATACTAGTCTGACATATGTTATTCATTAGCTGTAAACCCATCAGATTTGGAAATGCATTATATTATTGCTGGAACGGGAGGTTGTACTCTTTATTTGTAAAAATGGTATAATTATTAATAAGCATGTAGCTTATAATCCTCATGCAACTTTTAGAAAAAAATAAAATCTTTTGAAGGTAATGAATGAGAAGGAAAATATTATCGTTGTTATGTCAGTTGTGATGTTCTGTGGATTCGTCAATTGGATTCCATCAATGTTTGGCTGTAAATTTAGCTCATATTTATAATATAGTTAATTAAGTTTAATGCATTGTTCATAAAGTGAGAGATTTACTAGATTTAAATGGACATTACCCATTGCCAGCTGAGTTCTTTCAGCAAGAGAACCTAGCCAAGTTTGCCAAGTAAGTGACATGTAATATTATCCACCACATGTCAAATAACCTTTAAGTGAATAGACTGTTTTTTAACCAATATTTTCGAAATTTTCTTTCAAAAGGGGATAATCCTTTTTGAAATTTTATTTAGTAATGCAAAAAGTGTACTAACCTCAGACAGACTTGCCTCCTTCACCATTTGGCAGGCTCCCAGAACCATTTATTTTATCGGGGAGGGGGGGGGGGGCGCAGGGCCACTTGCCCCGGCCCCTAATATTTATTATCGGTGCTAGGAGCATAGGCAGCTCCTTGCCAGGAGTGGGTCCTGGGCAAAGTCTTTAGCAGGGGGCCCCCCTCCACCAAATTTTTCTAAAGCCACAATGTAAAACTGTATGCAAATGTACATTTTTTAATATTATATGTAACTATCTTCCTATTATATTCAAAACATTTTTTGTTTTTATTCCCTTCTTCTGCACCCACATTGCATCTAAACAACTTAACACAGCACCATACAGTACCCACAGCACTTGCTTTGCACTTATATTGCAATCATAGCACTTAGCTGTCACTCATAGTGCACCCACATGATTTGGCATGCCATGGTATCAATTTGCCACAACAGAACATCCCGCAGTTTAACTTTGCCCCACAGAACTGGCCCTGTAGAACATGCCACTATGTCACTTTGCTCTGTAGTACATATTCTTTTGCCCCACAGAAGATGCCACAGCATCAATTTGCCAATTAAAATGAACCACAGTCAATGTGCCACTATCCTCTGCACAATAAACATTATGTGCAGCTGTCTGCCCATTAATATGAAACAGACAGTTTTCTCATTAATATACCACCGTTAGTTAGCCCATTAATTTGCCATAATATGCCACTTGCTGTCATATCCAATGGCAGTGATAGTAAGCCTGGATGCTGACTTCTGCCCTACTGTGACTCCATGTGAGGACCATGTTGAGGTCACTGGGGGCCCATGGGTAAGCTGCTTTGGGTACCCCTTAACCAGTGAGCCCTGGGCAAGTGCCCACTTTGTTCATTGATTAAAGAGACTCTGCTCCTACCATACTTCTTTTTAAGCAGTCGGGGTACATGGCCACTTGCCCTGGTCCCCCATATGTGTTAGACAACCCAGTAAAACCTTTTACATTACTACACGACCTAACAGAGGGAGTTACTTTTTTTATGCAACTCAGCACCTGTAAAGGAGGCGAGTTGCGGGAAGGGTGATGGCTATCAAAGTCCAACTTTGAATGTTTTTTAATATGCATTAACATTTGGAAGATTCATTTTGGGAACCAGCCAGTCCCTTTAAAGTCATGTATTAAAGTGTAAATACTTTTTTTTTCTGCTTTCAACACTGCACATATTCCCATTAATATTTGTTCTACATTCAGGTATCTTTAACCCCTTCGTGACAATAGACGTGCCTGGCACGTCCTGCGGTGAATCAAGCAATTTTCGCAATCAATTATCACGAAAACCGCTTTAACCGTGCTGGTCTGCAACCACGATCGCCCCACGGAGCAATCTCCGTCAATATGGCTATGCCCTCTGGTGGTCTGAGCTTCGGAAGTGAAAGTAAATTTACTTCCGTCGCTCTAAATATGCTTCTTGACTGCCACTAGAGGTAGCTAAGTAGCATAGCATGGTAAAAAAATAAAAATAAATATTTAATTAGCATATGGGATAGGGTTAAAGTTAAATTAAAATTAACATATATTAAGGGATAGCATAAGGGTTAGAGTTGTGGTTAAATTTAGTGTTAGGGTTACATTTTGAGTTCGGGTTGGGGTCAAAAGGTCAATATAGGAAAAAAACAAAAAACACTATTTTTGGTTTTTGCCCCATAACTCACAAAAAAATACCGAAAAATATGGTAACATGCATATTTATGAACTCGGGACAACATTTGGAAATTATTTAGATGGGGTCTTTTTTAATGATTATATTTGTGTAAATTATATCTTAAGTCAAAGTTAAAAAGTGTTTTTTTTTTAATTTTCATCATATTTTATGATTTTTTTATAGTAAATTATAAGATCTGATGAACATAATGGTATCTAATGAAAGCCCTTCTTATGACGATAAAAACAACATTTAATTTGTGTGAGTACAGTATGTGAGAAAGAAGAAAATTGCAGCTAAACACAAACACCCCAGAAATGTCAAAACAGCCATTGTCACCAAGGGAAAGTCAAGGTGAAAATGTCTTGTCCCTAAGGGTTTAAAGGACAACTAAACTTTTTTTAACCCTTGCCTCCTTGAAGTCTACATCCAGGGTCTGCAGAGTGTGGGGACCTCTCACTGCTAGCTCCGAGCGAGACCCTTGTTTTTGCATGGGATCAGCAGAGGGGATCTAATTAAGGTCAATGGGATCAGCAGAGGGGACCTAATTAAGTTCAATGGGATCAGCAGAGATCCCCTGGGCTGATCCCATCCAAACTTTCTGCACTAGTCGAGTACAGACCGGCAGCTGCATGGCAACTGCTGGTCAGAGTATAAACTACGAAAAGTACACGCCAGTTTATCATCACACTAGGGACAACTCATTTTCCCCTTGTGCTTCTGTATTAAAAGCAGTGAAAAATAAAATTGAGTGTCCCTTTAAATGTAAGTCCTACTAAAGATGCACCAAGCCTGAGTTAGCTTTCTTATTGCAGAGACACAGGAGACTGTAAAAGCATCCTATGGTCAGACTTCTTCCTCTGCCCATTCAGCACTCTGTACACCACATAATGCTTTTATGACCTACAAGAGATATTTTATCCTATTAGAATACTTTGTGGTTTTGACCTGGATTATGCCTTTACTTTGTTGCAATGCATTTAATACTCCATCAGCAAGCATCCCATAAAGATAAGTGTTCAATAATGCAGTTATGGGTGTTAGTGTCAGTAATGATCTGTTTATTACTGCATAATTTGCTTCCCATTTGTCAATGTATATTTATTTGCTTGTTTGTTTTCCCTATTCTCCAACTCCCCTCTTGATAATAACTTTCATTCTTTTGTATACCCCAAAAAAACCTATAGAGGTCAATAAATAAAAATAATAAAGACAATACAGCACTATAAAATCAGTGATACTGCCTACTAATACACAAATCAAAATCCTGTGAACCAACCACCACTATTACGTGTATAAAATAGCAACCAGTAGTTTACCCCGCTCACAAGGGATAATCCTTAATTTGCACCCAAATCCCTTATCCCTTTCTCCTTCTCTAATGCCCCTCTTTTCTGGGAAATCAGAAGTTTTCGATTGTTTAACGGAATCAAAGACCTCCAGGCCAATACAACTAAATAAAGTGTGTTTAAACTGCAATACATGTGTTTTTATATACGTTTTTTAAATAAAATTGTTATTTTCTTTCTAAAGGACTATATAAAACAGAATTTAGCTATGAATTGACCATAAAATCATTAAAAACGTCCCAGCAATGCCCCGCCAATAGCTACACCTTCAGCCACATACAGCCACATGTAGCAAGTATTAACTAACACTTGCTGCAATACATGTTTGAAAAAAAGGTTACATTCTGCCCAGGTAGGATCTCTGCATGGGAAGCAGCAGCAGCTAGAATCAATGGGGAGGAGACCAGCTGCTAGAGAAAGAGAGCAGACCAAACCATTCTGACAGGAAGGGGGTGCACATTTTAAATAAAAACATTTTTGCAGCACTCCCCTGCCTGTCAAGGGATTTTTTTTAGTTAACCTACCCTAAACAGCCTACTGCTTCTCCCTCCCTTGCTGCTGCTCAAGTGGACTTGTTGGAATTTCCAGGGAGGAAAGTGACCCCTCTCCCCCCCCCGAGATGACCATGCAAACAGTCATGAAACAGAAAATACCATCTAATAAAAGAAGGGTCTGTAACAAAAAATAAAAACTAAAGAGACAGTGCTTTCAATTTTAATGGTTTAAATGTGCACAAATTAATTTAATAAAATACAAACACAACATAAAATAATATCTAAAGTGCAAAAAGTGATGTGATGGGGTGATAAGGCGCATAAGCTGCAACCCTCTGGCAAAAATCCCACAATTGCCTCGTAATATAGGCTTATTAATATAGAACTGTATCTTTGCACAGAAGCGCACTGTAACTTTGTCTTTTTTTGTGTATAAAATTATATCTAAAATGTACATACAGAAGCGAGGAACACAGAGACCTGACCAAGGTATTTATAGAGCCTGTGCCTGTATATGTCTTGTGATACCTTGTGATGTCATTCGTGACATCATAGAGGTGTGCTTGAAGTTGGGGCACTGTGATATTTCTGGAAATGTGCCGATCTGCTGTTCAAAGGTCGTGTGCATGCTCGTTCTAGCCATTTCTGTCAGGACGGTATAGTGCATCCTTATGCATTAACAGGGTAACTAGCTCTGTTTAAAATCCAGGTTCCTATTGTTATGATTCTAATTCTGATTCTAATTCTCAGTTATCCTAATGCACTTCTGCATGTTCTGCAGACATTGTTATCATGTAATATAGTATTATATCTTTCATTCCAGCTAATAGGATACTTCACATTCTCTACACATTCTAGTTCACGGCAATAAACAGATATGAACCAACCAATATGTTCAAGTACTAATTGTGTATAAATCAGTTTCAGAGACTGCTAAAATGGACTTGCAAACCAGGTATTTAGTTACAGATTTTAATAATTTGGAGGACAAAAAAAAAAATACTATCCTGACTAAAACCTGTGCCTAAAATTAAGTCTATGATGTCTACTGTTGGAAGCTTTCCACAACATCCTGTATCTTTCTCTTTGGAAATTCCATACACCGTAAAGTATTGTTTCAGTTATAGTTTTTTTCTACCACCCAAAGGATTAAAAGGGCTTTACACAAGTGAGAAACTTAGAGGGTCTCACCAGGATTATCAAAAACTAAAGGGTTTATCTCCTGTCTCCCTTGTACTGTCACGATGTCAGCGATGGTTGACCTTAGTTACTAGATGTAGGACCACATTTTCGAATACTCACTAGCTTGCTCAAATGTGAATACCTTCTGCTCTAGACTAGGGTTGCCACCTGGCCGGTAAAAAATTGGCATTAGGCCAATATTAATTCTATGGAGACAGTACCAAGGCCTGTATTTTTCTGAAGAAAGGTGGCAACCCTACTCTAGACATGTGATTGTAAAAGGTTAAATGAGATATTGCAAACATTGGATGTCTTTTGTGCCTTGACAAGAGCTGTTCTCCATCCTGACATAGTATCCAGCATGTTTAAATAACACACTTTTAATTAATGCTCTGTCCTCTATCGATTCAGTAAAAACATTAATTAGCCATTCATTATTTATAGTCAATTCTTAACTATGTCCCAACCAGAAATTGATGTATCATTCGTTGGATCTCTTTTTACTCTCTTTAATTAAAAGCAATTCTCTAATCAGCCTCAGCTGTCTCTTAATTGTTGCATTTAAGATCATTAATACACAGTGCCACTGTATCGGGCTTGCATGTCGATTGTTTACGTAAAACATGCCATGGAGTTATATTTTACAGCTGCACAGAAAGATGACTCTGTTACATTACGTAGATGGCAATGCATGACTGATGAAGCCACTCAGAAAGAAATGCAAACAAATGTAAGGCTATGTGCCATGTCCTTCTGGCTCTCGCAGACACCTCTGAGTAGGAGGCTTGGCTTGGTTAAAATATAACTCAAGTGTTCCATTTAGAATTCTAAAGGTGGAGTAAGTGCCGTATGATTGAGTATGTTCCTTGAGTCCATTGAGTGATGATGTTACATTTATTTTACTCCTCAGATTTGGCCAAGAAAATAAACAATGTTTCTTTAGAGAACTCCGTTGTACTTCTACGAAAGCCCTTCAAATTAAAGATGGGCGCTAGATAGTAATAACACCTAAATGATGGGCAAAAGTAATATCCCAAGACAAACTTGGAACCAGAGAATATCTGAATCTACCTGTCCTGGTTCAACACTGAGTTATTATTATTATTATTATTATTATTAATAATAATAATATGCAGGGGCTAAAATTATAATTTCTAGAAAAAAATATATAGTTTCATGTTTAACGACTTTACATATAACAAACAGACAATGTTTGTGCATAATATTTTAAAATCACATAAAACAACAAGTTAATTAATGCAATACAGATTGAGTCTCCCTATCAGAAATGCTTTGGGATAACGGATATCTTCGGTTAATGGATCATTCCTGCAGCACCAGTCCTATAAATGGTCTACCTTTCCTAAAATCATTGTGAGCAACTTGCTTACATTGTATTTAGGTAATGTAGATCATTTATAGCAGTGGAGCTGGTTAAATTACCTGCTCCACAGTGTTGCCTATATGATCCGTCAGCGCCTGTTAGTCTACATTTTGGATCTTAGGATAAGGGCTACTCAACCTGTATACTTGTGTGGCTTTTATGGACTTAAGGGCAGTGGTTCTCAACATCAGGATCCACATTTGCCCTTGGCCATTTAGTCACGACCTGAAAATAACTTAATTTCCGAAACACCGTAATGTATTCCATAAAACAATTTGTGACACTTTTATGATGCACTTGGTTACTAGAGTTTTTGTTGAACATATTCAACTGGGGTTTTTTTTCTGCATAGGCTGAATGATTTGTGTTTAAATGGCACTTTAGCTCTGATTGCTTCATGCTTTCATTAGTCAGTGTTTCTCTACACAAAACACACCAAGGTTTTTGCCTGTATCATCCGCCTTTATTGTACGATAACCCATATTTAATAAAAATGTGTGCTGTATTATATTTCAAGACCATGTTGACTGAAAAGCGCTACTTTAACTCATTGAACTGCCGTGCCAGTGTTAGCTTAGTTATATGTGGGTTTTTAGAGGACAACTGTAGCAAAAAATTAAATAATATTTATTTGAAAGATTGCATCAAGTGTAGATAGCTTGCATTGAAATGCTTTAATGCAAGTATATAAATAATGTAACTCATTCAGCCCGCTTTGTTCTGATCTAACAGGGAGCAGACATGTTGTTTAGAATCTTGGGTCAGATTCATCTGAACCAAGGTGAATGAAGAACTTGTCCTAAGATTCTAAACAACATGTCCGCTTCCTATTAGAGCTTTACAGGTCAAGGAGGGTTCAATAAGTTACCGTATTTGCTCGAATATAAGACACGGTTTTTTATATTAGAGGTCGTTTTATAATCTGACCTCAAATCGAGCTCTCTAACAGCCGGTGGATGTCTGCACAATGCACCCGGCACGTCCGTCGGGACTTCTATGATGAAGCCGGGACCTTCTGGCGGAATAAGTAGTTTTACAAAGAAGCACTCCTACTCCTGCTAGCTAAATGACAGCCGCCACAAGAAGAGCCAACTGACTCTTGCTGGGAATGCTGGAATATTTTTCACCAAATCTCAGTCTAATTTCCAACATCCCAGTTGCTACTTAACTACCATATTGATATGGGTTGAAAACATCAATTGGGTGGAGTTAACAGTTCCGTCAATTAAAAAGATTTCTAGGTGAAATGTCATAGGAAGCTCAGGGATCATGCAACTATGCCTACAGTAAATGTAATTATTGACACCTAGCCTTTTGGAGTCATTTATAGAAGTATTTTAAGTGATGACTTAAGGAAAATGTAATTGACTCCTAAATTTGCTTGGCTTGATCCTGAATTCCATATATACCTGTCAAAGTCTTGATCTGTTTTTGAAATGTGCTCAGAAATCACACATGAACAAGTGCAGATTTGTACTCCAGCCGTATAGCTATATGCTTCAAATACAGAAAGTTAGTGGAGTTAAGGTAAGAACTATTTAGAATAATAGCAAGTAATCAGTAGCAATTTATGGAATAAAGAAAACGATATAGTCAATGTAAAAATGTATAATGGTATCTCTATTGTTTGATTGTTTAAATACATTCCTAAACAATAGTAGAACCTATCCCACTGTGATGAAACGCTGTCAGTAAGGTATGATGCAAACTAGGATTTTCCAGGTGCCACATTTGGAGAAACAATCTCTGATTCATCTAACCACTGTGGAAAACACATTCTGGGAGAAATATAAAATATTAAGACAATATCATAATGAGAAAACCACTAGAATTTATTCTGTCCACAACAAACCTCCGTGATAAAAGGGATAAAAGAAGATTCTGGGAATTTGGTTAACAATTTATTTATTTTTTTTTTAAATGGACACTTGGCAATTCCCGCTTTCATGAATAAATCCCAGTGATTAATGAAGTTCGACAATTGTAATGGAAGGTTACGCAGCAGGTTAATAAACATTCCAAATAGAATGTGTTAGTCTTGTGTTCTATCTCACATTGATAGAAAAAATACAGTACATAGATTTAATAAAAAGTATAGGAAAAAAATTGGAAAATGTGCTAAGTTCTTGGACCCTGCAGATAGAAACATAGAAACATAGAAACATAGCATGTGTCGGCAGATAAGAACCATTCGGTCCATCTAGTCTGCCCAATTTTTTTGAGTACTTTTATTAGTCCCCCGTTCCCGGTCTTATAGCTAGGATAGCCTTGTGTCTATCCCACGCATGCTTAAACTCCTTGACTGTGTTTACCTCTACCACTTCTGCTGGCAGGCTATTCCATACATCCACTACCCTCTCAGTAAAGTAATACTTCCTGATATTACTTTTAAATCGTTGCCCCTCTAATTTAAGACTATGTCCTCTAGTTGTGGTAGTTTTTCTTCTTTTAAATATACTCTCTTCCTTTACTGTGTTGATTCTCTTTATGTATTTAAATGTTTCTATCATATCCCCCCTGTTACGTCTTTCCTCCAAGCTATACATGTTAAGATGCTTTAACCTTCTATTTACCACGTGGAGTTGGCAGTTCTAGGTTACAAACGCAGCTAATTTATGTTTGTGAGGGTAATATGAATCCCAAGGAGTCCAGACATTCCTCCCCTTCAAGGGAGATGAAAAAAGGGAACCATTTTCACACCTCTACCCTGTGAGGATGATAACAGGTTTTATTCTAATCCGATTGATTTGATCTCGGATAGCCATTCTCCAAACTAAGGTATGTGCATTTATTAACAGTATAGTGGAAACTAAAATGATGGAAATCGCAGATTGCCAGAAAGGCTGGATTTTTGGGCATCTCTACCAAATGTGAATGAAAACTCTTCAGAAGAATAGCATCTTCAGCAGTCTGGGACAGTCGGGAAAATGTTGTGTAGTATAGATTTAGCAAAGATTCTAAGGCCAGAACAAACAAGATGGGTGACAGGGGGAAACCCTGTCTTTTTCCATAGGACAGAGTGACCGGTCCAGAGAGTGTGCGATTAATAGGAATTCTGACTTTTGGTCACGATTATTTATTTATAAAGTATTTTACCAGGAAGGATACGTTGAGATTTCTCTAGTTTTCAAGTATGTCCTAGGTCCATGAGCATTGCATTGTTAAAAAAAAAAAATCACAAAATACAAAATAATATTAAGAATACAAAAATACAAATGCAAAATAGAACACAAACATGTAAAAAAAAATGTGGAAATTTAATCAGTCATGATTACAGGTGCATTCTGGATTAGCTAATATTGACACATTTTAAGAGATTTTAGTCTGGAGGAAGATTTGATGGAGTCCGGGAGGTTCACTGAAGGAAAATGTATTTTGTAATAGTAAATAAAGTACTGGTGTTTAATCAGATGTTATAGAAGGGGGTGATATCTGGGGAGAGTATTCTACTCAGGTTGGGTAGGAGCTTCCTAGATAAGCTATTAAACACAAGTACTTGGATCACCTTCACATTGACTCCCCAAGTTCAATATGTTTAAGCACTTTTTAAGCATTCGTTGATAGGGGTAGTTTGGGGATTTCTGTTATTCTGTTAAGGTAAATTAAATAAAGCAGTTTAGTGGTGTTGTTTTGAGCTTGATATTGGGAGGTGTCATCAAGATTGGGTGGAGTGGTGTGTGGTTGGGAAGGATTTCCTATATTGAATAACTTCTGATAGTAGAGCCAGAAGGTTTCTCCTATATGGTCTGTACGGTGTAGGATTTTGCCCTTAAGGAATTTGATGTTAGGGGTAAATATGGAGGCATGTCTAGTTTTTGAGGCTAAACGTTTTCCAGGCTTGACTCCGTGGTTATATATACTGAGAATATCATTTTTGTGGGGTACTTAATAGAATGTATAGTCTTTTGTAGACGGGTTGTGTATCCTCCATGTGTCAGCCAATTGTGACGTAAGTAGCGCTTTTTTACCTATTCATTTTAGGGCAGAAGTGCATTTCTATTTGTGATTATAAAAGTTGGGAGATTTGAGACTGTGGGAATATGTCTCTTGTATCAATCCAATCTCAGCCCTCGAGGCTGCAGTCTTCTTTCACTACTAGTTAACATTCTTCCTGTTGTTCCTGGACTATTGCACTTGTATTAACACACCTGCTGATGATTCTCATTAGCACTACCACACGCTCTCTCTTAAGACAGCATATAGACCTGTCTGAACAATCTTCAATGGTCAGTTGTTTTGAGTAGTGAGATCCTGGGGTTCCATTCTTATTCCTACTTACCACATATTCTGCCTTTTGCTGCCAATCTTGCTAGTTACCCGAATTTGATACTTGCTGCCACCCCCACCCACCCCCACCTTGAATTTATTATCAATACTGCTTTCTGGATGAACCCTTCTTTGACACCTTGCTCCTGGTTTCAACACCTTTACATTCATTGATGGCCCTGTGGATTGTTTTGCTCTTTCCAATCTCCCGTTCAATTGTTTTTTTGAGTTACCTCCATCTCCTGGACTCCATTCCAGAATCGGATCCTGACCAATAACTTTATTTGCAGGTTTTGGGAGTTGAGGAAACAAACATTTACATTACATGATACAGAATTTGTCTACAAATATCTTTTTCAGGCCCATTAGGTGGCATAGAAAATATAATAGAATTAGCAGTAAGGTAGCCAGTGGGATTTATGGAGATTGCTCTTACATAGCGCACAGTAGGTTTGTACTGTAATGAGCAAGGAGAGACACCAAAACAGTTTAGCAATGACTCAGTGACTGGATATGTGTAGCTCGCTGTGTTTGTTCTCTTCTGGCTTCAGATGTTTAGCCACTAGTGTGAGAAACCCGGTCAGATCTACCTCTCATGCCATTAATCACCTGAGCAAAGAAATGGTAAAAAAAAGATTTGTTCACTTATTAATTTACGATTAATCGTCCAGGAACTATTTTCACCTTTATACAAAACTATTGTCAAAAGAATATCAAATGCAGATAACAAAGTTTACAATTTTCAGAGATTATACAATGATTTTTGTTGACTCTGAAAGTGATTTGCATTGAGATTTCAATAATTTTTTTCTTTCGAGTAGAGTAATTACAATACACTTTTCCACATTTTCTATATGTTAGAACATATATATATAAAAAACCAAGACCTATTCATGGAAGTAAGATATGAATAAAACAGATAAAATACAGTTCTTATGTAGTTTTTCATTGAAAATAATATCACGGACCCTCTAACTGCAGTGATATCCGATGAGGAGGGCTCAGAGAGGACTGTTACTAAAGTAATAACTCCTTTACACTTTAGGGTCGACTCAATCACCCGATGTTTGGCTACTGGCCCTCCATGCATATTAAGGAGGGCTGCGAACTTTTGCATTTCAATTCTCCAAATCACATCATGCATCATCTTTGTGACTAGTTGCTTATTGTGTGTGTGTGTGTGTGTGTGTGAGTGTGAAAACCTTTGAAGTGCGTTTTTAGAATTGAGAACGAGGGGCATGTACTAAAAAAACGCAAATATATTTTACGTGCAAAACTATTTTTGCGCTTTGCTCCTATTTCAATGTACTAAACATTTAACACTCAAATAGTACATACGAGCAACTTGCGAATAAAAACAGACATAATTGTGAATAAAAACAGGCAATTTTGCGATGATTTTTGCTACCTCTTTTGATAGCACTTGCTAAAAGCTGGTGTAATTTTCACACGCAAATATGAATCATTTTTCACAAAATATTCGCAAAGGTCTTTAGCGTGTGCAAATATAATCGCAATTTATTAGCGCAACCGGAAAAATGCACGCTAAATAAAAATAAACGGAAGAGGCGCAAATCAGGAAAAAAAAACACAAAATGTTACAAATAGTCACAAATTGCTCCTTTCTCATGTTTTACCTACTTTTTTTCCCCACTGCACTTGTTTAGTACATGACTCCAAAAGTGTGAAGTGTGTGCTCTGGACACTCGGTGCCTTTATCAGATTGGATAAGCTAGGTTTATTCTATTAGTGTGTCTTTTTTTTTCTACACTGCTGTCATGTTTTAATACTGGAAACCATCTTTTATAATCTATTGCGTTATAAGTTCTTGTTCAAAGAGGCACTGTAATATAGGTATACCTAGGTTATAATTAGTCTATTTACAGTTCAAAGACACATTCCGTGAAAAACCCTCTAAATGTACGACACCAGCATTCTATACTCGAGTAGAACTTGTCTCTGTTTGTAGCGTCTTCCAAACAGAGCACTGATTGTTGTTGATGATAAGGAATTTTACTGCAGGCCACAAATGAGGAAAAGGCTTTAATAATAGAGCCCTACAAAAAAAAAAGCAATATATCTTTCGCTCTGATGCGTTCAAGTGACCTAACTTTGGAAAACCCATTTACATCCGTTAGTGTAACAGCTACACGGCTGAGTCATTTTCCCTCCTTTCATCTGAGTGAAACTGTGTGTGGGCTCAGGGTTATAATAACTGATTTGCTTTGATTTTGAGGCATTTCGATGACTGTTTTCTCTCAGCGCGGCACTAATTCTGCAGTCCAAGTCAGTCGTCACAGACAGTGGGAGTTTTAGGCCAACAGTAGATCTCCAGTTGCGGCTTTCTTGCAGTGCTAGTTCATTATACTCTCTTACACACTACACACCAACGCATTTTGTCGAAGAAGCTGACTTCCTCAGGGTTATGGGGAATGAAGTCAGATAAAATGATAGGGTGCGAGTGGTGCTCATTAACTCTTTTACTGAGATTTTACCGGAGGTTCCCGTGTCCAGGCATATTTAACTCTTGGCCCTCATAGCTGATATATTGGAGCATTTGTTGTCAGTCTATCTAACCATCGAGGCAACGGAAGATGGTCACCATTAACTTTCATTTCAAATCAATTTTTTCACAACTCATGAATTTCAGTTTAGAATAATAAAATGGATGTTTTTTTTAATCTTTAACGGTGAAAAGTATTCTTTCTCTCTCTCATGTGTACTCTCTGAGGAGGTATCCATCATCCTAATATAAAGGGGTGTTTGTTTGGTGGATTATGGACTATCTTTTTTTTCCTGACATTTATTATTGGGACATGTTGAGTCCTTGGAGAGTTTTATTCTGTATTTCTGTTGCTGATATTTATTAATGCGAAAATAAGCCCCCTATCCCTGCGGGATTTAGGACCTCAATCTTTCATTCCTAATCTCATTCTCCCAAGTCTGAAACAGTTGATAATCCGTACTCTGCGTGCACAGCATTTCAGTGATTGGGCTGGAGGTCCCTCCCCCCCAACAAGGGCAGAAGTTGGGTGGTATGCATCTGGTATTTCTATAAAGTATGCCCCACCAGAATTTCTATATTGTATGGTCATCTGCTTCATCTTTTGCAGAGTATTATAACCTGGACAACTCTAAAAAAAAAAGGCACATTCAAACGTCAGCATAAGCCTACACAAGACTAAAGAGATACATTTACTTTGTAGAACTATTTCCTTTAAATGGTTTCTGCACTGCATTGCGTAGGCATGTAAGTTTCTTTATTATCTAAATAAACATACTTTTTGTATCTTTTTTTTTTTAAATCAATCTTCGATCAACCGGAAAAAAAACAACGTATTTCATAGATTTGTATCTGTTTAGCCAATGTATTAAAATGTGTAAATGCTTATTTAAATAGCTTGCCTTGTTTGGCTTGGCTGGTCATCATAAGCATCCTATCCATAGCTGAAGTGCCAAGATTAGAAAGCTCTGCTCTAGAAAAAAAAACATAGCTGTGTAAACTGCCTGAAAAACCTCTATAGTTTCATTCACGTTACATCTTGTCGAATAGTTACAAATATCATGATCTCCATCAGAGTAGGGACTTCAGCCACCACAATGCTAATTGGGTAACACATTTGTTACCCACTCAGATATTTTCAGACTAGCAGAAGATTATGGCCAACATGTCAATACCAGTGTTTATGGCCAGGCCTGTGAAGGGTCAAAGAACTTCATTAATTAATAGTTCAAAAAGCCCAATAGATATCCAGCATGAACAATGTTGATGCTTACTCCTGTTTATGGGATTTGTTGTCTAGCAGCAGGCCTGAAGCACTTATGGATTATCAATGAGAGGCAGTTCTGTGGTTTTTGAACATAACTATCCACCAAACTTGGCCAAAGTCTTCCTTCTCTAGATCACCAACAGATGACCTCTTTCTACTCCTGCTCTTTCTATTTTGCTCCTGCAACTTCATTTTCCCCATTTTTTGTGTGTCATATAATGTATCAGGTTTTTTCTTGAACATCAACGACAAATTAAGCAACACACATTGTATTATGAGAACAATAACTAGCCCCCAAGGATATATTTCATTGACTAAACATGCATTGGCTACAGATATTTCCAATGTGCTCTTTAACCATCTTTTCAGAGAGGAGACATTAGAAAACATGAGCCTGTGACAAACACTGAAGTGGAAATAACTTGCTAATTGCTTTCATTCCCTTTAAGCTCCAGAAAAACACATTCCTTGGCAAGCAGAAGAAGTAATTAAACCTATTGATATCTTCCATATAGAAATAGTATTTAAAAAAAATGTGTCATTTGATTGCCTTGCTTGGTTTCCAGTTGTATGTTCTAATTTGTTCATCTATGCCATTAGTTTACTAGAGCAGATGCTTTAGCATACACGAGAGAGTCAGTGGTCAAAATAAGTCATTTGTTCTCCATTAAAAGTAAAATAAAAATGTCATCTCGGTTTTAGACTCCCTATTCTCCAATAAACCAGTTCAAAGCGCCACTGATTTCACATAATCGTTGTGGTATTCTGTGCAATAAACCACACTCTGTGATGCTACAGAATTAAATAATTGCACTATTTGTTTCTGGGAATTACATACCGTACTTTTCTTTATTTACTCAACCCGGAGACTGGAGTATTGGGCCCTCGAGTGAGCTCTACTCAAATTCTTATTAAAGCGTCTGGAAAAAGCTCTATTCTCAGGGTAGGTTTAAGTTCATGGGAGTCATTGCTCAGGATTTTAAAAAGGGTAATGGATATCCCAAAAACATTTTTATCAGGGAAGAGACCACATCTGGCAGATTAAAACGCCTTTCGAATGATGTTCTTAGCTGCCTGTGATTCATAAGGGGGCTGTGGTGTCCCCCACGCGTTCTGACTACCACACCCACGCATGGTATCAGGGGAAGAGGAGGGGAAGAGTACCAACAGTCTCGTATGTGGCTGAAGACAATCCTGAGGACTTATGCCAACCTTCAAGATGAAGGATGCATATGCTGGATTTGAAGCGGTCTGGGATTTTTTTTTTAAATATATATATACTACATTCAGGTATAAGGTATACTACATTCAGGTATAAGTTATACCACATTCAGGTATAATTTATACTACATTCAGGTATAAGGTATACTACATTCAGGTATAAGTTTTACCACATTCAGGTATAAGGTATGCTACATTCAGGTATAGAAAAATGGTCAGAGCAGTGGCAACTGACATTTAATGTGGACAAATGCAAGATTATGCACCTTGGGCGTAAAAACCCAAAAGCAGAATATAGACTATTTGGTACAGTCCTAACCTCAACATCTGAGGAAAGGGATTTAGGAGTAATAATTTAAGAGAACTTGATGGTAGGTAGGCAATGCTATAAAGCAGCAGGAAATGCTAGCAGAATGCTTGGTTGCATAGGGAGAGGTATTACCAGTAGGAAGAAGGAAGTGCTCATGCCATTGTACAGAAAACTGGTGAGACCTCACTTGGAGTATTGTACACAGTACTGGAGACCGTATCTCCAGAAGGATATGGATACTTTGGAGAGAGTTCAGAGAAGGGCTACTAAACTGGTTCATGGGTTGAAGGATAAAACTTACCAGGAAAGGTTAAAGCATCTTAACATGTATAGCTTGGAGGAAAGACGTAACAGGGGGGATAGGATAGAAACATTTAAATACATAAAGGGAATCAACACAGTAAAGGAAGAGAGTATATTTAAAAGAAGAAAAACTACCACAACTAGAGGACATAGTCTTAAATTAGAGGGGCAACAATTTAAAAGTAATATCAGGAAGTATTACTTTACTGAGAGGGTAGTGGATGTATGGAATAGCCTTCCAGCAGAAGTGGTAGAGGTAAACACAGTCAAGGATTTTAAGCATGCGAGAGATAGACACAAGGCTATCCTAGCTATAAGACCGGGAACGGGGGACTAATAAGAGTACTCAAAAAAAAATTGGGCAGACTAGATGGACCGAATGGTTCTTATCTGCCGACACATTCTATGTTTCTAAGGTATACTACGTTCAGGTATAAGGTATACTACATTCAGGTATAGGTTATGCTACATTCAGGTATAAGTTATAATACATTCAGGTATAAGTTATAATACATTCAGGTATAAGTTATGCTACATTCAGGTATAAGTTATAATACATTCAGGTATAAGTTATGCTACATTCAGGTATAAGGTATAATATATTCAGAAATATAAAGTGACAAGCACTATATTTAGTGACTATAAATGTATAAAAAATAATAAATGTGCAGCAAAAACACTGGTGCAGCTCCCCCAAAAGGGCACAAGATAATAACGGAATAATATAAAAGTGTTGCGCAAAAAAGTGAATAAATAAATAAAAACAATACTTATCAGAAAAAAGGAGAGAGGAAAACTTGCTTCTAGAGAAGATAAATCTCAAAACATTTTCTCTCACGAGTAATATGTAAAAGACAAGAAACAAACATATATACACAATGTGTAGTATTTTTATACAAAATGTGGATATAGCTCCCCCAAAATAAATTAACTCACACAGTGCAGAGCCTTATATACTGGCTCCAAGTATGTAGCGCGTATGGACTTAAAGTCCTGTAAATCCCAGATGTGGCTCTCAAGTGTGAACGGCCTTTCAGCTCATTCGTCCAGGGGATGAAGACATAAATATACAAGGTAGGATATAATCAAATATTTCCAAGAAAATGTTTTTGCTCCCAAATCCAGGCTTTAAGAACAAATAAAGGGAGATCCGCATATAAAAACAATCAGCATAGAAAAGCAACTTCACCAGTCCTCCCGCTTCAGCAGAAAACTGTAGATCCGACCACGTGCACTTTCCGTCAGATGACAGTAATGGAGACGAGGTGGGGGAGTTGAATCTGCTTCCGCGTTCTCAGAGATCTCTCGGATGGACGTCACTAGGCAGTTAACGCGTTTCGCCCTGTCGGGCCTCTTCAAAACAGTGCTGTTTATTCAGGTATAAGGTATACTACATTCAGGTATAAAGTATACTACATTCAGGTATAGGATATAATACATTCAGGTATAAGTTCTACTACATTCAAACATAAGTTATGCTACTTTCCGGTATGAGTTATGCTACATTCAGGTATAAGGTATAATATATTCAGGTATAAGTTCTACTACATTCAATTACAAGGTATACTAAATTCAGAAGTGTTATGGATAGGATTTGTTTTACTAGGGTAGACATTATAACAAATTATCATGATGAGCCACTGGTTAATTGAAGTGATAGTAAATACAGATCAATATAACCCTATGATTAAAATATGGAGACTGCAAATACAACCTACATTAAACTGTGATCTTTTACGCTTCTCTCGTTATTTTTACTTCAACAACTTTCTAATTATCACCTTTCCTTCCTTCCTTTTCTTCATACTGCACTCATCCAGTATAATGTTTTGTAAAGCTCAGTTTGTTTATCTTTTTCCTTGCCCCCAAGCATTTAAGCATCCCCTGAGAAAAAATACAGTAAAGTACAGAAAGCATCCACAGTGGCTTAAAGTGAGAAACTCTCCTATTTACATGTAACCAATAGACCTAGTAAAGTTTTCCTTTATTGATTATACGTAGCAAAGTCAGAAATTGGTTGCCTGCTCTGCTAAACTGTGACTGACAGTGTCGGTATACTTGTATAAGCTAGATCAGCTCTGCCTCAGCTGAGAGGCAGAGCTGAATGTAACTCGGCAGGTACAAAAAAAGTGCAATAAAAGTCTGTTTCTATTAAAGCAAAAGTAAAAAATATCCTTTAGTGCCACTTTAAAGAAACAGTCTGATCCCAAATCATGTAAACCCATATCATGTGTGCAGTAAAGCTTTCTACCTATGACAATTAAGGAAACACAAAGGTAAACATTGTGTTGCTGAACACATATTTAGGTGTTATTTGGAAATACCCCTTCACATTTTCAGGTAATGTTTACCTAAATTGCAATCTATGTGAAAAATGTTTGTTTTAAAAAAAAAATCAGAATCAGTGCCTAAGCAGTGATCTACAGCAAAGACTGGGTTAATAGCTTTTAGAAAAGCCTATCTAGTACAAAGAAATGAATCCATAAAAAAGTGCAGACAGCAAAACATACTGTTGCTGTGCAAGATTACTGCTTATACAGTGATGAATGGCAGGGAAGGGGTTAATACACAGTGAAAGGTTTCATAAAACCTGATAATTTTATAAAATGTTATTTTATATCACTAATACTGATCTGTCTCTTTCCCTCACAAAAATGTAAGTGAGGAGAGGGAGGCAGATCAAAATTGGTCCGATCAATATTTACAAATATTGATCTGACCAGGTCGAATGGTGATGCTCATGTGAGCAATCACCAAGCCGCCTTTGCCACTAATTCGCTGTTACTGATCACTATGCGTTCAGACAGCTTAAAAAAAAATCAAAAATATTTTTACTTTACACGTGACCCCCTAGCGGGTGTGTGTAAAAAAAAATCCGCTTTCAGTGCTCGTTTTGACACAGGTCCGTCCTGTGTCATTAACGCCTCGCCACACAGGACTTACCTAGCACGTCCTGTGTCAGCAAGGGGTTAAGGTGTGGGGTCATGTTATATCAGGCAATGACATAAGTTGTTATATTTAATAAATATGTGGCCATAATTATTTTCCAAATATTGGTGTTTGTCTTTATTGGAGGGTATCAGGGTGACATTATCCCGACAAATGACTATACCCTAGTCATGTTTTAGACCATAGACACATAGAACATAGAACACAATCTGCCTCAGCAATCCCAGCAAAAAAATAAATAACTGGAATGTACTGTTCCCTTAAAAACACACATGCAAAAATTGCATGAAAATCACTGGCCAGCCCCTGGCACACAAAGGATGCCCTATAGTGAAAAAAATATACCTGTATCCTGGTTCCAGCTATGATCCGTGATGCCCTGGATTCTCAGCTTCCGGCCCAAACAAATTGGCAATCCATTAAAAGAAAAAAAAAATCAAACGACAAATGTGGAGCCTATCTCTTATCTTTTTTATCTGGAAAAACACGGAATGCTGCCCCTGCTTGGCTGGTATTTCAAAAGACAGTAGGAAGCAGTAGGATCCTCCCTGTCCAAGCCATTTTATTGGCTGTTTTTTGAAAATCTCGCCAATAGTAGGGCTGGAACAGGGAGGCTTCTGATTGGCTGACAGAGTGACTTGTCTTGCACTGCATTTTCTGCCTATACTTGTCAACTATTAATAAATATAGACCTTCATACCTCTTTAAAAGCCACAGGACAGTAGCATCCTACAAGATAATTGGCTCTCTGCCTTCAGTCTGACATATAATTGGACGTCACATCAACGTGCATGTGTATTTTACCACCATGCCATATTCCCCTACAGTTCCTGGGATCACAATATAACGAGTTATACTTTGGAAATAAAAATGTGAATGATACACCCAAGCGGTTGATGGAACACACTGGATCATTTGACACCAAACATCACAGCTGACCATTTGTATACATCTCGGAGCAGCTACTATTTAATACACCAACCTATAAGTTGGTCAAAAGGGTAATTTTTCCCCGTATAATCAACAACAGGCCCTTAAAAGTCACCAATGGTCACTTGGTTGATACTTTGACTAATACTCTTCTGACTGAGTTAGAAGAGCTTTTAGTGGACATCTTTCATATTCTTTCAAATTTATATTGGGTAATATTACTATAAAACCCAATTCTGACTGTAGTGTCTACAGAACTAGGACCATCTGCATGTTTATGATGTAGCAGTGGATAAGGGATATTTTACACTTGCGTCTTCAATGATAGCTTTTATTTCTGAACTCAGGAAAAAGGAGACAGAAAAAAAAAAAAGTATTGAGAGAGATTGATATCTGCAAAAAAACTGGAAAGAAAGTAAAATGGAGTCTATTTTTGGGAAAGTGGAAATGTTATCCCAACAGAAATCAAGTACTTATGACATCTTCTGTTTAATTAGTCCAAAAATTTACAGATAAAATGAAGAATTTGAAACTCCCAAATGTCCACATTAACCACAATTATTTCGGTTTATTTGGGAAAAGATGGAAAATTACCGCATGTTGCATACTTTGTTGATTACTTCTAAAGCTTACGCAAGGAAAATTATAAAATCTTGAGCTAATAATATTTCATTATTGAAATGTACTTATTTTTGTCCAGACAAATATTTCATACTTTGTATATTTACTTTAGTATGTGGGATGCCTGTGCCTTTTGTAGCTTTGTAATTGTTTTTCATTAGCCATTACAGCATGTGTAAAAGTCAAGGCTGTAATTTCTGGAACGGTAGACATATTGGTTACAGGTATCCAACTTTTAGATACCGAGCAACTAGCATGAAGCAAGGTATCCAAGGGCTTCTAAAAGCGGTCCTCAAGGACCCCCAACAAATTTAAGGATTACCGAGTTGTGTTTAAGTAAGAATATGTATACCACCTGATATGGTTCCCTAACTCCCCAAAATCTTTCCACTAAAACCACCTTTTGTGGGCTATTTACTAAAAAGGTGAGTTGCAGGTGAGATGAGTTTCCCCTAATAAGCAGGTTAAGCTGGTTAATCTTTGCACAATGTATAGCTCAATCAGCTCCCCAATATACCCTGACCCCCACTGAACATGCTAAGAATTCGGCCACATTTAATTTCTTTCTTCACTTCTCTGATCAAATTGAAATGTAAACCATTAAAAATCTATTACAAAAGTAAAAAAAAAACACCCTTGGGACAGAGGACTGCCACATCAAGCACTGATGTGTAATGTGGTGCAGTGTGTATCAAGCACTGAGGTGTAATTTGGTGCAGTGTGTAACAAGCATTGATGTGTAATGTGGTGCAGTGTGTAACAAGCATTGATGTATAATGTGGTGCAGTGTGTAACAAGCATTGATGTGTAATGTGGTGCAGTGTGTAACAAGCACTGATGTGTAATGTGGTGCAGTGTGTAACAAGCATTGATGTGTAATGTGGTGTAGTGTGTAACAAGCATTGATGTGTAATGTGGTGCAGTGTGTAACAAGCATTGATGAGTAATGTGGTGCAGTGTGTAACAAACATTGATGTGTAATGTGGTGCAGTGTGTAACAAGCACTGATGTGTAATGTGGTGCAGTGTGTAACAAGCATTGATGCGTAATGTGGTGCAGTGTGTAACAAGCATTGATGTGTAATGTGGTGCAGTGTGTAACAAACACTGATGTGTAATGTGGTGCAGTGTGTAACTAGCATTGATGTGTAATGTGGTGCAGTGTGTAACTAGCATTGATGTGTAATGTGGTGCAGTGTGTAACAAGCATTGATGTGTAATGTGGTGCAGTGTGTAGCTAGCATAGATGTGTAATGTGGTGAAGTGTGTAGCTAGCACTGATGTGTAATGTGGTGCAGTGTGTAACTAGCATGGATGTGTAATGTGCTGCAGTGTGTAGCTAGCATTGATGTGTAATGTGGTGCAGTGTGTAACAAGCATTGATGTGTAATGTGGTGCAGTGTATAGCTAGCATTGATGTGCAATGTGGTGCAGTGGGAGCTCACCTGCCTTAGAGAGAGTGATGACCCACTGGTGTGAGTCTGTGCTGCACACTGGCAGGGAGAGGTTAATCTGTATATTTGGTTTAGGGGTGTTGGAATCTCACATGTGTATGATGTGGTAAGGATGGCAAGTTAGGGGCCCACATATGGATACTTGCCCTGGGTCCCAGTAACATTACAGGTGGCGCTGCCCATGACGACATTGATGGGGGTGAATCAGGTGAACTCACCCCTTCATTACACTGTGTTACATTGTCACTGTAGTATGTGTGTATCTGTTACCAAAAAATGAAAAGGGTTTATTTTTTTATTTTGCATCATTGATATCACATATGTTTTTTGTTTTTGTTATGTGAATTTATTTTATGAAATATTTTACTAAACAAGTGTGACTGGGCACTGCCCCCAGAGACTTTACAGCACTAGTATCTCACTTTGGGGCTGGGGACACAGAATACAGTCTATAAGTCAGAATTCTGATCATAGACTTGCATTGAATGAGAGGGCAATGTAACTATTACATCACAAGGGTGGCTGTGTACAAAAAAGTTGTACACAGCCACCTAGTCCTACCCACCATGATACACAGGAGCCAGTAAGATAGCAGTGGTGTATCTTATGACATCATTGTAAGGAAATATCCTCTGTCCCTTAATGCGACCGTCTTGGTTTGACTTGTAAATACTGGATCCAGGAGAGCTATCTCACAGTGAATAACTGAGACCGACACCAATGCAACTGGGAAACAACTCTGATTTTAATTGTTTAAACAAGCGTATATAAACGAAGATAAAAACATTAGTTACTACGATATAATTGGTTATTCTAATATTCTAATATGCAGAAAGGAGTGTTTTATAAGAAAATGCACTTAAAACGTAATTTGTAAAATAGTGTTACAAAAGTCGTTCTTATGGAAAATTACAGAACTTTCAGAGACAACTTGTTGATGTTCCAGAAACCTCTGTTCTAGCCTTGGAATAGTAAGATCAGACCATTCTAATAACAATTATGCTACTGGCGTGATCTGGCCTTCCAGAAGGTGCTGCAGACATCAGCTTCTTTGACACACTGTCGGCTTTTAACCCTCACAGATCCAAATTAATCCTTTCAATCCCCTCTTAGAACCATATGATTCATATAATATGGTTCTTCCCCTTTTGCTTCTGTCTATAGATCTGTAAATACTGTCGGTATCCTTCAGGGGTATGTTGTTGGGGATCAATGGGTAGGTTTGTTTCAATCAAAAATACCACATCCATAATAAAGCATATAATAACCGACTATGGCTGTCCTGTTTTACCGGACTGCCTCTGGACAATACTGATTAGGTTTAGACCTTTGGTGACTGTGCAGACCTTGGCTTCACTCAGCAGAGATATTGGATAATCTAAAAAATTAAAAAAGTATCTCTCTCTTAAATATGGAAGGCCTGCCGTAACTATCTAAATATGTTACATAATATAACATAATGGCATGGCCTGATGACCCAAAAACACATGTGGCCACAAAACTAAATTAAATATCTGTTGTTCATTGCTTCTCTTACCCTGCCTAATAAAACCCCTAATGGTATTAGTTGGCAGTTGTCTAAAACCAATAAATATATGTAAAAAATAAAACATATTTTTCCGGAGTTTGCCATTCCCCAGGACTGTTGTTGAGTAAATACTTTAAAGTGACTTGGAGCAAAGCTGAACATGCATTCAGAACACACAAAATGGCATACATTCAGAACATAAAGCGTCAGTCAGACAAAATGGCAGCGGACAAAACAATATGGTCTCCCATCCACGACGTGACTCCAGAGGCCCCTACAGTCCATATAATATTCATACTCTTCTCCCCTTTTATTCTTAGAAATTGACATTTGTCTGTTTTTAAGGATAACCATCAGGAGTTGCCTGGTCAACATAATCATTGTATCCAAGGTTATAAGGCACACTTCCTCGATTTCACACATTGATAGGTCATCCAGCTTAGTTGCATTGTAAGCTTCCATAATGGGGAATATCTGAGCAGTGTCTTCCATTCTTCACGTAGGGGCATGATGTCAGTGGTCAGGATGCACTTGAGGATGAGACCCTTGAAACAAACATAAACACAGACAATTAGCAACACTGATCTCACACATGCCAAACCACTTACAAGTTTCGCTCCAAGTGATCCTAGCCAATTTCCCAGTCCCAGGGGATCTCACGGATAACCTGTGAACACTTTTTAACTTACTACTTAAATCCATAATCCAAACTTTTTTTTATTTTTTTTTAAATATCTGAAAAAAACTTCCTAACATTCTCTATATAAAATTCTGCAAAAATACTATAACAATATAATTTCTTTATAGGTCGGCTCAATCCTGTTTGTTAGAGCCGGTCTAATTGTTAAATTTCAAAATTTCACTATACTCTAAACATACCCATAATATCACAATTAAACAAATCTTTACGACAAAGATTACAAATCATCAATAACAATTTTATACATATATACTCAATGAAAATATACTTCCCAACAATGATGATCTGTCGTAGACTGTTGTATCTGTTGCAGACTCCTGGGTGATTTGTTTACGGGTTACCCATTAAGGTAAAATCTTGGCTTATGTTGGCTAGTGGTCATGGATTATTATGCCCATCAAGACACTAAATTGCTGCTCTTTTGTTGGCCTGTTTGTCAGTACAGGAATGTGCTTTACGTAAATAACGTGGATCCAGGAGTTGATTTGAACAATATATTCCGATAAATTTGGTGAGAATCCAGTTACATGAATTGGAAAACTTTTTCTTCTTTTAAAAATAAACTTTTCTTTAGAAATAGTTATGATCAGCATTAAATTCGTTGGTGCACTTTGAACTTTTCTTTTGTTGGCTGTACAGCTTTAATCTATATGAAAATAAAACTCGAAAAAATTCCAGTTAGTAACATGCAATATTTCACTAAACATCTTATTAATCTTCACATTAAAATATAATTAAAACATATTATTACTGCTAACCTGTGTTGTTAAAACTTGTCAAACTGAACCATTCTTTGTTCTTGAAATATTATTACCATCTTATAATCATAGTTGAATCAATTGATAATGTGAGAATATGTTCTCATACATAATAATTATGTATCGCTTTACCATTAGGACAAATAATATCATGATCAGACTATTTAACCATAGCACATAACACACAGAACTTCTCAATAACTAACAGTAACAGTAATTCTGGCCCGTTCTCCCCCTCCCATCACAAAAAGAAAAAATAATAATTTTGCAGCTGCAGCTACAATTCTCTTATCTGCAAATAGACTGTCAGAGAGAAGGGGGGCTTCTGGGGAGGCTTTCTCTCAACTTCACTATTAACTCCTACAACTCTAACAACACAACACAACTTGTCACAAAACACGACACTCGCTAATTCTTTCCACTTATCACTGACATACGTACATGCTCGGGGCTCCCTCACTTCCCCTCCCTTCGTTCCCCGTCACACGCGCCAGTGTAAAATCTCCGCCCCCTGCCTGTCACAGTACAGCAGAAGGTAAGCTGGTTCAAATGGAAAACGGTGGTTGTGAGTCTGTGTGTGATGCAGTGGCGTAGCGTGGGTTGTCAGCACCCGGGGCAAGGCAAGTAATTTGCGCCCCCTAACCCGTGGATTTTAGCACTCGAGTCTCTTCTACTAGATTAGTTAAAGAAACCCTTACCCCCCAAGCACATGTATTGTTTGTTATGAAAATACTTATGTAATTAAAGTAAAATGCATCTAAATACAAGTTTATTTTCCAACACTTTATTGAGTGCGAACATGCATTACACACATTCTCCACATTTTCAGCAGGTCTATGAATACAAATATACACATGTAGTAACCTAGCATGGGCCATGCTATTATATGTCGTCTCACAACCATCGTAAACGACAAAAAATATCAAGAACAAAAACTAAACATCAAAATAGAACCATACCCTGGAGATGATCCAAGACTGGGCTAGATGGAGCCAACTTCCTCAATCCTGTACCTCTAATTTTAATTCTTTAATAGAAGTGCAAGATATCAATCTGTATATAATATACAGATTAATTTAAATTCGCCTGCTTTTAACTTAGCTTGTTGCTCTGTCTCTTTAAGGTAAGTAACTGAAGGGAATTTAACTCCTTCAGCGCCACGGGAGTGGGACCCTGAGGGTGTGGGCACCCTCAGGGTACTAAAGTGTCAGGAAAACCGCTTTGTTTTCCTGACCCTATAGTGATCCTTTAAGAGTTTAAGGGGTTATTTTGGCCTTGGGAAGCCAAATGGTTATACACCTATGCTTTAAACCAGGAGTAGACATCCTTTGCCACTCCAGATGTTGTGGACTACACCTCCCATGATGCTTTGCAAGCCTTAATGGAGATGTAGTCAAAAAACAAAGGGAGTGTCAAAGGTTACCTACCCCTGCACTAAACCAAAAATATATAATACAGTTCCTACCCCATAAATATAATATTTAATGCTATGATATTTAATGCTCTCATCCAACCCCCTTCCCTCCACAGTTCCTAATAAATATATTACAAATATAATTCCCTCACCCCTGTAGCCCCACCTATTTACATTTCCTTCTACATACACACATATATATAGATTATTCATTAGGCCACAAATGTAAAAAATATAATCATTGCCTCATCTCAAATTCCCAAGTCAGATCTTTCCCCCCCCCCCTCTTCCCCTAATACACTGCTGACCCCCCTCCCCCTAATACACTGCTGACCCCCCTCCCCCTAATACACTGCTGACCCCTCCCTCCCCTAATACACAGTTGACCCCCATCCCCTAATACATTACTGCCCCCCTTCTTCCCTTCCCCAATACATTACTGCCCCCCTTCTTCCCTTCCCCAATACATTACTGCCCCCCTTCTTCCCTTCCCCAATACATTACTGCCTCCCTTCTTCCCTTCCCCAATACATTACTGCCTCCCTTCTTCCCTTCCCCAATACATTACTGCCTCCCTTCTTCCCTTCCCCAATACATTACTGCCCCCCTTCTTCCCTTCCCCAATACATTACTGCCCCCCGTCCCCAATACATTACTGCCCCCCCGTCCCCAATACATTACTGCCCCCCTCCCCATACATTACTTCCCTCCCTCCCCCATACATTACTTCCCTCCCTCCCCCATACATTACTTCCCCCCCTCCCCATACATTACTGACCCTCCCTCCCCCATACATTACTTCCCCCCCTCCCCATACATTACTGACCCTCCCCTCCCCCATACATTACTTCCCCCCTCCCCATACATTACTGACCCTCCCCTCCCCCATACATTAAATGACCCCCTCCCCTCCCCCATACATTAAATGACCCCCTCCCCTCCCCCATACATTAAATGACCCCCCTCCCCTCCCCCATACATTAAATGAACCCCCCTCCCCCATACATTTAATAAACCCCCCTCCCCCATACATTTAATAAACCCCCCTCCCCTCCCCCATACATTAATGAACCCCCCTCCCCTCCCCATACATTAATGACCCCCCTCCCCATACATTAATGAACCCCCCTCCCCTCCCCCATACATTGATGACCCCCCTCCCTCCCCCATACATTAATGACCCCCCCTCCCCTCCCCTCCCCCATACATTAATGACCCCCCTCCCCTCCCCCATACATTAATGCCCCCCCTCCCCCATACATTAATGACCCCCCCTCCCCCTCTCCAATACATTAATGACCCCCTCCTCAATACATAATACAATAGGTCCCCCAAGCCCATTTATTCTTACCTTTACAAATTCCACTTCCAACAGCTCAGGGAAGAAAGGCCGCGATGCAGTTTCAGAAGAGCCTCCGCCGCGCAGCCGCCGGATGTGACGTCACGCCGTCATTTGCCGCTCACATCCGGCGGCTGACAGGAAGTATCGCGCGGTTGTGGCTGCGGCCGCGCGGCCGCATAGGGCTAGTGCGCCCCCCCCAGATATTGCGCCCGGTGCGGCCGGCCCCCCCTGCACCCCCCACACTACGCCACTGGTGTGATGGGAGGCTGTGTGTGATGGGAGGCTGTGTGTGATGTGAGGCTGTGTGTGATGTGAGGCTGTGTGTGACTGAGTGTGATGGGAGTCTGTGTGTGATGTGAGGCTGTGTGTGACTGAGTGTGATGGGAGTCAGTGTGTGTGTGATGGGAGACAGTGTGTTTGACTGAGTGTGATGGGAGTCAGAGTGTGTGTGATGGGAGACAGTGTGTGTGACTGAGTGTGATGGAAGAGTGTGTGTGATGTGAGGCTGTGTGTGACTGAGTGTGATGGGAGTCTGTGTGTGATGTGAGACTGTGTATGATTGAGTGTGATGGGAGTCTGTGTGTGATGTGAGGCTGTGTGTGACTGAGTGTGATGGGAGTAGGAGTGTGTGACTGAGTGTGATGGGAGTGTGTGTGTGATGGGAGTATGAGCTTGATGTGAGTCTGAATGTTATGTGTGATGTGGGGTCATGTAATGGAGGTGATGGGGCATGTCTTAGGTGTGTAACGTGGGTGTGCAGCTTGGGTAGGGGGGTGCCCGGATTTTGTCTGCCTAGGGCAGCACAAAATCAAGATACACCACTGGATACAAATACAACCTTACAATGAAGGCATCTTCACTTATCTAATTACTTTATCTAGAGTATTGGAAAATGTGATATCTTATCTTGGGAAAAATCTAAATTAAAAGCTTAAAACACAAAAATCCTTCTAAAGTACAAAAAAATGTAATACTTGTCAAGATACCTAAAAGGAAGAATGTACCATAAACAAATAAACATTTCTAATATGTGACATGTAAAACCTGTTAAAAACATAGTCTGTGTCTTTAAATTAGCATCATGCAAGTTTTAGATTGTTTTTGCCAGAACATAAAACTGGCTGTATAGATTTTAAAATATTTTATAGCTGTTATACTATCCAATGGATTGATCACGTATATTTAACATGATGTCCAAGAGATACCTCGGACACTATATGACTCTTGCTGTTTTACACACAAATATTTCTATTTTACTTACTTACAGCAACAAATTAATTCAAAACTTATCTTGCATACACTATTAAAATTACTTACTATGAAACTTCTCATCACACTGATGAATATGGCTTAGAAGACCGTTACTCAAAAATCATTCAAAAATTATTATACTAGCGGCAGAACGTGCCTATTTTTTTTTTCATTGAGCGCTCGATTTTGATTGATTCAGGAGATATGTCCTCTCTACTCCACTAAATATAAAACACTTACCACCTATAAGAGAATACAGTAAATACAGTAAATTTCCTTAGACGTACACTTACCACCCGTCTATGGTTTCTTATGACTTTATAATTAACCTTATATATGAACACAAATATACAATTAATATGCAAAATTACAATTAAACAAGCCAAACCAAGAATAGTCTAGTCTCCCTGAGACTGTAAATTTAAGTGTATAATACCCCTGGTAATAAAGTGAAAGATCTCCCTGAGATCTGGCTATGTGTCCCTGACACAAAACCAAAATAATAATAATAATAATACCCCTGGTATTAAAGTGAACGATCTCCCTGAGATCTGTCTGTTAGCCTCCCTGAGACTGTGAGGATCTCCCTGAGATCTGTGTGTTAGCCTCCCTGAGACTGTAAGGATCTCCCTGAGATCTGTGTGTTAGCCTCCCTGAGACTGTAAGGATCTCCCTGAGATCTGTGTGTTAGCCTCCCTGAGACTGTAAGGATCTCCCTGAGATCTGTGTGTTAGCCTCCCTGAGACTGTAAGGATCTCCCTGAGATCTGTGTGTTAGCCTCCCTGAGACTGTAAGGATCTCCCTGAGATCTGTGTGTTAGCCTCCCTGAGACTGTGAGGATCTCCCTGAGATCTGTGTGTGTGTCCCAGACACGTGAATGTAAGTATCTCCCTGAGATCTGTGTGTGTGTCCCAGACATGTGAATATAAGGATCTCCCTGAGATCTGTGTATGTGTCCCTGACACGTGAATGTAAGGATCTCCCTGAGATCTGTGTATGTGTCCCTGACACGTGAATGTAAGGATCTCCCTGAGATCTGTGTATGTGTCCCTGACACGTGAATATAAGGATCTCCCTGAGATCTGTGTATGTGTCCCTGACACGTGAATATAAGGATCTCCCTGAGATCTGTGTATGTGTCCCTGACACGTGAATATAAGGATCTCCCTGAGATCTGTGTAATATAAGGATCTCCCTGAGATCTGGTTATGTGTCCCGGACACAAAAACAAAAACAAAAAATATTATAAGGATGTATGTCCCTGACACACAAATATAAGGATCGGGATTTGGCCAGTGCCCTCAGTCCGGTAGATAAACCAAAAAAAAGTATATCTTACCGGACAAAGGATGACCTTCCCGATCCCGGACGAGCCCCCAAATTGTAAGGAAATATCCTCTGTCCCTTAATGCGACCGTCTTGGTTTGACTTGTAAATACTGGATCCAGGAGAGCTATCTCACAGTGAATAACTGAGACCGACACCAATGCAACTGTGAAACAACTCTGATTTTAATTGTTTAAACAAGCGTATATAAACGAAGATAAAAACATTAGTTACTACGATATAATTGGTTATTCTAATATTCTAATATGCAGAAAGGCGTGTTTTATAAGAAAATACACTTAAAACGTAATATGTAAAATAGTGTTACAAAAGTCGTTCTTATAGGAAAATTACAGAACTTTCAGAGACAACTTGTTGATGTTCCAGAAACCTCTGTTCTAGCCTTGGAATAGTAAGATAAGACCATTCTAATAACAATTATGCTACTGGCGTGATCTGGCCTTCCAGAAGGTGCTGCAGACATCAGCTTCTTTGACACACTGTCGGCTTTTAACCCTCACAGATCCAAATTAATCCTTTCAATCATCATGCACCATAGTTGTAAAGTGAGACTTGTTAGAAAATTTGGGAGAATGTTGCATCATGGGTAAAATTCTCAAAATGGATTCCGGAAATAGACACCTAATTTTATATTTACTTTTATATGCAATTAATTCAAACATAGAAAGAAAAAAAACATTGCCATATGTCTTATATATGTGTTTGTTTTAAATGCACAGGTAATCTAGTTACATCTTATGTAAGAGGTAGTGCCCCTTTAAGGAGACTGCTCCCCACCCTTGTAGGATCATGTTGGCCAGATATATAAACTTTTTCTTAACCCCTTAATACACTCTCCAGGGCTGGTAACTGGGTGTATACAGGGTGCCTGAAGCTTCTTCTTTGACTCCCTTTGTTCAGCTGAGTCCTTGGAAGCTGGAGATATCTTTTCTATCACAGTCTTGATACGTTTGGTTGTGTAAGCAGGAGGCTGCTCTCCTCAGTCTAGAGACTTCTTCCCACTCTACCTGTTATAATACTGTGGGGTGGAAGGGACTTTATACACATCATTATTTATTCTTCAATTCTCAGTACTAAAATCCTCTCCCTATTGTATAACTGTAATATTAGTCTCCATTATTCAGTGTTTTCCTAGTTTATCCCAAAATGTATTTGGTTTCCCCCTCCAGTGTTCACCTATCTTTTCCTATGTTTATTAGCTGACAAAACATCCATTTCAGATGGTAATAATTAATTTCCCCACTACCTTATTCAGACACAATATCGTACTTTATATATTCTGTTGAGATGATACACTTATAGAAATAAGAACAACATGAGGCAAGAAATATATATATTAATTGTACATTTATTTTAGGAATATCACAGAATTAGTAATTTTCTAGTCTCTATATAATGGGAAAGGGAATTTACAGCCCAGCAGGTGCCTGGGTATTATCACAGATTAAACCAGAAAGCCGGTCAAGCTATGGGCTACCTCTAGACTCACGAAGAGTCATCCTTCAGCACTCAGGAGAGGAAAAACCCCCTGTGGGGGAAACCTCTGGGGAACCATGGCTTGAAGGACTGCCCTTCCCTCTGGGCATTAAGAGGCAAATGCAGAGACTATAATTATACTACAGGTTAACACAACAATTCATTTAAACATTATATAGACCAGGGGTGTCCAACTGTGGCCCTCTAGCTACAATCCAGCTAAAAGACTGCAGTTGGACAGCTCTGACATAAATTGACATTGCTGGCAGGGTACATATCTTCTCCCTCCCTTGCCATCCCAGATGTGGCCCTCCCGACGCAGTGAACGCCGATAAATACTAGGCAGACCCCACTCTCCCACCCAAGAACAGACCGATAAAGGGTACACGAGTCGCTGCGCTTGCCAAATAAATCCCCTGCTAGAACCTCCAAAGCTCAAGGTCAGACTTAGGGTAGTCAAGCTCCAAGTCTTCAGACACATCCAAGTCAGGCATAGATACCTATACCAAGGAACCGGGGACGCACGCTGAAGCTCCGTCAGAGCTCCGGATGTGTCTGAGAGGAAAGAGAATGTTCACACAGTTATCATTAGCAGCTGTCTCTATGACATCATGACCACACTCTTAATGACATCACTGCTGGCACTCACTGTTCTACACAGTGCTTAAAGGGACTCTGCATCATTCAAATACTGTAAAGCATTTTTATTAATACTGTAAATGTAGACAAACAAAAAAATAAAAAATGATCTTTGTATAATGTTAACAGAATTGGATGCAAACTCATAAAGACTTTAAATGTATCCAGGCCCGCCATCAAGGGCTGACGGGCGATACTGGTGTCCCGGCAGGTCCCAGGTGGTCCCATATGCCAATATGCCAAGATATTGCCCCCAATATGCCAGGATATTTCCCCAATATGCCAAGATATTGCCCCCAATATGCCAGGATATTTCCCCCAATATGCCAGGATATTTCCCCCAATATGCCAGGATATTTCCCCCAATATGCCAGGATATTGCACCCAATATGCCAGGATATTGCACCCAATATGCCAGGATATTGCCCCCAATATGCCAGGATATTGCCCCTGAGTATGCACGTTATGCCACCCTCCTCCCCCAGACCCCAGCACTTACCTCGTTCCTGCTCTGTCCCCCGGTGCTCTGAAGCTGCGTGGCTGTGAGGGAAGCGTTGTGAGCTTCTCTCCAGCCGCGCGGTCAATAAAGTGTGTTTTTTTTAAACAAACTTTATTGACCGCGCGGCTGGAGGGGAGCTCACAACGCTTCCCTCACAGCCACGCACCTTCAGAGCACCGGGGGACAGAGCAGGAACGAGGTAAGTGCTGGGGTCTGGGGGAGGAGGGTGGCATAACGTGCATACTAAGGGGCAATATCCTGGCATATTGGGGGCAATATCCTGGCATATTGGGTGCAATATCCTGGCATATTGGGTGCAATATCCTGGCATATTGGGGGCAATATCCTGGCATATTGGGGGAAATATCCTGGCATATTGGGGGAAATATCCTGGCATATTGGGGGAAATATCCTGGCATATTGGGGGAAATATCCTGGCATATTGGGGGAAATATCCTGGCATATTGGGGGAAATATCTTGGCATATTGGGGAAATATCCTGGCATATTGGGGGCAATATCTTGGCATATTGGCATATTGGGGGAAATATCCTGGCATATTGGGGCAATATCCTGGCATATTGGGGGAAATATCCTGGCATATTGGGGGAAATATCCTGGCATATTGGGGGCAATATCCTGGCATATTGGGGCAATATCCTGGCATATTGGGGGAAATATCCTGGCATATTGGGGCAATATCCTGGCATATTGGGGCAATATCCTGGCATATTGGGGGAAATATCCTGGCATATTGGGGCAATATCCTGGCATATTGGGGGAAATATCCTGGCATATTGGGGGAAATATCCTGGCATATTGGGGGCAATATCCTGGCATATTGGGGGCAATATCCTGGCATATTGGGGGCAATATCCTGGCATATTGGGGGCAATATCCTGGCATATTGGGGCAATATCCTGGCATATTAAATGGCATATTGGGGGCAATATTTACCAGTAGCTGCCTCATTTTCCACCCTAGGCTTATACTCGAGTCAATATTTTTTCCCAGTTCTTTGTGGTAAAATTAGGTGCCTCGGCTTATATTCGGGTCGGCTTATACTCGAGTATATACGGTAATTAAAATGGCTAAATTGGAAAATGAGAAAATGATTGCTAAGGAGTGTAAAACTAACCCCAGAATTATTTTTAAGTAAATAAATGGAAAAAAGCTAAAGGCTGAAAATGGTGGGCCCTTTTTGGGAAAGTTGGTTAGTGAGGACAGAGAGAAAGCAGACATTTTTTTTTTCTGTTTATACTAAGGAAGAACCGATAGATGAGCCCCTGCTGCCTGAATTTACGGTATGGCAAACATGGGATTGGCTGACACAGGAAAAAGTGCTTAAACAATTAAATTCTGTTAAGATGGACAAGGCCATCCCTGACATGTTCGGGTGATAAAGATTTTTTTTTTTCCTGCCCACCGAAAGTGGTGCCTTTTCTATGTTTCTTTCTATCATATTTTTCCGTTTTCTGCACTATTTTGATTTCATTATACGTTACTTTATTTTCTTTCCCTCTGAAAGTACCAATTAATGTTAGGACTGTATTGGTATGTTATCTTAATATATAAGAATATGTTTATTATATTAGATTATGTGCTCTTATTTTGTATTATTCTCTATTTTTATTGTGCACAATCTATTTTTATGACAAATCAGTCTGAGCACATCTTCCTGGGATGGATTCGCTAACAAGAATCAATGGAATGGAGAAATAGAAAGATAATAAACAAGAATGAATAGGGAAAAGTTACCTACCAGATTAACATCTCAAATTTAAGATTCTGTATGTTCTTTTAATCTCGTATACTACGTTTAACAAAAAAAGAAAATATTGCATACTTGTATTACCTGGTCACTAATATCACACACTGCTTCTTATGTATTTTTCTATACTATGATTGTCATTTAAGTGATGCAATAAAAAATGTAATTAAAAAAAAAAAAAACTTTATAACATTCTATGAAGAAGTCAGTAAAAATATAGATCTAGGTGTGCCAGTTGATGTGATCTATTTAGACTTAAATGTAGACTTAAACTCTACAAATTGAGAGAAATAGGCTTGGAGGCAAATACAAGTAGTTGGATTGAAAATTGGCTAAAGGATAGCATGCAGAGGGTTGTTGTAAATGGAAAATCCTCAAACTGGAATAGGGTATAAACACTCCAAGATATTTTGGAAAGCCGTCCTAGAAGAGTGGAAGCTGTTATAGCTGCAAAGCTTTTTACCAACTACATATTATTACCAACTACTATTACAAGTATTTAGAAAGCGATGTCATAAAAGTCCGTGTTGGTGTAATGCTGAGATGTCCTAATACGTTTTGTCCATATAGTGTATTTCATATTACAGCAAAAAAAGAAAACACGCAGCCTACCAAATTAACACCTACTTTGAAAATATCTTTAAAAACTGGTGAACAGTTTAAAAACTAAATTAGCACAACATAGCTTTTTTATGTGATGCTTTAATGAGATTAATTATCCCTCATGTAATCAATGATGAAACCAAATGCAACATTTTAAGTGAAAGAGCTAGGCACCCTGTTCTTACATTAATTACTCCACTGCATGTTGTATTCTCTCGCATAATTATCATTTCCTAGTTAATTATTATTTATTATAACTCTCTGAAATGTAGGAAATGCTCTAAGACCACACAGTTATATAAATATATCCTTTCTATAACATCATAGAACATGGAATCCATTGATTAACTATGCATAATATACATAAAATCAACTATATAATATAATAAATGCATAATAGAGTGTAATCTATTATTACATTTAAGACCACCTTATATATCAATGTAATACCCCGTTTCCTGCTACAAACTAGACTTTCACTCTAATTTCAGAAGTTAAGTCTTGCCATTCTCTTTTTCCCTTTTTGTCTAATGTTGACCACCCATTCGCCCAAGACCTGATAAAGTCTCCTGTGGTAGGTTTATGTGGTTTAATTAGTGGACAGGACAACCAAATACATATGTCCCTTTGTACAAGAACTGTAACTTCACTGGCAAATTGCTTCTACATGCAAAGGCCTTGGCGAGTGTTGGTGACTGATGTCATAGCACAGCACACAACAGGATCGGTCCAGGGCATGGCACATCTAGTCCTAGGTGACCCAACAAACCAGGAGGCATACAAAGACAGGTAATGGACAAGAGATGAGTGAAGTCAGAACACTATGGATCATCAACAGGAAACCAAACCACAAAATATGTTTGATTTCTCTGAGCTTATGTGACAATCATTATATATCCAGGTCAGGTATTGCAGTAACGATAAGGAGAGCTTTTTGAAGGTCATGCAGGCAAAAGTTGAATATCCCTGGTTGCTGAACACAACAGCAAGGTCTGTGGAGTCTATGAAGATAGAACAGTTGCACCAGGGACAGATGGATCATACAATCCAAAACCTCTTTAATCCCATTGTAAGACACATGAGGAACATTTATTAAATACTCTTTATGTGTTGAATAGTTTTCTTCCTTTTGCCCTCTGCTCCATTTTGGTTATTTGATGTACATCTTGTCCTGCCAAGTTGAATGTCTTCTGTGTTCCTGGAGCTACATTTTCTCCCACTGGACCTGATGTACAGAACGTTATGTCCCTTGACAAAAGGCAGCATCCCATGTGGCCAAACCTTTTGCGATTTGTTAATTTTTAGTAATCATTTGAAGGATATTCTTAATGATTTGTTTTATTTTTCTCATGCTTCCAATAGGTGGAGTTTTTATGAAGCCCAAGGGATATAGAACAATGATAGAGTTACCAGGAAGTCACAACATTCCCTCTGATATCTTATATGAGATGTTTGTGCTTTATTGTAGCCTATTTGGCAGGTACATCTGGTACTGTGATGACTAGAGTTGAGCGGACACCTCGATGTTCGGGTTCAGCAGGTTCGAACGAACTTCGAAAAAATGTCCGGGTCTGTGCTCGAACTTGACCCCGAACCCGAACCCCATTGAAGTCAATGGGGACACGAACTTTTGGCCACTAAAATGCCTCCAAAAAAGTACTGGAAAGGGCTAGAGGGCTGCAAAATGAAGTAAAATGTGGGCGAGTGTCCCCATTCATACGAATAGGTAAATTGACCTATTCGCATGAATAGGGACTCTATTTCGGTTTATAGAAATTCAATAGCATTACATGTATTCCATAAACCGAAAGTCTATAAACCGAATGTCTTTTATCAGAAATTCTTATGAATGGGGACTCTATTTCAGTTTCTAGAAAGCCAATAGCATTACATACAATGTAATCGCCGAACCCCGAACTCCAACACGAACATACAGTGGAATGTCCGTATTCGGGTCCGGGGTCCAAAAATCGTAATGTTCGGTACGAACCCGAACAGGGTGGTTCGGGTTCGCTCAACACTAGTGATGACATATTTTTTTTATTAACTGAATAACTCCCTTTCAGTTGAGACACAAAAAATTGACAGAATATAGTATTAAGGGCTCTGTACTTCAGTGCACCGATCAGTTGTAACATCAATTTTACACCATATTGTTCTTGCGACTTGCGGCTTCAATAAAGTTTGTTTTAAAAAAAAATGAGTAACTCTGGTCGTATTTTTTTTTTTTAACAAACTTTATTGAATCCGCAAGTCGCAAGAACAATATGGTGTAAAATTGATGTTACAACTGATCGGTCTAAAAACAAGATGAGCGGTCGTAACGATTGACGTTAGCATGTATGCATTTACTCGCACTTTTGACTTAAGCAGGTTCTTACAAGTCCAGCATGCAGTGGCAGGAATATGTGCATGTTATGTCAAGCTCACTGTATAATACTACGTACCCCCTAACTGTTACATTTTGCAATGAACCGTTCCAAAAAAAACGTGTCTTTGAAAAGGGGGGTGTTGGGCCAAAAAAGTTAGAGGAAAACCGAAAGAATCTGTTTGTTAAGTTTTCCATATTATGTTCACGTAATGTGGGATATTAGTTGTACCTTTATGTCATGCATTGTGTGCCTGAGTTTAATAAGAGAGGAACAAGGTTCATGACATTAGGTTATTTTGCAACTATGTAAATTTATTAGCTCTCCGTTGAGTGCCCACTGTTGATGCAGGCTGCCATGACAACAAATTAGTCATATTAATCTGCATGGCTGTAAGAATGCTTTTTGCAACTAACTGTCTGCAGATGGGTTTGGTTTTTAGACAGATAATTAGGAGGGAGGGGGGGGGGAACATTTTATTTTTCTGACAAATATAACCCTTTTGCTGCCAGTGTATATTAACTTTGATCAAAGTTATTATTATTTATTTCATTACACTTGGTTCTAGCGTGTGTTTTGTTTATATTACTGCACAACTCTATTTTATTGTGTTTAGTTTATATACATACTTCATGTGTTGGAAAGCCCCTCACTAAATAAATGTGATATATAAAAATATGATTTAGTATATTCTCCCCTTGACATACTGCTGAGTATTAGTGGTATAGGGCCCTGGACTAGTCCTTCTCTTGTTTTCCTGTGGGCAGGAAGTGAGCTTTCCCTGTTGATTGGAGATCCAGGATGTTGCCCGAGAAGTGACCTTTAAAAATAACCCTTAATGAGAATCTTCCCCATTGAAAGTAATTATTGAAGCTATTTGTGAGACTAAGTCAGGTCTTAAAACTCAGGTGCTGAATTTGACTTAGTCTCAAAGTGAAAATAACTTTAGAATTTTAGTGAATAGACCCAAAAGAACTCTACTTTGACAAAGGGTAATACGGCTTTCTCAACTACACTAGCAGCTGTGACTATTAAGTGTATCTTTGCACAATGGGTATATCCTGACCCACCAGCTCCCCAAACATACATAACAGATTACTAAATCTCTTTAATCTTGATTGGTTAGAAACTTTGGTGCTTACAGAAAAACATACTAAATCCTTTTTTTGCTCAATGTATTCCATATATGTCTATTTTGGACCAGGATATTTAAAACACATTTGAATATACTTCTTGGTATTCTGTACAGATGTTGAGGGGAATGACCTGAGGCATGACATGTCCATCCGATGAAGGATTACGGCTTTACTTTCTTTGCGATTGTAGTTTGATATTGTTGCTATTGGTCAATCTAAGAAATCATTATTTTTTTCTTAATTACTTCATATCATATTTGTATTCCTTGTATAATAAAAATAAAGTGCACCTTAAGCTCTAAAATTATATTAAATCAGCTAGTAATGAAATAAGAATCCTGGGCAGGAAAAATGTTCAACGTATACTTTAATAGAAATCAATATGTTCCATATCAATGACTGATCCATTGGGATGACTCTTGTTATTAATCCCACTATACGTACAAGAGATTATATACTGGATTATTTATTCCCTCTAACATGTTTGACGGTACAGCATTTGTAGCATAGCAAGCACACTTTTTTGTACTCTCTGAGAGTCTTTGTGAAAGAGAAAAGTTGATTATTAATAGAAGAATTTAGCGGAGGTGGAGAGGTGGAGAACAGTTGGCCTCTATAAGTCTCTGAGGAGAAGAAAATGATTCTTAGTCATTTCTTGCAAGAATCAGAATGTGCAAAAGAGAACTGGGGAGGGTGCCAGTTGGATACACAAAATGGAGTCTCAACATGTTTTCTGATGCTTGTCAGATCAGAATTGGCAGAAGCTTATTTGGTGCAGTGAAAAAATGCACCAGGAAATGACTCATGCTATTTGAATTTGAAGCTTTCGATGGTGCTTTCTGTCATACGTGTATACAATTAATAAGAGAGCCAATCACATTTATTCCAGATTTTGTAACATGTTGTACATTTGGAAAACATAACCCATTTGGTGACCATGTGTAAATTAATTGCAGTGGGTTAGTCATGCTAGTTTATTTGTTATAGTGCCAAAACATTAATTAAATGCTTGATCTAAATAATGGTGTAAGAACATGCCCTAAATGAAATTTGACTTTGGATGTTACTCTGAGTCTGATTCGGCTGCCAAATTTGACTTAGTCTCAAAATGTAGTCGACCTCCAAAGTTGAATTTTATTTGAATAGGCCCAAGAGAGGTCTATTTACTAAACTGTGAACTGGACATGAATTGATGAATGGATTGCAAAATGAAGACATTGATAGCTGAGCTGAAAATTCTGATCTAGTATACAAACTAGGCCCGTGAGATAGCTCAGTTGGTAAATGAAGTGACTGCAGAGCAGGGCCGGACTGGGAGAAAAATTCGGCCCGGGCATTTTTTGATCACAGCGGCCCACTAAGAAGGGGGCGGGGCAGAGGAGGTGTGTTTTGTCATCACCAATGACAAACACGCTCCCTCTCAAAGTGAGCATGTTGGTTCAATGCTCTTCCAGGGCAGACCATGTGCAGAGCTCTGCTGAAGAGCTCTAGCATGAGAAAAAACCCTGTATTTGTTCTGCACAGTGCAAGCAAATTTAATAACATGCTTGCACTGTGTTTCCTTGCAACTTGTCTCTGGTGTCTCTATAAATGGATACCAAGAGACAAAAATGCCAGGAAAGAGTATTGAGCATGTGTTTGGAGCCTGCTTGTGGGATTGCGTGTGTGTAGAGTGAGCTGATTGTGGTGTGGTATTGTGTAATAAGGTCGGTTTTAGTTGTGTTGTGTTTGTGGTGTAATGTGATGCATATGTGGCTAGGGGCTGTAGAGAATGTGTGTATAGGGGATATAGCAAGTGTGTGAATACAGGCTATAGTGTGTGTTTGTATATATAGATGTAGTGTGTATTTAGGGGTGTAGTATGTGTTTGCTTACAAAGAATCTAGTGTGTGTATATATATACACACACATATATATATATATATATATATATATATATATATATAAGTCTAGTGTGTGTTTGAAGGACCCAGAATGTGTATAGGAGATCTAGTGAGTGTGTGTGTTTATAACGGTTTCAGAGTGTATATAGGGATCTAGCGTGTGTATGTGTGTAGATGATCCAGAGTTCGGTAAGGGATCTAGTGTGTGTCTGGAATGTAATTTGTTTAGAGGTCCAGTATGTGTGTGATGGGTGCTGTGTGTGTGTATATATATATATATATATATATATATATATATGGAAGTATTGTGTATGTCTGTTGTGTGAGTGTTGTGTGTGAGAGTGCTGTGTGTGAGAGTGCAAGAGTGCTGTCTATGATGTGTGTGAGTGCTGTGTGAGTGCTGTGTGTGAGAATGCTGTGTGTGCTGTGTGTGAGAGTGCTATGTGTGTGTGATGGGTGTGAGAGTGCTGTGTGTGATGGGTGTAAGAGTGCTGTGTGTGATGGGTGTGAGAGTCCTGTGTGTGATGGGTGTGAGAGTGCTGTGTGTGATGGGTGTGAGAGTGCTGTGTGTGATGGGTGTGAGAATGCTGTGTGTGATGGGTGTGAGAGTGCTGTGTGTGAGTGCTGTGTGGTATGGGTGTATGAGTGCTGTATAAATGTTAGAATGGATTGTGTGTGTGTGTGTGTGTGTGTAGGGGGGGTAAATAAACAAATAAAATAACAGGCATTATGTCCGGGGGGGACATAATGCCTGTTATTGTATTTGTTTATTTACCCCCCCCCCACACACACACACACACACAATCCATTCTAATATTTATACAGCACTCTCACACCCATCACACACAGCACTCACACCCATCACTCTCACACCCATCACACACAGCACTCACACCCATCACTCTCACACCCATCACACACAGCACTCACACCCATCACACGCAGCATTCTCACACCCATCACACACAGCACTCACACCCATCACACACAGCACTCTCACACCCATCACACACAGCACTCTCACACCCATCACACACAGCACTCTCACACCCATCACACACAGCACTCTCACACCCATCACACACAGCACTCTCACACCCATCACACACAGCACTCTCACACCCATCACACACAGCACTCTCACACCCATCACACACAGCACTCTCACACCCATCACACACAGCACTCTCACACCCATCACTCTCACACCCATCACACACAGCACTCTCACACACAGCATTCTCACACCCATCACACACACAGCACTCTCACACCCATCACACACAGCACTCTCACACCCATCACACACACATAGCACTCTCACACACAGCACACACAGCATTCTCACACACAGCACTCTCACACACATCATAGACAGCACTCTTGCACTCTCACACACAGCACACACACATAGCACTCTCACACACAGCACACACAGCATTCTCACACACAGCACTCTCACACACATCATAGACAGCACTCTTGCACTCTCACACACAGCACTCTCACACACATCATACACAACACTCACACAACAGACATACACAATACTTCCATATATCACTCCCTTCTTACCTTTAGACTGGGAGGCGGGGTTCCCTGGTGGTCCTCGTGGAGAGTGAACTCTAGCCTGTGGGCTAGAGTTCACTCTCGCGAGATCCGGTCGTTGCCATGGCAATGCTCCGGATCTCGCGAGAGGAACCCGGTGGAGCTGCAAGTTAGAGCTCCGCCGGGTCCTCTCTCCAGTCTCCCTCCCTCTCTCCCCGCCGGCGGCCGCGTTTGAAGGCATGTGGGCCGGTGAGGGAGATCTTTGATGTCCTCACCGGCCCTTCATGTCAAACAGCGGGGCCGGCGCTCGGATATTGCCGGCCCTGCATAGACCGGCAGGGGAGATTCTGGGACCTCCCCTGCCGGCCTCGGCCCATGGCCACCGCGGCCCACCGGGCATTTGCCCGGTGTGCCCGATGGCCAGTCCGGGCCTGCTGCAGAGTCAACTCAGCCCTTCATCCTTCTGATGTATGGGTAACATTTAGGATTCAGGTGCCAATTTGTTTAATTCCAAAATGATGCTCTAAAAAGCGCTTCAAGTCCCACTGGGATAAAAGTGCTATATAAATTCTAGTTGTTATTATTATAAACTCAACTATTGTTGCCTGATTTTTTCAGTTCCCTTGTTAGTTTGTTGAAATGTTTTGTTTTTTTGTCCTGCACTTCCTATTTTGTGATGTCACTTAATCACATTACACAGCTCTGGTAACCTGGCTGACATTTCCAGATAAGTTGTCTATTATGTTTTGTAACATCTTGTATTATCATTTGTTTGTGTTGATGAGGTTCTGTTAGTTGTGTTTTTAGATAAATTGGCTCACAAGATTCACTAAAAGATGCTTGTTTTGAAGCAGTGAACAAGTAGATTTAATTGATATCTTGTCTTGTCATATCAATTAACTAATCAACGTGATTCTGTGGGATCCACTACTTGATTAGGTGATTGATTTCCATCTGGTAACATATGACTTCTACATACTTCAAAGCAACCTACAAAAGTTTTATGTGGTTGGTAAAAAAATATCCATGGTAGCAACCCTAAGCATTGATGAGAAATGATATATAAATACACACATGTTCACACATGCATATACAGCCACACATACATACACAGCCACACAAATACACACAGTCACAATTACACAAATACATACACAGCCACAAACAGTCACACATACGCACACAGAGATACACTCAGAGTCACAGAATTGCCTAACCACTTCTTCCCTCCCTCTGACCCTTGCACATGTCTCACGAGCATGGTAGAGGAGGGGTTATGAGCGCTAGACTATCTACAGCGCTCTCTGTAGGGAATTTAATTCCCTGACGCTGCTTTCTGTGGAGGTGCAGCTGCCGCTGCAGAGCTAACGTGGGCCACACCACTCTTTTTAAAGCGGGGGGCCACTTACCCTGACCCCCGACTCCATAAGTGTTAGGTTTTCCGGGGGGTGCTTGTGAAGATCCTGTGACTGGTTTTAGGCAAGTGAAATTTATTTTTTATGCAACTCGCCACCTACATAAGAGGCAAGTTGCAGGAGTGAGGTTCGCGTTCCAATTTGAACTGATGGGAGATCCAGATCGACTTTAGCAAAGTGGGGGGAGAGGGAGGTTGACTTTCCTTTAATGAACAGTGCGAGGAGGTCGACTTTTAAAGTGAAAGTTGACCTCCTCGCACTATTCTCTAATTTTTAGTGAATAGACCCCATTGTGAGGGACTAAGCAGGACTTTCAGTTTATGGAATGCATGTAACACTATTGGCTTTCTATAAACCGAACTAGAGTCCCCATTCATAAGAATTTCTTATGAATGGGAACTCTAGTTCGGTTTATAGAAAGCCAATAGTATTACATGTATTCTATAAGCCGAAAGTCTATAAACCGAAGGTCGTTCGGTTTATAGACTTTCGGTTTATAGAATACATGTAATTCTATGTATTCTATAAGCCAAAAGTCTATAAACCGAAGGTCATTCGGTTTATAGACTTTCGGCTTATAGAATACATAGAATTACATGTATTCTATAAACCCAAAGTCTATAAACCGAACGACCTTCGGTTTATAGACTTTCGGCTTATAGAATACGTGTAATACTATTGCCTTTCTATAAACTGAAGCAGAGTTCTTATGAATGGAGTCCCCATTCATAAGAATGAACGAAAACTAAACGAAAATTTTCGTTTTGCACATGTCTATTATCCACTGATGTACTGTAACTGCGTATGTGATATCTAATTTCTGCACCTACTTTTATAGAAAATTTTAAGTGATTCATTGTAATATTTTGGGGGGTAGGGATAAATTCTATAATTCTGTTTCACTTCTAAAGAAGCCACTAGGCAAAATGCATCAGGTTTTGTAAAATTCCGTTATTCTCTACCCCTACCATTGCTTTAACGCATGTTTAGTTTTTTTTTTTTTGCAGTCCTGTTGCTGTAGAACCGCACACCATTCTAGGTTGAATAGCATGCTGTTCTTCTAAAACCCCACATGGGGTGGTTATCGGGGGGCCCAAGAACCTGAGACATTGTTCTCTTAATTCTGCTAACAAAATTGGTCATTTTATATTATTTTTTTTCTAATTCTCTATACCCACAGTGTTAAAAAATGTTTATGTGACAGAATCAATTTAATATTAAAATTAAAAAATACAAGTGGTACCAAAGTTTTTTTTCCCTTTTTATTAGACACAAACATTAAAATAAGAGAGCCACATATTCCTGCATCACCCGGCAAGATACACAAACGTCTACACTCAGCAGAAACAATGCTATTCTTTGCTTAGCGCCATGGCTGGATTGAGACTAAACATCAGCCGTGGAAACAATTTTATACCAGTCTGCTGGCTTCCCATTATTATATCAGCCCCATAGCCTTGCATCATTATTTTATTGTTCAGAAAAAAATATTTTTTATATTTACATACATTTTTAAAGCACATTTCAAAAATACACTGTTTCATTTCTAGAGACATATGAACTGCCACTATCATCTGTTGGGTCCGACTTTCTCTTTCTACTTGTGCAGCGACAGACCCTCATTTCGAAGTACAATCCCTAAAATGGACCTAATTAGGCAGGGCGCATGATGAATAGAAGGCTAAGCATGTATTGTAATGTTCATAATGATAGGAGCCTTAGTGTCTTTCGTTCCAAGTGCAAAAACTTTTTCAGTGTCAAGAAGGGAATGGAAAAGAAATGCTGTTATCCAAAAGCCGAAATTAGCCTGAACAAGATGCGAAGCATTGCACCTAATTTGGTTCCAGTTTATTATGAAAACATCTATCTAGGACAGCTGCTCATCTTATTACAAAGTATTAATTGTGTCTTACCGGAGCCAGCCAGAGTAAAAGGGCAACAATCTGTGCTCTGTGTTTAAACAAAGCTAAACGTACATTGTCTATTGTCAGTCGCTCTACTTACTGAGCATCCCTGACATGGAAACAGCATGGACTGCACACTAAGGTAACCGCAGGCTCTCTTTAAGAGTTTATTTTCTATAGCTTTACTTCTAGTGTTTAAAAAAAAATGTCCTCCTCAATTAAAATCAACAGGTCCACATAACAAGATATTTTCATTGTTTACTGCATGCTGAACCTTATTTTTTTTTTTTAAACTTACCTTTTGTTTCAATTACAAATATTAAAATAATTTCAGCTGAAAATAATTTCACTGGGGCTTCTAAATTTAATGGTGTCATGGAGAAGGAGTTACACAGGATGCTAGCTAAAGCCTTTGCAGCAGCTTTCATGAGAAAGTGCTTTAATTGGCCATTACTGTGGAATCAGCCTCTCTCTGTTGAAACCAGCTGTTTGAATGCAAAGGGCGGGGAAGAGAACGGGCCCCAAAACGAGAATAGTTGTTTCTTTTTACCGTATAACATTTATGCATGAACAGGTACACTTATATTTATATATACATATATATATGCACAAAATGTTATTATGTTACAGTAACATGTGTTTATATAGTGGCAACATTTAAGGTAGCGCTAGATACAGAGCATACAGGGGCACTATATACTAAGTTAGACGAACAAGACAGACTGACACATGAGGTAGAGAGCTCTGTTCGCAAGCTTACCATCTAGTTATGAGCAGATGCTCGTTTTCTTAACAAAACAAAGTATTCTGAGAGTCAACTGATACTGGCATAGAAATGGGGAAAAAAAACTTTACATTTCTCACCCACAATATCATAGTAAAGCAGGCAAAAGGGCTCATATTGTTGAATTTCACTACACGCAAAAAAAAAAAAAAGGATTATTTGAGCAACACAGAGGATAAAAGAGTACAGAGGCGAATGAAGGGTTAAAAAAAAATCACAAAATAGATGGAATTTAAAAACCCAAAAGAAAGTAAAGAAAACTTACAGTAAAAAGGGGAAAAGGGGGAAAATGAGAGTAAAGAAAAAGGCAAAATATCAAGGAAAGTGAGAGACCAAATACCAAATACAGTTTTAATTGGCTAGAAAGGTAATTTCTGTTGGGTTAAAGTTCATCCAAGACCTCCAAACTGCCACAGTGTCACATAACAGCATATGACACACCAAATACACTTTCCGCTGGGAGGATATACTGAGCTCATCGGTTGTGTGACCAACAACTGACCACACCCACACCAATGACCGAGTAAGCCGGTGTACATAAAGTAGTCCTTACTTAGAACAAAAAGTGAACTATGTATACCTAAGATGAAGTCGGGGGGGGGGGGGGGCTGGGCGTTGGACTAAGGGTATCTGAAGCTACTACAGGGTCCTAAATATAAACATTTCTGTTAATGGAAATGAAGTGTAACCTTATTATTGCCAATTATTTACCTGAAATCTTTAAGCTGCTTTTGAATCTTTGCAGGAGATTGATTCCATTTCTTGATATAAAGAAATGAATTGTTTCTTTGCTAAACCCTTTCCACGTGCTAAATACATGTGCTCCTATTTATAGTTATCAGAAAATGAACATCAAGGTTGGGAGCTAAAATTAATGATTCCCCTAATTGGCCACCAAGCATAAAAGGGGGCAGTGTTTCTAATTTCCTATTTGTACAATAATTGAGGAGAAATAAGTACAATTGATCTTATTAGACTGTTTTGCCAAGTACTTATTTAAACAAGGCACAGGAGCTGGCTACCCAATGGAATGTAATAATTGTGCTGGCTCGTATACAATTATTTTTGAGTTGCATAATAATGAGAGAACTTGTTTGATGCATTTAAAACATGAACAGACTTGGCTGCAGATCATCGTGTATCATGTAGCCAGATGTATCAATGTTTTGCTTTAAGAAAACACAGAAAATAAAAGATCATTAATCCCACGCTGTATACAAACCCCATGCAGTGTAATATTTGTTGCAAGCACTGGTAGTAATACCGTATTTGCTCGAATATAAGACGACCCTGATTATAAGACGACCCCCCCAAATTTGTACATTCCTTTAGGAAAAAAACTAAAAGCCTGATTATAAGACTACCCTAAAGGAAAAAAGTTTAACTTGTATATATGTAAATTGCTTTTTAATATTTAATAAAAAGTTTATATTATACAAATGCATTTCTTGTTTTTATTTGCTTTTATGTGCCAATGCGGCCTCTCTCCCGCTCCCCCAGCTGTCTCTTTCCCCCCCAGAGTTGTCTCTCTCTCCCCCCAAAACTTCTCTCTTGTCTCTATCTATCCCCCCTCCCCTTTTCTCTCTGTCCCCCTCCCTCCCCTTGTCTGTGTCTCCCCCCTCCCCCCCTTGTCTGTCTGTGTCCTCCCCCTCCCCCTCCCTTTGTCTCTTTCTGTCCCCCTCCCTCCACTTGTCTGTGTCTCCCCCCCCTTGTCTGTCTGTGTCCTCCCCCCATCCCCCTCCCTTTGTCTCTCTCTATCCCCCCCTCCCCTTGTCTGTCTGTGTCCTCCGTCTCCCCCTCCCCCTTACCTCGATCCCTGGTGGCTAGTGGGGGCAGCCGGGGGATGTCTGCACGATACGTGCACACATCCTCCATGCTGCCCGACACGGCAGTCTATTATGACGGACAGCTGGTCCGTCATAATAGACTGCCGTGTCGAGCAACATGGAGGATATCTGCACGTATCCTGCAGACATCCCCCAGCTGCCCGATTCTCCCTGGTGGCTAGTGGGGCAGCAGAGGATGTCTGCTCCTCGTCTCCTCGTCTCCTCCTCGTCTTACATTCTAGGTCTTCTTATAATCTGACCTCAAATTGAGGTCAGATTATAAAACATGGATCCAGGTCCCCAGCAGAGCTGCAGGGGACCTGGATCCCCCTCTCTAACAGCAGGGGATGTCTGCGCGATGAGCGCAGACTCCCCTGCTCCCGCCCGGCACGCTCGCCGGGACTTCTGTGACGAAAGCGGAAGTACCCGGCTTCTTCACAGAAGCCCCAGCGGTCGTGCCGGGCGGAAGCAGGGGAGACTGCGCTCATCGCGCAGACATCCCCTGCTGTTAGAGAGGGGGATCCAGGTCCCCTGCAGCTCTGCTGGGGACCTGGATCCATGTTTTATAATCTGACCTCAATTTGAGGTCAGATTATAAGAAGACCTCGACTGTAAGACGAGGAGGATTTTTCAGAGCATTTGCTCTGAAAAAAACCTTGTCTTATATTCGAGCAAATACGGTAATTTCTAAAAAAATGTCTGTCCAACTCCACTGTTGATATAAGACATCATCCCCAGCCTGTGACCATACAGTATATCCTTGCTTACAGGATATCCACTTACGCTGGTAGGCTATGCCATGCATCTACTAACTTCTCAGTAAAGTAATACTTGATGATATTACTTTTAAATCGTTGCCCCTCTAATGTAAGACTATGTCCTCTAGTTTTGGTAGTTTTTCATCTTTTAAATATACTCTCTTCCTTTACTGTGTTGATACCCTTAATTTATTTAAATGTTTCTATCATATCCCCCCTGTTACGTCTTTCCTCCAAGCTATACATGTTAAGATGCTTTAACCTTTCCTGGTAAGTTTTATGCTTCAACCCATGAACCAGTTTAGTAGCGCTTCTCTGAACTCTCCCCAAAGTATTTAATATCCTTCTGGAGATACGGTCTCCAGTACTGCGTACAATACTCCAAGTGAGGTCTCACCAGTGCTCTGTACAATGGCATGAGCACTTCCCTCTTTCTACTGCTAATACATCTCCCTGTGTAACCAAGCATTCTGCTAATACCTCTCCCTATGCAACCAAGCATTCTGCTAATACCTCTTTCCTATGCAACCAATCATTCTGCTAATACCTCTCCCTATGCAACCAAGCATTCTGATAATACCTCTCCCTATGCAACCAAGCATTCTGCTAATACCTCTCCCTATACAACCAAACATTCTGCTTGGTGTGAGATGAAATGTTCATCTAACCTCAACTCACCTGCTAATCACTTTAACTCACCTGCTTCTCACCTCTGCTCACCTTCCTATTCCTGTCCTGACCCTTCTCATTTTTGACCTCCCAGGTGAGTTTCTTAAGCCAGTGTCCACCCTTGTGTTGTTCTGCACAGTCTTTTTTTAACCTTTAATATGACCTACAACATTGCATTAATTACATCTGGATTTCTATTGCATGTACAATCTGAAGGGTCTGACCCCCTACAACCACTCAAAATCCGATATTATCCACACAATCCATGTGATTCTTGTTGTGCTCATACCCCTTAGTCTAATTCACTACCATACGCCTGACACATTCATTCATTTATATGTATGTATCCTTCTCTCTCTCTCTCTCTCTCTCTCTCTATATATATATATATATATATATATATATATATATATATCAGTGCATCTTGTGATTGATAGGTTCTAAATATAAAACTATTTAGAAATATCCTGGTTTATTACTTTTCTTTGCAGTGAAAACAAGTTCACAGATTATCATTAACAATGGTCACACCTGCGCCTTATGTAAGGACATTGAATGGCATGTGAACTCTTTGTACGGCTTTCTATGCCTTCATTGTATACTGATTTAGAGAGCAGTGTGTCTTTTCCCAATATAGATTTGGCTGTGTGTCAATACCAATATTGATATTGATATTTCTCCCCAAAAGCTAATAAGGAACATCTTATTAGATTTAAATGCCCTCCACATGAACTCATACGTAACACTATTCAAGGGTTTTTGTTCTATTCTAGCTTAACTTGATAAACAGATTGCTGTCTATAATTTGTAAGTACATTATAGCTGCAAATACAACATTTATAATATCATATAACTATTATCATACATTAGTTATCCCTGCTAGCTCACACTCTCTGACTTAAGTGAATTGAAGTTGGCCACAGATGTTATTATTACCCAATTTCTAATTTACTGGTACTAGTTAACCATTAGTAGAGAACTACCCATGGCCATCAAGAGTAGGTGTATCCTATGTGTCAAATGAACTACTATGAAGGATAATGAACCTGATTCCTTAAATGGGCAGGCACAATGCTCTGGCCTTGTTTGAAATTCCCTGTCAATTCCCTGACATTCCCTCTTTTATGAATAATTCCCTAAATGTTCATGTCACATCATACATAAAGGGAATCAACACAGTAAAGGAAGAGAGCATATTTAAAAGAAGAAAAACTACCACAACTAGAGGACATAGTCTTAAATTAGAGGGGCAACGATTTAAAAGTAATATCAGGAAGTATTACTTTACTGAGAGGGTAGTGGATGTATGGAATAGCTTTCCAGCAGAAGTGGTAGAGGTTAACACAGTCAATGATTTTAAGCATGTGTGGGATAGGCACAAGGCTATCCTAGATATAAGATGGGGAATAGGGGACTAATGAAGTATTTAGAAAATTGGGCAGACTAGATGGACCAAATGGTTCTTATCTGCCGACACATTCTATGTTTCTAACTCGCCTGCGACTTACCTTTCCCTAAATAGCTCTACATGCGATCATTTTACAGTTTTTCACAGTACCATGAGAACATAACTGAATAAGAGCAAATGAGTAAAACTAATCTAAAATGAAAGCATCACTCTATTCTAGAAAAAGTGGACAACACGTTGAATATTAAAGCTGACCTTTAAACAATAATTTGGTATCTATTTTTTCCAGTATTTCTTGTTTGCAAATGTTCTCCTTAGTATTGATCCAGAAAACCATATGACCCAGGTGGCATGCCTAGTGGTGGCCCTAGAATCTCGTCAAAACCATTCGTGGTCTGTTATGGATCTCTGACATAGGTATGCCCACTACTAGTGTTGAGCGAACCCGAACCACACTGTTCGGGTATCGTACCGGACATTACGGTGTCCGTGCCACGAACACGGACATTTCACTGTATATCCGTGTTTGAGTTCGAGGTTCGGCTATAAACCGAAAGTCTTTAAACCAAAAGTCATTGACGTTTGGTTTATAGACTTTCGGTTTATAGAAAGCCAATAGAATTACATGTATTCTATAAACCGAAAGTCTATAAACCGAACATCGTTCGGTTTATAGACTTTCGCCTTATAGAATACATGTAATACTATTGGCTTTCCATAAACCGAACTTGAGTCCCCATTCATAAGAATTTCTTATGAATGGGGACTCTATTTCAGTTTATAGAAAGCCAATAGTATTCCATGTATTCCATCAGCCGAAAGTCTATAAACCGAAAGACATTCTGTTTATAGACTTTATTTTTATAGAATAGCAATAGCATTAAATGTATTCTATAAAACGAAAGTCTATAAACCGAATGTCTTTCGGTTTATAGACTTTCGGTTTATGGAATACATGTATTGCTATTCTATAAACCGAAATAGAGTCCCCAATTGACCTATTCTTATGAATGGGGACTCTATTTCGAGTCAAATAGAACTGTCAAATACTGTGCTTACAGCGCACTTTGAAAAATTCTAATAGTTTTGGGTGCTAAATAGTACAGTATTTTTAATTTGTATGTATTTTATGTTTTTTGAAGTTATTCCACCATCCATATTTGTTTGCAGGGCACTTGTCCTACTCTTACCCACATTTTAATTCCTTTTGCAGCCCTCTAGCCCTATCCTCTATTTTTTAGAGGCATTTTAGTGGCCAAAAGTCTGTGTCCCCATTGACTTCAATGGGGTTCGGGGTCAAGTTCGAGCACGGACCTGGACTTTTTTCCAAAGTTCGGTCGAACCTCTCGAACCCGAACATCAAGGTGTCCGCTCAACTCTACCCACTACACATGTCAAGGATGTCAGTGATGTCAACAGTGACATCACACCACTCTCTTGCCCCACCAATCACAAGAAAAGGCAAATATGGAGGTAGTTACCAACTTCTGAATGAAGTTTTTACTGCGAATGCACAAATTTTTTTTTTTTTTTTAAATCCTCTTTCCTGATAACACAAGAAAAAACAAAGGGTTTGGGAAGACATTCCCAAGATAAACATTGATATGATATTTGCCATTGTTGACAGCTTTCTTTTACGGCATATTACAGTTTATGGGTTTGATTAAAAAGAGTCAATGAACTGTTAGTTTATTTTTTTTACCCTTCTAATTAGGGTCATGAAGACGACAGCCAGAGCTGCTTGTGACAAATGTATAAATTTCTTTCATTAACTGGATTCTTTAGTTTTTAATTATTTGCAGTGGGGTATGATTCACTTGTTTGTCCCTAATGCAGAAACATCTATCAATCATTCTCTGTGGTGGCATGCGGCACCGAACTTTGAGTCTTGACCAAGAAAAGATATTCCTGCCAACCAATTTATGCTACCCTCCTATGTTTGTAAGAGGGTGATTTAAAGTACACACAAACAAAGAAAGATCCAATTAGCATACTGTATGTTTATAGTCTAATAACTAATGAAAGGTTTACAGTTCAGTTACCCTGACATTTGGCATACACCATTGCACGCAAGGATTCAAAAGTGGCTTGTCACTGAAAAGAAAGTCCAGTTAAGTAATTGTAACAGTTTACTGAACAATCCAATCTGGCACAAGAAAGCCATGACTATTGCTGTGTCCGGGAAACGAGCGATCTAATTTTAGAATCAATTACATGACATTAATGAAATGGATATGCCTCTTACTTAATCAATGTTTTTGCTTGCATGAATGAAGATCCCGGTGGTATGGGATAAGAGGGTTAGATGGCCCCAGTGCTTTTACATGGCAAGTTTTGGGATTTTGAAGGAGCTAAATGCTGAAGCACACCAACTCCTTGGGCATGATATCTGGGTATGTAGTGAGGGCGGGGTTTAAAAAAAAAAAAAAACAGATGTAGATTAATGTTGGGGTTATCCCCCTACTGTTTGTTGAAATAAAAAGTGATGAAAATATAGAACCGACAAAAAGAAACAACAAAAAAAAGAATTTATTAAAAAAAAAAGCTTTTCAAGAATTCTTGCTTTCTTCTCCCAAAGCCTCATAGATATGGTGTAATACAGAATTTAAGTGGAGAGCTTGAGGAATTAAAGTGTGTATCGTACAGGCCACGCATTAGATGTGAATAGAGACAAAGAAGGTAATGTAGAATCATTCCTGCACATGCAAAAGTTAAAAGAAAGACTTGCTTTTATACAATATCTCTCCTTCTGGAGATACGGTCTTCATCGCATTCTCATTATTCACATTCACTGCATTAACATGGTCCACAATCTGCTGCCAGAGTAAGTTTAACCTCCTCTGGTTTATCCTCGTAGCTGCCGCCCCTATCAACTGGTTGAAATGTTGGCACAGTTTCTGCACCAATATTGAGTTCCCCCAGCTGAGAAACTCTGCTGGTTTCTCCTAGACCCTGGTTTCCCTCCTTGCCTTATACCACTGCTTTGAAAGCCTCCCTGCTGTGATCCCTGGCTTGCCATGGATATTTTTTTCTTTTGTAAAGTTATTTTGGTGCTGCCTGCTGGCTGCTAATCCTTCTCTGAAATGGAGGCGTGGCCATGTGCTCATTATAAGCAAACATTCCTTGAGCGTGATTGGGTAGAGTTGATTACACCTAAGATTTGTAATGATTTCATGAACCTGGGTCTGTTATCTATGGGCATTTCGTTTTTATTTCTGGTAGGATGTTTGCTTCCCTTCCGTATTTTCAGGCTATTGTTTGTGTGTCCAAAATCTCTCATAGAATATTATGGCGATTTAGAGGCTTCCTCTTCGGTTTGGTGTGTTTCGATCTGCTTTCGGAAGCAATCAGCGTGTGATCGGCTATGATGTCCAAATTGTGCTGACTATTCAAGGTCACTTTGGGCATATTGTGTAGGGCGCAGTTTGGTTTCCGATTTGACCCCATGTAACCCGTATCATTCCAGACTTCAGGCCAAGTACTTCGGGCCCAAAGTCTGGAGTATATTGTTCAAATGTTATGTCACTCCCTGCATTTAAAGGTTTGGTTAATAGTATCCTTACTGTATACTTTTCCAGGGAAAGCTTCTACTGTGCAAAAATAGCACTAATTGACTTCATTTTCCAGGTGAGCGATACAGATATCATTATTCCACAAACAGTTTTGCTGCGAAAATATTGAATCATTTTATCTTGTGTAAAACATCCAGCATTTTATATGTGTTTACTTAAAGGAAAATCCCACTTCAATTTTCTGTGATGTATGAATTGATGGAGTTACATATAATTGAAGCACACCACAGAATGTTCGGGGACCTATGTTATTCTTGGTGCCACAGCATCCGGTGTTGATAAAAGGCAGCCAAATCAAGCACTCACGCTGTTTCAATAATAGTGATTTATTTTCAAGTGAAAAAAATATATAACAAAATATGTTTTTTTCTCTACGAAGCTGATTCACTGTGAGTGTTTATAATATTTGTTTCACTTGAAAATAAATCACGATTATTGAAAGGGCATGTGCGCTTCATATGGCTTCCCTATATCTACAGTATATTTGGTTGGTGCTAGCGGAGAACATCGCAGTGAGCAGCAGTACTTAAAAGGGGAGCTATAATGGAAATGCGAACCTGCCAATCCATAGCAGCAGCCTGAAATTCCCAAGCTACAAACAGCATTAGGTGTGGAAGATAGAGCGTTCTTATACCCCTGCTGTGTAGTTTATGCTGGGAATAAGGTAATTTTATTACAGACAATAATCTCAGATGAAGAAAATGTCTTTTACATTTCCCAGGGATTTTTTAGAGAGAATATTCTAACAAATCACAGTGTCATATACTACTAATGATGGAATAATTTTCTGGGCAGAGCCGACTCTATCAAGCGTTCGGGGTGCATTGCACCCAGCCACGTGCTAGCACCAGCTCTGCTTCTTGGGACGGAGGAGAGGCAAGCCATGGAAGATCTTCCTGAACCAGACTTTACATATGTAGAACAGCTTGGGTTCTATGTGATCAGACGCACACTGCACAGAAGCCTGGGCTGACCACCATGGATTCTACTTCCCTCAAAATTATTCTGCACCTACCCCTTCAAATCCTAAAACTGGTTCTGGAGACACTGCAGTCAGAATTGACTTTTAACATTATCTTTCCAGAAATAAATTTGAAAAATAACCACCAAGACAACAGGATTTATCCACTGTTGATATATAAATAATTATCAATAGCAACGACTCTTTTAGACATTAACTGCTAGCTAGTTGTTGGTGCACTTGTTAGACCAGCATTTCATTCTTCTCCTAGATGTAAAGTTAGATCACCTTCCTGGATGTAGCCTTATCCTCTGATGGCTTGCTTCTGTCTTGCCCCTTTGACTATATTTTGAAAGTGCCATTAGTGAACCCGAGAAAACCTGACCATGTACCCTAGCCACATTGTGCGCTGTGCCCCATTAATGGCTTTTAAATAAAGCCACAAACTTTTCCTAATCTTCATGATTAGAGAATGGTGTCCATTTGCCTGTACATTGCCACCTTGCTGTGGTAATACTGACTATATTTATATTACTAAATTAACTTGTTTGATAATTGTGAAAAGGGTCATGACCCTTAATTTCAACACTTTACACCATGTGTTGGATGGATTCAGTGGCACGTGTCTTGTTACCTTGCTCACTGTTATATAGTTTGGTTGCCATTCTACGAGGATACCCTAACATTCTCTATTGTGTCCCATTCTATACATTCATCTTGATAGACTTCAGATTTAGCCTAATAAGTCTGCTATGAACCTGAAGTTGACGAACACAGCAGAATAGAGGTGAAACTTTAGCGACTCTGGCTTGTATATACACAACGTCTCTGTGGAAACTATAATTGCTTTCAATCAATAATCCTGTTGGGCTTTTTTTTTGCCAGTCTGTTACTTCACGTCTAAAAGCACTTATCTGCTAATTACTACGAGCGGAATATTAAACTGTGAAAACCAAATATAAACAGCACGCTCTGTAATATACCTCAACTGTCAAACTATTGTCAATGTGATGTTAAATAGACGAATGCAGAAAGGGGAGAGTGGGTTGGATTACAGCAAATACTCTCAAAGTGTATTTCAAGATTCTCTTCTACTTTATGGAATAATTAAAACATCTCGGGAGGATTTGCACCAACAGTTTACCTTTGGCTGTCAAGATGCCTCCTTTAATGGCGATGGGTAAAGCGATGAAGTATGAATGCTCCATTAAAATAAGTGTACCTTACACACCGTGGTAAGTGTCCAGCCTTAAGTGCTACCGTTGTTTTAGTCATTGAGTGGTCTAATGCACCATCTCTAGAATCTATTCAAATCTCAGGGATGCTGGTGCAGTTCTTGCCACGGTTGCCTCCATCCTTCTGTATTAGATAACATGAGTATTATTAAACTGGGTAAGAGTAACATTACCAGGACATACTTGAAGATCAGAGAATCTCGGAATGTATCTATCCTGGTTAAACACTGTGTTATTTGCTTCTGCTTCTAGGTGGGAGGACGTTTCTTAGAGGTTTGTTCAGTGTTAATGGCCTTTTCTCTGAATATTTATGTGCTGGAAGGATACTTCATCAGCATAATACTCAGCAGTTTTAAACAGACACAAACAGTCTCCCGGACCTGCATTTAATGAACAAAAAGGAGGTCCAGATATTCAGAGTGGCCAGCTACATTCTTAAGGTAGGGTGGGAGAGTTTACATTTGGTGACAAATGACAAAGAAACATTCTTATTCCACTGGAGGGCAGGACACGTTTAACCTCACCAAAGCATGAACATAGAGTGCAGTTTTGTTTTTTTTTTTTCATTTTTTTTTTTCCCATCTTCAGGAGACACGCAACAACTCCTCTTTAAAATAATCATATTGACGCTATCAGTGGTTGATAATTCAATGTTTTTGATTGTTGCTGACATGTCATATTCTGCTGTGCAAGGTCTTTACCTGTATCCTTTTACTCACCCTGTCTCCCTATCCCCCCTCCCTTCCATATAGTGCATATATGCTGAAATGTCATATACCTGTCATATGTCATATGAAATGTCATATACCATATACTCTTATACTTACCCTGTCCCCCTATCCCTCCCCCCTTCCGTATAGTACATATATGTTGAAATATCATATTCTGCTGTGCCAGGTCTATACCTGTATCCTTATACTCACCCTGTCTCCCTATCCCCCCTCCCTTCCATAAAGTGCATATATGCTGAAATGTCATATTCTGCTGTGCCAGGTCTATAACTGAATCCTTATACTCACCCTGTCCCGCTATCCTCCCCCCTTCCATATAGTACATATATGCTGAAATGTCATATTCTGCTGTACCAGGTCTATACCTGTATGATTATATTCAACCTGTCCCCCTATCCCCCCCCCCCTTCCATATAGTGCATATATGCTGAAATGTCATATTCTGCTGTGCCAGGTCTATAACTGTATCCTTATACTTACCCTGTCCCCCTATCCCCCCCCCCTTCCATATAGTGCATATATGCTGAAATGTCATATTCTGCTGTGCCAGGTCTATACCTGAACCCTTATACTCACCCTGTCCCGCTATCCTCCCCCTTCCATATAGTACATATATGCTGAAATATCAAATTCTGCTGTACTGGGTCTATACCTGTATCCTTATACTCACCATGTCCCCCTATCCTCCCCTTCCATATAGTAGATATTTGCTGAAATATCATATTCTGCTGTCCCAGGTCTATACTTGTATCCTTATACTCACCATGTCCCCCTACCTATCCTCCCCCTTCCATCTAGTAGAAATATGCTGAAATGTCATATTCTGCTGTGCCAAGTCTATAACTGTATCCTTATACTCACCCTGTCCCGCTATCCTCTCCCATCCATATAGTACATCTATGCTGAAATATTATATTCTGCTGTGCCAGGTCTAAACCTGGATCCTTATATTCACCCTGTCCCCTTATCCCCCACCCTTCCCTTTTTATCTTCTATACCCATACCCTCCACTGGATAAGTATTATTTCAAGACTTTCCTTAAGGTCTCCCGTTTTGGTTTCACACTTAATATTGCTTATCAACTCTTCTTCATCACAAGAAACTTAACTGTCCTTGATTCATCTATTGACTCGCTTTTTACCTGAGTACTTTTGCAACACCCGGCACCCTCCTAAACAACGTTTATATACTCTATAGACCCTCATTTCTTCTGATGACGCAGTAAACTGGATATGCTCCTCCATTTTAAAACTGGAATTTACCATAATCATCCTATGTTCTATCGCCTACTATACCAGCGGACTGCAATAATCTTTTGAATATCTTACTTTGGTCAGGTAAGTTGTCTGGCGCTATTCACATACTATAATTGTTCATGTTACAGTGGCTGGGGGGATTACTGTGTTGATGACCTGTTGTACCTGCTGTGTGTCTCTTTCCCACCTGTACCCAGCTGTTATGGGAGGACAATACTGCCAAGTTAAAAAGCGTTTACTTTTACTTTCTTTGTCACTGCACTTATTCTGTTTATCTTTGTAATTGTTGGACCTCCCTAACTAACTATGGCAGTTATCTGTGATAGTTAAACCTATTTGCCTGAAGGACGGCACAAGTTTGTACATTCTTGGCGTCACTCAAACTGTTTAAGGTATATCTCATATTGTTTATACTGACAAACAAACGGCCCATCTCTAATAATTTCTGTGGGTACAGGTGTAAAGAGATGTAGCTGAAATGTATACTTGTTTCATTCTGATCCCCTTGTGTCAAGTGATGTGAGCACACATTATGTCTGATACTCCTATGGCCTCCCTTGACACAGCTACGTATTGGATCTAAGAATAATCATGGACATATTTGTAGATAAAACCACTAAAGACAAGGAGAAAAAGAAAAAGACTTTACTATCCGACAATAAATCGGGAAAAAAATATAAACACACCCAACCTTTGGAAAGGTCAACTCCAGTGAGCTCTCCCAAACTCTCTTTCTCTCCGTCTATGCCATCTCTGGAAAAGAGCCTGCCGGCCGAACACAATCCACCTATATATATGCCAACACGATAGCCCAAGACGCATTCAAAGCATTGTGTCCTTTGTGTGACGCACGATTATTGGAAATTAAAAGCTCTTTAGACAACACTTTGGCATAGATCACTTCTAACTCCCAAAAAATTGTGAAGAACGCCATGGAAGACTGGAGGACACAGTTACACAAATGGAGGGTGAACTGCTTCAACACACTACAATGATACACTCACTTCTTCATAAAATCGAGGATTTGGAAAATAGAAGCAGGCAAAATCATTTGAAACTCCTTAATCTACCGGAACATGTTAAGCCCCAGCAACTCATTCCAGTTCCCCAACGTTGGCTACCGACTGCCTTGGACCGCAACTACACAGAGGAACGACCACTGTTGATTGAACGTGCCCATAGTTTGGGTCCAGAACGTAAAGGCCCTGAAGCAACACCTAGGCCGATTATGTTCAAAGTCCTTCATTTGTTTGATAAAGCACGTATACTATCTGCTTACCATACAAAAAGCGATCTCCAATACAAAAACAAAAACAATATTGCTGTTCTAGGACTATTCCCAACAAGTAACAAGGAGAAGGGAATTTTCCCCAATATGCAAAATACTTCATGAAAAAGGTATCCGATTCAGCTTATTATATCCTGCAAAACTGCGACAACATGAGGGTCGGTTTTTATGTTGGAAACTCCTACAGAGGTATAACAAAAGCTCCAAGATTTAGGTCTCTAAAAAAAAAGAGAATAAAGGAAGGGAGGTCATGGAAGTGTCTCAATACTCATGGTTGGTTTTTCTGTTTTATTGCATTTTAGATATATCTCATGTTTATTTGTATGTTTATGGTCAGGGACCTACACGTACATCTCAAGTTTGATGTTCACTGTCAGCTCCTCTGGCCCTATTTACTGTATTGTTTTATACAAATTCTGTGTCTGTTTGCATATTATCTAGTCACTCTCCCACCCCTCCCCGCCTATGCATATCGTCTGTCCATCAGCGCTGGGACAAGGGACACCCGATCTTTGATTATGTTAAATTCACGGTACTGTTCCACCCCGCAGGAATAGGTTAAATGTCCATTCCTGTTTGGCTTCAGGTCCAACCTCACACGGCCACTCTTGGGGTTTCTTATACTGGTAAAATGAAAATAGTGTCATGGAATCTCAAAGGTTTAAATACATCTATTAAGCGTTGAAGAATTCTTAACAGACTACGCCAAATTGAGCCTTCCATTGCCTTTCTTCAAGAGACACATTGGAAGGATAATGTGCCATACTGGAAAAATGGATAAAAGAATGTATCTCAGCCCTGTATAAAGAAAAAGTATGAGGTGTATCCATCCTCTTCCATAAATCTGTCCGATACCAACTCATAACCTCAGCAATTGACCCAGAGGGAAGATACATAATCTTAGAAGTCACCATGAGTGGCCAGACTTTATTGTTAGTTAACACATATGCCCCTAATGCTCTGAATGATAATTTTAATTGTAAACTGACTGATCTTATTTCTCCTAACTCTACTCTGAATATAGTTTTGGGTGATGATTTTAACGCTCTCCGGGATCCGTCCCCCAGGATTGGGATCCCAAATATGTACACCACTACGAATTCACAAATTTATCTCACTTTTCACTCAAAACTTAAATCTTGTTTGACCCATGGAGAACACTTAACCCCACAACTAAAGATTTCACCTTAATACCAGGAGTCCACAATTCTCTTTGGAGAATTGACTTTTTCTTAATAGCCCCACACCTGTTGCAGAACGTCACTTTGCCAAAATATTATCATCTCCGACACCGCCCCCCATTGAATTTACACTATGTTTACATCCCCCACTTCCTACTTCGAGAGGTTGGATTTTTCCTTCATATTATATTTCTAACCCACACTTTAAATCATTTCTGGAAAACACATGGGGTAACGATGATAATCTAGAGCATTTAGATGACCATAATTTATTTTGGGAAATGGCAAAAGCCATGATCAGAGGCCACATTATTGCCTATGTATCACGTAAACGCAAAGTTTGCCAAAATAATTATGACAAACTAGACTCAATGGTCTCTCAATCAGCCTTCCTCTATCGACAATCCCCTACAGAGACTAATAAAACCTTATATCTTCAATCTAAGGGCCTCCTGGAAACATTGGAAATGGAATACTCCAAAAATACATTTATGGATGGAATAATAGGGCTGGGGAATTGGTCATTTTAGCAAAACAGAAGAAGAATTCGTACCATAATATTAGCCATATTTAAAATCCTTATGGAAAGATAACTACTGACCCAGACCAAATGTGCCAATTGTTTCAAAGATATTATCAATCCCTCTGCACTGCTGATCCTGACGATGTGCAGAAGGGTATTTATTCGCGTCAATTGGCACACTCCCCGAGACTTACCAACCCTCATAGGGACCTTTTAAATGGACCTATTCTTGAACGTAAGGTCACTATGGTCATCTCCCAATTAACAATTGGGAAAACCTGATGGTTTCTCGGGAGAGTTTTACAAACTTTTTCATCCGCATGTTACAGGTCCCCTTACTAAACTATTTAATGACATTTATCTGGGAGACATATCCTTCAGTACCGTTAATGAAGCTAAGACGATTCTTATCCCCAAACCACATGCTCACAATTCAGATATTTATAAGAGGGTAATAGGCTTCTAAGCCTATTACCCTCTTAAACCAGGATTGTAAAATAATGACTAAACTATTAGCAAATAGATTACAAGTTATTCTGCCACATACCTTATACTTCACTCAGAGAGGGTTTGTCAAGGGGCTCCATACGGTGGCAGGTATCAGATCAGCCATTGCTGCCATTTGAATTCCTTCATCTGCTAAGCAAATGCAGCCATCCGCTCTAATTAGTTTAGACGCGGAAAAGGCCTTTGATCCGGTAGCATGGCCCAACATTGTACGGTTGTTGAAGTTCCAATATTTTGGTGCTCTCTTTTTTGGGTTTTTTCATTAACTTTATGATTCCCACCTTTACAAAGATCACAGTGAACGGTATAGACTCCGACCTGGTACATTTGAGCAGATTGGTGCAACAAGATTGTCCCTTATCACCATTATTGTTTAACATAGTCCTTGACCCACTCCTTTGCTACCTTTATGATTCACCATTATTTGGAGGAATAGGCACGGGTTCATCTCTAATTAAATTGACAGCGTTTGCTGACAATGTTTTACAACATTGTTAATGTCCCAACCACAAAGTTGTCTCCAAAGTCTTTTACTCGAAAAAGTCAGAGTGGGGTCCTATAACAGGCTTTACCGTTAACAAATCCAAAACAACGTGTGTTTGTTCCTGGATAAACCTACTACTTCACCTGGATTGGAAAATCTGGGAATAAAATGGGCAACCCATAGAACTGATTATTTAGGGATAAAAATCCCAAAACAGCTCGAACAACTATACAATATTAATATCCCCCCTATTGTAAACAAAATTGAAACTGAACTGAAAAGCTAGAAGACACTACACCTTACCTTTTCAGGCCACATTGCACTTCTTAAAATGATACGCTTTCCCCATTTACTTTACTACTTACAGAGGCTTCCTATTTTACTCACCCGTAAAGACACTAAAACTCTGGAAAAAAGTTTTTCCAGATTCATCTGGAATGATAAGAAAGCTAGAATACCACTCTGTAAACTAACCAGGACAATATCTGAACTCGGTTTGGGTGTTCCTATCCCAGTCAATTACAATTTGACAGCCCTTACCAGCTACGCTGTTGATTGGATTTGCCACACTAATAATTTAATTGATTTAAATGTGGAAAGTCATCTTTATCTGACCCACTCCCTACAATCTCTCTTACACACTCCAAGGGCTTTACAGTCAGATAAAGTCTTGCTTAACCCCCTATTATGCTCGACCAACAGAGCATGGAAAACAGTCCGTTTAAATTAGGCCTGAGTTAGCAGTTCTCCATGGATCAATCTTGGCTGGAAAACCCATTATTCTAGAACGTTGCAGCTATGCATCCATATAGCTTATAGGCCCAACAGGGCATATATTCACTAGACCCTTTTATTTGTTGTGACAAACACAATGTACACGATCACAAGGAGCTTCACCAATGCTATCCGACCATTAAACTGCCCATTTTTATTTACTATCAGGTCAAAGGTTTTATCTCCTCAAAGACACATTTATTTTCTGAGTCAGACTGGAACAAGTCTCTTGACGTTTTAATCACATACCCATCTCGTTTGCGTTCTTCCACAAAAATTATCTTCCGAATTCTATTGATAGATGGCCACACGCCCGACTTACAAGGGGGGATGAAGAAGCGGCTGTCCCACTTCCCGGTTGAGGACCTGGAGAGCGTTTGTAGATCAACAGAGGAGGTACTCAAAGCAATTCCTTTTGCTTTATTTAAGGACATGTCACAAAAAATAATTAATAATGCTTATTTTGAAACCCAATATAACGGTACAAAACTGTAAACTGCATACCTTTTTGGCAGCAGCTCGTAAGGCAGTCCTACATCAATGGATATATACTTACCCACCAGATTTGCGACTTTTTCAATCTACACTGTTTTACATAATGAAAATTGACTGGTTGGAAGCTAGTATGTCTACAGATAAGAAAACTAAATAATTTTTTGTCCTATGGTTGGATTTTATCAATTCCTTAAATGTCGTGATACGGCGAAAAACTATAGATACATTTCAATGTACTGATTTGTATTTTTCCAGATTGATTTTAAATAAATCTCCTATCCATATATCACCTTGAATTTTAAAGATTAGAAGTGGCTTACACATTTAGCAGATTTTCCAAGGGTACCAGGAATGGGACGGATTAAGTAGATTAGGCAAAATTAACAAAAGGAACAGACCAGAAGGGGAGGGGATAGGGGTGAACGAACAAAACAACACCCCCCCCCCCAAAAAAAAAAAGCACGACTAGTTTGGTTCAAATGTTTTGAATGTTTTTCTTGTGGTTGTACTTAATTCTGCTTCAACTGTAGGAGAGGGTACTTGGTCTTATGTTGTTTCATTTCCTGGATTTGTTTGTGAAGTGGAAAGCTAAAAGTAACTACGACTTGGAAAATGGAAAATGTTGTATATCTGCACCTCTGTTTTACCATATGTGGACATGATACGGTATGACTACATATTGCTATTTTAAATCTTGTCGCCACTTCAACTTTGTGGAAATAAAAATAATAAAAAAATAACCATAGTATAGACAACACTTCCTGCCAATTAAAAAGTTACAGGTTCTTTTTGCGCAATGTTATAATTTAATAAGGCTGAATGCGTGTTAGAACAATCGAGTGGGAACAAAGATATTGATTTTAATTAAGATCAGATATCAAAGTCCATTTTTTTTCCCAATGTTCTAGTTTTCACTAATAACGCCTTCGTCATGAACGTGCTTCTGTGGCTTCGGAGTATGTTATTTAGTAATTGTCAAAACAGCTTCCAACTCTCAATAAGCTAATATTATTTGCGGAATTCACCTTCCATTGACTTATTATACATAATTTAATATGTTCTTTCATATTCATTTTGAAATTTATTTATAGTGTTTAAGCCAAGAAGAAACAGGTAGATCAACAATTTTATCCATAATTCATTTGTTCTTTTTTATATGAGATTATGTAGGTCTGATAAACAGTTGGGCGTTTATTTGGTAATAACTGTACAGCAAGCATGTCAAACTCAACGGCTATCATGTGCCAAATAAACAAGGTTGAAGTTTATGTGGGCCGCAAAAAAAATGTTGGTTTATTTCGAATTATGCCACACTGGATCCCCATTAATTATGCTACACATGGGAGCCCCATTAATTATGCCACACACGAGAGCCCCGCCAGGTGATGGTGACATTCATCTATTGTACAATTATACCACACAAATTACCACACAAATCACAAGCCTATCTATACACACTGACTTTATTTTAACCATTTGTTGGTTTCAGCACCTCAACTGAGTTTTGTATATATCCTAATTACATAAGTAAAATTATATTCTGCTTAATTAATACAGATAGATAGATAGATAGATAGATAGATAGATAAATATTGTATGTAACTAGTTGGATTTATACTTATATGAACTATTTAATATTATATTCAACCATTTTCATATTTAATAATAAGGTTATTGAAAAATGTAATTTATTGTTTTTTTATTCCCTTCCTCTGCACCCACATTACACCTAAAGGATTTAGTACAGCACCATACAGTACCCACTGCACATTCCACAGTGTCATTACAATAAGCCCCCATTTGTCCATTAAATATTCCATATTATGCCCATTCAAATATTTCCCAGCCATGTGCCCATTAATACGTCACAGCCAATTTGCCCATAAATATGCCACAGCCAGTTTGTCCATTAATATACAATAGCCAATTTGCCCATTAATATACCAGTGTTAGCTTTCCCAATAATATGCCACAGCCAATTTGAACATTAATATGCCAGTTAGTTTGTCCATTAATATACCACAGCCAGTTTGACCATTAATATGCAACAGCCAATTTGTCCATTAATGTACCGTTGTTAGTTTGTCCATTAATATGCCACAGTCAATTTGCCCATTAATATGCCAGTGTTCATTTGCTCATTAATATGCCAGTTTTATTAGCCCATTATATTCAAGTTTAAATAAAGATCTTAATCAGAGTGATCAGAAATGGATGTATATATTGGTCCACATTCATTTTTTATAAATTTATAATAATTGTAGAGAAGCTTGTTAGCCATAGAAAAATGTTTGGTTGATTAGCAGTAATACAAAACCAGTAAAAAAAGAAATCACATTTATTCAAACTAAAGTACATATTTATAGCACTGATGAGAATATGGTTTGCTAAGCTAGTTGGGCCCCGCCTTGTTGTCAGATGGGTCAAATTTGGCCCGTGGGCCACACCTTAGATGTTCCTGCCCTCGGGTGATAATGTTTAAGGGAATATGCAATAGAATGGGGAGACATGGAATACTAGGTATTTTTTGACCTAAGAAAGTCCCTAGTGAATAAGCTGGCAGGTTTAAATTCATTACAAAATCATTGTCCGAGTGATTGCGAAATCTTTCTGCTACAAATTAGATTGATGGGAAGCACCTCAAGTTTTCCCGCTGAGTTATTTAATCCATGATGTTTGTCTGGTATTCGTACTGTAGAGTCTGCTAAATAATGTGTGTAATTAATAATTGTCACAATCTTGCAATTTTTCCAACTCACCTTTGTTTATATACCTATAGCCCGATCTCGACATCTACTGCATCTGCTCTGTGTCAGTGATGTTCCCATATCGTCCCATTGTTCCAAGCTATATTTACACCTCATCAGCTTCAAGAAAGTGCTCCTTAATCCAGCTTTATTTATACTGTATCAACTTCACGAAAGTTCCCATGACTTGGATTTCCAATTACAACTTTGCCATCACACATATCAGGCCGATGTAGATATCAGATAACCCACGTTAAAGTACAAGATGGCTTATACAGCACAGGTTTTTACCTCTTGTTTAGAGTAAGAGCAACATTAAAATGCATTCGAAAACTATCACTCAATGACCATTCAGATGCAATCAGGGTGGATTCGATTTAAATCAGGTAGATTTAAAATACTAGTTAGTAAGTCTCATGTAAATCAATTTAAATCATGATTTTTAAATGTTAAATGTTAAAAAGATACCTTCTTGCTGGATTTATATTATTTCATATTTGCAACCATATTTAGAATAACCTGTCAGATTAATAGTTTAATCACTCATATTTGGAGAATTACTTAAATAGTTTTATTCAACTAGACAATAACATTATATAGCACGGTGACAAACAAGTGGCAGTGCATGCTGCTGGACAAAGTCCTGTGAGTAAGGTTGCCACCTTTTTCTCAGTAAAATACCGGCTATGGTAAAGGGCGGAGCCTAAAAAGGGGTGGAGACTAAAAATGGGGAAACAAAACAAAAAAAGGGTGAAAATAAATACGTTTCCCCACATAAAAAAAACACCCCATACACATATGCACACAGACACATAATAGTATGTGAGGACTATGCTGCTTACGTTATGACACCCTGAGCCATGGGTTTTCTTTATTTTTCACCTACTATCCCATTTCATTTTGCCCCCTATCACCTATCCCTTGCTGCCCTGTTACACAGACTCCTCTCCTACATCGTTCATCCAATGCTTCCCTATCATTGCCCTGCTTTAATCGGACACTTCTCCCCTCTACCAGCTTCTCTTTATAAGTATGTGCTGCTTACCACAGGGAAGGTGTCCTGCGCGTGCATGCTGCTCATTCAGCAGCAAGTCTGATCCCAGGGACTCGCGGACCTACTGCTTGATCCGGGGTGTGAATGGTCTCTCCTTTACTTTGCACTTGGACGCTGGTGTCACGTGAGACGCCATCACGCACTACAAGCGCTATGCGCACTGCTCAGATTATGCAGACTATGCAGTAGCATAGTCTGCTGTCAGATGCAATGTGGTTTTTGCCGATAGCCGCGTAAACACCAGCAGCTATCGACATTTAAAGGGGTGGTGCGTGCAGACCGTACTGCACACAAAGCAAATACCGGCTGTTGCATTGCCGGTATTTAACTACAACCGGCACCGGCTCCTAAGAGCCGTTTACCGGTTGTGCCGGTAAAATACCAATCGGGTGGCAACCCTACCTGTGAGTGCAAATCTGTATGCTGGGGTAACTCCTGTGAGTACAAAACTGTATATAGTGTGGCTTACAGGGGAGTGCATCATTTTTATTTTAAAAAGTGGCACTTTAGGTCTGCAGCTTGGCTTCATTCAGGTCCAAAAATGTTCATCATCACTGAAGTGGTAATGTGGGAAGGTAATCTGTTCTTTGTTTGTACATAGTTTTGCAGCACAGCAATGGGATTTTTTTATTTTTTATTTTACACCATTTTTACTGTGAAAAGTGCATGTTATCTCAACTTGAATAACTTGTATTAATTGAGTTAGTTTACCATCAAATGTAAATATTGCATGATTATACAGCCTCATGTTACATAACTAAGCTATTTTTGAGACTATGTCAAACTCAGGTGCCAAATCTGACTTAGTCTCAAAAAACAGCTTTGATCATTGCTTTCAATGGGGAAGATTTGAACCTGGATTTTTTTTTCTAAGTCAAAGGGCATTTGAGTAATTCTCAAAATAAAAATCGACCTCCAAAGTCGAATTTTAGTGAATAGACCCAATAGACTCATATGTCTGCTATGTTTCATGGTAACATAGTAATGTCTGGTAACATATTAATTTAGGTTGAAAAAAGGCCTAAGTCTATCAAGTTCAACCCTTGTATCTATCATTCTTCCTGCTGTTGAAGCAAAAACCTTTAATTAAGCAATGCTGACACATTGGGGAATGCATGGGATAAGCCTAAGGCTATATCAATAAAAGATAAGATCTTTTACTAATGAAAGTATTCAGATTATTTACATAAAATAATTAAATTAGGCAGAAATTGGGAAGACTAGGTGGACCACATGGTTCTTATATGCTGACACATTCTATGTTTTTAAAGAATCTTTTCCTTTGTTGTTTGAAATATTCGCTCTTCCAATATCTTATTTTCCTTTGCAGCTGCTTACTGACATTGCACACTGTTGCTAAGTCTGTTGTATACAACTATTCCTAAATCCTTCTCTGTTGTTTTTCCCAGAGATATGCCATGTAAGGTATATGTTGCATTATTATTTTTTTCCCCAAAATGCATAACTTTACATTTGCCTACATTGCCTACACTGAACCTCAACTTCCACTTGGCTGCCAAGTCCCCTAATTTGTCTAACTACTCCTGCAGCATACAGGAGTAAGTAGAACTGTGAGTTAATGTTAATGTACTGATGACGTTATATACTGATAAAATCCAAATGTCTGTAGTGATGGACCATCTCTAATTGTAAGAGATGTGAGTGTGGCAGTGGCTTGGTTAAATACATGATTTTGGGTGAACTCTGGGCACTGCCAGGAATCATAGGCTAGCTGACAAATGGAACTGAGATGGTGAGTGGAGAATAGTGGGTTTCTTCACTATATATTAAATTAGGACGAAAGTGGTCGAATTGGAAGGTCGAATTTGACTTTAAAAAACTTGACTACCTTGAGCTATTCATTAAAATACATTTGCCCACCTTCACCATCCCTCCCACTTGAGAAAGTCCAACTCGGACTCCAATTTAAAACTCAACCTTCATTGAATGCAAGAACAATTTCTATTCACTAAAAAGTGAAGGGAGATTGAGTTGGAAGGTGTGCAACTCGGCACCTCTAAAAGTGACAGATTGCACTAATACTGGTGCGGTATAATAATGGGTATTTCTTAACAAGTGCAGTAAAATTAGTGAACCCATATAAAAAATTAACTGTCATCACTGCACAGTTCATTTTGTGTGGCCACTTTTAAAAACTGGGGCCAGAAGCTACCTAATGACTAATGGGGCTAGGAGCTAACAATATTCCCTCCTTTATACTGGTTACTGGTTGCTGGTGATAATGCTTCTGGTCCCATTACAAAAAATGTGGCTATTAATGGGGTGAGGGCTGGCCATAGGGCCCTAAGCCCCTGTGTTTTTAATGGAAATTAGATTTTTTTTTTTTAAAGAAATGATTTACTGGTATTAACTGGTATTTTTAAACTATAGACTTTCTCTTTTGCCTTGAAATTGGCATTTAGTCCACTCATTTTTTTTTCCTGTCTGACATCTATTTGTTTGAAATCTATCCTAGCCAGGTGGATAGCACCAGGGGAAGAGGTTTGTACCTTTTATTTGGTATTGCAGCATAAGCCTCCTTTATTTGAATTGAGAATTATTGTGGCTTTTAAATAATTGTGTGTTCTGCATATGAAATAGGGAGGCTTACATGAATACTAAAGGGTTGCTTTTTGTCTTTACTCTTTTTTATAGTTTTTTTAGGTAACAATACATTTATGGAATTTTATAACAAGGCTATCTATGACACTCTGTGGCATTTTCCAGCAACATGCCAACGATGTACTGACACTATGAACATCAATGAATAGGGATATAAAATATTGATACAAACATTTGTGTAGAGTTTGCTATTTTCTGCTGCTCATTTAGCATTGTCAGTTATCCTAAACCTAATCTTGCATGGCTGAGTTTCCTCTGGGAGATCTAGCCAGCTTAAAAGTGTATTTTAAACTTCAAAATTAGGCATATTGTTCCACTCAGCCTTATGCTTAAAATGGGAGTAAAAGCAAAAAAAAAACTTTTTAAAAAAATTGTAATTAAAATGCCACTTAAAAGTAAGGCAAAAAGTTTTGAATTAAATTTCTATGATTAATCATAGCTGAGATAATACCATTTTACTGCATAATTTGTTCTCGTCGATCCGTTCTTTTTCCTAGCTGTTTAAGAGAATAAGAGGATTCTTTGGAAGGTAATTTTTCTCTGGTTTTTGTTATACACTACTCTTTTGTTCAGCTTTGGAGCTTGTTGATAGACAGTGTTGCTCTCCCAGTGAGTGTTTCATGTGTCAAGATTCACCCTTTCAATTGAAAGTACATTTTGCTGTTCAAAGGATAAATGCCTTTTTTTTAGATGTTCAGGCAATTGAGATGCAGAAATGCCTGTGAAATGAAGTTGTAAATACTGAAACATTCAAAGGTCACCGGGGGATCAGCTAACTTTATTATATAATAAGTGCTTCAATAAAATGTTAATATCTCATTAAGGCTAAAAGGTGCAAAATTCTATTTTTTGGTAATGCAAATTATCATCCTTTCTTGCCTTCTATGAGCATCTTTGTGAAACTGCAAACAGCAGTGATGTTGTTCATACAATTTTCCATTTGTGACACAGCTGGTGGCAGAATAGAATGGCAGAGAATTGTCGGTCAATTGGCACACATCAGGATCCTACAATTTGCAGTTTGATATTCAAAAAAGTAAGCTAAATTACTTAAAATTGCTGCAAAAAGTTCCCATCCGACTCTACTTAGCAGGGTACAAAATATGAGATCTAAAAGATGTAACGCTATCTAACTATACTGAGCCAAACACCAGATTAATAGCAAATGATGCTATTCTTTAAGAGAAAAAGATTTTTGATAGTATAACAACACTAGAGGGTCAACTCAACAAAGTGAGAATTGCAGGACATTGAGAAAGGAATTTCAAACTTTAAGCCAATGTAACTGAGTTTGAAAAATGCAGCTGAATGGGAGAATATTTCCACCTCGACTACTTTGGTCTTAAGTTTGAAATTCTTGTCTCAGTTCCCTGCAGTTCTCTCTTAATTTAGTAGACCTTTGTGTTTTTAGAAGAATTGTTATAATACTATTATGTTTGTATCGTCTCTCTCAATCGCCCTCTATTCATCCACACCTGGATTTCTAATCCCAGATTGATAAAATTAGTTGTGGCTGACAATACACGGATGCAAAAGTTTTTTTTTTTACATAAGAGGTGAACTATGGTGAACTGAGAAGCAAGTTTGAAAATGTGTTTCTGCCATGGCCCCAGGTGAGCACTGGATGGCGCTGTGAGTAAGGCAGACACATAGGTCGAGGCGGGGGGGCGCTATTATAACCTCCCTGTGGACTAAGCAGGACTAATGAACACCATCCAATGTACTCCAGACTTCCTGTACCCAGCCAGGCATGTATGTGTTATTTCTCCACTTTTACTAAATGTAAAATATAATGTGATATAAATATGCATACATCGCTTCAGATATCACATTAGCAGCTTTTTCAGAAAAATGGCAGTCTTATCTCATGTGATTTAGCAATAGCCTTATATGATCCTAGAAACCGAACCCATATTTCGGGTTGGCTAGTCTTCCCCGATGAGTCACACATGGAATATACAAACAACACTGGCTGGGATTACTATAATACGCCTATTTATGGGTTTGAGATGCTGAACGTGCTAAATACATACAAATTAATAAAATAAAATTAATAATGGCAGAATCTGTGTCTGAATTTTACCTGTATTACTATACATGCCACCAGTTCATGGTTCAGTGAGCTGACAGGACATAGAAACATAGAAACATAGAAACATAGAATGTGTCGGGAGATAAGACGCATTCGGTCCATCTAGTCTGCCCAATTTTTTTTTTTTGAGTACTTTTATTAGTCCCCCTTTCCCGGTCTTATAGCTAGGATAGCCTTGTGTCTATCCCACGCATGCTTAAAATCCTTGACTGTGTTTACCTCTACCACTTCTGCTGGCAGGCTATTCCATACATCCACTACCCTCTCAGTAAAGTAATACTTCCTGATATTACTTTTAAATCGTTGCCCCTCTAATTTAAGACTATGTCCTCTAGTTGTGGTAGTTTTTCTTCTTTTAAATATACTCTCTTCCTTTACTGTGTTGATTCCCTTTATGTATTTAAATGTTTCTATCATATCCCCCCTGTTACGTCTTTCCTCCAAGCTATACATGTTAAGATGCTTTAACCTTTCCTGGTAAGTTTTATCCTTCAACCCATGAACCAGTTTAGTAGCCCTTCTCTGAACTCTCTCCAAAGTATCAATATCCTTCTGGAGATACGGTCTCCAGTACTGCGTACAATACTCCAAGTGAGGTCTCACCAGTGCTCTGTACAATGGCATGAGCACTTCCCTCTTCCTACTGCTAATACCTCTCCCTATGCAACCAAGCATTCTGCTAGCATTTCCTGCTGCTCTATTGCATTGCCTACCTACCTTCAAGTCCTCTGAAATTATTACTCCTAAATCCCTTTCCTCAGATGTTGAGGTTAGGACTGTACCAAATAGTCTATATTCTGCTTTTGGGTTTTTACGCCCAAGGTGCATAATCTTGCACTTGTCCACATTAAATGCCAGTTGCCACTGCTCTGACCATTTTTCTAGTTGAGCTAAATCATTTGCCATTTGGCTTATCCCTCCATGAATATCAACCCTGCTGCAAATCTTTGTATCATCGGCAAAAAGACATACTTTGCCAACAAGACCTTCTGCAATATCGCTAATAAAAATATTAAAGAGAATGGGTCCAAGAACAGATCCCTGAGGTACCCCACTAGTAACAAGACCTTGCATCGAATATACCCCATTGACTACAACCCTCTGTTGCCTGTCACTCAGCCATTGTCTAATCCATTCAACAATATTGAAATCCAAACTCAAAGATTTCATTTTATTGATAAGCCTTCTATGTGCGACAGTGTCAAAAGCCTTACTGAAATCTAGGTAAGCAATGTCTACTGCACCACCCATATCTATTATTTTAGTTACCCAATCAAAAAAATCAATAAGATTAGTTTGGCATGATCTCCCTGAAGTAAACCCATGCTGTCTCTGATCTTGAAATCCAAGCGACTTTAGATGTTCAACAATCCTATTCTTTAACAAGGTTTCCATTATTTTCCCCACTACTGAAGTAAGACTTACTGGTCTATAGTTGCCCGCCTCCTCCTTACTACCTTTCTTGTGAATGGGCACAACATTAGCTAATTTCCAATCTTCTGGAACTACTCCCGTTAACAATGATTGGTTAAATAAATCTGTTAACGGTTTTGCTAGTACACCACTAAGTTCTTTTAATAACTTTGGATGTATCCCATCAGGTCCCATCGACTTATTTGTCTTTACTTTAGACAGCTGAAGTAAAACCTCTTCCTCTGTAAACTTACATGCATCAAAAGACTCATTAGTCTTTTTCCCTAAATGAGGTCCCTTACCCTCATTTTCATTTGTAAAAACTGAACAAAAATATTCATTAAGGCAGTCTGCTAAGCCTTTATCCTCTTCTACATAGCATCCTTCTTTTGTTTTTAATCTAACTAATCCTTGTTTTACTTTCCTTTTCTCATTTATGTATCTAAAAAATGTTTTATCCCCCTTTTTCACTGACTGGGCTATAGTCTCTTCTGTGTGTGCTTTGGAAGCTCTTATAGCTTGCTTTGCCTCTTTCTGCCTACTCTTATAGATCTCTCATAGAACGTTATAAACCTTATACCTTCCAACTTGTAAAGTAACCGACACTTAGGATCATGTCTGTACACCTGTCACTCTACACTCTATTATTGGATATTTGAGAATGTGTATTGCTTAACCTCTTGTGTAACAAGGCCCCAGTTCCTTTAATACAGTAAACTTATTGGGACTGGGTAGATAACCTTCACATTATATTTTGTTTACATAGGAATAATATATAGATATACATATCTTGTTAAAAGTCTAATACTTTTTTTTAAATTAATTATCCTGATACACTGATAGGGTTGCCAACAAAGATGTTAAAAAAATGGTAAGTGTCTACAGGGAAAATAAAAAGGATTTGCCATCAAACACTGTATTACATGCACAGCTGGTTTCGTTTCATGCTTGATTTCGTGACCGTGTAGCCTAGCCTACATTGGCAAAACCAGTGCAACTCTTAAAGAATGGATCAGGGGCCACCGCTCATTGATAACGACAGCCTATCGAGACGAAAAGTCTGATAAATCGGTAAAAAGCCATTTCCTGGAGAAGGGTCGCCATCTGTCGCAGCTTAGATTCATAGCCTTCGAACATCTTCCCCTGTCACCTCGTGGCGGCAATCGATCTCGCCTTCTACTGCAAAATGAGGCCTACTGGATCAGAACCTTGGACACTGTGGCCCCTCGGGGCCTCAATGAATATTTGTCATTATCTTGATTCTTTCTCAGTCTTTAGTTTCTCTTCCCTAACAGTTTAAATTACTCATTATCTAACTTTGTTTTTTGTCTGTTTTTTCCTTTTACTTGGGGGTAGCTTCACATTTATTTATTTGCATGTATTTACTTTATTTGTTGATTCTCTCAATTTTTTCATTTATTTTTTGCATGTGTGTTGTGTTTTTTTTTAGGAGTTCTTGATTTTTACTTTATTTTTTCTTTTTCTTCTCTTTTTTTGACAGACGTGGCTGGGGGTAACAGGAAGGCTCCTTTTTGTGTAAATTCAGTCATTCATTTTTTTGACTCTATGTGTGTGCTTTTATGCACTTGCAAGTTTACTTCTGTTTATTTCTTTTTTTTTAGACTCTGTGTCCATGGCAACAGCTGGTAACATTGAACCCCTGTAAGGTATGTGCCTTTCTATATTAATTTAGCTTGACTCAACAGGTGTTTTACCCAGTTAGCACCTAGCTTGTGTAGGTTCTCTCTGTGTGAACCCCCATAGACACAGAGCATTTTTTTTAAGCCTCCTTGGTAACCATAGCAACATTCACGCACCTATCGTGTCCTTTCAATTCTATGGTATCTCCAGCTGCAAGGATACACACTTAACTTCCGAGTTCACAGTGTGTAGACACTCAGGCGGGGTCCTTAATTGTCGTAATTGTCTCTCTTATATATATATATATATGGATGTTTGTTATTGTGATAATGGTTCCCAGGGGAACTGAAACGTTGATGCTGTACTATACTTGATTTTGAATATATCAACAATTTTTTCATACTTGAAGTCCTGTGAGTGCGTGGTTTTTTTTCTGTCTTTTGGATTCATATCTTTTAACATCACTGCACCCAGGCAAAGCTATTTAAAACACCCTAAGAGCTGAGTGCACTTGTTTTGTGTGTATATATATATATATATATATATATATATATATATATATATATGTATATATATAAATATATATATGTATATATATAAATATATGTATATATATATATATAAATATATGTATGTATATATATATATATATATATATATATATATATATATATATATATATGAACCAAGGTTTGTGGAAACTTTAGAATTAGGCACTAGACACGTGCAAAATGATACCACAGCATGCAAAGCACAGATGCAGAGTGTTAATCGTATTTAAGGGCAGAAGCAAGCAGACATGCTAACAGGTGTTTGAATCTGCCAGGATGATACCCAAGAGCATTCTGGGAGAAAGACATTGTCATTGGGTTATGATAATGTCATGCTGTAATGTCTCTGGAGACATGCCTATATTTTGCACATTAACACAAACAGATACATGTTGTACTTTGCAACACGAAAATCATTAACATAATAATATGTTTGTTATGCTTATCTTGAAATGTTGCTTTCCTTTCAGGCATGAGAGGTTGACATAGTTTTCAACTGTTTATAGATATGCATAGTAGACAACAAATACTATCTAAAATTCTAGAATTCTAAACTCTGTGTTGTATAAAACAAATGCAATGTGCTGTTATAATTACCAGAGAGGCATTGTGTTTATGGTTTTTATATGTAGCTTAATTGTTTTAAAAAAAAAACATGGATCCATTGATAGATCAATCCAACCCATGGCAAAATGACTGGGGGGGGGGGGGGGGCGGACCAAGATATTTGTAAACAACAATTTTATATATAAATATGTTTTATTTAAAATATTTATTAAATAATAAGCACAATTCACCTAAAATACACATAGTAGCCAATGCAAATAATACATTAAAAAAAGTGCACGAATATATATCTCCCTTCTTGAATATACCATTACCTAAAAACAAGAAAAAGAAAGTAAAGACAAAAAAACAATGACCGCAATCACCGGCTTGTTAAAAAACAAAAAGACAAAAAAAAAGTTTGCTCATTTTATAAAAAATAAATAAAAACCCCAACAATTATTTTAAAGCTAAATAAAACCAACCTGAAAATTATTACACATTATTCATTTAAACTTAATTATTTGTTTCTCTCTTTTTTTCAAGTATATCCAGACCTCACACATTACCAGATGTAATAGTACTTTCATTTCAACATTGTGGTATGCTGCATTGTACATCAATGTTGGCATCTACACTTTGGAAGTGAAATAGATGATTATTACACATTACATGAGGGGAGGGGGTGCACATATTATAACAGTTGTTGCTGAAGTAATGTGATTCCAGTATAGAGCTGACATGACATGACTGCTATTGTTCTTCAATGGAATCACATATGCAATGGTCCCTGGGTGGAGGGGTGTATTTGTAGCTTTAGTTAATTCGTTGGGAGGTATAAGAATGGTTCAGTTAGTGGTAATTAAACAATTAGCATTGATAATGGTAAGAGAAGAATGAAGATATCACCAGGAGAAGAGTGCAGACATGACCAGGAGAAGAGTGAAGAGGTGAACAAGCGTGAGACACACAACTGGCAGGCAAGCAGTGAATCCATCTTTCCCAAGATCCCTGTAGGAGATGAATTGTGTGTTATCAAGAACATCAGGGGCATACATAATTTATAATAGGTACATTGCAGATTTTAAATAGGTAGCAGTCTAGTATGTGTACACAACATGGTTAGTTATGGGGCTGTCTAATTCCATTGTTCTCAGGACCCTTCTGATAGTCACCTACATCAGGATAGATATCCTATAGCTAAATTCTAAATTCCACAGGTGATGGTCTGTGATATCTATCTACCTATATATATATATATATATATATATATATATATATATATATATATTTACATCTTGGTACATGGGTCCACTTCCCTTTCATTGTGGTGCATCACATGTATTTTGCTATATGTTGACATGGCCATAGTTCTACATATGTGCAAATATCATCTTTTGATTAACCATTGTAATGATAGATATTTGTTTTGGAAATTATTTTGAGGGTTACATGTAGGCATGTCAATGTACAAAAAAAGCACTTTAAAATATTTTGTAGTGTACTTTAGGGGGCTTTAAATTTGATTTCTGTCAAATCCATTTCGGGACAAATTGGTCTATATTGAGTCAACCTTCAATTGTTTACTAGGATGAAACAGAAGTATGAAATCTGGAGTACTGTTTTTTCGGTCACTTGATTTCCCCGGAGGTAAAAAAAAATCTTCTCAAGAACATAGGGTTCAACACTTAATTCCACTGTAGAAGAATGCACTGCCTTCAGTCTGGACAAACACAGCAGCTTGTCTGCTATCCACCCAGCAGCTTGTCTACTAGCCACCCAGACTCACTCACACCATGTAACACGTACAGGTCTATTCACTGTAGTCTGAGTTTGAAGTTTGAGATGATAGTAATACAGGTACTATACAGGCACAGATTCTGTCATTATTAATGTACCTTTTGTTAATTTGTGTGTAGGTGTAATGTTCAGCATCCCAAACCCAGAAATAGGTGTGTACCACTAAAAGCCAGTGCTGTTTGTATAATCCATGTGTGACTCATCAGGGAAGACTAGCCAACACAAAACATGTGCCTATGGGTTCAGTTTAAAGGATCAGATAATGCTATTGCTAAATCCCATGAGATAAGACTGACGATGAGATAGCATTTTTCTAAGTCGTAGGAAAAAATCCTTTATTTATTTAAACATTTTCTGGATTGTTTGGAAAAGCTGCTAAATCCAATGTCTGAAGCAATATGCATATTTATCTCACCAACGGTTATAAATTCGGTGAAAGTGAAGAAATAACACAGGACTGTTTGGCTGGGTAGAGGAAGTCTGGGTCCTGTTCTTGAGTCCTGCATAGTCCACAGGGAGGTTAAAACAGTGCTGCCTGCCTTGACCTGTTTGTCTGCTGCCTTCCTCACAGCGCCATCCAGTGTTTACCTGGAGCCATGGCAGAAGCCCGCTTGCTTCTCAGTTCACCATAGTTCACCTCTTATGCCCAAAAACATTTGCATGTCGTCAGCCACCACTCATTTTATGAAGAATATTCTCTGATTATTAAAACCTTTAGCCAGGTGTGAAAGAATAGAGGGTGATTGAGAGAGACGAGGTAAACATAATGGTGATATCACAATTCTCCCCCAAAACCTAGTATTATTCCACTGTAAATTTGTAAAAAAAATCTTTTTATCTTAAAGAATAGCATAATTTGTGGTAACGTAATGTTTGGTGCAGTATACATAGATAGAGTTAAATCTTTTAGATTTCATGCCATTGTAACTTAATTGTTATATTGACTGCAAATTCGATCTTGTATGATTTACTTTGCAAGTAAAGTTGGAGGGGACATTTTTGCAGCAATTGACCTACAGTTCTCTGCCATTCTATTCTACTACCAGCTGTGCCACAAAGTTTTTTTCACCACATGTATAAATGGAATTTTAAAAGCAATATCGCTGGTGTCATGGATGGCAAGAAAGGAAGATTATTTTCATATTTTTATTTCTTGGACTGGAAATTTCAGTGTGAGAGAGGGGGTGAAGTCAAACAAGTAGAATTTTGTACCTTTCTTTTAGCTTTCATGAGATGTTAATGTTTTATTTAAGTACTTATGATATAATCGTAATTCGCTAATCCCTCAGTGACCTTTGAATGTTTCAGTATTTACCATTTCAGTTCACAGGCATCTGCATCTCAATTGTCTGAACACTGTATCATTAAAAAAGGCGTTCATCCGCCGAAAAAGCAAAATGTACTTCCAACTGAAAGGGAGACAGCAGTGCCGTCGATCAGCAATCCAAATACTGCATTCAAATTTCAGATATGACTAATCATAGTAATTTCATTTAAAAAAATGTTGCTTAATTTGAAGTGGCGTTTTAATTATGATTTTATTGTTGTTGCTTTTAGTCCTATTTTAAGTTGCTTGAAAATGTCACAGCGTTCAAGAGGGTCACAAATACCCTTGAAATAAAATCCCCTTCGAGTTTCATGCTTCCCTTTCTTCAGGAAAAGGAACTGATTTTAATTATTGTGAAGACTGTATTCAAACTGAGATGAAAGTATTTTTTAAAATAGCAAAGAAAGATGCTCCCTTCAAGGGGAACAAAAAAATATTTTTCCGTAATGCCACCAATTTTGCCACTTTCGTCAAGAGAACAGTAATGAACGCGGATATTTAATGTCTTTCCTAATAGCTCCCAAATCGTTCACTTCCAAATATTCCCCTAACATGAGTGGCACCTGCAAAGCAGTGTGTGTTCTCTAAATATGTAAAGTTTGATCACATCTGCCATTAATCCAAACAAATTATCTAAATCCCTCTGCAGTGAAGATTAATCTTTGTTCAGTTACTACTGAACATAATTATGTCTAATCTGCATTAAGCTTTGTGGTAAAGCATGCTTCAAGATGATTAGTAAAAAATGGAAAATAGTTTAAACTGACTATATTATACTTAGATTTTATATTAGTTTGCTTTTTGATTCCTTGCCTTTTCCTCTATAGTCTTTTTATTTCTACCATTGGCAATCTGGGATTGATTCACTTCAAACAGGGACCTGAATACCTCCCAATGCTTGAAACCAATCACTTGAGACACCAGTGGGCGGAGCTTGGAATGTTGAGTGTCAGCGCTACCACACTGTCAGTGAAGGTGGCAGTGCTGCTGCACATGTGCAATAGTCAGTTTCCTGTGTCTGGAACACAGGATAATACGATTTTGTTTCTGCAGGCTTACAGGCTTGGATCCTACTGTCCCACGAGCTCTTCCTCTGTCCCAATTTTCGGAAAATAGGTAGAGCTCGGCAGGACAGCTTCAGAAATGATGACTGTGTTGAACTGACAAAGTAATCAAGTATTAATAGCTCAGTTGTTGTCAGCAATTTGGCAATTGTTTTCAATTTACCAATTACTCCCTGATTTTTATCTGTTATTGGGTCAGTCCAGTACAGGTCACTGGATAGTGAATAGAACTCCCTGACACTTAACAAAAGACCCATATGCCCCATTTTCAATCATGTGCATATATCACATTTGCAGTTAGTTTTCTCCAATTTCTATTTTGGTTTAACTGGTGTGTTAACTGTAAATGTTATACTCCAACCCTAATACTAATACTACCTTCCCCGAACCCTAATACTTATACCTAACCCATAATAATACTCACCTTCAGGGATCCGTGATGAACTGTCCCGCAAAGAAAGGTCCGGCGATGACCTCTTGTGAACTGGCCATGGCGCGAGAGTGAACGGTGAAGAGGCTGCATTCATGCAGCCATGACGAACCATCCCATCCCTGGAACAGCCTTCCAGTGGTGGTGGTAGAGGTTAACACATTGAAGGAGTTTAAGCATGCATGGGATAGGTATAAGGCTATCCTAGGTATAAAATAAGGATAGGCACTAATGAAAGTATTCAGGAAACTGGGCAGACTAGATGGGTTGAATGGTTCTTATCTGCCAACACATTCTGTGTTTCTATGTTTGCACCTTTTTTCTATGTTTCTCTCCTGAAACCTAAGATAACGAACCCATTCCCAGGATGACTACATCTTCCGCCTGCTCCTGTTATTGTTGATGGGCAAGAAGAATTAATTGTACAGAAGATTTTGGATTCAAGCCGAATTATAACATCTCAGCAATTGGGAAGGTTACGGTCCATAAAAAGGGATCCTGGGAACCTGCTGCCCATATACACGCACCTGCTTATCTATGTGTTTATCATAGATTCCAACCTGTAGACCTGTTCAGGTCCACGCCCTGGGGTCACGCTTTAAGCTCATACTTCTGTTGTCAGCCATCATCAGTGCAAACCAGATGCTCTTGGTCCCAGCACTTCCTCCACTCCTATGCACAAAAGCGTGCATATCCGCATCAGCAAAATACAGAGAGTGGACTGTGTCCTCTATTTGTTTTTGCAACAGTTCTCCTTTAAAGTAAATCCTTTCAACAGGTGAGTTAAAAAAAAAAACGGTCAGGCTTAAAAACAGGACATTAGAGGGGAAAAACAAACAAACAAGAGGCCATAGCTGATTTTTAGTTACAACAACAAAACAAGTTTACTGTCATTACTGATCATTACAGCCAGCTTTCTCAGGAGGGAGATTACATATTTTACCTGCCAGTTTCTCTTTACTAATGGCAGGTCAGGTGCCGTATGACCTCTAGGACAGGTGTGCTCATTAGTATTAAATAATGAAGTGTTTTCTGACGCTAGGGAGAAAATTAGGCGGATTACAGACAGTCATGATAGGAGATTACATTGCCGTTACTGCTACAAGGATTCCTGAGCTCACGCAAATCAGGGAACTCAGTCGAATACAGTTTAGCATTACATGATGTGAAGAAAGCCTTCATTTCAGTTTTTTACTCCCTTTTTATGATGGAAATGGGTCAGCAAAACTGCAATCCAGTCCTTGTGATCCATGCAAGGCTTCCCAGGTGAAACTTGGCACATGGCTTATTGGTACATGATGCTGCATGGGAATATTATAAAGATCATAAAACTCCAGCACGTTTATGATCTTCAGACAACAAATAATCAGTGAAATTATTTATGAACCAACTAAAAAATACTTAGCTATTCTTCCTCGATTAACTGGACCGGCAAATGTATAGATCTTGAGTTATTCAGTATTTTAGACTTTCTTCAGTAACCATCCTGATGTGGGCCTCACTGATCTTGGTAGTGCCCTTTGAAACCCAAGATTTCCAATTAATGTTGAAAAATGGATAAATATAAATAGAAGCCGTAGCCAGATGATGGGATTGAATGAATTCTCAACATTCCACCATGCAGGGGAAGGGACATGTTGCAGAAGGCCCACTGTGTTTGGAGAAAAAGCACATACAGTTTTCTTACCAACCTTTTATTCAATTTGAATTAAAACAAATAACAACAGCTGAGCAGACTTAAAGGGACTGTCTGGTGCCCAAAATGCATCATCCAAATATTAATGCATATTAATGAGATTTCAAAGTACTTTAAAATGCATGCTTTACATTTTGCATTGCTTAAAATATAAAATACTTACAGCTAGAAGAAATTGTGAAATTACAGCAGTTTGCAAGAAAGCAGGACTGCCCACACTAGCTGAGCAAAAGTCATTTTTATTTTTTTTTGCTGCAGGAACCAATGAGAATAATTTCATTCAAATGAATGCCATTTTTCTGTCTCTCTATAGATGTCATCAGACAATGTGTTGCACTGTTAAGAGATCCTACTCTGTACTAGAGCATACCTCTCAACTGTCCCGCTTTGGTGGGACGGTCCCGATTTGGGAGCTATGTCCCGCTGTCCCACCACATTCGGGACAGAGGTAGAGCTGAGGGGGACAGAAGCAGGGCCGGACTGGGAACAAAAACCAGCCCTGGAAAAAATTTATATACCAGCCCCATCGCATAAGATTTTTAAACCAGCCCATAGCATAATATAATTTTTTTATTCATAGAAGGGAAAATCATGCATTTTAAAAAGCACATCTGAACAGTGTATTATTTATAGATAAGACTGATATATAAGCCTGTCTAGGGCAATATATATACCTCCAGTATGTACACAGAGTTATATGAATTGCCCTGTGCAGAGGTATATATCAGGGCAGTGTGTGAGACACATCCTGTAGCCTGTCTCTCGCATATCTGTAGCCTCTCTCTCTCTGTCTTTTCTGTGGCGTCTCTCTCTCTGTCTTTTCTGTGGCGTCTCTCTCTCTGTCTTTCTGTGGCGTCTCTCTCTCTCTGTGTCCTTTCTCTCTCTCTCTGTCCTTTCTGTGGCGTCTCTCTCCCTCTCTGTGGCGTCTCTCTCCCTCTCTGTGGCGTCTCTCTCCCTCTCTGTGGCGTCTCTTTCTCTCTCTCTCTCTGTGGCGTCTCTTTCTCTCTCTCTCTCTGTGGCGTCTCTCTCTCTCTCTCTCTGTGGCGTCTCTCTCTCTCTCTCTCTCTCTGTGGCGTCTCTCTCTCTCTCTCTCTGTGGCATCTCTCTCTCTCTCTCTCTCTCTGTGGCATCTCTCTCTCTCTCTCTCTGTGGCATCTCTCTCTCTCTCTGTGGCATCTCTCTCTCTCTCTGTGGCATCTCTCTCTCTCTCTCTGTGGCATCTCTCTCTCTCTCTCTCTCTGGGGCATCTCTCTCTCTCTCTGTGGCATCTCTCTCTCTCTCTCTGTGGCATCTCTCTCTCTCTCTCTCTGGGGCATCTCTCTCTCTCTCTGTGGCATCTCTCTCTCTCTCTCTGTGGCATCTCTCTCTCTCTGTGGCATCTCTCTCTCTGTGGCATCTCTCTCTCTGTGGCATCTCTCTCTCTGTGGCGTCTCGCTCTCTGTGGCGTCTCGCTCTCTGTGTGTCCTTTCTGTGGCATCTCTCTTCCCACCTTTCCCCTTAGTGTCTTTCACCCCTTTCCCCCTGTAGTCTTTCACACCCTCCTCTTCCCCTGTAGTGTCTTTCACCCCCCCTTCCACCTCCCCCTGTAGTGTCTTTCACCCCCCCCTTCCCCCTCCCCCTGTAGTGTCTTTCACCCCCCTTCCCCCTGTAGTGTCTTTCACCCCACCCTTCCCCTCCCCCTGTAGTGTATTTCACCCCACCCTTCCCCTCCCCCTGTAGTGTCTTTCACCCCACCCTTCCCCCTCCCCCTGTAGTGTCTTTCACCCCACCCTTCCCCCTCCCCCTGTAGTGTCTTTCACCCCCCCTTCCCCCCCTGTAGTGTCTTTCACCCCACCCTTCCCCCTCCCCCTGTAGTGTCTTTCACCCCACCCTTCCCCCTCCCCCTGTAGTGTCTTTCAGCGCCCCTTCCCCCCCTGTAGTGTCTTTCACCCCCCTTCCCCCTGTAGTGTCTTTCACCCCACCCTTCCCCTCCCCCTGTAGTGTCTTTCACCCCACCCTTCCCCTCCCCCTGTAGTGTCTTTCACCCCACCCTTCCCCCTCCCCCTGTAGTGTCTTTCACCCCACCCTTCCCCCTCCCCCTGTAGTGTCTTTCACCCCCCCTTCCCCCCCTGTAGTGTCTTTCACCCCACCCTTCCCCCTCCCCCTGTAGTGTCTTTCACCCCACCCTTCCCCCTCCCCCTGTAGTGTCTTTCAGCGCCCCTTCCCCCCCTGTAGTGTCTTTCACCCCCCCTTCCCCCCCTGTAGTGTCTTTCACCCCACCCTTCCCCCTCCCCCTGTAGTGTCTTTCACCCCACCCTTCCCCCTCCCCCTGTAGTGTCTTTCACCCCCCCTTCCCCCCCTGTAGTGTCTTTCACCCCACCCTTCCCCCTCCCCCTGTAGTGTCTTTCACCCCCCCTTCCCCCCCTGTAGTGTCTTTCACCCCACCCTTCCCCCCCTGTAGTGTCTTTCACCCCCTGCCCTTTATGTCTCACTCACCTTGCGTTCTCTGCTTCCCATCCCGCCGCCGGAACTGCTGCTGCAGCATCCGGCGGCAGCAGGCAAATTTTTTAAAGCAATTCGGCGGCCGTCGCCGCTTTAAGAAATTCGTCTGCTGCCGCCGGATGCTGCAGCAGCCGAACTCTTAAAGTGGCGGCCGCCGCCGCTTCACTTTAAGTGGCCAAGGCGGCCCCGAGGCAGGCGGCCCACCGGGATTTTTCCCGGTATCCCGGTGGGCCAGTCCGGCCCTGGACAGAAGCACTCAGGACTGCAATCCTGCGATCCTGATCGCATTCTCCTGTGACACAGACAGAGAATGCTTGCTGGGCATGAGCAGCATTGTGAACATGCTCAGTAATGATCCTGGCTTCAAAAGCCAGGCTCAAAAATGGGTAACAGTGTTACCGCACATGAGGGGTAGCACTGACACCCCCCTCCCCAGACGCGGCCCCCAGATTCACCAGGGGGCAAAGTTGGGAGGTATGTACTAGAGAAAGTTTACCACAGTCCACACAATGTATTCTTTTCTAGCATCACAAGAAGTGACTAAATGAAACAAAACTTTATATGCTCAGTGTCTATATAATCAGTGCTGCCGCACCTGTAGAAAACATGCAGAATAATCAATGGGGGAGGACTTGAGTCAAATATAAAATATGTGATTTATACAGAATGCCTGCAACAAATCACACTGGAAAGCCTGTGCACTATACAAGCAGTAATCTTTATCTTGCACCAAAGTGTGTTTGGGGACTAGACTGTCCCTTTAAAAATAACCAGATAGAGTTTTTATTTATTTTCTTTTTTCTGGTTTTGTTATGAAGGCTATGTGATTGAATCTAGGACAAATGTGCTCAGTTGTAGTAAATACATTGGGGGTTATGTATAAAAGGTCAATTGTGGGGCAAAGTTTTAAAAGTGGTCTAGTCACCCTGGAAACCAATGGAATGTTCCTGCTCAGTAGATCACTTTTTAGACCTATCCCACATAACCCACATTTTATCTCATCCATGAACGTGTAGAACATTAAATGTTTGGGTCAAAGAGAATAACACAAGCTATCATGTGTTGATCAATAATATTCTAGGTTAGTACACTATCATAGTGCTATAGATTCTTAATTACATTTTTGCTCATTTACCTTAAATGGCTTTTAGATGTGGCTAGGTGAGGCACAGATGTGTAAGCATGAGGATGATTCACAATCATAAAGGTCTCTGAGTTTTTTGTGTAGGTGTGATTAGATAAACAGATATCTAATTAGATGTGTAGGTGTTTTAATGTGATGATTAAGAGTAATTAAATAATTTCCAATTGTGTCAACAATTACCTACCACTTATGAAATATAATCAATAATATTATATAACCGAAAATTAGCATCCAATTTATAATTGATTATCGTTTATGTGGGTTTCTAGCACAATAGGAAATGGTACAAATAATGTTTTTTCTACTTAGCACCACTTATGATATGTAATGTACTTAGAGGTGAACTAAACTTTTTGTTATCCCTTGCTCTCTAATAGAGATGGACAAGCTTATTCTTGGCTCTGTCTCACAGCTGAGACACAGCAGGTCTGGAGGCTGGCGGACTTTGACAGTGTAGCTCTTGTGCAGCCAATCACAGCTCACTCTGCTCATATGATCGCGGTCTGCAAATTGCTGAGGCTTATTCAGAAAGAGAGACTCATTTTTGTATGGGATCAGTAGAGGGGGCCTAGTTGATCCCATGCAAAAAAAGGACTCTCTCTGTGCTAGCAGAGAAAGCCAGTTGCCAACCAGACTGGACTGTCTACTTCCCATGGAAACATGTCAGCTGCCAGTCAGAGGATAAGCTAGCATGCAAAAGTACACACCGGTTTATCCTTGCACTAGGGACTACAATAGAACCACAAGGGGAAAATAAAGTATAGTGACCCTTTAAAGAGGCAGTAAAAGGCCACTTTATGTTGAGTAAAATTAATTTTGAATTTTCTTTTCATCAGCTGTGATTGCTGATATATGATACATTTACTGCAGAATTCTCTAACACTGGAGACGACTCATTTATACATTTATGACAGATTTGCTGAGAGGAGAGATGCTGTCACCTGCAGACACAACAATCTTGATTTCTCAGTGAACTCTGAATGTATCAAGGTATACGGGTGTAGCTGGAAGTGTGTACTACAGCGCTAAATAACAAAACAGGTCCTATAACCCAAACCTGATATGTACCATGCACCGGCCACAGATGGGAAGAGAAATACATTATAGGTGCTGCACATATATCTTTAAGACACCACAATGTGTATCTATATAAAACATGTTGATTGTTGTCTTGATACTGTTGGCTGTATAGTTTTGGTAAGGGCAGACTCACTGCTCAGTGAATATGGCCCATGGATCAAACAGTCAGGACTGGAAACAATGCTCCAAAAATAGGGAAGGGATCGGAGAAAAAAAAATCATAAAAAATAATAGATCTGTCTTACATCTAAAAACAGCAAGGTGCTTCTGAGCAGAGGGCCGAATAGTAGTATTTTACCTGATAATTTGTCTGAATTGTGTCCCAATACTTTTGTCCATTCGGTGTATTATTAGTAATGTCTTGTGTGATCATGATAGAAAATTAAAAAAACATTGTATTCATTTTATGTGACCATTTGTTGACTTTCCTTTTAAATGAAAGCAAAGCCTTTGTCAGTCATTACTAGCTATGTACAGAACTGCAGATTATCAAATTCTAACCATTTCAGCCAATTTTCCAGTCCTGTCATGAACAATACAACTAAATAAAGTAACCATTATATGTGTACAGAAAGCTTGTAATATTAACCTGCTATTCAAAGATGATAGAATTTCTTCACGTGAATCATGTTATATCAGTTCTTGTCCATTTGGAACAAAATAACAACATATTGCAAATATATTTTGTTTTAAATGGCCACTCTAACCTACAATAAGACTAACTGCCCCATTAACATTAAAGAGTTTCCTTTCAATGCTAGTAGCCAAACAGAAGGTTTATTAGGTTGATCTGATGAATTTCCAGTATTCCCTTCTGTAGGGAAATGTTTCATTAACATTAAAATGGAGATTTAATTATTAATATTTTTTCTTCTTAGCTTCAATACTTGTCTGTTTTTTCACCCAAGGACAGACCCTTCTTCAGTCGTTAAGGCTGCAGGAAACCTTCCCAGGAACCTCTTGAGAGATAATTATAGGCCCCCTCTTAGCGATTTATGGGTTTTGTACATGCAAAGTGCATTTCTATTTTGATGTATCACCCCCAAGCATGCCCAAGATTAACACATGCCCCCCACCCAAAAAAAAATATTCAGCAATTCATATCTCTTTATTTCATAATTTGCCATCAGTGAGATTAATTTTCTATGTGTTCTGTGCAACAATATTTTATATTTTAAACAGGTAAAGATACAGTGACTGTTCCCAGGTTTTAGCATCTTTTCCATATGAAATGTCTTACCCTGTCATTATAAAGGTGGTATTCTGACCTCCAGCACATATAGCGGGTTATGTATAAAAACTCCTGCACTACAAAGTGTCGGAAATGTTATAAAAAGGTGCAGTCAGTGTTTGCTATGTATAACGGCGATTGCACATTTTTTGGAACTCCCAATACTGTTTGTTGGAGGTTCCCCAACACAAATCATGTGCTGATTCATACATAGGGTGCGCCAGCACAACCAAATCTACGCGATTGGCGTACATAGCGCAGACTTTGGAAATTTGTCAGGATTCTGCTTTATGCATTGGCGCACACGCCGGTTGGGCTAGTATTTGTTGCAACCTGCGTGGGCTTATACATGACCCCCATAGTCACAGATATGTGGCCATACATTGATTGAAAAAGGCCTCAAGCTGTTCCGAAGACTATTCCTTATCCAAAATGCTCGGGACTAGAAGTATTTTGGATAATTTGTCATTTCAGGTAACAAATCATTTTCAGCTATAAGATATATTGTATCCTCTCAGCACTCATGAAATATAGTAATATCAATGCAAATACTGTATAGAGCAAATAAATCACTTTTACTTTGATGTAGCTGTGATGTGAGTAATCATTTGGAACCTCATGTCAGGCCTGCACACATCCTATTGTATTACCCTATGTGGCATTGGGGAATTTGAATGGAAAGGTTATATTTAAGTTGGTTAGACACTGAATAAACTGTTGTGTGCTTGCATTCTGACAGCTGTGCAGAATTTGCAACTTAGGCCAAAATCCGGAATTATTTGTTTTAAAAACTGTTAATGTCTGGCTAAGGGATACACACACACACACACACACACACACAAAGTGCTACGTTTAAAAAATGTGTGAGTGTATAAATCCCTTCCCCTATACTAGCGTGCGTACAATAAATCCAAAGCACCTATACTTTTTGTTCTTACGTCAGTTTTCCCCACTCTGTATTTCTGGAAGCTGTGAAAATGTAAATTAATATGTGACCTCTTACAACAGCCATAAAAAAACAATATCCAGATGCATATTTCCCATGAGGCCTTATCGACCTGGGGCTCAGTATTGCTTTAATCTGATGTCATTTTTTTTTACCTTGACTACATGGCTCTCATTAGTTTGTACAAATATCTATAATTGATCTTAAATAACTGTAATCCAGTCACGCATTAAGGCGATATGCTTGTCTGCCGTAATCCACAATCCACTGAAACTATTATTATTATTATTTTTACTTTGGACATTATCAGATCTGTGCTGTTTAGCATTGACTTGCCCTGCTCGACCAAGTACTGTCAATGCTTCTCACTAACTTTCACTCATACGTTTACTGAAATAGTGCAATACTTTTATTGTATGTAAGAATTCTTAAAACTGTCAGATTTAACTAGGACCGGGCTCACAAAGGTCGACAGTGTCCCCAGAACAGCCCCGAGATATTATTTTGTTATTGAAAATGTACATCGAACCAATTCAGCCATTTTAGTCTCCGGGACTTCTGCAAAAGTAAATGACAGCTTTGGACTTCTTTTGGAAGGAAACTTGGACTAGAGCAACTGCATTAATAACATTCGCTGATATGCTTCACTGAGAAAATTATTACTGTATCCTTTCGTTTAACGCAGTACTACAAGCCAAAAAATATTAAGTATTTATATCTAACCAAACTATAGTCAGTGTAGCTGTAGCTAACATTTTAGATGGGAATGCTTTTCTGTGTGCAGGTGGCCATTTTGTAGTTATTGCCGCTTAAATCCAGAGTTTCCTGCTTCCAGCCAATCAGAAGGTTTATTAGATTTAACTGTTTAACTCCCAGTATTCCCTTCTGCAGGGGAGGGACAATGCGGCAGAGTTTGTAGAGGATAGACAGATTTTAAAAAAAAATGATTAGCACAAAGAACAGGACTTTTTAAAGTTTGTATCATTTTTTGAAAGCAAATATTTCTGGAAAATCCAATCAAAATATTCACCGGTGAGTGGGCTAATGTACCACGTGTAGATCTCACAGGGTTGTGGGTTCCACTCCATTATTCTTAGCTAAATATAATGACTACCATTCAATAGGGTGAGAGTAGTATCACCAGGCAAATAGAGAATATCTGAATGCACTATTATTGGTTCAATGTTTTGTCAGCATAGTCATTTGGAAAGCAACTTACTGAAACCCGTATGAAGTGGAGATGCACCTTAAATGCTGTGTACATTAAATATCAATTCTTTTGATTAAATTCCTTATCCCAATTTGAGATAGTTTCTTCATGAAAGCTCTATTAATGAAAGAGGTAACTGCAAGTTAATGATAAGGGAATTGCAAACTCAAGGTCGACAGTTCTCCCATTCAGCTATAAATCCAGCTCTGCTATTTTGGCCTACAGTCTTCAGTTCCCTGCAAATCCTTAAAAATTCCCACTTTCATAAATTAATTTGGAAATTTGGAGATTTTTTTCCAGCTCGGCTACTTTGGCCTTCAGTTTGAATTTCCCTTGGCAATTCCTTCTTTCATGAATGGAACCCTTCGTTTATAGTTCTAATTTGCAGTCTCTTAATCAATGTAAAATATCATACAGCGGAGCTGGTAACTGTCTGAGGGGTAATACATATGGCAATCACATGAATGTATGTCATTTCATGCTATGCTGTTTATAAGCATATTTTTGCTTTTATACACAACATGTTCTCATTGAAATGAATAAGAAACAATATGAAGTGAAATTGAGAGCATTTAGTACAGGTTTTAACAGTTTGCTATAGATCAGATACATTTAAAGAACAACTGTTGGGACAAATCATAATCCATATAAAGTACCTCACTGAGTCCTCAGTGCTTAGATAGCACTATCAGGAGGCAGACATATTGTTTAGAATCTTGGGTCTGATCTTTATTCATCTTACCTAAGATGTCAGCCCCCTGACAGAGCTATATAAACAAAGATTGTCCAATAAGATACTTTATTTGTATTCTTTAATTAAAGCATTTCTGTTTAAAATGCCCTACACTTAATGCAACCTTTCAATTAGACAAAACTACATGTTTTGCCAGGCTAAAATGTTTGTATCAAACGAACGTTTCATCTTTCATAAACTAACATAGGATTTGGCAATTTCCACAGACACCTCTATATAGGATTAGAAGCATCAAGGGAGAAAAAAAATCACTGCAGAACTAATATATATGTTTATACTCCAATGACAGATCCAGCACTCATGTGGCTGATAGACAAAACAGTGTTCAACATGTCAATCCTTGTCAGTGTTTTTTGCACAGGTACATTCCTCAGGCCCTGTTCGTTCTCTGTTTCAGTAATAGACTTGGAAAGGTAGGAGTCGAGGCATGTCTGGATGAATAAAACTACTATAATCTTTAAATAAATCCTTTAAAGTAAATGATCTGTGTTGGCAAAGGATCACAAAGACAGGATGTCCCCGGTTCCATCCATAGCCAAAGAAATACAGATGGCATTAACATTTCTAAGAACCCATGTACCCTGACACTGAGATGAGCTATCCGCTTTGAATGATTGCCCCAAATATATAAACAAATAATGTAAAGTGGAAACAGCATGGTATGAGGAAAAACCCTAGGATTATGCTATACATTAACAAGCATGCCTAGCACATATCAAAAGGCACACTCAGCTCAACTTCATATATCTATCAACAGATTATTACTTGAAACCAGAGACTATCAGATTCCATCACAATGACTGATAACATTTCAATAAACTCTTGATCACATCGATATCCAGCCCAGCTTATGGATTGTGAAAGAGGCAGGATTGTTGGAGTGGCTTCGAAGGTAGATGACATCACCAATGTTTCGACTGGGGCATTTTCAAGGTCAAGGTTCTGTGTGAATCCGTGGGGGAAAGTGCATTTGGCAGAAGTATTGGTGTGATGCGCAAGTGGGGACAGGTGGGGCTCACATGGTCACTTTGAAGTTGCAGCAGCATGAGAATAACCTTTATTAAATAACATGGCCATCGCAGTCACCCGACCCGAGACCAACAGAAAATCAATAGGAAAATCTGGAAGCATGCCTTAGAAAGATACATTGAAGAAGTAGGAATTGATCATATTTCATTCAACCACCAACATTGCAACAAATTATATAAGATGTCACCTGCTAACTTACAGACGCTGTGTTGGATTGGCCGGATGTGGCAGTCCTGTGTCGTATTGGTTATTTTATGTAGCTGCTTACATTCTTTGTCCTCTGTTGCCTGCAGCTGATACATTTGTATTTTGGGAGTGCCTTATCATGTGACCAGAGCGAGGAACCAATTATGATAACATGGAGGAAACTGAAGAAGCTCTTTAATAGTCTCTTTGTTTTAAAAGTAAAAAATAACACAGTCACCTGTGTCAAGGTTTGTCAAGCCCTGCCCTCTGGCAATAGAACAAAAAATGATTTATAGATTGTTTTATCAGCCTTGCAAGAATAAAATATGAATCATGTTTTTATTGTACTTGGTTGGTGATTCCCCCCCCCCCCCCCCTTTTCCCATGTTTTCGCATGATGTTTTTAAACATGATTAGTTGCTGTTTTATTCCGCACTCTTAACTAGTATTGCAGAGTATACTATAATATATGAGCTTGCAATATTATTTTGTTACTTGTGATTGTATTATGCATTATTCAGTTAATGAAAAGTATACACATTAATATAAATGAAACATTCGTCTCTGAAGGACAGAGTATGGTTTAAGAGAAAGGCTCTATTAAATATTAAAAGTATATATTAGTAAAAGCAGAGACGAGGTCAGTGAAGTTAGGAATGCATTTGCCACAAAGCGTCACAAATGTTTCGAATTTAGTTCAGAATTACAGAAGAAAATTAGAAATTTGAAGTTCTCTTTGCCGTTATATCTTCACAAAATAATAGGTTAACTGGGTAAATACATACCCTCCCTAAGTGGGTGTTTGACATTGATGAGACTGAAGATATGTTTATTGACTGAGCTTGATCACTGGTGTAAAGTCAGTCTGTTGGGGGTGGAGGTTTAGGTTCATGGTTATGTACTGTTGCTCTTCTGGTTTGAGGTACAGGGTATACATATTTAGGTTTTTACACCACTAAAGAATGTATCATAGTTACATAGGTTGAAAAAAGACCTGTGTCCATCAAAATTCAACCCCCTCCCACTCCACGCCCTCCACTGCTGATCCAAAAGAAGGCAAATAAAAACTGAGTAACAGCACAGACTATGAAGATCCCCATTAAGCGAGCCAAAATGGGCCATTAGAGGGGCCATAGACCTCCTCCAGTTCATTAAATCTGGGGTTATGTCTTAAAATATTTCAAGCTATTTCTGCTATTGTAGTAAAACTCTCCTTTCTTCAAGTCTTAGCGGGTGACCTCTTGTCCTTTTTGCTGTTCTGTTAATGGGTAGGCCATTAGAAAGTCCTTTGTATGGGCCCTGGACATATTTATATAACATTATCATATCCCCTGTAAGCCGCCATTTCTTTAGCGTGTACAAATTTAACGAAATGCCCAAGATGATGACTAACATTTTAGAATATTTTATATGAAGCCTTCTCTTGATACCAAGCATTTATTACGAACAGCACTGTCAGCAATAGAGTGAAGATCTCCCTGTTTTATTATACCAGACTGCCGGAGAGAGATATTATATTATATTATCTATATATAATACAAATAAGAAACCTTCAACACTTGGAGAACAAAGTAACAGAGCTGAATGGACAGATGAGCAGCATATTTGGGCAAGTGTTTCCTGTACAAAAATATATTATAAGCGGATAGCATCACAATGATATCACAGAAAAGATCTGACAAATGTAGTTCAAAGTTAATTGTTTAACTATTAACCTATTCATGAGATGTGTTCACTTCTATACATTAATCCCTTGTCGCTTGTAGTACATTCTATGTTGTCCTTCTATTTAGTGCCTAGAGACTTGTAGGACGGGATAGAATGTCCAGCATTTAAGAGCTCATCGCGACTCCCCTTGATGAGGTGTGCAGATCCCACTGCAGGGACTTGCAGCAGGATCCCCACTGTCAGATGAGACCACTTTGAGTGGCCTCACTCTGACTCAGAAAATGTAGCTGACGCTCAAAGTGAGCTCCAGCTACATTTTACTGAAAAAACCTACAGGACAGCATAGACCGTCTTTAATATGCAGCTCATCTCAACACCCCGCTGGATGGCTGTGCTGGATCCCAAGTGTCAGATGAGGCCACTTTGAGTGCAGCGAACGCTCAAACCAAGCATCCGCTACATTTTAGGGGGGGGGGGGGGAATCATTCTTATTAATGTATGCATTTGCTTTTAATGTTTCTATCCCCATTTATAAAATTTGTTTTACGTTTTTGTATTCTTTGCATTCACAATATAAACAATGCTTAGGTGAAGGGGTACCTTTCAATTAGATTAAACTGTATACACTGCATAAAGCAATGTTCTGTACATTAAAAATAAAACTTATTATACCGTACCCTTCAACTTGTAATGTAATATTTATGTTGTGAAATAATGAATTTGAGTCTTGTGGAATGGGGTGGATACACTGTTCAGATTATTATCTAGACAAACTTTAACTTATGTTATATTTGTACCTTATATAGCTATGACACCTGCCATATATGCTTACTTTGTAGATTCTTTATCCTTTATTTGTTTACTTTAGTCAGATAACATTATATGCATAACCTTTAAGTCCCCAAGGAAAACGTGCATTTATAAGCTTGTTATTTTTATTTTGTATGACGTGTTTTGTAATCAGTCAGGTGCGTTTCTAGCTAGTACTGTATGTACCATGTACAGCACACCTCTATACGTGCATGAGGAAATGTACAAAATAATAGTGTGCAAAAAAACAACTTACACATGTTAATATATTTATTGCCAACACAAGTAGTATTTCCATCTCAACTATGAAGTTGCAAAACCTTAAATAATGTATGCATTCTCTGTACCCCTCATAATAAATTATGCAGAATAAATAAATGAAAGATAATAACAAAAGTACCATTTGGCTGATTTATAATACACATTGCTACATTATTTTGATGCATAAAATGAGATGAAAACATATAGTTTTTTTAGAGCAACGAAAGACTAACATTTACAATAAAATTGCAAACAGGTCAACGGCCAAAATGTGTTGTAAATAATATAAAGTAGTTGTTTTTCTTCAATATTTTAATACTTAACAATCAACAAAAAATAAGATGAAAAGAAGAGAAATGAATACAGAAAATAGTCTATGACCACCACAACAAATAAACATGCAGAAACACCCACCAAGAAATACAAACAACAATGTAAAAAAGAAAATACATAAAAAAAGTATACTTACATACTGTAAAAAAAACGGAAAAAAGAAGTACTATACAGGAAAACACAGGGCTGTAACCCTTAAGCTATCTGTCTGTAGCAGCCTAAAGCAAATAATACATGTCCTGACTGCTGGATTCTGCTGGAATAAAACTCAGCACTTTCTTACTCTGACATTGATGAATGAATACCATGAAGTTCACTAATAAAATCACTAGTATTTAGCTTCTAATTCAGTTTATTGTGCGCTAAAGATAGTTATTATTGTTACTGGTTATTAGGATTGACAACTTTTCTTCCAAAACATACTGTCAGTGTTATTTTTTTTTTTTTACCAACCTGCCAGTAAACTACTGACTTGGTGGCTACCCTACTGGTGACTCACTGTTCCCATAGTGAGTGTAAATAAAAGTGATAATAATGCATCCCATTAAAATATTCTAGTATTCCCTAACATCCTCTACATACAGAAGTAGATCAGTAATAAGTAAATATCAGTCAACAATCAGTTAAGTTGTCATGGTTAAAACTGAGTATAGAACTTGGATGTCCAAACGTGGCCCTCCAGCGGAACTACAACTACCATGATTCTCAAAGGCTCAATTCTTAAAGGCTCTTGGGGGCTTGTGGGATTTGTAGTTCATCAGTAACTGAAGGGATACAGTTGAATGTCTAGGGCACAGAGGCTGTAGGTAGGTGAATTAAGCATTATAAGGTGCATGTACAGTTCCCTGAATAATAGATGCAATGACAAATAACCATTGGTTCTATAATATATCAATAGTATTTATAATATTGCCTCTGCTACCCACTGAATATCACCTTTACCTGCACCATTACTTAAATGATTTCTTCATAAAATATATATAATTATGTTTCTTTACATACTTTTGGGCAGGGAAGGTTATCGATACTTTCTCTCAAATAAGATTTGAGACTTCAGAGTTTTTTTATGTGCAAAATATATGTCTTGTAATCATCCAACTGAGCACAGTCCAGTCCAGTCAGTGAAAACTTCCACTGCTATTATTGACTGACCCGCTAGAAAGTCACAATTTGCAAGATCTGCAGGAAATAACCTTCAAAAATAATTACAGTAACTAATTGCTATATTTTAATGTCAAAAATACCTTGAGCCACTTACTCTGAACACCGTGAGAAGTAATTCTCAAGCCTGTGTTCATGTGATTAAAATTGGTAGGAAAATTACCACAAAAATATAGAATTCTGTAAACGCCAGCATTGAACAAGGGGACCACAACATCATCAATTCTCAATGTATAGAAACAGGTACTAATTATACATTTATTGCTCTAACATTTACATGTTGCTTAAAAGCATCAGGTGTACCAGCACTGGCAACTATTAGTGTCTAATACTATATAATAACATTAATTATGGTCCTGTAAAAATACTGGGAAATGGGAACGAGCAAGGGAAGAATCTAATTTAGCTGGTAGTTCCCCTATGATGTTCTCATCCTCCAGAGAAAAATAAACTTGACCATGAATGGACATCCATTGCTTTGGTTGGTGTAGTGGGAAGTCTGGGTACCAAATCTTAATCTTAAAGGACCACTCGGACTTGAAAATGACCTACACTTTTTTTCATGCATCTTGAAGTTACACATCTGTACTTCCATTATGTTTCAAAGGCATCAGGTTTGCAGCTTCTAGTGAGCTTCCCACTTACTTCTCAGCATTTTGCTTGATTCAGGAAAATAAATGGCGAGAGTACTGTGGACAAACCTTACACCAATATGTAAGGTAGATAATTAATACAATTTTTTTTATACACATAGGATGATTTTAAATTTGTTATTGCAGGAAACCTTTATACCAATAAAAAAAAAAAGCAACAACAATATATTTTATTAAGACATAAAATCATATAAAATATAGTTTTAGACAACCAAGTATTTCATGGTTAATTCGATATGTTGCTCTTGTCTCTGGAATAGATCATTGTTTTTCAAAGAAAATATCTGATGCATGTCACACTTCTAAACTGGCTTCTTCTGAAGTTTATACATTAATTGATTTTAATTTTGGTAATCATCTGTTGTTTTTAAGGCGCTTGCGTCCGGTGCTGTTTTCACCAATCGACTTAGTGACCCCGCTCGTTTCTCTTTAAAATGAACACATTTCCACACGTAGGGAGAAAAATAGCGAGAGCGCAGTTGGGAAAATCTTGCACATCCTTGTGACCTGGGATGTTTGCTTTTTACAGAAGACTCTTGGAGCGAGGCCATAAGACATTCTAAATCATGTGCATCTCAGTGACACACACACTGCATAATAATGCCATTAATGTGCAGTAGGTTTCTGTTCTTTCTGCATCATCGGTAGAAATATATGCAGTCAGTACCTTATCTCTAAAATCAGGTCTGTAATATCTTCAATGTTTATTCTCAGAGTAAGAGTCATTTCCTGTGTTTTCAATGTATTGATAATTTGGTGGATTGAAATGTTCCTCTAACCTGCAATTCACTTTCAATTACAGGGACATACAAAGGGGTATAGGAGGACAGAGGCCTACAAGGGACAATGGGGGGGGGGGGGGGAACCTACACAAGAGGCATATACTATTATTTCCCCTCATATTGAGCCTAGTTTTGAAGCAGACATGAGGAGCAGGGGGAAGGAATTACATATGTAGAAGTGATAGAGGATGATGCAGAGATAAGGAGAAAGTAGAGACATGGGCTCTAGCCCTAGATTTTTTAGACACCTAGCAACCACCCAGCTAGCCCCAGATATCCCCAGATATCCCCCAGCTCCCCCAAGATATCCCCACCTCCCCCCAGATATCCCCAGCTCCCTCCAGATATCCCCAGCTCCTCCCAGACATCCCCCAGTTCAGCCCAGATATCCCCCAGCTCCCCCAGATATCCCCAGCTCCCTCCAGATATCCCCCAGCTCCCCCCCAGATATCCCCAGCTCCCCCCAGATATCCCCCAGATATCCCCCAGCTCCCGCAGATATCCCCCACCACAGCCCAGATATCCCCCAGTTCCCCCCAGATATCCCCAGCTCCTTCCAGATATCCCTCCAGATATCTCCAGCTCCCCCCAGATATCCCCAGCTCCCTCCAGATATCTCCAGCTCCCACCAGATATCCCCAGCTCCCCCCAGATATCCCCAGCTCCCTCCAGATATCTCCAGCTCCCCCCAGATATCCCCAGCTCCCTCCAGATATCTCCAGCTCCCCCCAGATATCCCCAGCTCCCCCCAGATATCTCCAGCTCCCCCCAGATATCCCCGCTCCCTCAGATATCCCCAGCTCCCCCCAGATATCCCCAGCTCCTGCCAGATATCCTGCAGCTCCCCCCAGATATCCCCAGCTCCTGCCAGATATCCCCCAGCTCACCCCAGATATCCCCAGCTCCTGACAGATATCCCGCAGCTCACCCCAGATATCATTCCAAATGATTTCCTTGAGTCATTGGAATTTATCACTGTGACGTACCAGCGATGGGATTTTATCTGTACTGCAATGAGCTGACCTCTACGGCCACATAATCACCAATTTCCAACCACACCACCTCTGTGAAATAAACACATTAACTATCACTAAAGACACATGAAGGTCTCTCTACCTGATGAGTCACACAAGTGACAAATACATGTGATAAAATCTGTGGCTTAAGGGACAACAAATTATGCAGTCGCTATATCCAAACTATATAAAACCACATGTGTTACGTTTCATGAGCAATTTCCCTTCCTCAGTCAGCCATAAAATGAATTTATGATGGCATTGCAGAACACAATAATGTGTAATATCAAGTGGAGTGAACAGGTATCAGCCTGGTGAAGAAACAGAGATCCCTTGTGCACATAAAACATATAATGATACTAAATGTATAGCACATGTTTATGTTTTTAATTATAGAAATGGTCTCCATTTATTTGACTATCCACTTAATCACTTAATTATATCATTTTAGAGCAATACAAGACAGGGGGGATTTGATATAAACATGTAAATCCATAAAGGGAATCAAAATAGTAAAGGAGGAGAGTATATTTAAAATAAGAAAAACTACCACAACTAGAGGACATAGTCTTAAATTAGAGGGGCAACGATTAAAAGTAATATCAGAAAGTACTAATTTACTGAGAGGATCGTGGATGTGTGGTATAGAAGCAGTAGTAGTTAATACAGTGGAGTTTAAGCTTGCATGGGATAGGCATAAGGCTAGTCTAGATATAAGATGAGGCCTGGGACTAATGAAATTATTCAGATTATTTTTCTTTCTTTTCAGAAATGCAGTCTAGACTAACAGTGGAATAATAATGGGCAAACTAACAGTGCCATATTAGTGGGCAAACTGGCTGTGGCATAATAATGGACAAACTGGCTGTGGCATAATAATGGACAAACTGGCTGTGGCATATTTTAATGGGCAAGCTAACAGTGGCACATTTTAATTGGAAAACTAAAAGTGGCATATTATAATGTGCAAACTGGCTGTGCATATTAATGGACATACTATGGCATATTTTAATGGGCACCTGGCTGGGGAAAATTTCCTTAGGCAAACAGTGGCATATTTAATGGACAAACTGGGGCCTATTTTAATTGGCAAACTTGATGTTTCATATGTTAATATCAAAGTGACTGTGGCATGTTAATTGGTACATGACTGTGGCATATTTTAATTTTCAAAGGGATGTTGTGGCATGTTATGTGGGGCAAAATAACATGTACTATGGGGCAACGTGACACTGTGGTATGTTTTGCAGGGTCAGTTCTGTGGGGCAAATTGGTGCAGTGGCAAGCCAAGTTCTGTGGGTCCAATATAGGTGCATGGCAAGTGCTGTGGATACTGTTTGGTGCTGTGTTAAGTCCTTTAGGTGTAATGTGGGTGCAGAGGAAGAAAATAAAAACAAGAAAGCCCTTTTTTCAATAACAATTATAAATGCAACTAGTTATTTATATATATATATATGTGTGTACAGAGAGAGAGCGTGAGAGAGGCACTCTATTAAGTATTATTATTGCAGTGTTGCATAATAAGAAGATATACATTGTGCAGCCATATATACTTTTTGTTCCATACATTTTCTACACTATATTAAACTTAGTATACATATTTTATACACTGCAATAAACGTACTCAGTGCCTATATTATAAAAGTATAGCTGGCTATTAGAGAACACTGACTACAACTGTGTTAATGCTGATTTGTGCTATTAGTTTTGCTCCTGCATGTTGCGTTATCTCACCCTCCCCGGGTTTTGTGCTCCAACAATTTAATTTTCCTGACTTGCTGCCTCATCTGTTTCATCAATGCTGTGGGGGCATTAATCAGTTTCCGACACTATTTGCTTAACATTTCTCCTCGTATGAATCTCGACAGCTTCAGCATTTACAGGCAGGAGACAAACAGCTCTCCTCCACTCAGGAGAAAGCACCAGGGGACATGCTTACATCTGTTATGTGCTGAACCAGGATGGAGGCCCGATGCAGGGGAAGACTCACTTTTACTGGACATCTGTCATTAAAAATAGATTAAGAAAATACACATTTATTAACCACTTCTCACGGGTGGACAGCAATGCTTGGCACAAACAACCTTGACGACAGCAAAGCACGTCCTTCTAACGACTGCATTGCTCCCCCTGCCCCATGCTATGCTGCAGATTACGTTGCAGGGAATCACAGTGGGGTCCTCCCTGTCAGAAGAGGCCACTTACAGGCTAAATGTAGCTGACGTACTAAGTGTGCTTTGATTACATGTAGAGAAATCGTTGAGTGCCTGTACTTCCGGCTACGGGCATGCCCCTGTGACGTCACTAGTGACATTGCAGATTATTTACAGCAAGAAGGACTCTAGAGACCATGATCGGGTGTTGAGTTATGTGTTTTAAATCTATTATGTAAGCAAGAAGCAAGGTAAAGTATAAATCCTTGTTTATTATATATATACATATGTATATTTGTGTGTGTGTATGTGTGTGTGTCAGTGGTGTATCCTGGTTTTGGTCAGTGGTGTATTCAGGCACACACACACCTCCACCCACCCACATTGCACACCTACGACATGCTCCATCACCCACATTGCACACCCATGACATGCCCCATCATCCACATTGCATTCACACTCCATAACCCCAATTACATGCCACCATCACCCTCATATCATACCCCCACCACGTCCATTACATGCTCCCATCACCCTGATTAATTGGAAGGAGATAAAGCTTGCTGAACAGTGGGGGAGAGAGCAGAAACTTGAAGCACAAGTGTGCTTTAACACCCTCTGGCAAAGTGCCGCCCTAGGCGAGTGCATTGTTTGCCTTGTGGAAGATACACTACTGGTGTGTGTGTGTTTTACATTAAGCAACATGTTTTGTGTCATGTATGTCCACACTGCTGCTTTAAATGTAAGCAGGTCGCTGCTTTGGAATATAACAGATCTAAAGAGTCAGCTGACATACTGAAAAGGAATAGATAACATGGCATGCAGCTTACTGCTTATGCAACAGGCATTGACTGAGGCCAGATAAAAGGAGGTTGGAAATTGGGGAGAAGAGATTTCTAGGGTAGAGAGCTGGGTTTGTTGTGTAAGGGATGGAGAGTTAGGGAGGCTTATTCTTGGGTAGTTCACCCCAACATATTTGCTAGTTTGTGTGAGGATGTCAGGGAGATTAGCTCAGAGGAGGCATTTATGGGACAGGCTAACTCTCCTAGGAGCCAGGAGAGGAGCCCCCTAACACATTGGGGAACCATAATGCTAAGAAGGCTACACAGGTATTCTTGGATTTCCTCTATTCGGAATCTAGATAGGGTAATCTGTCGCCAGGACCCCAAATGCCAAACTGTGTGCGGACCGAGTAGACAGATTGTTGGGAGGGGCCGGTGATGAATCAGTGGTCTTAGTAGACACTGGTACTAACTGCAAAGTTAATTGCAGATGGGGGGTCCTTAAAAATTGTTTTAGGGCTCTTACCAGTACCACGCTCTACATCAGGGAGACAGCGGGTTGCTTAGCAGGTGGTGTAAGACAGCAGGATTTGGGTTCTTGGAGCACTGGGCAGACTTTGCAGTCTGCTACAGACTCAATGGACGGGATGAACCTCAATGATGAGGGGGCTGCAGTACTAGGGGAGAGGATGGCTAGAGGAATGGAGGAGCTTTTAAAGTGGGGAGGTTGAAGATCAAAATGTAGCAATAGAAGCTAGAGTAGACTGGAAGGGGATTCTAGCTATGGGGAATGGGGTTGAGAGCAGTGGTGGGGTTAGCAAAGAGATACATACACTTAACCCCTTCGCGACAAAGGACATGTCAGGCTCGTCCTGGGAAAAACTCCTTTAACGACAAAGGACGTGCCTGCGGTGAATCAAGCGGTTTTCGCGATCAACGATCGCAAAAAAATGCTTTAAGGGTGCTGGTCTATTGCCTCGACATCGAGGCAATAGCCAGCACCGAAATTTCTGCTCTGGGGCACCCACGATCGCCCCACGGAGCAATCGTGGGAGCCATGGGAGCATGCTGCTTCATCAATATGGCTATGCCCTCTGCCTGTCTGAGCTTCGGAAGTGAAAGTAACTTCACTTCCGTCGCTCTGAATATGATACTTGACTGCCCCTAGTGGTAGTTAGGTAGCATAGCAATGGAAAACATGTAAAATAAATATTTCATTAATTAAAAACTGGTTATATAGTTAGATTAACCTATAGTTAAAATTAAATAATTGTTAGCATAAGGGATAGGGTTAAAATTAAATTCAAATTAAAACATATTAAGGGATATAATAAGGATTAGAGTTGCGGTTAAATTTAGTGTTAGGGTTAAATTTTGGGTTCAGGTTGGGGTCAAAAGGTCAATATAGGAAAAAAACAAAAAACACTATTTTTGGTTTTTGCCCCATAACTCGCAAAAAAATACCGAAAAATATGGAAACATGCATATTTCTGAACTCGGGACAACATTTAGAAACTATTTAGATGGGGTCTTTTTTAATGATTTTATTTGTGTAAATTATATTTTAGTTCAAAGTTAGAAAAAGTGGGTTTTTAACAATTTTTCATCATATTTTGTGATTTTTTTTTTTTAGTAAATTATAAGATATGATGAATATAATGGTATCTAATGAAAGTCCTTCTTATGATGATAAAAACAACATATAATTTGTGTGGGTACTGTATGTGAGAAATAATAAAATTGCAGCTAAACACAAACACCCCAGAAATGTCAAAACAGCCATTGTCACCATGGGAAAGTTAAGGTGAAAATGTCTTGTCACTAAGGGGTTAAACATGTGGTCAGGAAGTGTTTGTCAACTAATGGACTAAAATGGGTAGTAATCTTTTTTTTGTTTTAATTATGAAAGTATCAAAAAATACAAACTATACCTACAGACATAGTAACAAAACGGATCTAAAAACATCCTATCTATTCATTGTTAAGGAAAGTATGCAGAACAATCTTATGTCAATTTTTTCCAAAGATTACTTCCACTTCTTTCATTACATCGTTCCTATCCGTATAACATGACAATAACAAGACAATAATGGGTGGATGTTTCTGAGAGGTTTGACAGGAGAGAATGGACATGGACATCCTGATTCTTACTTAACTTTTCACAATACGTTACATAAGAGTTAGATTTAGTTATTATGTTAGTTCCAGAGTCAGAATGAGCTAAGGACTATTTTATTATAATCTTTTTTTTTGTATGTTTTGTATTTTTCTTTAACATGTTTTTCTTTGCATTTCCCCTTTTCTTTCTCCTACTACCTCTCCCCCACTCTCAGTTGGTTAGAATGTATTATTTTCAAAAAAAACTCCAACCAATTGTCCCAATAGGCAATTTCTTTTTTATTCTGATGGTTTAGCCATTCAATGCTTCTTTCCATTTGGCACTGATGGATGATTTGGGATTTTATTTTGGTCCATATTAATAAGTTGTTAGTTTTCCAATTTCTAGCTAATTCAAGTTTAATTGCTGTTAAAATATGAAAAACAATCTTTTGTTTCTTTTTGTATTCGGGAAACTTGACATGTAAAAGGGCTTTTTCTGGAGTTAGGATCCATTCTCGACCAAACATCTCCCTTTGCCTTTGTGAAACGTTCAGCCAAAGGCTGTTAATCATTGTTCATCCCCACCATTTATGCACGAAATTCCCTCCTCGCTGTCCACATCTCCAGCATGTATCCAGCATGTTAGGATACATCCGGGAGATTCTTGGGAAATAATCTTAAATGTCTTTTAGCAAATACAAGAAGCTTGACAAACAAAATGGTTTTGTTTATATTTGAATCCTAAATTAAACCCCTTAGTGACAAGACAATTTCACCTTGACTTTCCAGTGGTGACAATGGCTGTTTTGAAATTTCTAGGGTGTTTGTGTTTAGCTGTAATTTTTTTCTTTCTCACATACAGTACCCACACAAATTATATGTTGTTTTTATCATCATAAGAAGGGCTTTCATTAGATACCATTATGTTCATCATATCTTATAATTGACTACAAAAAAAATCATAAAATATGATGAAAAATTTAAAAAAACCCACTTTTTCTAACTTTGACCTAAAATATAATTTACACAAATAAAATCATTAAAAAAGACCCCATCTAAATAGTTTCTAAATGTTCTCCCGAGTTCAAAAATATGCATGTTTCCATATTTTTCGGTATTTTTTTGCGAGTTATGGGGCAAAAACCAAAAATAGTGTTTTTTGGTTTTTTCCTATATTGATCTTTTAACCCCAACCCGAACCAAAAATGTAACCCTAACACTAAATTTAACCCCAACTCTAATCCTTATTATATCCCTTAATATTTTTTACATTTAATTTAATTTTAACCCTATCCCTTATGCTAAAAAATATTTAATTTTAACCCTATAGGCTAATATAGCTAAATAACCTGTTTTAAATTAATTAAATATGTATTTTAAATTTTTTCCATTGCAATGCTACTAAACTACCACTGGGGTAGTCAAGTAGCATATTCAGAGCGACGGAAGTGAAGTTACTTTCACTTCCGAAGCTCAGACCGGCAGAGGGTTTAGCCATATTGACGGAGCAGCATGCTCCATCAATATGGCTCCCCACGATCGCTCCGTGGGGCGAATATGGCTCCCCACGATCGCTCCGTGGGGCGATCGTGGGGGTCCCCAAATTTTGGTGCTGGCTATTGCCTCGATGTCGAGGCAATAGACCAGCACTGTTAAAGCGGTTTTCGCGATCGGCACGTCCTTTGTCATTAAGGGAGTTTCTCCCAGGACGTGCCTGGCACGTCCTTTCTCGGCAAGGGGTTAAAGTCCAGTATTAAGGAAGGTGTGTATGATGACACTGGTACAAATGTGGAGACACTGTGGGTGGAGATTAGCATAGACATTAAAAAGAGTCGCACATTTCTTGTAGGTGTTTGTCACAAGCCACAAAATATTTGTGTTGATGGAGAAGATCAGCTTTTTTTACAAATTGAAAACTTTGCAAATCCAAATGATATTCTAATCATGGACATTTTTTATTACCCAGATATAGATTGGAATTGTAGAACAACTAGTTCCACTAAGGGCAGCATGTTTCTGAACCTGCTGAATAACACATTTATGTCACAATTAGTACAGATCCCAACTGGAATGGATACCTATCTGGATCTGGTAATAATGAATAGTGAGGAGCTTATCTTGAACATCACAATAAGAGACAACTTAGGGAACAGTGACCATAACATGGTTTTGTTTGAGATTAATTCAAAAAAGCAAATTGGTAACTACTCCACCAAAACCCTTCATTTTAGAAGGGCCAACTTTGATCGGTTAAGGGCATCTATTGAACACGTAGACTGTCTACGTACTATGAACTTAGGTCTTTTTTCACCTAAAGTTACTATGTATTTCCATGAGTTTTAAGCATTTCCATTCCCACCAGCCCTGTTTCTATCAGCATTTGAACTCTATATTTGGTGAATTAAGTCTGATGTGACCAGAGAGAGTAGGAACCTGCTTGTTAATGAACATATGCCAAATGCTTTTTTTTTTTTAAACCATTTTATTTTATTTGGGTATTGTTCATCATACAAAAATAGAATACATTTCAGTCTGGCATCTCTGAGTTACATTGCAGAATAAGTACAAAAAAAAACAAATTGTCTTAGTGTCTTGTTGCACACAACATTAGATTCCATTTTAAGCTGTGAAGTCATTTTGAATGTGTACTTGTTATAACTTAGAACAAGTCAACTTGTTATAACATATAATCTAATGAAACTTGAATGCTGTCCCTCATATAGTTTCCAGGGTTTTATTTAGTGGCCATGCTTGTAATGGTGAATGGAGACTAATGTGGTATATCCCAGTTTTTGATTGGCTATGAGGTTACATAGTTACATCGTTACATAGCAGTTGAGGTTGAAAAAAGACTTGCGTCCATCAAGTTCAACCCTTTTCCTAATCCATGTGTACCACAGTTGTGATGCACTAGTAATCACTCAGACCCAATCATAGAATATGTCCAAGCCAATCCCCTGCACAAAGTAATGCCCCTATCAAGTTCCATCGCATAATTTGCTATGCCATGTTGACTTGTGCACAGACCAGGTATATAGTTCATTATGTGAAACCAATTGTTAATCTTTGGGAATGGGATACTTTTTGCCCGTTCACAAGTGGTGTAGGTCTCAAAAAATAGCCCAAACAGTTTTCCTGAAATATGCTCAACGTGGGGATTACCCTTTTTATCCAAAATGTATACCTAATTTTCTTGGCCACCACCATCATTATACGGGACAGGTTAATCTGGGCACGTGGAGAGTGTGTGTACCCCAAAATGGCAAATTCATGGGTGAGACATGCCTGGATATGTAGTTTGTCTTTGGTATATTTTTGTACTGATAATCTAACTTTACCATTGACTTTTCATCTCCAGAAACAATAATAAAGTGGCACGTTATGTTTAGGAAAAATATCTGAAAGATTTGGGTTTGTATTCTTATGTCTTAGAAGCAAGAAAATAAGCCCCAATTTAAGGTACATTTCTTTATGGGCTGTTGTTTTATTATAACTGTCATTGTTTGGTATGCTTTAAAAAATGTCCTAAATAGACCCATTTGCTAGGAGTCCCGATCAGTGTCACCAACCTGCATTCTGCCCCCTCTGTGTCTGTCCGTGCAGTCCTCACGCTGCAGCCAGTTTCAAAATGCTGCAGCACCATGTTTTTGGAGCCCTATGGTCTCCAACATGGCTGCCACACATATAACCTTTTTTCCACTTCCCTGTGCAGTCCTAATGGTACCTCATGGTATAAATGCAGCTCTCATTGGTACTGTCACCCACTTGCCTTCTGCCCCTTCTGTGTCTGTCCATGCAGTCCTCACACTGCAGCCAGTTTTAAAATCCTGCACCACCATGTTTTTGGAGCCCTATGGTCTCCAACATGGTTGCCGCACTTATAACCTTTTTCCCACACCCCTGTGCGGTCCTAATGCCTGTGTTAGCATCCTTTGCTTTGTCCCGGCTTTTGAGTATTTTAATGTTTATCGACATTTGGCTTTCCTAAGACTACCCTCATTCTCTTGCGTCCCTTGTTTTGACCTTGGCCCAGCTTTCCTGACCTTGGCTTTCCAGTCCAGTACTCCCGGCTCCACGACCCTGGCTCATCCCCTGACTTTGCTTCTGAGTTTTGCTGGTGTGCTACAGCTGTGACTATTCTCTGTTCTTCTGATACTGTCCCAACTTGGTGTCCGGAGAGTGGTAGGGGTGCAGCAACCTTTCTTTTGTGCCTGCGGCTCAACCAAATGTAGCTCTGGTTGGGGCAGAAGACCTCCTCTCACCACTCAAAGGCCCAGGTTACAGACGTGGATTCACTTGCAGTCATTACAACCAGTTTTGGGGGCCTGTGGTTATATCTGCATAATTTAGTTCACAACGGATGCATGTCAGTCTTGAGGTGTAGGACCCTCCTGAATCTATGGAACAAAATGTTGTCTCAAGGGGGGTTATCCCAGTCCTCAGGGGAAAATCTAGAGGTGATGTTTTTTGTAAAGCTTTGAAGTAGAATGTATGTGAACACTGATAATGGTATGTTTGGTCTTTTAGCCACGATTTGATCGTGTGACAATAGTAATGGTCTTGTGAGATTTAATAAGGGTCTCAAGATGGTGATCCTTTTGCATGCCCAAGTGTCATAGAGGAAAGACATCTCCCTATTCTGAAACTTTGGATTATGTAGAAATGGTGATAAAGTGTTTTTGTAAAGTCAAGGTGTAAGTTTGTTCTAGTTAAGTGCCATGCAGTCATACAGTTTTGGGGTTATTCAAACCCCAGCTATTGAATATGTTTCTGTGCACGCTGTAGAGGATTTGGTGGCATGTCTGGAGGGTGTGTTAGTTTGCTATGGTAGAGTGCCTTGGATTTGGGGTAGTTTACCATGGATCCGGTAAATCTGAAGACCTAACTTTCAGAACCCTCCACTGCAATGCCAGTTTCAGGTAGACTCCATCTCTCTTTAGTCAGCTCAGACCTGTACCTACCACATGTCCCCAACTATGCACATTCACATCTACCCAACCTTATCCTCTGCCATACCAATTCTCCGGAATAGCTAAGGTGAAACATTCTGCCCCTGCACAGAGTTATCAACCACTGCGGTGGTTAATTGATGTCTAGGACATTGCTTGGCACCCCAACCATGCACGTTTTTTTTTTATGTCATCTACCCCTTGGCAGATCTGTAATCACAGGTATCCAGGGAATGATGGCTGCCTCCCCATGCAAAATGCACTGTTGAGTTAAGTAATTAAAGATTTATTATAATTATTTCTTGATGACAGTTGTCCTTGAAGGCCCTGGTAAAGATTGAGGTTGACCTTAACCAGTTCGGTCCAGTAGTTCTCCTTGGCAGGTTTCTTCTAAATGTCAGCTGAATGCAGAAATGCAGACAAGACATGCAGGCTGTACATTAGCAGATTGCGGTTCTGAAAACAGTAATAGAAAGATAGTAATGATGACACACTGAGGTTTGTGTTTGGTCCTTGTGTGACCTTGTGAAAGGCATTTATGGCCTCATACCTCAAACTCCAAATAGTCTTCTGCTAGAAACCTACTATGTTGTCATTTCTATACAAGAATCATTTTATTACATTATTCGTTGTGAATCTGGGTTTCAAGATGTCAAAATAGAAATTAAACTTACTGCTTCCTGGTAGCTATCCGGTTGGTATAAATGGTTTAAAATCAACTTTATTGAGTCTCAGAATGAAATGCTTGTCTGTGGTTTTCTTTGCATCCTGTCTCAGAGACACATTAAAGCTGTTTGGAGACTTTCTTGTAATCACACTGCAATAAACAAAACAAAACTCTTCATTCTCAATTAGACAAAAATGGAGTGAAAATAGAATATAAGTGGATAGTTGCCAACTGTACTGTTTTTGCCGGGACAGTCCTGTAAAAACCAATATTGTCCCGATGAATTCAATCCCGGCAATTTTTGGAGTTTTAGCGCAATCGCGGGTCACATGACGTCATCGTGCGACGTCACGTGACCCGCAAAGTTATCAGCCAGCTTTAGCAATTCCTGTCACACCCGTCTGTTGGAAGCAGGCAGGAAGCGTGTGACAGGACTGGTAACACAGGCTGATGTGAGCTCAGCTCACACAGACTGCACTGCGCAGGTGATTTTTTTTTACTTTTTTTTAAAAACTTTAATTAAAAAAAACAAACCTGTTGCCGGTGAACAGAGGAGACATGGAGCAGGGGAGTACTGGGAAAGGGGAAAGGAGGGTGGTGGCATATATTACTGGAGAATCAGGCTGGGCATATTACTGAGCAATCACGCTGGGCATAATACTGGGCAATCAGGATGGGCATATTACTGGGCAATTAGACTGTGGCATAGTACTGGGCCATCAGGCTGTGCATATTACTGGGCAATCAGGATGGGCATATTACTGGGCAATTAGACTATGGCATTTTACTGGGCAATCACGCTGGGCATAATACTGGGCAATCAGGATGGGCATATTACTGGGCAATTCGAGTGGTATATTACTGGGCAGTCTGGCTGGGCATATTACTGGCAATCAGGATGGGCATATTACTGGGTAATCAGGATGGGCATATTACTGGGCAATCATGATGGAGCATCTTACTGGGCAATCATGATGGGGCATATTACTGGGCAATTAGACTGTGTCATATTACTGGGCAATCTGGCTGGGCATATTACTAGGCAATCGGGATGGGCATATTACTGGGCAAACAGGATGGGCATATTACTGGGCAATTAGACTGTGGCATATTACTGGGCAATCTGGCTGGGCATATTACTAGGCAATCGGGATGGGCATATTACTGGGCAAACAGGATGGGCATTTTACTGGGCAATTAGACTGTGGCATATTATTGGGAAATCAGGATGGACATTTTACTGGGCAATTAGACTGTGGCTTATTACTGGGCAATCAGGATAGGCATATTACTAGGCAATCAGGATGGGCATATTACTGGGCAATTAGACTGTGGCATATTACTGGGCAATCTGACTGGGCATATTACTAGGCAATCGAGATGGGCATATTACTGGGCAAACAGGATGGGCATATTACTGGGCAATTAGACTGTGGCATATTATTGGGAAATCAGGATGGACATTTTACTGGGCAATTAGACTGTGGCATATTAGGGGCAATCGGTATGGGCATATTACTGGGCAATTAGACTGTGACATATTACTGGGAAATCATTATGGGCATATTACTCGGCAATCAGGATGGGCATATTACTGGGCAATCATGATTGGGCATATTACTGGGCAATTAGACTGTGGCATATTACTGGGCAATCTGGCTGGGCATATTACTAAGCAATCAGGATGGGCATATTATTGATCAAACAGGATGGGCATATTAGTGGGCAATTAGACTATGGCATATTAGGGGCAATCAGTATGGGCATATTACTGGGCAATGAGACTGTGGCATATTACTGGGCAATCATGTTGGGCATATTACTGGGTAATCAGGATGGGCATATTACTGGGAAATTTGAATGTGGCATATTACTGGGAAATTGGGCTGGGCATATTACTGGACAATCATGATGGGCATATTACCGGGCAATCAGGATGGGCATATTACTGGGCAATTTTAATGTGGCATATTACTGGGCAATCGGGATGGGCATATTACTGGGCAATCATTTTTTTTATAGGTCTTGTTCATCAGATGATGTGACTTCACCTCCAATCAATCACATGTCAATCTTTCCCCTTCTGCACATAATTACTAGCAATATGTTAACCACCTCACACATCTTACTCGCCTGCAGTCTCCAAGCCCATAGCTGCAGTTTGTAGGCTTCCAATGCACCCAACTATTCACCTACTTAGTAACTTCTGGTGTTACTCAGTTCTCATTTACCCCCATCTCCCCTTTTTTTTCTGCCTCACACTCTCCTTGTGTGTCTCATGTTCCCCATTCCCTCTAGAATGTAAGCTTGCGAGCAGGGCCCTCTACCTCATGCTTTAGTCTGAAAATGTTTTGTCTAAATTTGTCTCATGCTCAATTCTTAGGGATTAATGAAAGTATTACTGTACAGAGAGGGTAGTGGATTCATGGAATAGTCTTCCAGCAGAAGTGGTAGAGGTTAAAACAGTGAAGGCGTTTAAGCATGTGTGCGATAGGAATAAGGCTATCCTAGATATAAGATAAGACCAGAGACTAATGAAAGTATTACTTTACTGAGAGGGCAGTAGATGCATGGAATCGCCTTCCAGTAGAAGCGGTAGGGGTCAAGGTTAATACAGTGAAGGAGTTTAACCATGCAAAGGATAGTTATAAGGCTATCCTAGATATAAGATAAGCCAGTAACTTATGAAAGTATTACTTTACTGAGAGGGTAGTGGATGCATGCAATAGTTTATAGTCTTCCAGTAGAAGTGGTAGGGATTTAGGTTAATACAGTGAAGGAGTTTAAGCATGTGTGGGATAGGTATAAGGCTATCCTAGATATAAGATATGGCCAGACAGTATTACTTTACTGATAGGGGAGTGGATACATGGAATGGCCTTCCAGCAGAAATGGTAGGTTCATACTAATGTATGCTTTATGGTGTAGACACAGATCTCTGACTGCAGCACATGTGCACCAGGTCTGAAACTGTATTTCATGTAAAAGTGATAAAATTCCTATCATAATTTATAGGTCCCAAAAGACACTAGGATGGTATAGAATGACCTTCACGTAACAGCTCATCATGGCCGCCCACTGCAGGGACAGGCAGCGGGATCCCACCTGTCAGATGAGGCCACTTTGAGTGATAGGAAAAATGTAACCAGCTACATTTTGCTTAATCGCACCAGGACAATGAGTATCTATTTCTGCGTGTGTAAAGTTCTCTGAACTTGTCAGCCTTCACAGGATTTTGCCGGCAAGCCTGCTGTGCATGACCGGTTACATAGTAACACACATCGTGAAAGTACACAGTGGAAATGGGCACATGCAAATAGTCGTAACTCACAGGGAAAATAAAAACAGAGAAAAATAGATTCTGATAACCTACTGAAATGACAAATAAACCTGAGATTTAGCTACAGGCAGACTCGATGGGACAACTGGTCCTTACGGCTCAAGATCCGTTTTTATGTTCCAAGTTTTCTCTTTTTTGAGCTTAGTACATATTGTATGTTCTTGTCCTTCTGGGTATATTCCTGGTTTTCCTCGATTCCTTTACTGTAATAGAATGGGTGCAAATTGATAACTGGTTCATGATAATACCAAGGAGTGTCTTCCATCTTCTAACACCTGTTAATGGTTTTTATAATATATAAATATATATATAATACTATTTATGTTTGTTGTTTTCTTCTGTATCAATAATTATTTACTCTGTATGTTCTCTCCCCAAATTTCCATATAGATATTTATATATATAAATTATATAATTACTATTATAATATGTATTCTTCCTAGTAAAACACTTTCTAAATAAATAAAATACTAATCTACAGCAAAACTACTACCTACTTAATAATTATAACCAAGAATTTTGCCATTGGTCAACTTGCAAAGGATGTTACTATTACCCAGTTTAATGGTAGTTATTTTATCCTCGGAAGCAGGGCCGATCCTGGGCGGGTGCACGGGGTGCACCGCGCCCAGGCGCACGGGAGGAGAGGCGCTGAAGCAGGGAGCTCTCTCCCTGCCGTCCTCCTCCTTGTTAAAGCAAGCACAGCGCGACGGGTGCAAGCTCCGCCCCGTCGCGTTCTGTGATTGGCTGCTGCCGGGAGGAGGACGTTCTCTAGAGTATCTGCCAAGACACCATAGAGAACATCCTCCTCCCTGCAGCCAATCACAGAACGTGACGGGGGCGGAGCTTTCCCCCGTTGCTCTGTGCTTGGACTAACAAGAAGGAGGAGGTAACAGTTAGGGTTTGGGGGGTGTTAAAATATAAAATAAAAAAAGAAAGAAAGTGTGAAAGTGTCTGTGAATGTGTATAACTATGTGTGTGTTACTGTCTGTGTATGTGTGTGTGTGTATGTGTATAAGTGTGTATGTGTGTGTCAATGTGTATAACTATGTGTGTGTTACTGTCTGTGTATGTGTGTGTGTGTATGTGTATAAGTGTGAAAGTGTCTGTGAATGTGTATAACTATGTGTGTGTTACTGTCTGTGTATGTGTGTGTGTGTATGTGTATAAGTGTGTATGTGTGTGTCAATGTGTATAACTATGTGTGTGTTACTGTCTGTGTATGTGTGTGTGTGTATGTGTATAAGTGTGTATGTGTGTGTCAATGTGTATAACTATGTGTGTGTTACTGTCTGTGTATGTGTGTGTGTGTATGTGTATAAGTGTGTATGTGTGTGTCAATGTGTATAACTATGTGTGTGTTACTGTCTGTGTATGTGTGTGTGTGTATGTGTATAAGTGTGTATGTGTGTGTCAATGTGTATAACTATGTGTGTGTTACTGTCTGTGTATGTGTGTGTGTGTGTGTATGTGTATAAGTGTGTATGTGTGTGTCAATGTGTATAACTATGTGTGTGTTACTGTCTGTGTAAGTGTGTGTGTGTATGTGTATAAGTGTGTATGTGTGTGTCAATGTGTATAACTATGTGTGTGTTACTGTCTGTGTATGTGTGTGTGTGTATGTGTATAAGTGTGTATGTGTGTGTCAATGTGTATAACTATGTGTGTGTTACTGTCTGTGTATGTGTGTGTGTGTATGTGTATAAGTGTGTATGTGTGTGTCAATGTGTATAACTATGTGTGTGTTACTGTCTGTGTATGTGTGTGTGTGTATGTATGTGTATAAGTGTGTATGTGTGTGTCAATGTGTATAACTATGTGTGTGTTACTGTCTGTGTATGTGTGTGTGTGTATGTGTATAAGTGTGTATGTGTGTGTCAATGTGTATAACTATGTGTGTGTTACTGTCTGTGTAAGTGTGTGTGTGTATGTGTATAAGTGTGTATGTGTGTGTCAATGTGTATAACTATGTGTGTGTTACTGTCTGTGTATGTGTGTGTGTGTATGTGTATAAGTGTGTATGTGTGTGTCAATGTGTATAACTATGTGTGTGTTACTGTCTGTGTATGTGTGTGTGTGTATGTGTATAAGTGTGTATGTGTGTGTCAATGTGTATAACTATGTGTGTGTTACTGTCTGTGTAAGTGTGTGTGTGTATGTGTATAAGTGTGTATGTGTGTGTCAATGTGTATAACTATGTGTGTGTTACTGTCTGTGTAAGTGTGTGTGTGTATGTGTATACGTGTGTATGTGTGTGTCAATGTGTATAACTATGTGTGTGTTACTGTCTGTGTAAGTGTGTGTGTGTATGTGTATAAGTGTGTATGTGTGTGTCAATGTGTATAACTATGTGTGTGTTACTGTCTGTGTAAGTGTGTGTGTATGTGTATAAGTGTGTATGTGTGTGTCAATGTGTATAACTATGTGTGTGTTACTGTCTGTGTATGTGTGTGTGTATGTGTATGTGTATAAGTGTGTATGTGTGTGTCAATGTGTATAACTATGTGTGTGTTACTGTCTGTGTAAGTGTGTGTACAGGAGTGTCTGTGCAAGTGTATCCTATGTCTAAGTGTGTAAAGGTGGCTGTGTTTGTATTTATGGATGTGTGACAGTGTGTATAAGGGTGTCTGTGTAAATGTATGTCTGTGAGGGTGACTAAGTGTGTAACTGTGTTTGTGTGACTGTGTGTGTTTATGTATGACTGTGTGTATTTATGTATGTGTGTGACAGTGTGTATAAGGGTGTCTGTGTAAATGTATGTCTGTGAGGGTGACTAAGTGTGTAATTGTGTTTGTGTGACTGTGTATTTATGTATGACTGTGTGTATTTATGTATGTGTGACAGTGTGTATAAGGGTGTCTGTGTAAATATATGTCTGTGAGGGTGACTAAGTGTGTAACTGTGTTTGTGTGACTGTGTGTGTTTATGTATGACTGTGTGTACAAGAGGCCAGCATGGAGAACAGAAAGATAGAGATGGAAAAATATATGAGGGATGAGGGGAGAGACAGACATGGGGTATGAGTGGCGAGAGAGACAGACATGGGGTATGAGCGGAGAGAGAGAGAGAGACAGACATGGGGTATGAGCGGAGAGAGAGAGAGACATGGGGTATGAGCGGAGAGAGAGAGACAGACATGGGGTATGAGTGGCGAGAGAGACAGACATGGGGTATGAGTGGAGAGAGACAGACCGACATGGAGCATGAATGGAGAGAGAGACAGACATGAGGGAATAGGGAGAGAGAGACAGACATGAGGGTACGGGGAGAGAGAGACAGACATGAGGTAATGGGGAGAAAGAGACAGACATGAGGGTATGGGGAAGAGACAGACAGACACAAGGGTATGGGGAGAGACAGACATGGGGAGAGACAGACAGACAGACATGAGGGTATGGGGAGAGACAGACAGACATGAGGGTATGGGGAGAGAGAGAGAGACACGTGAGTGACTTACTTGGTGGAATATTATTTATCACTCCTTATGTACTTCTTTTCCAATGATGCTCAGCCAGACTAATGAGAGACTTTGGCTGGTTGGGAATCATGGGAACGGTAGTTAAAACTCATTTTGCTAGCCAGCAAAAAGTCTCCCATGTTGCTGGCTGAGCATCATAGAAATAAATAAAACCACTACACAGTATTATGGCAAAATATATATCTTTATTTAAAATAAACGTTGGCCCCTCTCCCCAATATTGAAATGGGCATGTCTGGAACAGAAATGTCTAAAGGGGAGGAGTTCATAATATAGCCACGCCCACCCTTGGGCGCCAAAGGAAAACCTGCACCCAGGCGCCCGTGACCCTAGGATCGGCCCTGCTCGGAAGATGAAGGGATGAGTCAACCCTGCTGAGAATGGAATCTGCAAACTTGATATACAAATTACACATTTCACATTGAAAAGTCGTTGCAAATCAAGCCACAGGTTGCTCTTCTTCTGTCTTTTACTTCTATTCTTTTTTTTATAGATACATTTCAAGGGTGTTCATCTACAGCTCAATAATAGCTTTACCAATGTTATGTTTACTTTGCACAGAGCACAGAGCAAAACTGACAATTAAAAAAAAATTTTAAAGCCCCAGTGTATAAGTTTACAAAGTTTCTCATGTAAGGGCAAATATCAGATAATGACATAACACTGATCATCAGCAGAAGAGTCTAATAACTTCCTATAAACTATGGAATATTTGAGCTAACACAATTATGGAAGAATGTACATAGTTCAGAGATCAAACTAAAAATAAACATGACATGTTAGTAGAGCTGACAGGAAAATTCATTTTAAGCCATACAACATGTATTTACAATAAATAATGAGTTTGGTCATCTTGTAAGGAATTTAAGGGGTTCATTATCCCAGATTCCTGAGAGTGGCCATTTTGAATGTTCCAGATGCATGATTTCCAGTGTTGGTAGATCCCCACTCTGTCCTAACGTATTGTCTTTGGCTGTTCTAGAACATTGAGGTCTAGACATTGGTCGTTATTTAGAAAAAGTTAATTCTGGGGCAAAGTTTGAAACTTGGAGCAGTCACCATAGAAACCAATAGAATGTTCTGACTGGTTTGACTACTTTTAGAATATTTCCCCAGAGGTTTATACATAACCTCCTGTGTTTTTAGTGGGTATGTTTTCTAAAATCAGTTAGTGTTAGCGATGTCCTCCTAAGAGTATGGTATATGTGGGAGTAGGGTTCATCTGCCTCTCCAGATGGGCATGGTTGAAGAATATCCACATCCACATCTCATTTCTGTCAGACTAACACTAACTAACCCTGGAGATGAGCCTGGATACCATCTTCAGTCCTGGCCTATGGGGTCATGTATAAACGCAGTGTGCGTCTATGTATAAAGCAGACTCCCAGCAAATTTTCCAACGCTGCTTGGAAGATATCCATCTCCAGCACTGAAAAATGTCAGGATTTAGAAGATAGGCGCAATAACGGTCATACATAACAAACGACGATTACGCCTTTTTATACCTCTCCAGAATTTCTATTCATTACCGACTATATCTTTGTATCAAGTTGTTGAATATGTTACTTTTGCCCAACATCCAAGGGCTGTTAAAATTTTCAGCTGCTTTGGTGCTCATTTTATAATCCTCAGTTGGATGAAGAGCAGAGACTGTATCAGAAACTTAAGGCTTCATAAAAACTATTTTTGAAGTTGAAACGTTGCCGTGGGACTATAAACTCCATAGTTTCACAGACGTGCTATTGTTACTTTGTGTCCCAGAAACTGAACCAGGAAACCTGAAGTTTGAACAGGTTATGTAGATGGTGCATTAGCCCACTTGGCTAGGTTTAACAATAATTGTGACTGCACATACTTGTGTGCAGAAATTTGCACTTAGGGCTACCGGAGTCACCTGGAAGTGCAGAAACTGTGCTTATAATACAAACTCGGGATTTAGTGTTATATAATGTGTGCACGGTGGCAGAACTACTATTTACCGCTATTTTAGTGTGCGCCTATACATTACATAGCCCACAATATTCTCTGAGATCCTTTCCTTTCATAGAAAGTGAAAAGCCACCTACTTCATCCAAAGATGCCTCTGATACCTATGTTTTCTGGACATACCAAATCAGCCAGGTCCCGTGTGTGTTCAACGTGTGATCCCAACCAATAATCATTGACAATAAAGTCAGCCAAGCCCATAATAAACTCAAAATGCTGTCCATTTGCAAGTGCATACTGCCTGCTTTGGATGGTTAATATGAATAGTTGAGTCTTTGGTCCAACTATTGTGACCACATCTGGATTCTTCATACGTATGCTACGTCTATAAAATTGATCATAACAACATGGAACCATGGTCTGTGAAGAGAGCATCCAGAAGAGTTCACATCTACTAGATGCGTGCCCTGTTTTATCTAGATGAGATTACACCAACAGACCATATGTAATGTGCAGGCCACAAGGGGGAACCCTAGATGTTTAAGTAACCTGTGCAGGATGACCACTTCCAAATGCAGGCTGGGTCCTTGGTGTTAAGTGGCTGTATACAACCCACGTGTCTAGTACTGGCTTCAAAGAAGCTGAATCAGATATCAGAAACCAATGTCAGGAGTAAGGGCAGGTAGCTTAAAATAAAAAAACAGTAAGACTGTCTTAGGTCAGGTAAATAATAATTAAGGAAAGTCTAAAGTAAATGAATGGAGTTCAAGACACCAAGTTGGGATGGTGGAATTGCCAAATGTACTAGATTTGGTATCACTCAATACCTGATGTTATACTTCTTAGAATTGTAGAATAGCGGATATGTGGCCCCTGTATGTTTCACTTAGGACCGCCAAAAACCTTGAACCAGTCTGGCTGGACATGACAAATTACTGTGAAAGGCATTTAGGCATCAGTATTGATTGGCCTTTATTTTCTTGCATTTATGGTAATTCTCTAATTGCCACAAGTGGCTTGAACTAGTAATTTGAGCAATGCTTCTAAAAATTGTGGAACCATGCATGAATATAATAAGAATATATATAATAAATAATATATGATTTATGAGTCTGTATGAGCCTTTCCTGGGCTTTTTAACCATGTGGGGAGTTCAGTTAGATGATGACCTGATGACCAGGTGAATACATGCTCATTATATATGATAGTGCAATAGTACTAGATAGTGTAATAAGCCTACAGCCTTTACTCCAATCCCCATATTGGCTTAAAGTTTAATATAGACACAAGCATAGCCTTCAATGCTGGCAGAGCTAATCAAGTCCAGGGGAGGGCTGGCAACTGTTGGCTCAGAGGGCAAAAAAGAATTAGTTGCCTTTGGTGCCATTTCATTAGGCCACCAGATATCAGAGATAGTCACACATAGACATACAAGACAGATATACTGCCAGACAAGGTAGATAGATTGATAGACAGATATACTGACAGCTAAGGTACAGAGATTGATAGACAGATATACTGACAGATAAGGTACAGAGATTGACAGGCAGATATACTGACAGATAAGGTACAGAGATTGATAGACAGATATACTGACAGATAAGGTACAGCGATTGATAGACAGATATACTGACAGATAACGTACAGAGATTGATAGACAGATATACTGACAGATAAGGTACAGAGACTGATAGACAGATATACTGACAGATAAGGTACAGCGATTGATAGACAGATATACTGACAGATAAAGTCCAGAGATTGATAGACAGATATACTGACAGATAAGGTGCAGAGATTGATAGACAGATATACTGACAGATAAAGTACAGAGATTGATAGACAGATATACTGACAGATAAGGTACAGAGATTGACAGGCAGATATACTGACAGATAAGGTACAGAGATTGATAGACAGATATACTGACAGATAAGGTACAGCGATTGATAGACAGATATACTGACAGATAACGTACAGAGATTGATAGACAGATATACTGACAGATAAGGTACAGAGACTGATAGACAGATATACTGACAGATAAGGTACAGCGATTGATAGACAGATATACTGACAGATAAAGTCCAGAGATTGATAGACAGATATACTGACAGATAAGGTGCAGAGATTGATAGACAGATATACTGACAGATAAAGTACAGAGATTGATAGACAGATATACTGACAGATAAGGTACAGAGATTGATAGACAGATATACTGACAGATAAGGTACAGAGATTGATAGACAGATATACTGACAGATAAGGTACAGAGATTAATAGGCAGACAAGACAGTTGGGAAAACAAGATCAAAAGTGTTACCGGCTGGGACACTTAAAAGTCAGAAGTGGTGCAGCCCATCCAGGAGGCCACTGTCTAAAGGGAAAATGTTCCCTCATTGCTAGTGGTCGGCAGGGTGTCCATACACAGACATAATGTGTATCATGCAAGACAGAAGATGCAAAACAATGCTCATTTGGACAGCTGAGACTGATGGGAGATGGGGTAGTATGTAATGGAATAAAGATGGGCTAATGAAAGATGGAAAACAGAGGGTTAATGAGAAAGGGGTTAATAAGAGGTAGAATGTAGATGAAGGAACTAAAAAGAAGAGTTGGAATAGAGGGGTTAATTAGCAATGAAAGAGACAGGGTTAATAAGAGTTGAAAGAGAGGGGTTAATAAGAGATAGATGATGGGGTTATAAGAGATTGGGAACAGAAAGAGGTTAATGATAAGAATTAAAAGAGAGAGGTTAATGTGAGGTGTGGGAAACAGAGAGGGTTAATAAGAGAAGGCAGTGAAAAGGGGTTAATAAATGGCAGAGAAAGTGGGTTTATAAGAGCAGGGGAGAGAGCAGGTCAATAAGCCACTTGAGATGTGAGGGGTGATGCCTCTGCCCAGGACCCACCAGTGCCTTAAGGCAGCTCTGCCCCCACCCATTAAGAGATATTAGAGAGCAGCCCAGGGGGCAATTGCCCTCCTGCCGCCCTTACCAGCCCTCCCCTGGATGAGTCATAGAGTGAGGCAATTTTATATGCCGCTGGATAATCACATATAATTGGTCATGTCTTGCATTTAAAGTTATCATTCTGCCTGTCAGCGTTTGAGTATTTAACAAGGAAAAAAATATGTTTTCTTGCTTTTGTTTCTTGTTTAAAGTTGGTCTTTTTGGGACCTAAACAAGTTTGTGCAAAGGTAGTGCTTGGAGAAATGGCATTACATGTATGGCTTAGAGCAAAAAAAAAATGGAAGAATTACCATGGCAACGGAATTCCTGGCCTTCGCTGAAAAAATGACTGGAAGGAAGAAAGTGCAGTTGGGAGCGAGTTAGAGTCATTATGACTTTGCAAAAGTTTGGAATTGATAGGGACTTATTTATTTATTGCTGTCTCAGCACCCAAGTGCCGGGCTCAGGGGCACACGAGGCACGGTTATAATAGCTAAAACAAAAAAATAAACTGCAACTTGCATACAACTTATATACATATTAGTATCAATCACTGTATGTTCGTTAACCCCATACAACAGCCACTTGTTTGAGGACAGTATGAAAGATTCAGAAAAAATTGGTGTTAAATTCTGAATTCCAAAACAGTATTTCTAACAGTATTAAAAGTGTATTCACAACAGTAAAGGTAAACAGGAGAGACATTTTGTTTAACATTGTATCAAGAGAATTATGCCTGCTACTTGCACATACAAAAAAGTTATCCAATTATTATTATTATTTTTTTTTTTTAAAAGGACTTTAACCTGGGGGATAAAAAGCAGGTGAGTTGAAGTGAGTAGCAGGCGAGTTGAGGTGAGTAGCAGGTGAGTTAAGGTGAGTAGCAGGTGAGTTGAGTAGCAGGCGAGTTGAGGTGAGTAGAACGCGAGTTGAGGTGAGTAGCAGGCGAGTTGAGGTGAGTAGCAGGTGAGTTAAGGTGAGTAGCAGGTGAGTTGAGGTGAGCAGCAGATGAGTTGAGGTGAGTAGCAGGTGAGTTGAGTAGCAGGCGAGTTGAGGTGAGTAGCAGGTGAGTTGAGGTGAGTAGCAGGCAAGTTGAGGTTAGTAGCAGGTGAGTTGAGGTGAGTAGCAAGCGAGTTGAGGTTAGTAGCAGGTGAGTTGAGGTGAGTAGCAGGTGAGTTGAGGTGAGTAGCAGGCGAGTTGAGGTGAGTAGCAGGTGAGTTGAGTAGCAGGCAAGTTGAGGTAAGTAGCAGGTGAGTTAAGGTGAGTAGCAGGCGAGTTGAGGTGAGTAGGAGGTGAGTTAAGGTGAGTAGCAGGCGAGTTGAGGTGAGTAGAAGGCGAGTTGAGGTGAGTAGCAGGTGAGTTGAGGTGAGTAGCAGGCGAGTTGAGGTGAGTTGTGGTGAGTAGCAGGCGAGTTGAGGTGAGTTGAGGTGAGATGAACATTTAATCTCATCAATTCAGTTATACATTGTGCAGGAACAAACCTGGTGATTTCACTTAGCTTGGGGAGTTAACCAGGTTTGTTACTGCACAATGTGTAGCTAAACTGGTGAGATGAAAAGTTCATCTCAACTCACCTGCAACTCACCTTTTAGTGAATAGCCCCATCACACTGATATCTCTTTCTGTGGATGGTAATTTCATTATTCATGTAAACGTTATATTTTGTGACTACAGCGCTCTACTTTTACGCTTATCAATTTATATTTGTTTACAGATCATATTATAAAATACTGAGTTTTTCTAAACAAGTTTACACTGTTACAAGCATAGATAATCTTGTAACCAAGTATCTGACTGCTATGGTCATACATGGCATATTTTAAAAGCAGAGTGAGGTCAGGTGTCATTACAATTAATCTTGCAGAGATTTCAGCTTGCAGATTAGAAGACATTAGCATTATAATAATAATTTAATAGAAGGTGTGACAGCCTGTTTAAAGAGGTGCATAAAAATTCCTATAGGAACCCATTGTCCATTGAGGATTTTAATATTTATTTGTAAAGCCCCAACAAGTTACGTGTTTGAGCCTGGCAGCCAAATATTGAAAGGTAGACCAATCAGGAGAGTATTAAGTAGTCGAGAAGAGATATCACAAGGGAGTGCAGTAGGTATGGACGGCGCCTCTTCACTAAGGAACAGGGTGAAGGTGCACAATGTTCCTTAGGTGCAAGCACCAGGATTTGGCTAGGCACTGAACATGGGGACAAAGGCAGTGGCGGAACTATCATTATAGCAGGGGTCGCAGATGCGACCGGGCCCGTCACACCAGGGGCCTGGCTTCCCTGTCGACCCCTGCGATAATGATAGATAGAAACCTGTACTATGCGATCTGAACTGATCGCATAGTACAGGCCATTTGACATTTGACATTGTCACCGGTAACCGCACCTCCGCTGGTCTCGAGCGAGGGGGTGAAAGCTCTGCCTCCTAGAGAGCCGGATGTCTGTGACATCCTGGCGCTCAGAAGATAACGGAGGCTGCATCCACCCCCCTCCCTGCAATGAAAGGTAACCGTGCAGGGAGGGGGGCCAAAATATATGTGGGTATGGATGTATGGATGTAGTGTAAGTCTGTGTGTGTGGATGTATGGCTGTAAGTCTGACTATGTATGGATGTAAGTATGACTGTATGTATGGATGTAAGTCTGACTGTATGTATGTAGTGTAAGTCTGTGTGTGTATGTATGGATGTAAGTCTGACTGTATGGATGTAACTGTAAGTCTGACTGTGTGTGTATGTAATTGTAAGTCTGACTGTGTGGATGTATGTAACTGTAATATTGTAACAAATATGATACATATAGCTGCTTTTATAGAATATGTGTTATATAAATATGATAAAACCAGCCATATATATTATATAAATATATATAATGTCATATATATATATATATATTTATATATATATATATAATGTAATATATAATTACATGGGTTTTATAATATTTATATAACAAATATATATATATAAAACCAACATATATATATTTTTTTTTGTTTGTTATATAAATATTATAAAAGCAGCCATAAATTATATAAAATATAAACCTGAGCCATATGTTATATATTTATATATCATATGGCTAGTTTATATAATATGTATATTATTTATATTCGTCTATATCTGATTTTATATAATATGTGTTATATAAACCAGATATATATATTATAATAACCAGCATATATTTATATATATTACATTATATAAATATATAAACCATCCGTTTATAATAAACTAGGAGTGGCATGGTGGGTTCGGGGGGCCCCAGGAAAACTTTTGCACCGGGACCCGGTGGTTTCTAGTTACGCCTCTGGACCAAGGAGAGAGCCCAGTAGGAGATAACCCCAAGACAATGGGCTTGGCCAATGGGTACAACCCTACCATTTGTGACGGTAATGGTGAAGTACAGAGAAGACTCTGTTTAGAGAGATTAAGATTTAGGACGCCATCACTTTGTTTCTACTCTGATGTAAATAATAAAAATGAAATAAAGAATGAGTTATACATTGTGCTAGCAGAACATGCAGACACAAATTGGAAGATGTTTTAAATGTTTCTGTAGTTTCTCCTGTTTATGAAGTTAACTGCTGCTTTATATGCAAATCAGGCCAAAAAAAAAAATAGAGGCGCTCTTAGGATGAAAAATGATTTAATCAAAAGTAATAAAGTGCAAAAATATAAAAAATTTCATGGCAGGTAGGGCAGGTAGGAGATATAGCACGCCAGCTGCTTCACGAGCTTTGCTCTTAGAGGAGCTTAATCATAGGCCAATTCATAAAGTAAGGAGTGCAGTCACCGTGGAAACCAATGGAATGTTTTTGCTGTTTTAGATTTTTGGAATTTTGCCTTAGAATTGAGTTTTATAAATAGTCCTCACTGTATGGATCAATTTTAATTCTCTACATTCACAACATAAACTATATCTAGGTGATGCATTCCCTTGGATGATTATTATGAATCATATATTGTATGCACTGACAGTTTACTGTTGATAGGCGTGTTAAATAGTAGCCTTGACAAAGCGCCCAGGGGGGTGTGAAACCGTAGGCATCAGTTAGTTTCACCAGGAGGGTGAGCACCATGGCAATTTTTTTATCTAGCTGCATCTTACCTTTTGGATTAAACCATTTGTTACAGCCAAAACATGGTCCGGTACCTGCTCATTTATATTTACCGTTATCCGCTACTATCCCTTTTTTGTTGCCTACCTTTTGATTATAAGCCCAGCGGAAGCGCTGGACAGACAAAACAGTCATCAGGAGAAGTGGGAGACTTATCATCTCATATGAGTTCGTCGATGGATGCTTTCTTTACCCTTCAGTGTTAAATAGTGGTCTAGCATTACAGCTCTGATCCATATTCCTCCAGGTCACATTTTCAATTTAACTCTTGGTGAAAGACAAGTTTAGCTAGAATTGTCAATTAGCCCCAGGTCACTAATTGACAAAAATGTGGTGTTGTTTCTTTAAATTTCCTTCTCAACATTGTCTGAAGGGTCCTGTGGGTTTTAAGTATTGCTCTTTTATCTGACAATTTGAGAATTATCTGTGGTCCTCCAAGGCTTCATTCTATACATCAGTAAATGTACAGACCAGTGGCTGTGGAACCTCTTCTAAACTATTTCCCACCTGGGTCTGGTATTTTTCTCAAGCTTGCTATAGTTCATTGGACATACATATCCATGGTATAATTATTTGTCTGTCACAGTCTTTACGCAATTAACATGTGTTTACCTTTCTGTGCTCGGTAGGCAAGAATGATAGAAATAATATCGGAATAAATTTGATTACTAAATTCAATTGTAGAATTTTTGTTTTCAATAAATATTTTATTTTATTTAGATACAAGTTATAATTACATTATATATTAATTGATTCAAAACCAAAACCATATATGAATAATTACATACTATACAAACAAGAAATAAAACAAGACAAATAAACAAAAAAACACACACAAAAAAGATACAGATATCTTTATACATAAAAGTCAGACAATATTTGAATATTTTACAAATCTTTTTTTTTTTTTTCTAAAATTAAGGGGAAATGTACCTGGATGCCTTCAAGTAAGAAACCAGAACTCTTCTACTCAATTATATAAAGAAACCTTACTTGGAGGAACGTAAAATTAAGGAATAGGTGCGAGGGCTGGGTGACAAGTCAGGTTCGAAAAAACATGCTATGTATTCATTATTTTGAAAACCTGAAATAAAAATATTTATTTTCTAATCTCTGACTCGTTTTCATGTACAATACAATACATTGACTAAGGATGTTACCTGTCTGAGACTAAACAAAATGTAAGTAATTTAACTCACTAATTGCTAATGTATAGATTAAGGCACTTTACTGGTATATCAACAGTTTTAATATATGTCCTTATATGCTTTTGTTACATTTTCCTAGCTGCAACAGTGCTTTATCTTTTATAAATATTTTCTACCACATATAGATTAGCTCAGTGGTAACCTTTGTGTGACACATGTGATGGTGATGTGGGTAGCAGAATATATATAGTGTATATATTATATATACAATTAATATATTGTATGCCTTATTTGAAATGGATTTGGTTGTCTATTTACTGGACTTGGCTGTCTACACTAAATAATGCTCCTTGAGGCTTAATGAATACAGCTAATCAAATCTCACCGTCGACTAAGATTCTCTTGAGATGGCTATGGTCTTTAATTTTACTTGCTGACTAATTGAGAAAAAGAGAAATACACAATGCTCTATCTTTGCTATTTTTCTCTACAGGGTGAATAGAAAGCAATTTGTAGGCGCACGTGATACAGATAGATACTAGTTATAAGACACATGAACTATAGAGAGGACAATCTACAACTCATTTTACATATTTACATATGTTACAAGTTGGCAATATTTAATCATTGGGAATATATCTTCAAATAAACTGTAACCTGATACTGATAGTGGAGTTTCTTAATTTTATTACTATCTAATATTATTAATTTTTATTATTATTGATTGATCTTATCTTGTATCATCATTTTTATTAGGCAAAATAGAGTCACACAATCTTGCATGACAATCAGGTGTATAAGGTAATGTCCATTTTTAAAACTGCATTATAGGATATTAAATACAATATTATATTAACACAAAAATTCACAACTCCTACCTACCCAAAAATGTATTCCGTAAGGTTTATATGCTTCATAAATATTATTTTTACTGACAAAAAAAAACGGCATTTTTTTTTCCATCAATTTGTACTTTTGATTGATTTTTTTATCTTAATTTTTTTTAACAGGAGAATTGGAGAAGCACCTACAGCATAACGATAGGCAGATAAGTTAAACATACACTCTCTTATTATAATACTCCATTATCATCATTATTAGATAGCCATTTTCCAAAAGTTATCACCACAACTGTATACATTTATATTCATTTTAATTTTGGCAAAACAAAACTAGGAATTGGCCCGGAAGGTTCGGGATTCTCTTTTGTTCCAATGAATTTGTTTAGCCAACTTATGTAATTTGGATCTAAATGGAAACAAGTTGCAAACAAAATAGATGAGCAGCAGAATTTCTCCAGGTTCCGCAGTTTGGTTGTTGATTCACAATCGATTCACAACTTAGTGAATAGATACATGGTATTGTTTCTACCTCCTATTTGTACAGCATGCTAGAATAAGGAGCTGATTGTTAAAAGGTTATCTGTTTTTTTTTCTCATTATTTATGCATCGAGTGCACTGTCTTGGTCATTAAGTTTGTTGACAAGAGGGTCACAAATTTCTGACCTTAATAACATGGTGAGAATAGATTTTAAAAGCATCTTATACAGGTGTCAATGAATCCTACATCAATATGTTCCAAGCACACCATAAAGTCCAGAATGAACATACAAGGAATCTAATACACATAAAACTAAAAAAAAACTTTAATTAAAACATACAAACAAAAAAAGAGAAAACAGCAGACTATACATAGATGCTCAATGGTAGAGGCAAAGTAATGGTCATTGCCCACAATGGTAAACCAGCATGGTACAACAAATTAAACTACCCTTAAAGAGATCAGATTGAGGGCAGATACATCCTGGTTTGTTGGATGGCCACTTCTTCTTTTGGCTTTGATGAGGAGCCAATCAAAAGTGTTGAAAACCTTCCCATGTACCTTAATTGAATGCTCACACATAGGGGCGCCATCACCTTCATCCAAATAAAGATTCAAAGAAGTAGCATGGTTTTAAACAAATATGTTCGTTGGACATTTTTGGCAATATTTTTGGTCGATTCCATAAGCTTTCATTTTTAGGGAGCCATTTTCTATATTCATAAATGCTTAAATACATTAAACAGTGAACTGTGGTGAACAGACAACATAACTGCAAAAATCAGACATTATTGACTGAGTTGGAAAATGCCTCTTGGGTGAATGTAGATCTGACCCAACATTCTGTACAACATGTCTGCCCCCTGTTAGAGCTATAGGAAGCAATGAGGGCTCAATAAGGTGCTTTATTTGTATTCTTTCATTAAAGCATTTCTATACACACCATATACACTTAATGTAATCTTTCAATTAAACATGAGTTATTTTTTTGCCTACACTTGTCCTTTAATGTTGCTATTTGGTTATTAATTCACCACAGCTCACTCTTTATTAAGCCGACCTCATCGAGTCTCTGTGACATGAATTATTCTTGACGAAACCTCACAATGACCAAAGTTGTTTTGGATGCGATATGTTCTCATCCCACAGAACGTACAAATACAATTGTCTGCACGGTGAAGAAATGCTGGTAATGCCTTATTACAGCTGGAGCTGTAACTAGACCAGCTGACCCCCCCAAAAAAAAATCAAAGCTATCCTCACGTAACTCGTAAGCCGCCAAACATCAGCAAGCATCCTCTTCCCCGCTCGTGTTGGGATTTAGTGGTTCTGAATCGCTCCGAGGAAGTTGGCATGCTTTCAGTGATTTTTGTCACATCCCCAGCTGCTGCTTCTGTTGTTATGTAACTAAGGACGTTATATGCAAACCTATTTTGGTCCGTCTCCTTCTCTAGGCTGTACTTTCTAATCTAAACTAATCAAAATCAAATCCATAAGGGTGAGAAATGTAGTCTTATGGGGGTGGGGGTTGTGTATGCACTGCAATGCCAATTACACTGTACTTTCAGAATGCTCACACCTATTTAGTATGTATGATAAACATGAAAAATGTCTTTCTTTTTCTTGCTGGCACATAGCTGATAGTTGGCACCTCTGTTTGGTTGCAGTTGGCTGCATGTTGCATAATTGGAAGGAGACGTTATTGAAACTCCAAGAAATTAGAAAGGTTTTAGTAACACTTTAGACTGTTTTGCGTGCTCACTACATACAAAAAGGGTCATGTACTAAAAAAACGCAAATATATTTTATGTGCAAAACTATTTTTGCGCTTTGCTCCTATTGCCATGTACTAAACCAGGGGTCCTCAAACTTTTTAAACAGGGGGCCAGTTCACTGTCCCTCAGACCGTTGAAGGGCCGGACTATAGTAAAAATAAAAACTATGAACAAATTCCTATGCACACTGCATATATCTTATTTTGAACAAAACGAGACCAAATACAATATTTAAAATAAAGTAAAGTTAAATCAACAAACTTACCAGTATTTCAATGGGAATAGTGTGCCAGTCAGAGCCCAGTAATATTATGCCAGTCAGAGCCCAGTAATATTGTGCCAGTCAGATGCCCAGGAATATTATGCCAGTCAGAGCCCAGTAATATTATGCCAGTCAGATGCCCAGGAATATTATGCCAGTCAGATGCCCAGTAATATTATGCCAGTCAGATGCCCAGGAATATTATGCCAGTCAGATGCCCAGGAATATTATGCCAGTCAGAGCCCAGGAATATTATGCCAGTCAGATGCCTAGGAATATTTTGCCATTCAGATGCCCAGTAATATTATGCCATTCAGATGCCCAGGAATATTGTGCCAGTCAGATGCCCATGAATATTATGCCAGTCAGAGGCCAGGAATATTTTGCCATTCAGATGCCCAGTAATATTATGCCAGTCAGAGCCCAGGAATATTGTGCCAGTCCGATGCCCAGGAATAGTGCTCGTTATACCTCCCTCCTCCCCCGCTTCCCCATCACTTACCTCCAGCTGCTGTGTCCCCGGACGTCTCGCGCTGTGTCCTCCTGCGGAGGAGGGAAACAGTTACCGGATCCGGATGTGACGTAAAGTCACATCCGGTCGCGGTGATTTATTTTTTTTTATTTTTCCTGCAGCGGCATCCTTTGCGGCTGCCAGAAAAAAAAAAGTAAACAGCGCGGAGGGGGGGGGGCACATAAATGTCCTCGGCGGGCCGCATGTGGCCCGCGGGCCGTAGTTTCAGGACCCCTGTACTAAACATTTAACACTCAAATAGTAAATACGAGCAAATTGCGAATAAAAACAGGCAAGTTTGCGAATATTTTTTCTACCGTTTTTGATAGCACTTGCTGAAAGCTGGTGTGATTCTCAATATATTAGCACAACTGGAAAAATGCACACTGAATCGGGGGGGGGGGGGAGACACAAAATGTTACAAATATTCGCAAATCCTTATTACTCATGTTTTACTTACTTGACCCCCTAAGTGAGGCCAGGTACTATTACTTATGTGCCAGGATGCATTAGATAAGATTAGTCATGTTTTGGACAAATCATGTAATTAATACTCAATACTCAATTAATACTCAATTAATGAATGGACTACCTGTAATTCCCTTAAAACAAAGGTTAACGCAGAGTAATTAATAGATGTATGACAGCGGATACTGCCAGCTAGTGCTTTCAGTGTTCTGGTAAATGACCTCACCTTTTATTTAAAAAAAAAAAAAAGAGCAGGGCTAGGAGGGGAGCATTTACCCATTCCCCTGGATAGGTGCGTGGTTCTGTGGACCCCAACGCGTTTCTTTTTCCAATCACTCCTGTGTATCAAGGGCATGCACCAGGTAAATTACTTTAGTACCAACTATTTAAGGAGCACTTGGTACAGAGCATAGAAGGGGACTACAGACTAATATGAACAGGGCCAGTCTGATACATGAGATAGAGATCCCTGGTCACAAGCTTGCAATGTAAAGATAGTGGGGCAATGTAACAGACAGAGCAATGTAATAGAGATTTTGCAATAAAACCGTTGTCAATGGTTAATTGTTTCAAGATGGGGAATTTAATAAAAGCCACAGTATTTTGTGGTTCAGCTTTGTTTGATTAGTAATAATAATAATTTATTACTACTATGTAAATGTATTTTATAAATATATATATATATATATATATATATATATATATATATATATATATATATATATAAATCAGTACTGTATTTTGCAATACTCCACAATAGGCAAGCAAAGCATGAACAGTATAAAGATTTAAGTTTGGAGGACCAGCCCATGTTTTTGCCATATTTTATTAATTTGGAAATTGAGAAATAATTGGGCAAAGTGACACATCTGATGCAAGAGTAACATTCATTTGGTTTCCATAATGGTTAATCCAAATGTCCCACTTAATCCCGACATGGGTTTCTCTTCTGCAGACTTTCCTCTGCCTCCATTCCTCTCACGGTCTTGAGCATCAGGACCCTGCCTGGCCCTTTAATGGGGTGTACAACATACATGATGGTATATTTCATGCAACACCATTCCAATATATTTGGTACAGAAAAAAAGGCTCTGTTCCTGGGCTTCTGTGTCTACATTATACCCACTGTTTCCAACCTTCAGCTTTTCATCCAATAGTAAAAATATCCTGTACTGATATCCGAAACTAACTTCATTATTATTCTCACGCATATACAAGCTGAGTATCCCTTATCCAAAATGTGTCACATCAGAAGTATTTTGAATAACCGATCATTTTCACCAATAAGATATATTAAAGCCTCTCAGCAATTTACAGTGTAAATTAAAATACTGTATAGAGCAAATAAATCATTGTTACTGTGATGTAGTGTGTGAGGCATAGTTGGGAACCAGCCGTTGGTTATTTGCCTGTTATGTGCCCATTTGCCAGTTGTGCCCATTTGCCAGTGTTATGTGCCCATTTGCCAGTGTGTTGTGCCCATTTGCCAGTGTGTTGTGCCCATTTGCCAGTGTGTTGTGCCCATTTGCCAGTGTTATGTGCTCATTTGCCAGTGTTGTGCCCATTTGCCAGTGTGTTGTGCCCATTTGCCAGTGTTATGTGCCCATTTGCCAGTGTGTTGTGCCCATTTGCCAGTGTTATGTGCTCATTTGCCAGTGTTATGTGCCCATTTGCCAGTTGTGCCCATTTGCCAGTGTTATGTGCCCATTTGCCAGTGTTATGTGCTCATTTGCCAGTGTTGTGCCCATTTGCCAGCTGTGGCCATTTGCCAGTGTTATGTGCCCATTTGCCAGTGTTATGTCGTCGTCGTCCCCCCCCCCCCCCCTACCTGTATGCTGCTCGTCGCACCCGTCTCCTCCACAATGTTTCCTGCATGCACGCTGCAGTGACGTTTCCGGTTTGCCCGCACATTTCTTTTTTCCCTGGTGTGACGGGCCCGGTCGCAACTGTGACCCCTGCACCAGTGGTAGGTACGCCACTGACTCCCACCCATGTCACACTCTCAGCCACTGCCCCATAAAAAACACAAGTCTATTTATTAATAGAATTAATAAATAATCTTTAAATGCAGAGATCATAGAAGGGTTAGATTAGATTTCTAGCATGTGCTAGCATGATTTCCCCCCTCCCCCCCTAGTTCATAAGAAATCAAACAAATACAGGAATATTAATAAATTATTTGGAAAGTCAATTTGTGAGTCACACAGGTAAAAACAAAGCTCAGAATTTATTACTTAGAGAGGTCTCTTGCTTGCAAGCTGAATTACTTTATTTATGTGGTTATTCAGCCAGGAATAATTCAGACACTTCTCTAAATCCCACCATACATATTCCTTGTCATTTTTTTAAAGAATTTTGCCAAATTGTGTGTTAAGTGAAGTTGGAATCATGGATCAAGATTAATGTTATGATTACTTAAAGCCAAAAAGAATCCTTGAGATATATATAGCTGCGGAACAGGACAGACCTATCTCCAGTGCAGCCAGTGCTCTGCAGCATAGACCTGTCTTAAAGAGAGGTCCACAGGAGTAAGGTAGAAAAAAGGAAATGCCAAAACTCCATATCTTATCTTCCTTAGTCCTATAATAGTTCTGATAAACAGCATTCAAGCTGTTTGTGCACTGGGGCACTCTATATTTTAACCTTAAAAGTGAAAATAAAGATATTATACGCCTTATTTTCCGGCGTATAAGACGACTGTTTAACCCAGGAAAATCTTCTCAAAAGTTGGGGGTCGTCTTATACGCCCAGTCGTCTTATACGCGGGAAAATACAGTAGATTTTTTTTTTTTTTTTAATCTTACACAAAAAAATTCCTTCATTGTTTTGGATATGTAATTCGACTTACATTTTGTATTTCACTTTCAGCAATTAATTTAAAAAACAGTTATCACTCGGTTTCCCCCAAAAAAATCTTGGTTCTTCTCAACCTATTTAGTACTGTGTTCAGTAAAAAGGAAACGAATAATTTATACGTATTTGTAATATTTTACAGTTGTTTGTGGGAGGTCTTTGTGCATGACCCCCATTAGTCTCTCACAAACCTTTTCTCCTCAGTCTTTTATTGATTAACCTTTCCTATACTCCATGGTGAATTCTAAATGTAGCTTAAAAGGCCTCTGTTTTGGTGAGATCTGGCCAAATACTCATATTAATCACTGGATCAAGTAGCCACTCAATCCAAATACATGGTGTGCCTGGACATTTTTACCTTGTTTTTGAGTGGCACTAACAGAGGAGTAGAGCTCTTCTATGTTCCATGCATCTCCAGAACAGATAAGGACAGATTTAATATATAGAATTAGGGTGGTGTCTGGATTAGGTGTCAAATCCAGACACCTGGATGAGGAGTCTAATTACGACATAGTTTCATAATTGACCTAGTTCCGTAGTTGACATACTTCCGTAGTTGACATAGTTCCGTAGTATTCCCTGTACTACCGACTATGTACTGTGCTTTGAGCATCAGTGAGTATATCTAGATATCCCACCCAAGTCTCTATCAAAAAAAGGAGGGCCTTACAGACATTCTTTGCATTTCCTTACCCAGAATCCCGTGCAGCACTTTCATACTGGGGATTTCTGTAAGAAAGAACAACTCTGCCATTCTAACTTGGATACGGAGATATGTTCAGTGATGCCCTAGTGACTGTAATGTATATTACACTGGAAGATTCTCCCACTGCCAGTAAAGCCAGTCAGACGATTATTCAAATCAGAATGCAAATATGTTTAAAAATAGAATGTTTTGATTTTTCTGCGAGGTGGTGGTTGACATGCAAAGTGCTTTTATGTTTTGTAATAATGTCATTATGCTTTAGGACTTTAAACACCTTCATGTAGAGGGACATTAAATACCATCAAACAGGGCCGTCTTTAACGCGGGGCAAACGGGGCAGCTGCCCTGGGCCCATTTACTCCTGGGGGGCCCCAAGGCAGCTGTCCCGTGGGCCCCCAGCCCCTGCTGCCGCGTTCACAGCGCATTGCGCTTGTGAACACTTTTTTCCGGCAAGCCGCATCCAATGGATGCGACGGCCGAAAAAAAAAAAAAAAAAAAACTGACGCCGGATGTGACGTCGCGTCACATCCGGTTTCTGTTTCCCTCCTCCGTGCAAGAGGGAAGACTGCACGGAGGAGACATCCGGCGGGGGACACGGAGCAGCTTCATGTAAGTACGGGGGGGGGGGCTGGCTGGCACAATATTCCTGGTATCTGACTGGCACTATATTACTGGGTATCTGATTGGCACAATATTACTGGGCATCTGATTGGCACTATATTACTGGGAATCTGATTGACACTATATTACTGGGTATCTGATTGGCACTATATTACTGGGTATCTGATTGGCACTATATTACTGAGCATCTGATTGGCACTATATTACTGGGTATCTGACTGGCACTATATTACTTGGCATCTGATTGGCACTATATTACTGGGCATCTGATTGGCACTATATTACTGGGTATCTGATTGGCACTATATTACTTGGCATCTGATTGGCACTATATTACTGGGCATCTGATTGGCACTATATTACTTGGCATCTGATTGGCACTATATTACTGGGCATATGATTGGCACTATATTACTGGGTATCTGATTGGCACTATATTACTGGGTATCTGACTGGCACTATATTACTTGGCATCTGATTGGCACTATATTACTGGGCATCTGATTGGCACTATATTACTTGTCATCTGATTGGCACTATATTACTGGGTATCTGATTGGCACTATATTACTGGGTATCTGACTGGCACTATATTACTTGGCATCTGATTGGCACAATATTACTGGGCATCTGATTGGCACTATATTACTGGGTATCTGACTGGCACTATATTACTTGGCATCTGATTGGCACTATATTACTGGGCATCTGACTGGCACAATATTACTGGGCTCTGGCTGGCACAATATTACTGGGCTCTGACTGGCACAATACTGGGCTCTGGCTGGCACAATATTACAGGCATCTGACTGGCATAATATTACATGCATCTGACTGGCACAATATTACAGGCATCTGACTGGCACAATATTCCTGGCCTCTGACTGCACACTATTACAGGCATCTGACTGGCATAATATTACAGGCATCTGACTGGCATTATATTACAGGCATCTGGCTGGCACTATATTACTGGGCATCTGGCTGGCACAATATTACTGGGCATCTGGCTGGCACAATATTACTGGGCATCTGGCTGGTACAATATTACTGGGCATCTGGCTGGCACAATATTACTGGCCTCTGACTGCACACTATTACAGGCATCTGACTGGCATAATATTACAGGCATCTGACAGGCACCATATTCCTGGGCTCTGACAGGCACAATATTCCTGGGCTCTGACTGGCACACTATTACAAGCATCTGACTGGCATAATATTACAGGAATCTGACTGGCATAATATTACAGGCATCTGACTGGCACATTATTACAGGCATCTGACTGGCACAATATTCCTGGCCTCTGACTGCACACTATTACAGGCATCTGACTGGCATAATATTACAGGCATCTGACAGGCACCATATTCCTGGGCTCTGACAGGCACAATATTCCTGGTATCTGACTGGCACAATAGTATTGGTATCTGACTGGCACAATATTATTGGTATCTGACTGGCACAATATTACTGGTATCTGACTGGTACATTATTACTGGGCTCTGACTGGCACAATATTGCAGGCATCTGACTGGCACAATATTGCAGGCATCTGACTGGCACAATATTACTAGGCTCTGACTGGCACAATATTACTGGGCTCTGACTGGCACAATATCTGGCACTTGTGCTACAATTGTGTGCCGCTCTTACAATATTAACCAATGACCTGTATTATTTTGTCATGTGAAACTTAGAGGGACTGTCTGGTGCCCAAAAAACATCTTCCAAATTTTATAGCATATTAATGTGCTTGAAAAGTACATTAAAATGCATTTTTTACATTTTGCATTGCTTAACATTTAAAATACTTACAGCTAGATGAAATTGTGAAATTACAGCAGTTTGCTAGAAACCAGGACTGCGAACAGTAGCTGAGTAAAAATAAACATTTTTCTGAAAGAACCAATGAGAATAAGGCCATTCAAATGAATGCAATGTCCTGTCTCTCTGGTGATGTCATCAGACAAGGGGTTGCACAGTTGAGAGATCCTAATGTGTACAAGAGCAAGTTTATCACAGTCCACACAATGTATTCTATTGCAGCAGCACAGGAAGTGACTAAATGAAACAAAACTTTATATCCTCAGTGTGTATATTATCAGTGCTGCCACACCTGCAGTAAACATGCAGAGTAATCACTGGGGGGGGGCTTGAGTGAAATATTAAATGTGATTTATGCAAAATGCCTGCATTAAATTACACTAGAAAAAAAAACCTGTGCACTATACAAGCAATAGTCTTTATCTTGCACCAAAGTGAGTTTGGGGACTAGACTGTCCCTTTAATAAACTAAATTAAACCAAAAAAACAAACAGCACATGATATTCAGTGCATCTCAGGGCTTTATGAGTGTTTGGAATGCTATGTCATGTTTTGCTTAATAGTTGTTGGTTTATGTAAAAAAAAAAATGTTTAGAGTGAATAGGGAATATGTGTTTACAAAATGACATGGGCCATTTGTTATCTATTGCACTGGTGTCTGTCTACACAGCCATTCCAAATACACCTGCTCTCCATAGTGTAGTCAAATGCAATTTGAATGTTCATTAACTGGAATATGGATTACTTGTCTATTTGGGTCTGCAGCTATGATTGTAATGAAATAGATGAACACTATCTTTTCTCATAATTGAGAAAGGGCAGCATAATTATAAATCCCATCAACACAAATAGTATACATGTTTCAGACAATGAATAGCAATTGGGACTATCTATTCTTTTGTTAGGATTTTCTAATTTTTATTGAGTAGAATTATGTCCTCATGCTGGTAAGTTAGTCCAAAACTATAATTAGAGAAAACAAGAAGGCAATGAACATTTTCAAATATGTCATAATAAAGAGTGAACTGAGGTGAACTTACACAACTTAGGCATTAAAAATCCACTAAACTTTTACAGTTTTTTTTGTTTGTTTTTAACGGTTCAACGTAGAATCACAACCTACAAAACTAATAAGGGGAATGGAAGAAAGTCTCGAAAAGTTACATTTGTAAAAGCTAGACAAACAGCATCTTAGTGGGGATATGATAATGCTATGTAAATATGTACAGAGTCCATACAAAGGGCTTTCTAAAGACCTGTTAATTAACAGAGTGGTACACAGGACAGGAGGGCACCAACTAAGTTTTGAAGAAAGGAGATTTTTTTATGGTAAGATAAATAAAGGTATGGAATTCACTGCCTGGAGAGGTGGTGCTAGCCAAAAACGTTATATGCCTTTAAAAATCTCCTGGATAGTTTTTTAATGAAGCAGAGCAAAGAGGGCTATGTATGTTAGTATAGGCAGTAATAGGAGAAATCAGATTTCCATTTGGTATGAAAGGTTTTTTTTCCCCATTGAAAGCAGAATTTTGAAATCCCTGAAATGAAGGGGTGATTATTGGCCTTCTTTTGGATCAACAGTGGTAAATGTTGCTCTGCAGATCTGCGGGGGAACCTGGATCCCAGTCTTATAGTCAGACCTCTATTTGAGGTCTGATTATAAGACAACCTTGAATATAAGACTTTATCAGAGCATTTGTTTACAAAAGAAAAACCCTGTCTTATATTTGAACAAATACAGTATTGTTTTCTAGTGTTTGCAATACTTAACCCTTAAAACATACCTTCCGAGATTCCTCGTTTTCCATAATAGTCAAATAAGGGAGTGATAAGGCAAATAAGTATTGAGAGTCCACTGCAATGCACGTGTATGTTCTAAATGTTGACGCGATACTATGCGCACCATGCACGCGACACTTACATCACACATATGATGAAATCACATTCACACATGTCCAATGCGCTTCAATGAGGAAAACACTGATAATGTTCAATTCTTGCTGCATAATCAGTAATTACATACTTTTACTAATTTATTATGTATTAATACTGTACCTACTAAAGGGTCACTTCACTTCTTCAACTTTAATGTTAAATTTCCCAAGTTTGCATCATTGTCCTGAGTTGTCTAGACATATTTTGCAAGCTGGATTAATTTCTCGACTTAAAATAAGTGTGAATGTCTTTTGTCTTGATAAATTGCACATGTTGTGCACTTTATAAACTAAAAGACACATCTGGCTTCAAATGTACTCCATCTGGACAGAGTGGAGAGCTCATACACGATTTTTTATGCATTCCATTTCATTAATTTAAACCTTGGAAATAATTTTGAAATGGATATTTGCACCAGTAAAACATCAAAAGCTATCATCCTTTCGTAGAGTCGGTGAGCTAGACCATCATCTTGCACCTGGTTTTGCCCTTTTTTCGAATGCTGGTCTTTGTTGCAAAGACGTCACTTCAAAATTCTATTTTCCGAGTGTCTGGAGGAAGGAATTGAATTGAGACACACCCATGTTCTAAGCAATAGCACTTCCAATCACTGTACCTTTAGTGCCCCAGAGAAAAGAGGATATTCAGTACTCTATTTAAATTGCAAATTATTATTATTTTAGTGGTGTGGTATTAACAGCATCTGATATCTAGAGATGTGGTTTAAAGTACTTATTGCGTAGACATTTTTATTTTTTATTTTTGTATTCTGTCAGTAGAGAGTGGCTTCCTGTGTTACTATCTATATAGTTACCAGTATACAGGTATAGATTAGGCTTTAGGGAATGTTCCTTATTAGAAGTAAAAGTAGTTTACATCCTTAGAAGCACAGCAGTTTATAAAGTCTAATATTTATACTTACAAAACTAACTTTTTTAACATTTAATTTGCACATCTATAAGATTTCTTAAGTACACACAGCAGAATGTATATATATTGACTTCACAGAGCATCCATAAATACCTAATGATCTCTAAATCATTCCCAAAGTAACCACAGGCATTGCAATAAGTCATCTGAGCATGCATTCATAGCTGGTTAGTTATGATTTATGTAGCTCTAATGCTCATCCTCATAAATATTAACCCTGATGGTGTATCATATTAGTTATTCTATGAATGTGCCATTCATCTTAACAGGATAATCATGAATGATAATCAATTTTAAATCTAGCCAGGCTCTTAGTGCATCACCTGTAGTCAAGCAGTGACTTTCTCAACGGGCTTTCAGCACCAAATTGACATTGTATGGCTTTCTCAATAACTTTGTATGTAACAATCTTTAGCTGTAGACAGTTAGATACCTGGTAAGATCTCCTGTAGGTCCAAACTGATATTGGCCAGAAACTAACCAGATATAATACGAGGTGCATATGACAAAACATATTGCCAGGGAGACAGATCAGTGGGCTTTTGTGTAAGCTGTCGAATTTGTTAAATCCTCAGGGTTGCAAGTTTTATTCCTGGCTAGGTTGTCTCAGCAATTCATCCTCTGAGGTCGATAACAGGTACCGTTAAGTTAGGTAATGGAAAGAACCCTTGAGAAAGGCCTTTGGTGCCAAAACGTCGGCATGGCTTCCGCATGTTCAGCTCTCCTGTTGTTTGACTTTTTTTAATGTACCTGTGTATTTATGTAAGTACCTTTTTTTATCCACTTTTTGTATATGACTATGCTCTGAATATATTGTTATAATAAATATGTGGCTTACAGCTGTTTGAACTGATTTGTGTGCTCCCTACTATTTTTCTTATAATACTTACTTCTTTTTGGGGTCTTTGTGGAATTCCCTATGGAGTCATGCACCTTTATTTCTGTATTTATCTAGTTTTAGGAATGCCTCTGTAATATTTTGTTCATTTCATATTAGGGAATGTACTCAGATTTTAGCTGAACCTTTAGGTAAGGATCAAACATATGAGAACAATATTATTTAGATATAAGTGAACAACAACTTGGAAGAAACATGTTTGTATGCATCCTACAATGATTCCATCTCAACAAAACAACTTATATCCAATGTCAGACCAGGAGGTGTGGGAAGTCCAATGCACCCAGTCTATCTCATTAAGGGGGTGCATAATGGACACTCTGTCCTGTACATGGGTAGTTCCCACAATCGTTCATGGTGGACATTTACTGGACTTTCTGATGGACAATTTAATGATGTTCTGACTTTCCCCGACCTTGCCACAGAGATTGGTGTCCTTGTAGGGAGGCTCTGCCTATCCCTGGTCCAGTATTACAGCTTCTGGCCTGATGGGGAGGCTAAAATCTGTTCAACAGTCTTGATTTAGGCATTAATTTGAGATTTGAGAGTTAAATGTTGTTTTTTTGCCTTATCTAATATTAAACTTGAGAGTACTTTTATTATTGAAATTAGAATAAAAATATTCAGATTTTTAGTTTACCATGACACGTGAAAAAGAAGCTGGAAATAATACATAAAACCATATTAATACATAGATGAGTTGGATATACAAACTGTGTTCATTGATATGTTATAGTATGTACTTATGCAGTCTGCTGCATACTAAGAAACCTCTGCTTTACAGAAGTTGTGGGAAACCATTTGACGAGTGGGAGGAAGGATACGGAGCCAGATGTTTCCATTCCGCTCAAAGACATCTACAAGCTTTTGAGCTAGACACTGCTCCACACCCAGGTTCCATGTTGCATGTTGCAAAAATCTTTATTAGTATGCTTTTCATCTCACATATTGTGGAATTATTTTTTTCTACCATACTCCCCCCAAAATAACTAATGCTTAAAACATGTGATTTAGTGCAAATTAATTGGCTGGTGAACAAGGGGATCAACTGTTAGGAAAACTACGCCACTAAGTAAGACTCCTGCCTTTGGGGACCACACATGCTGACAGAGAGAGAAGCATTAGTTCCGGCCTACTCACTGAAGCTCCAACTACTGTGAACTGACTGCATTTCTTACATGGTTCTCTAATTGATTGGTACACTAGAGGAGTATATCTACATCGGGATCATGAGTAAACAGCCACTGGACTTATAACTTGTTATCCACAACTTTTGTGGATAATGGTCAGGAGAGGTTTGGCAAGGGGGATCAGGAGGGCAATTGCTCACACCCCCATTTCCCCCCCCCCCCCTTCCACAGGCTGCTCTCTAATCTCTCTCAGTGGGCTGGTGCTACACCACTCTTTCACACTCAAATGGCCTAATTATATCCAATTGTCTGCCTGTCAATCTCGGTACCTTATCTATCAGCAACTCTGTCTTGCATGTCTTGTTGTGTCTATTTATAATGATATCAGGTGGCTTTATGAAGTGGCACCAAGGGTAACTAAATTGTTCTTGCCCCCTGAGCCAGCAGGTGCCAGCCCTCCCCTGATAACAAGTTCACTTTAAGGCAAAACTGTGAAAACAATATGTTTTGTTACACATGGAGCTTCAAAAATTCCCTTATTGCCTTTTAAATAATGTAAAAAATTCTCACTAAACAAAATATGTGGAAATCTGGATTGAATAAGTACACAGTAAAATGGTAAAAGTTTACTTTCCAGAAGTGTAGATAAAAAAAAAAATACTGCAGAACAGCTTAAATCACTGAGAACTATTTACACAAAATCCAGCTCACTATTTAATGTATGCATAGTACAGTGGATTAAATAAACCACAATGCAAAACATGCAACATTCTCAGTTAAGGCTTTCTATGACGAGGCAGAATGTATTCACAGTTCTCACCAACTTGCTGATGGTGTTAAAGATACATTTGTGTGGAGTGTAATAAATGTCCGCTCCAGAGAGGGACTATTCTGATTATAGAAACATAGAAACATAGAAACATAGAATGTGTCGGCAGATAAGAACCATTCGGTCCATCTAGTCTGACCAATTTTTTTTTTTTGAGTACTTTTATTAGTCCCCCGTTCCCGGTCTTATAGCTAGGATAGCCTTGTGTCTATCCCACACATGCTTAAAATCCTTGACTGTGTTTACCTCTACCACTTCTGCTGGCAGGCTATTCCATACATCCACTACCCTCTCAGTAAAGTAATACTTCCTGATATTACTTTTAAATCGTTGCCCCTCTAATTTAAGACTATGTCCTCTAGTTGTGGTAGTTTTTCTTCTTTTAAATATACTCTCTTCCTTTACTGTGTTGATTCCCTTTATGTATTTAAATGTTTCTATCATATCCCCCCTGTTACGTCTTTCCTCCAAGCTATACATGTTAAGATGCTTTAACCTTTCCTGGTAAGTTTTATCCTTCAACCCATGAACCAGTTTAGTAGCCCTTCTCTGAACTCTCACCAAAGTATCAATATCCTTCTGGAGATACGGTCTCCAGTACTGCGTACAATACTCCAAGTGAGGTCTCACCAGTGCTCTGTACAATGGCATGAGCACTTCCCTTATAATAATGAATCGGTTGTGTTGCGACACTGAAATCACCAGTTTAGCATATAGTACATAAAAACCCAACAAATAAAACTAATACTGTGGTATAAATAATATCATACTGATGTATGGTGCAATTATATAACAATATTTCAGATATCCTCCTCCTTCCAGGAGCCAAATATTCCTGACTCACCAAATTTATTGCAGTTTGATATTTAAAAGATAATTGCAGACTGACAGTCAATAAAGTAAAATGAGGTGTTCTTATTGCGATCGCAAGTGAAGTGAGTCTTTAATAAAATGCAAAGTATTGTCCATAGTATTTTACTCACGTGCAGTGTTCTCCTCTGAAGGAAGCCATAGGTAGAACAGTCCTGTTTTGGGACCTTAATCCCAATTAATTTTCATTCTTTTCATGTCTAGGAAATGTTCTGTTTAACTGAAAGAGTGCAGGCATTTTAAATAGAAATTCTGTAGTGAAAGAATACAAACAAAGCACCTTATTGAGCCCTGTTTTCATCTGACGGAACAGATGTGTTGCTTTGGATCTCTTTAGCCAGATGGGACAGAACTTCCTTTCATCTGACCCAAGATGAAGTGACATCTTGGGAATATGTGACCCAAGATTCTAAACATGTCAGCCCCCTGAGTTATATATAAGAGGATAATTTATTTGTATTCTTATTATATGACATACTCCATTACAACAGTTCATTTGCGTTCTGAGACACAAGAGGGTTTATTCAAGTAGCCGCTTAGTAACCCCAATAAAAGTTAGGAAATGGCCACGTATCTATATGTACCTACATATTGTAACACACCACCATAACAGCTCTTGTGATATAACAATACTGGTGATGTGATGCCAAATTATAGTGGGCGTAAGTGCCATTTGGATCATCGACATGCTCCGAATCAGACTGAAATTTGTGACTCTGAGTGAAAAAAGTTTGACATCACATCACCTGTATTGTTATATCACAAGATCTGTTATGGTGGTGTGTTAAAACATTTAGGTACATTTAAATTTGTGGCAGTTCCGTAGCTTTTATTGGGGTTACTAAGTGGCGTATGTGATGCGTGTGTTTTATTAAATGACAGGTTGATTTACATGGTAATTGCAACATTTATGCCTAAATAGCATTTTTTTTTTTTTTTTTTTACTCATATCCATTAATATACCGTATTTGCTCGAATATATAAGACGACCCTGATTATAATACGACCCCCCAAACTTTGTATATTCCTTTAGGAAAAAAAATAAAAGCCTGAATATAAGACTATCCTATAGGGGGGGGGAAAGTTTAACTTGTATATATGTAAATTGCTTTTTGATATTTAATAAAAAATTGATATTAAACAAATGTATTTCTTGTTTTTATTTCCTTTTAGGTGCCAATTCTGCCTCTCTCCCCCTCCCCCAGCTGTCTCTCTCTCCCTCCCCCCAAAATTCTCTCTCTCTCTCTCACCACCTCCCTCCCCCCTCACCTTGTCTCACTCTCCCTGGTGGCTAGTGGGGGCAGCTGGGGGATGTCTGCATGATACGTGCAGACATCCTCCATGCTGCCCGACACCTCGGTCTATTATGACGGACAGCTGGTCCGTCATAATAGACGGAAGTGTAGGGCAGCATGGAGGATGTATGCGCGAATCGTGCAGACATCCCCCAGCTGCCCATATCTCCCTGGTGGCTAGCGGGGCAGCTGGAGGATGTCACAACATCATCCGCTGCTGCCCGGCACTTCCGCCGGGACTTTTATGATGAAGCCGGAAGGACCCAGCATCATCATAGAAGTCTCGGCGGTTGTGCCGAGCGGCAGCAGGGGAAGTCTGCGCGCATCGCGCAGACATCCACCGGCTGTTAGCGAGGGGGATCCAGGTCCCCTGCAGCTCTGCAGGGGACCTGGATCCCAGTCTTATAGTCTGACCTCAATTTGAGGTCAGATTAAAGGACGACCTCGAATGTAAGATGAGGGGTCTTTTTCAGAGCATTTGCTCGGAAAAAAACCTCGTCTTATATTCGAGCAAATACGAAATATGGCTGGATTTCCGAAATATGGCTGGATGGCCAGAAAGGAGGCCGACACGGCGACCCCCACATGGAGTCTAATTATCAGTCCACGTCAGTGTGTCTTAACCATGGTTCCTACATTTGTTTATGGACAACGTATTGGTTGTGTATAGATGTTTCCTATACTGAAAATCAATTAGCTTGATTTTTAACATCAGTATTTGTGGGATTATTTTTTTTGTAACCTATTCATTAAGGGAAAATCTTAATTAAATAGGAACGCTGGGGGACATAAATCAATGGATGTGTTGACAAATGTAATAACCTTCAAATATGATTTTTTCAAAGGGCTTTGTTTAATACAGCCCCACCAGATGTGGAATATATGACCCCTTTCGGCTGAGCATCTCTCATCACAACTCTGAATTAGAATGTGATATTTGTTGTAATCTCGAGGGGACCATATACCATTAGTAGGTGATTTTATATTGAAGCTTAGTCAAGGTCATGTTATGCATAATGAGAAGGATTCCATGAACCCAAGAGTAAAAGACTTGCCTGTAAAATGTTTCAAACGATTTGTTGGTTTATCTCGTCTGTCCAATTCTCGTAATAGACCAAGTGCCCTAGATATTAATCTAATTTAGTCAAGGATTTATTAGTGAGATTTATTGGAATTATCATCAGAAAATCCGTTACTCTAAGGTATGAAAATAGGATCCTATTATGTAAACCAAAGTTTATTTGAAGATCCTGGATGGTCACTCTGTCATTCCCAACTTGCACGGTTGTCCAATAAATAATTATTTTGATCTACTGATGAACCGGAGTGCCAGTTGGAGTGCCAGCTTTTTTTCCTTTTGGATTTCAATTTGTGTGCACACCGTTGGTGGGTGGAGCTTCAGCACCGTGAAGTTCGCAAGCCAGGTAGCACTCCCCAGCTTAAGCCCTATATGTATGAACCCGGATTTCTTCCCTACGGGAATTATTTTGTTGTGGGAGTATTTTACACTGGTCCACAATATCTGATACAGACAAAATCCCACACCTCAACCAACTTGACAAATCACAATCAGTTATAACATATTCAAAGATATTCAAGGACAAAGTATTCATAATCTTAAATTTATATTTACATGTGTCCAATGTAGTCAATATAAGCATACCCATTACTGGGTATATGTTAATTTAATTTTCTTTACATTTTCCCAAAATATCTGTCAACGTTGGTATGGGGCAGAGTCAATTGACTCCACCCAGGGTAGCCATCAGGGGTTGACATGCGATACATCAGTCAAGAGCCTGGGGCGATACACCTGTCAGTTTTACGTTTGATATCTTTCATTTGGATCACTCGGATTATAACAACCTCCAGTTTTAAATTACCGTATTTGCTCAATTATAAGACAACCCTGATTATAAGACGACCCCCCAAACTTTGTATATTCCTTTAGGAAAAAAACTAAAAGCCTGAATATAAGACTACAATATAGGAAAAAAAAGTGTAACTTGTATACAAGTAAATTGATTTTTAATATTTAATAAAAAATTGATATGATACAAAGGCATTTCTTGTTTTTATTTCCTTTTATGTGCCAATGCGGCCTCTCTCCCCCTCCCCCAGCTGTCTCTCTCCCGCCCAGCGTTGTCTCTCTCTACCTTCCCCCAAACTTCTCTCTCTCTCTCCACCTCCCTCATCTCTTCCCCCCTCCCCTTGTCTGTCTCCCCCTCCCCTTTTCTCTCTCTATCCCCCCTCCCCTTGTCTCTCTATCCCCCCCTACCCTTTTCTCTCTTCCCCCCCCCTCCCCTTTTCTCTCTTCCCCCTCCCTCCCTCCCCTTGTCTGTGTCTCCCCCCTCCCTCCCCTTGTCTGTCTGTGTTTCCCCCCTCCCTCACCCTCACCTGTTTTTTGATCCCTGGTGGATAGTGCGGGCAGCCGGGGGGTGTCTGCACGATACGTGCAGACATCCTCCATGCTGCCCGACACCTCCGTCTATTATGACAGACAGCTGGTCCGTCATAATAGACGGAAGTGTCGGGCAGCATGGAGGATGTCTGCACGTATCATGCAGACATCCCCCAGCTGCCCGATTCTCCTGGTGGCCAGTGGAGGCAACGATACGCGCAGACATCCACTGCTGCTGCCTGGCACTTCCACCGGGACTTTTATGATGAAGCCGGAAGGACCTGGCTTCATCATAGAAGTCCCGGCGCTCGTGCCGGCGGCAGCAGGGGTAGTCTGCGCTCATCGCGCAGACATCCCCTAGCTGTTAAAGAGGGGGATCTAGGTCCCCTGCAGCTCTGCGGGGGACCTGGATCCCAGTCTTATAGTCTGACCTCGATTTGAGGTCAGATTATAAGATGACCTCGAATGTAAGACGAGGAGTATTTGCTCTGAAAAAAACCTTGTCTTATATTCGAGCAAATACGGTACTTGAAAAAATTATTTAAATGCCTCTCTCAGGCATGCGGAATTTGGCAGAGATGTCTTGCTAAACTTCTGGGTTATCTTGAAGTATAACATCTATTCTGTTATCCATTAAAATAGCCGCACAGTCACAAATCATACAAAACAATACGCTCCATTCAGACTCCACACGGAAAGACCTGCACTGTCGTAATGACGACCCTCTACAGCCGCACAGTCCCAAATCATACAAAACAATAAGCTCCATTCAGACACTACACTGAAAGACCTGCACTGTCGTAATGCCGACCCTCTACAGCCGCACAGTCCCAAATCATACAAAACAATACACTCCATTCAGATAGCACATGGAAAGACCTGCACTGTCATCATGACGACCCTCTACAGACGCACAGTCCCAAATCATACAAAACAATAAGCTCCATTCAGACACTACATGGAACGACCTGCACTGTCATAATGACGACCCACTACAGCCGCAGTCCCAAATCATACAAAAGAATACACTCCATTCAGACACCACACAGACAATAACGGGAGAGCTGAAGAGCATACCAATACTGGCCCCAAATCTCATCCTACAGTTGCCGCAGGAATGACCCTGGCATGTGAATGCCGCAACCCATTGTGTGTATCAATCTATATAATAACATCTGGAAAATGACCCCTCCTTCCCTTTACCCCTGGTTCCCTCATGTATTTGCATTCTTATTTAATAATACATTTATTTACAGAAAATTGGACATTTATTTTCAAATGCAAATGTTTTTTCTTTTCTCTTTCCTTTTCTCTTTCGCATCGGATTTAAAAAGGTTTCCATTTAATTTTTATCACCCCTGAGGTGACTGCAGGTAGGTCTTACAAGTTTATTTTTTTCCCTTTCTTATCTTCCTTCCTCCCTTCTCCATCATCTCAATAAGAGAGTCTAATTAACATATTGTTTTTACATTTACCAGTAATTAATTTGTTTATCAAATATGATATTAGGATATATACAGTCATGGGAAAAAGACACTACAACCTCTTTGAATTCTATGGTTTTCCATATTGGGATATAATAACAATCATCTGTTCCTTAGCGGGTCTTCCAATTTGATAAATACATCATATGTAAACATCTCATACCAACTGCCAAGCATGGTGGTGGAGGGGTGATGATTTGGGCGACCTGGGAACCCTGCAGTGATTGAGTCGACCATGATCTCCTCTGTATACCAAAGTATTCTAGAGTCAAATGTAAGGCCATTTTGTCCGACAGCTAAAGCTTGGGTGAAATTAGGTCGTGCAGCAGGACAATGATCCCAAGCACACCGGCAAATCTATAACAGAATGGCTGAAAAAGAAAAGAATCAAGGTGTAGCAATGGCCCAGTCAAAGTCCAGACCACAGCCGAAGATGTTCATAAACAAATGCCAGCAAACCACAGTGAACTGAAAGAGCGTTGTAATGAAGAGTGGAGCAAAATTCCTCCGCAATGAGGTGAGAGACCGATAAAGTCATCCAGAAAACGATGACTTTATTGCTGCCAAAGGTGGTTTTGCAAGCTATTGAATCATAAGATGTGCTTATTTTTTCACACGTGGCTTGTCCAGTTTGGCTTTATTTGTGTTAAATAAATCATGACACAGTGTAATATGCTGCGTTGGTTTTATCTGAGGTTGTATTTACCTTATGACCTTCTAAGGAACAGGTGATTGTTATTATGTCCTGATATACAAAACCAATCGGCGAAATTGGCCGAATTTGGACCGATTTCAGTCGTATTGAATAGCCGAAAGATACGATTTTCCGAATTTTGGCTATATTCTCTGATCTGGTCCTATTTCATAATATATCTCAGCAAATTGAATCAACACCAAGGTGGTACCTTATACAATATGGCCACATTAAAAATACAATTCCTCTTCATTTCTGTATTTACCTGCAAATATGTTTACAAATCCCTGCTCATTTTTATGTTTTAAATTCACAGTGCAAACAATGTTTAATGAAGCATGTTTTATAAGAATTGTCCTTTAAAGGAGCATACAGCCTAGCTTGTAAAAGGAAAATAAATTAAAGATATCAGCATTTTTTTTGTAATAAGGGTTGAGATGTTGAGAGGGTGTTATAGGAATGGTGTCAGATCATATTGTGCAGAGTCAGATCATGTGGTAAAATTACATAAAAGCATTTCTTTGTAGTACGGTTATACTTATTTTGGTCCCATAAATATTTCTAAGTTTCAAAGTGACAACGTAGCAAACATGTTCTATGCACTATATTACATGCTCTATGCACTATATTACATGCTCTATGTACTATATTCCATGGTCTATGTACTATATTGCATGTGTTATGTACTATATTACATGCTCTAGGCACTATATTACATGATCTATGTACTATATTACATGTTCAGTGTACTATATTGCATGATCTATGTACTATATTACAGGTTCTTTGCACTATATTACATGCTCTGTGCACTATATTACATGCTCTGTGCACTATATTACATGCTCTGTGCACTATATTACATGTTCATTGTACTATATTGCATGATCTATGTACTATATTACAGGTTCTTTGCACTATATTACATGCTCTGTGCACTATATTACATGCTCTGTGCACTATATTACATGTTCATTGTACTATATTACATGAACTATGTACTATATTACATGTTCAGTGTACTATATTGCATGATCTATGTACTATATTACAGGTTCTTTGCACTATATTACATGCTCTGTGCACTATATTACATGCTCTGTGCACTATATTACATGCTCTATGTACTATATTACATGCTCTATGTACTATATTCCATGGTCTATGTATTATATTACATGTTCATTTTACTATATTACATGCTCTATGCACTATATTCCATGGTCTATGTATTATATTACATATTCATTGTACTATATTACATGCTCTATGTACTATATTCCATGGTCTATGTATTATATTACATATTCATTGTACTATATTACATGCTCTATGTACTATATTCCATGGTCTATGTATTATATTACATATTCATTGTACTATATTACATGCTCTATGCATTGTATTACTACACTGCATAGCAGGCTTCCTCATTTTGCACAGTTAGAAAGGGCATGATGCAGATACACAACCAGGTGGTTTCCTATAAGTTGCTAAAAATATCTCTCTCTGACACGTTACAACCGCCTTTAATGTACTAACATGTACTAACTTAGTAAACCAGAATCTCACTGGATACCCTGCTGTATTTTGTTTATTTTATTGTTTTCCATTCAATAAGTCCAGTGACACTTTCAATATGTGTTGTGATATTACTTGCTAAGTTTTGAGTCTGATCACATCATATTTTGGGGAGGGGGAGGTTTATTGTGTATTTTTTTAACGTATCTCATTAAAAAATTGTCCCCCTTCTCATGACTGCTTATCCCCATATCCCCTTCTCATTTCTTCTATGCTACCTACCCTATCACTGGACACACGCTCTATAACTGAGTCAGTTTATGGGACAACCATGCGCCTCTATCCAGAAGACACCCATGCCACCTCTCTGCCACCTGATATCTTGCTGACGACCTTCGGATGCTCTCCAGTCAAACGAGGGTCAACACTCCAAGGCTCGTTCCAGAAATCCACTTGACAGAAACAATGGCTTAAGGTAATATAACACAATATAACATAGTGTCAGAGGTCTGAATTCCAACCAGAACCGCAGAGAAGAATTTAGATATACTAGACACCATGGGGACATTCTACTGTTACAAACACACCTGAAAGGAAGAAATATCCCCAAATTCCGGAACAAAAAATAACCCACACAATTTCACTCAACCCGTAAGTTAAAAATAAGGATTGGTGTAAACATATTAATAAAAGCTTGTCTCCCATTACACATACATTCCACAAGAAGCTTCATTCTCCTTACAAGCCAACTTTACAATAAAGATATTGCAATCCTAAATGTCTATGGCCCACCATCGAGAACCACAGCATTCTTTAATAAAATCACTGACCTACTACTACTAAAAATCAGCAACAGTATAATGGGGGGAAATCTCAACACTGTCTGGGACAGATATCTGGATTATAAAACCAACATACTCAAAATGCCTGGAAGCTCAAAAAAAAATCCTGCAAGGGATTGAAACATTGCTGCTTGTTGCATTACAAGCCTGATCAGCGAATGTTCTGGCCTCTGTGTTGTTTTGTCCTTGTATAAGAAGATCAGGCTGGAGATCTCTGGCTGGGCACTTTACAAGTGAGTGCAAACTTTCTATATAGCTATTGAGTACAGCCATCACAGACACATGGAGATGACCCACCTGACTGGACTAGACTGCTCATTCAATGCCCATCTCCACAACTCCTATTCAAGGATATATTTTCTAATTAATTAGCCAAACCATGACCTATTATCCACTTGTATACACTCCTAGTCATGCCATGGTGCCATTGACTGATGACCTCGCCAGTGGGATTCATTTCTTCTGACCAACCCAACAGTACAGACAGAAATGTTTTTAGCCCTAGACAAGTATTTTGAGTTTAATGACAGATATATTCCTCCACACTCTATGACAAGCCCACAAAGCCTTTATATGCAGAGCATTTATCAAAATCAAGGAAAAAGATGAAACTATTATAAGTTAATTGAATCCTTTTGCATTTATTATGGATTAATTTAACCCTTTGCCCTAACTGTGCACAGTGCCCCCCCCCCCCCCCCCCTTGGGATTCTAAGGGTTAAATATATACCATGTATTATGTTTGGTACTGCTAAGGATCCTAGGACTTCTTGTTCTTGTAGTCCCAAAAGAATAAATGATTTTACAATGTCCAGCACGCATTACTTTCTGTGAATTATTGCGGTATCACCATGACCTTGATTGCCTTAGTAGTACAGACAAACACAATCAACTGGCAGGCACTGCTATATCTGAAACAAACCACTGGACCGTGGCAGTTTTATTTCTGTGTCTGTGTAAAACATACCAAATCTTCTCAGAGAACAGCTGACCTGCTTAATATTGTCCAAGTCACAGTAGATTCAAAAATGTTAATAATTGAAAGGCATGGGCATCCGCAGGGAGGGGGGCACGTGTGAAATTTGCATGAGATCGGAGTTCTGTAACTTGCACTGACATCACAGTCTCCACTTCATACTGTTACACCCTGTGCTCTCATTCATTAGAAGCTAACGCAGCATATAACAGCATGAAGAACGGTCTGTGCTGTCTGCAGAATGCACAGACCTCTGCTGCCCACCGGATCACCAGTGACTAGACCCTCCTACCTTCTCCAAACTATTAATAATAGCCCTGTATGTCCTGCTTTTTCTAAAAAATAAAAATACATGTCCCTGGGGTATCATGGTAATATACTGCATTAAATAATCAAATAACACAAAGTAACATAGTAATTTATGTTGAAAAAATACTTAAGCCCATCAGGTTCAACCCTTCTTCCTATCATTCCTGCTTTTGATCCAACCCTTAAGTAAGCTATTTCAAATTTAGCAAATTAGGGGGGAAATTCCCTCTTGACTCCAAATTCTAATTGGATCAAGAAACTCTATTATTAACCCCTTAGTGACAAGACATTTTCACCTTGACTTTCCCTTGGTGACAATGGCTGTTTTGACATTTCTAGGGTGTTTGTGTTTAGCTGTAATTTTTTTCTTTCTCACATACAGTACACACACAAATTATATGTTGTTTTTATCGTCATAAGAAGGGCTTTCATTAGATACCATTATGTTCATCATATCTTATAATTTACTACAAAAAAAATCATAAAATATGATGAAAAATTTAAAAAAACACACTTTTTCTAACTTTGACCTAAAATATAATTTACACAAATAAAATCATTAAAAAAGACCCCGTCTAAATAGTTTCTAAATGTTCTCCCGAGTTCAAAAATATGCATGTTTCCATATTTTTCGGTATTTTTTTGCGAGTTATGGGGCAAAAATAGTGTTTTTTGTTTTTTTCCTATATTGATCAAGTAGCATATTCAGAGCGACGGAAGTAAAGTTACTTTCACTTCCGAAGCTCAGACCGGCAGAGGACTTAGCCATATTGACGGAGCAGCATGCTCCGTCAATATGGCTCCCCACGATCGCTCCGTGGGGCGATCGTGGGGGTCCCGAAATAGAAATTTCGGTGCTGGCTATTGCCTCGATGTCGACCAGCACTGTTAAAGCGGTTTTCGCGATCGTTGATCGCGAAAACCGCTTCATTCAATGCAGGACGTGCCAGGCACGTCCTTTGTCATTAAGGGAGTTTCTCCCAGGACGTGCCTGGCACGTCCTTTGTCGTCAAGGGGTTCATGTTTATTCTAGTATCAATTATTATTATTATACAATAAACATCAAGGTTAGTCTGTATTACCTTACCTAATGTTGAGACATGGCTCTCAGCACAACTTGAGAGATCAATAACAAATGAAACAGGGTTTGCTTCTTTCTGTCTAGTCTTATAATTCTACCTATCATTTTCCTCCAGGGTTGTATTATGTTTACATGATGGGTCCTTGTTGTGCCCTTGGAACTTGTTATGCACATTCTGACACTGGCGCAGGAGCACAAGGTACATCAATAGGAAGTCTGTATTGCTCTTGGGCTACTTGGTCTGCAGGGTTTAAGTGGGCCATCTTGTGTTTAGCCCCCCCCAACCTCCCTCTGGGTGCTCATGGAAGTTGCATGTGCCCAAAGTCTGCTAACCTTGTATGTACTTCACTCTTTTCTCCCATCTTTTTACTTGCCGACACTTCCTTGGAGCATTAGTTTGGCTTCCTTCCCTTAGTGTGTTTGTTGTCCTGCCTGGCACACACGTGTGTTGTATTTATTATAATTTATAGAGACTCTGTTGCAGCATATACATTTAGATTCTTTCTCTTTGTCAAAAAATAACTTAACCATCTCTGGGTTTCTAAAAAAAAAACAAAAAAACTTTTTGTGCTGAAAACTTTACATTTTGATAATATTATCCTAAATTACCATGGTTATTTAGAGCCCCATCCCCCATTGTGGTTCTAGATCAGACAGACGTATATTGTTCTTGAATGTCTGTAAGGAGACTCTCTAAACGATCATTTATAGTGACCAACACCAATTTTAAAGCTTTTGAGCGCCACATAACATACAGAAGCAGGTGGGTACAGCAGGACCCATCCACCAACGGGAAGACCTTTGATTAAAACCACCGTTCGTCCCAAAAAACATTTGTACCAATATGCTACATTCTCTGCTATTTGTATGTTTGTGTAAAATATTAATAATAAATGAATGTTCTAGCAGGATAATGTTCACACATATGTCCCACCTACCGATATACACAGTTTTGGTAAATCAAGAGCAGATTTCAGGTTGGTCCAGACATGTTAGTCATTAATTATAGGATTTATCCAGTAAAGTCTAGTCGTCATGTCTTGCCCACTATTCACATGAGGCTATTCACTAAAAGGTGAGTTGAGGGTGAGATGAGGTGAGAAACACATTTCATCTCACCAGTTTAACTATACATTGTGCAGAAAGAAACATGGTGAGTTTCCCCTCTACGCAAACTCACCAGGATTGTCCCTGCACAATGTAGAGCTACATTGGTGAAATTAAACATTCATTTCACCTCATCTCACCAGCAACTCACCTTTCAGTGAATACCCCCACAGAGTGTGCCTGGCCATAAAATACCCCATAAGCATGATATCATCAGCATGTCACCCAAAAGTCCATTGTCCTTTGTCCAGGACCGGGTGACAGATTCCTTTCAAGTGATCCTATTGATAATAATATTATTTTACTCCTATATGGTTCTGTAGTAAAAATTCTTTCAAAATGTACTTCCTCCTCCCGTGAAGTCTGGTCTTTTTTTCTTGAGCAATACATGCTCTGTAGTCTTTAAGATTTATGGGTTACACCCTGTGTATGTGACAACCTAGCCACTATTTGCATGGTTACTCAATTTATTGCTAAAAAAAAACTTCCTTTTTTATTTAAACATAATGTAGTTAATGACAATTTTAGACCCACTGGAAAGAAATGTGAGGTAAATGTGCTCACAAACCCCTTTTAGTTGGCTCATGTAAAATCATGATAAATCTGTCCTCTGCCTCCCCAAATCCCCCCCCCCCCCCCCCCCCGCTGAGCCTAGGCCCTGGGTCCACGAAGAAGAGCTACGACACCCATTTTGGAAGCCTACCAGACAAAAGCAGAGAAATGGACCCCATATTCTCTACTTTTGCTGGTGTTCAACACTGTATCCCTGTGATGTGTAATACAGGACAAACTTGTGAACATTAGGGAAGGAGAAGCAACGTAAAATTTAAAAAAAATACCCAAACCACTGCTTGGTTACACTACTCTGCACCGCGTAGTCTGCATATGTAACAATTGAGTGGGGTTTATTCAATGACCAGAATTCATTTGTCTCATGTCATTAAATACCATAGATTACAATAGAAAATGTGAGTAAAAAGCCAGTGCTTTGCAGTCTGCAAAGTCCAGTGATGTCATCAATGCCTCTCAGTAAAGTTTTTGCTAATGTTTTTGGTCCGGGGCTAAGCAATACACCAAGGAACTCAGGAAGGATAAGGCCTGGGATTAGTGAATAGGAGCCCTGAGTGGAGGGAGGTCTGGACATGTCTTGCGCTACATCCCTCTTAACTACTTGTGAATTCATCTGGGACAAGAAGACTCAGCCAGATGAATATAATGCCATGTCACTGTGTGGCCTCACCGCCATTTCAAAATAGTCCAATGCCATGCCCTCAAGTCTGAGGATCCCGCCAGTACCAAGGCTATGAGTGTTTTAATGAGCTAACTTTGCAAATAGACCAGGGGTGATCAACCTTTGGCCATCCAGATATTGGGGACTACAGTGGTCCATGGTTTGAGTAGAACCACAAAGCTACAACACTTTAAGGTTAGAAAATGAACATCAAAAATAAAAACAAACAAGTCTTGCTTGTCACAGGAAACTATTCATGATTGTTTATATATATATATACATTTCTTTCACTGCACACGCATATAACACCACACTGTGACTATTCATTCCTGACACCTTCATGCAAGACAATGGCTGGTTCAGATATATATATATATATATATTAGAAATATATTAGCTTTAAGGACAACAAGAGACGTTATGGGAAATGCACATGACGCAGAGGCAGCGTCCAAACAGGGTCCAATGTGGCTAAGAAAATGTGCAATTTGACATCATCATGTGACCACAAACCACAATACGGACAAAGCAGAGTAACAAACAAACAGCTTGAAGGGAACTGGCTGGACTGGAAGAGTGTGAGAACTGAGTGCATCATAAAAATTACAAAAAAATCTCAGTACATTTAAGTCCCAAATTGGATCATTATATTTACGATATCAGTAGACGTTAAAACAAGGTTTAACCACAGATGTGGTACAGACATCATGCTGTAACCCAAACAAAACAAAGGAACAGAGTTAAGGTGCAGACATTTGTTTACTTAGTGACTGCATGTAGTAAAAACATTTAACATCTGATAATGGAATGTGATGTTAAATTAGAGATGTGGTACATTAGCAACCTCCTTTGATGTTCTGTTCTGTACTAAGAGTCAGAAGCAGGCTTTAAAAGATCATTCTAGTCTGAAAAAAACAGGACACATAAATGCATATTAAACTTAAAAATAGATATGTAGCTATTTTGTTTTTTAAGTTTGTTTTTTTTGTTTTGTTTCTTCAATATTTAATTTACGTTCCGAGTATCTCTCTGGCAGTAATGTAGAGGTCTTCCGTAGAAAAGGATGGGATCACCAGTGTCATCACACAAACATCCTGCCTCCCCCTAGTCACTGCTGTCCCCAACTGAACTATGAACTATTAGCTTTTCACATTTCACATATGCATGTGTACGGTCCCGTGGTCATCTTACCAAGTGGTAATGATCACATCACAAGGTGCCTAAAATATTAATAAATCACATCTCTGAGAACAAAAAATTCCCAAATTATGTAAACGGGCTCTTATCGGGTGATCCCTTCAAAAACAAAGTAGCCAGATATAATAGTTTTACAGGGTCAAGCCAATTTGGTTTAAAAGGTTAATCCGACAAGCAGCTTCCATGATAATCCTTTGTAGGCAACAGTGTCGTGTAGACATCCAGGCCTGGTTCGTTTTAGAAGTTGTAGACTGACTGGTACACAGAACAAATGAATGATGCTCTTGAATTAGTGATCACACAAGAGTTCAGCCTCGTCTTGCACTCACTGGCTATGTGTGTGTGACACAGTGATTACTGTGGGATGCCGGCAGTGGTGTATTTAGGTTTCGTGCTGCCCTAGGCCTGACTCAACCCATGCACAAAACCTACAGGTTGCCTACTTTCCTTCCAAAAACCTACCACTATGCCAGATTGCCCCCTCATGCCTAGCAACAGTAACAGATTGCCCGCACCTCCCTGTCCACTTAGCCAGATTGCACACGTATCCCTTTGCACTGAACCATTTGCCCCCCACAGCATGGGCTTACCACTTTTTCATCAATAAAATACCAGCCCTTATAATTCCTCCATACACTTAACATTGGCATGAAGCCAATGTTTATTACCGGCCGGCCAGTAAAATACCAGCTGGATAGCAATCCTACCACTGCACCATTTGCTCCCTAGTAATCTCTGTGCAAGTAGCGCACAGCAGTGAGGGAGGATGTGCCATCGTCAGTGGTCCTGGTGTCGCACCTCTTCAGTCTGCTGTCACCCCCTCCTGTTTGCTACCTACAAGGAACTCTGGGTAGGTACTGCCCTGCTCATCTTCCCACTACACCCAGTGAGCCCCTGTTATTGTACACATTGCTTTGAGTTCAAGTTGTGTGTACAAGTCTTTTCTTTGCTCTTCACGGCATTTCTCAATCCCTATGGTGCTCACAAGGTTGAACCTTTCCAGTGCCATGCATGACTAGAGAAGATACAACAAGGCTGGTCAGGGTAACCAGGGATCACACAAAAGCCTACAACATTCCCCATGTGTGCAATAAAGGCCTAGTGCTGAATGGAGTCAGTAACTTAATCAGCATTTTCTGTGACTAGATGATCCAAACTAGTGGCCAAGCATTTACCGTACATCTCATTAAAAAAAAGTCCACCTTGTATTTATACAGCGAGGCATGGTGTATATTTAAGCATGTTTATACTGAATGAACAAAAAACAACCCCATGGATTATATTTCAAACTCCCACATTCGCTGAACCTGAGCCTGTCAGATAACCTTACTCCCATACACATGTTCTTTCATTTTGGTAGAATAATGCATCCACAAGCTTCTGCAATAATAATCAAAATATTACTTTATTGCTTTCCCCACAATGCATTCTCCAAAGCAATGTAATCAACCTCCATACTTATATGATTAGATTTTACAACGTAAGCTAATTTGTGAGCTATTTTGGCTGCAGCACCTGCATAAATAAACAAGAGACCTTGTTTTTTTATTTTCTACTTTCTACCTTATTTTCAATTGTTTGCATGTATTTATCATTCGTTTCCTGTGTGTGATGCAGTTTGATGGTCTTACCTCCGCACTACTTGGCAATGGCATGTGTTGATCTGGAACCATATTCTCTAGCTTCATGGGAACAATCTTTTTGAGATGTAGCCAGCTCAAGTGTTGGTAATTATGCCATAAATTAAAAACAGGACAACTCCTTTGTGTTTAAAATGCAAGTTAAGGCAGCTGGATCATAGCTGTATTCAGTGCTAGGCAGACGAGGGATCTCCCCTCACTAACCCCCTGTCAGCTAGAAGGCAGCATGGTGTCTGTGAGCAGCCCAGTTGTCCCTTCCTGCTGCTCTCAGGCCTTAATGCAGCCGATGAAAAAAGAAGCTTGCTGTAAAGGCACTGGCTGGGGAAATCGGAAGATCTCCCCTCGGCAGCTCCTTGTCAGCAAGCAGGCAGCATGTAGTCTCCATGTCCTGCCGGCGATCATGTGATCTTACACAATGAGTAGTGGGGAGCACGAGACAGGCAGCATGGAGACTTGTCTGTGCGCCTGGTTGCTGACAGGGAGCTGGTGAAGGGAGATATTTTTATCTCCCCAGCCAGTGCCTCTGTAGCGACCTTTTCTATGTTCATCAGCCAAATTAAGGTCATAGACCAGAAGGAAGGTGAGTACTAGGGCCTGGGGAGGGGCAAAACTTTTTGGGGGTGACTTGTCCGTGGAATATTAATGGGCATACTAATAGTGGAGTATTAATGGACAAATTGGCTTTGGCATATTAATGGGCATACTAATGGTGGAATATGTATGGAAAATTGGCTATATCATACTTATAGTGGCATATTAATCAGCATACTAATAGTGACATATTTATGGGTAAATTGGCTGTGGTATATTTAAGGGCAAATTGGCTGTGGCATATTAATGGCCAGACTAACCGTGGTATATTAATGGGTAAATAACACTGGCATATTAATGGGCAAATTGGCTGTGGCATATTAATGGGCAACCTGGCTGTGGGAATATATTGGTAAGTCTGGTTGCAGAATGTAACATCTAGGGGTGCATTAACAAGTCTCAGGTGCAGATTGACAGGTATGTTTGGGGATGCATTGTCAAGTCTGTGGGGAAGATTGGAAAATAAAAGGAAATCAAAACAATAAATGCATTTTTTCAATAATAGGTTTTATTAAATATGCAAAATAACAGTTTTTTTTTTCATGTAAGGTCATCTTATATTTACAGGGGGCCTCACAATACCTGAATATGTTTTGCCTACCTGTACCTTGCTCCCTGTCTAGCTCAGCCACATAGTGGTATCCCCCACAGAGTGGCATCCCTCTCTAGCTCGGCAACATAGTGGTATCCCCCACAGAACGGAATCCCTCTCTAGCTCGGCCACATAGTGGTATCCCCGCTCCCCCAGGCCCGTTTACTTACCTCCATGCTCCTGTTCATGTCCGTGGCTGAGAGGGAAGCGCTGTGCGCTCCCCTCAGGCCGTGCGCATTCAGTAAAGTGTGTTGAAACTTTTTTTTTCCACACACTTTATTGAATGCGCACGGCCTGAGGGGAGCGCACAGCGCTTCCCTCTCAGCCACGGACCTGAACAGCAGCATGGAGGTAAGTACTGGGGTCTGGGGGAGGAGGGAGGTATAACGAGCATCTGACTGGCACAATATTCCTGGGCATCTGACTGGCACAATATTCCTGGGCATCTGACTGGCATAATATTCCTGGGCTCTGACTGGCACAATATTACTGGGCTCCGAGTGGCATAATATTACTGGGCTCTGACTGGCATAATATTCCTGGGCATCTGACTGGCATAATATTATCTGGCTCTGACTGGCATAATATTCCTGGGCATTTGACTGGCACACTATTCCTGGCATAATATTCCTGGGCATCTGAATGGCATAATATTGCTGGGAATCTGACTGGCACACTATTCCTGGGCTCTGACTGGCATAATATTCCTGGGCATCTGAATGGCATAATTTTCCTGGGCATCTGACTGGCATAATATTCTTGGGCTCTGACTGGCTTAATATTCCTGGGCTCTGAGTGGCATAATATTCCTGGGCATCTGAATGGCATAATATTCCTGGGCATCTGACTGGCACACTATTCCTGGGCTCTGACTGGCATAATATTCCTGGGCATCTGACTCGCATAATATTACTTGGCTCTGACTGGCATAATATTCCTGGGCATCTGACTGGCACACTATTCCTGGGCTCTGCCAGTCAGAGCCCAGTAATATTATGCCAGTCAGATGCCCAGGAACATTATGCCAGTCAGAGCCAAGTAATAATATTACTGGGCTCTGACTGGCATACTGTTCCTGGGCATCTGACTTGCATAATATTCCTGGGCATCTGAATGGCATAATATTCCGGGGCATCTGAATGGCATAATATTCCTGGGCTCTGACTGGCATAATATTACTGGGCTCTGACTGGCATAATGTTCCTGGGCATCTGACTGGCATAATATTACTGGGCTCTGACTGGCATAATATTCCCATTGAAATACTGGTAAGTTTGTTGATTTAACTTTACTTCATTTTAAATATTGTATTTGTTCCCATTTTGTTTCTTCACTTCAAAATAAGATATATGCAGTGTGCATAGGAATTTGTTCATAGTTTTTATTTTTACTATAGTCCGGCCCTCCAACGGTCTGAGGGACAGTGAACTGGCCCCCTGTTTAAAAAGTTTGAGGACCCCTGGGCTAAATACTGGCATATTGAGTGGCAAAATAGTGTGTCTCAGGTTATGTGTGAATTGGTGTAACTGTTTGTGTGTAATTGGTAAGGGTGTCTGTGTGTGTGACTGCAAGGGTGTCTTTGTGTTTAAGGGTTTCAATGTGTGACACATTTAGAGCATGCGAGTCGAATATTTAGATGTATTTATTTTCTACACTATACATTATTCATATATATATAATGTAAGGAGGCTTAATGGTGTGGGAGGCGTGGCGGATCAGAGCAGGGGGGCACCAAAATGCACCTTCGCCTGTGTAGACGAAAATCCTTGCACCGGCCCTGAGTGGCATCCCTTCCTTGCTTGGTCAAAGAGTGGTGCCCCCACAAAGTGGCATCCTGAGTCTGGCTATAGTGCGGCACCTACCCAAACTTAGCAATAGTTCGGTACCTCCCAAGCCTGCCCATAGACCAATACCTGCCTAAATCTGGTTATTGTCTGGCAGCTGCCCTATCCAGCTATAGTTCAGATCCTGTAATTTTCCAGAGTAGCCCCTACCTATGAGCACTCTGTAATATATGACAAGGGAATCTGTATGTGTGATCACTTCTGTTCCCTTAAAGAAGTTATCCAGCAAAGCAGTAGTGCTGGTCGCCTCCAGAGGTTGCTCATGTAATTGTAGGCTATGTCTGCTCCTATTCCCCTTATCCTGATTACCTGTATTGCTCAGCCCTGCTATCGTTACTGTCCTGTTTAAGTTACTTTCTTGTATAGTTCAGCCCTGTCTCAGTACTCTGTTAAATTCTCATCTTTCTGTTACTTTAGTTTCTGCTCTGATCCATTTCTGATTTTCTTGCTCTCTGTTATTGTATTGCTCCATTCCAGGTTTTCTTAGTTTCCTCTTGCTCAGGTCCTCAATAAATGAAACCACACCCATTTCATCTGTGTGCTTTCTTCAGCTCTGCTGGTATTTTCTCTCATGTATTGTTATTAGTGTGATTGTAGCATTGGGACTTGCCTTAATATGAAGCAGCTTGACGTGGTTGGCAAGCTTATACATCTTATGGCCATAATATAACTAAATCCTCATTAATTATCATCTAAGTCTGTTAGGTCAGTCCCTGTATGTTTGTTTGTATTTATATGTTCTCCTATCCTCACTCCCTGAAGCACCTGAGGATCTGAGATCCTCTTACAAATCGCCATGTCCAGCTTGGTTCCCCTTATGAAGCTTCCGAGGATCTCGGCACCTCACTCCATCCTTTGTGTTCCTTTAGCCCTTGCCCTGTCCTCTATATGTTGTTCTGTGTTATATATGTATCTTTGTATGTCTCCTTATTTATGTAGTTATGTATTTTTCTTTGTCCTTCCTTGTATGCTTTATTCTCCCTTTGCTCCTTGCTCTGTCCTGCAAGCGTATATTCTGTATTTCAGTTCTGTTCTGCCTCAGTCCCTTTGTACTCGCTTTGCTCTGCTTGGCTCATCTTTGCGTTAGCCTGCTACATCCTGCTAACCTGTGCTAGCTTTACTGCATGCATGCTCCAGGATGTTTACAGGATTCCTTCAGTTGTCACCTAGGCTTCACTGGATTCAACGGCTGCTTCACAGGGCCAGGGAAAGTGGCTGCATAAACTTGGGGTCTGAAACCACTGAGGGATTGCAGTTACCCAGCACCAGGTCCTGTGTCTCCATTTCCAGCACATTGAACTCCTGCATTGGGAGCTCGGGGTCAAATAACATTCTGGACCCATTCCTGACATATGCCAGTAGTCAGTAGCCTGACAATGGGAGAATGTCTTCAGATTGTAAAATGTTATTATTTGTCCATGTTTTATTTTCGTGGGGTAGAAGTCAGGTTTCCATGAAAGTGAGGTTACGTAAAAACAAATCTCTCACACTCTAAAGCAGGGGTTAGGAACCTTTTTTCTACAAAGGGCCATTTGGATATTTATCACATCATTTGAGGGTCATACAAAATTATCAACTTAAAAGCACAGGAGCGGAAGCAGATCTGTCTTGCACTTCTGAGAGCTGGAAGTGGGACCTACATTGTGAAATGTAGATGCAAATATGTGCCGTGCACAGGGCCGCTTTAAGACCCTAGTGGGCCCTGGGGAAAGTCTTTATCAGTAGGACCCCCTTCATTTTTCTAAAGTCTCATTGTAAAAAACTGTATGGAAATGTAAACTTTTTAATATTAAATGCTAACTATTTTCATATCACATTCAACTATTTGTATATGTAATAAAAAGATTATAGAAAAAGTGCATTTCTTTTTTTTATTCCCTGTTTATGCACGCACATTGCACCTAAAGGACTTAGGTGCAATTGAACAGCACCAGACAACATCATACAGTACCCACAGCACTTGCCATGCACCTATATTGCACCCACAGCACTTGGCTTGTACTCTTATTGCACCCACACAATTTGGCATACCACAGTGTCAATTTGCCCCTCAAAACATACCACAGTGTCACTTTGTCCCACAGAACTACCCCTGCAGAACAAGCCACAGTGTCACTTTCCCCCATAGTACATGTTATTTTGCCCCACAGAGCATGCCACAGCATCACAGCATGGACACCGTTTGTCCATGAAATATGCCACAGCTTGCCCAATAATATGCCAGTATTATTGTGCCATTAATAAACCACAAAAAATTTGCCCAATAATATGCCGGTATTATTTTGCCATTAATAAGTCACAGCCAATTTCCCTAATAATATGCCAGTATTATTTTGCCATTAACAAGTCACAGCCAATTTCCCTAATAATATGCCAGTATTATTTTGCCATTAATAAGCCACAGCCATTTTGCCCAATAATATGCCAGTATTATTTTGCCATTAATAAGCCACAGACAATTTGCCCAATAATATGCCAGTATTATTTTGCCATTAATAAGCCACAGACAATTTGCCCAATAATATGCCAGTACTATTTTTCCATTAATATGCCACATCCAATTCTGGATCCACCCAGAATTTTCAGGACCAATGGAGGGGGTGCAGACTCTTGTTTTTTTGTAGCTGCCTGCATGGAATGCCAGTCTGAGATTGAATTTTGATCTCTATAGAGCTCTACTGTGGCCTAATGACTAGATACTGTGAAAGATGCATAAAGCTACGTATTCTTCTCTAAGTATCAAAGTATTTTAAAACTACTCCTCCCCCCAAAAAACACTTATTGATCCAAGATGCAAAGCACTGCTCTGCAATCTTCCATTACCTTGCTGATGCAGAAGCACTTTATGATGTGAGAATTTGTGGCAAATATTAATTTTTAACTTTTTACAGGATATAAATTCACAGATGAGACAGTTTTACTGTGCTGTGCATATGCAATGTTTGTTAGATCCTTATCTGTGTCACTAAGCAAACAGAGAGACAGTGAGGTTTAGCGACAATCCTTGGCAATTCAGCCTCGAAATTCTCCATGTGATTACTACCTGCACATAGCAACAACAAACCATGGTATACATGTATGTACTTCCCTTAACACAGTGCACGGCCACAGACTATTACATTTACACATACAGGGTTTATTCATTAAACAGTGAACGTTAGTGAGTTGGCCAGCCAACATGGAAATGTTCTACAAGTTGACTAGTTGAACCGACGTTTTGTAACCCAGGTCTAGTGTGTAAGCCCTCTATGTAAAACGAACACAGGCATTACATTACAATACCATTTATTTTTATAGTGTCAACAATTTATGTAACGCTAGGTACAGAGCATAGAAGGGAACTACATACTTACTTAGACAAACTAGAAACAAGCTTACAATCTAGAGGGAATGGAGTCCATAAGGAACACAAGGGTTTGAGAGGCCAGAGAGATTGAAGTTGTAGTAACAGTAGTGTGTATGGGTGGTACTAGGTGGGATAGGCCACAGAGGAATAGTGTGTGTTCCAGCTAGGTGGGAACTGCTGAAGGTAAAGTGACCGGTGTTCTAGTGGGTTGGGTAGTGAGCTTCTTTAAAGAGGTGGGTTTTGAGGGACTTTTTAACATTTGAAAAGGAGGGAGAGAGCTGGATGCTCTGTGGAATGGAGTTCCAGAGAGAGGGGGCAGCTCAGGCAAAATCTTGCAGTCGTGAGTGAGAAGTGGTGATACCTCCCAACTGTTATGCTTCGTGCAGGATGAATTTGGGAGGCAATCCTGCTGTCTGTTTTTTCGAGACAGAGGTAGAGCACAGTGGCACAGTGGGACTTGGGACAGCAGTCCGGTACAAAAATAATAATAATTCTTCAGTGTCTGGAACACCAGAGACTGGTTAATGCGCTTGCACAGTATTATGTGCATGTACAGTAGAGCTGCCAGTTGGAATGACAGTGCCTACAACGCATGCGCAGTGGCGCTGAACACCCAATTTCCCAAGCTCCGCCCTCTCAGCAACCCGCTTGGCCGCCACGAATTGGGCAAGAATTGGGAGGTATATGTTTTCATAAATATTTTTTTTTCCGGAAATATTTATCTTTTTCTCTCCTCAACAAATAAAGATTTGGGTGAAACGAGGATGGGGCACATCACATATCAGGTTGGAAGGATACTGTTGCTCCATAACATTTAGCTACATCATCTCGTTCTTTTATTATACTCTATAAGCGATTCCTCGATTTACATAGACTAAATGAAGTCTTCATATATAAGCTCCTTTCTCCTGTTTGCTCTCACAGTCTCCGATCATGCAACCTGGATGCCATGAGGCTTAATTGTCAGTAGTGATGAATTTCTCTCATTCCAAGTCTGAATACTCTAAGCCAGGTTATTGATTCCTGTGAGTTCTCAAGTGTGCCTCTGTGTAACCTATGGTTATTTTAGTATGCTGTGCTATATATATGGACTCTATTATTTATTTTTCTGCTTCTTATTTGCATCTGCACTATATATATGTATATAGTAGTGTGGATTGGATTAGCTGTATTGGTCCAATAGATAAGATGCCAGATGTCTTTTAGATTACGTTACTCTGGTATTTTGGCAGCTTATAAAAAAAAATGCACATTGGTCAAAAAAGGGACAATTTGGCTCAAGGTGAATGGCGAGGGGAGTTTTATAATCTATTGACGGCTGGTTCTAAAACGGTACTGGAAATAAATCATTGCATTGTATCATTTATTGCTGTGCAATCCTGTTACATACCAAGTCTACAGCACTCCTAAAAAATACATACAATCACCCAGGATATGTACCGAGAAGGCTGGTGCTCAACATAGTATGATGTCATGTAGCGTTATGTGACTCTGCCAAGATTAGGATCGGCTTCACCATGTCCCAGAAAGTTAGCAGGTATGAAGTAATGACTAACTATGGTCCTAGAGTCGGTGTTTGGGAATTCCTTCTCAGTCAGCCTGAAGATGTTTGGGAACGTAAGACAGAATGAGAATCATGAGATAAGATGTGTAGTTCCTAAATTCCAAAGAGCCATGGTTAACCATCACTGTACTAATGTAAAAAGTTCTCCAAAAAAATGAAGACTTTAGGCAGAATGAAAGTAGTTACATCACATGCCATTATTATTTTACAAGAAAGTGAGACCATATAATAATGTAGAATAGCAGTAAGGGAAACCAAAGTCCACTTTGGGCAGTGCGGTAAGTAAATGCATGAAGTACCAATTAGCCTATTATTTAAGCTAATGGCGCACTGTTGCATTTTCAAGGCTGGTTTTGCAATTTAGTGGAGCGATATGGATTCAGCAAAGTAATGAAAATGGTTAACAGAAATAATGTATTTTACTGCAATTTTACTCCCTTTTAATGTAGTCGATAAGAGTTTTTTTGGCTGCTAGTGTGTCCCTAATGCTTCATTAAACTTGCCCAGTCCCAGCCACTTGGGATAAAGTTAATGGATACTTATATGCTTTCTTCGGTTTCTTTAAGGGTTTTTTTCTAACTTAAGAGGATTATATTTTTCCTCTAGGTTTTGAGCTTTGGATACAAGTTTAAAGTTAGATTAAGCGCAGACATATCTTTTTTCCTTGAATGATAAGGGTCTACTCAATCAGTATCAATTTGTCCCAAATTGGATTTAGCCAAATTTCACAAATCCCCAAAATGTGGCTAATCGGTATCCCTCGATTCAGGATCAGACTGACCGTTCTGGCCATTGGGAAACCTAAGCATCGGATCAAGACAGTTTTTGACATGTAAATCATAGATGTTCGGCTACACAGTATTCCATAATCACCCCCAAACATGCTCCGAATTTGGCTAAAATAGCCCCCATTTCAAATCTCCGGATTTAAAGGAAAATCCTAAAAAAAAAAGTTACATTTTTTTTTTTAAATAGCCCGTCCTGGGGCCAACGTTGTCCGCTGTGAATAGAAAAGGAACAACACACTTTTTTTTGCTGGTCCAATTGTTTTAAAAATTGTTTTATTAATAGGTGCATTCATTTTTATGTTTGAGTGGCCCCTTGCCCTGAGCAAAAAGATGAGGGTGACGCGAATCATTGCTGGATACCAGGAACAGATCATATATTATTTGCAGGGCACCCATAGGGTGGCAATGTAGTGTGCAGTGATTTTCAAGACTTGAAGAAAACTACTTTTTAGGGGTTCAAACTTTGGCCTTAGGCTAATAAAAACCACCATTACACAGAAGTGCTGGTCATTGTGTTTGTTTGTTAGAATAGATAGTGTCCAGGGCCGTCTTTAACGCGGGGCAAACGGGGCAGCTGCCCTGGGCCCATTTACTCCTGGGGGGCCCCAAGGCAGCTGTCCCATGGGCCCCCAGCCCTGCTTGCCGCGTTCACAACGCATTGCGCTTGTGAACGCTTTTTTCCGGCAGGCCGCATCCGATGGATGCGAAGGCCGGGGGAAAAAAAAAACTGACGCCGGATGTGACGTCGCGTCACATCCGGTGACTGTTTCCCTCCTCCGTGCAGTCTTCTCTCTTGCATCCGGCGGGGGACACGGAGCAGGGTTATGTAAGTACTTGGGAACGGTTGGGGGGGCGGGGCGCTGACTGGCACAATATTACTGGGCATCTGGCTGGCACAATATTCCTGGGCATCTGGCTGTCACTATATTCCTGGGCATCTGGCTGTCACTATATTCCTGGGCATCTGGCTGGCACAATATTACTGGGAATCTGGCTGGCACAATATTCCTGGGCATCTGGCTGGCACAATATTCCTGGGCATCTGGCTGGCACAATATTACTGGGCATCTGGCTGGCACTATATTACTGGGCTCTGACTGGCACAATAATACTGGGCATCTGAATGGCAGAATATTACTGGGCTCTGGCTGGAACAATATTCCTGGGCATCTGGCTGGCACAATATTACTGGGCATCTGGCTGGCACTATATTACTGGGCTCTGGCTGGCACAATATTCCTGGGCATCTGGCTGGCACAATATTACTGGGCATCTGGCTGGCACTATATTACTGGGCTCTGGCTGGCACAATATTACTGGGCATCTGGCTGGCACAATATTACTGGGCTCTGGCTGGCACAATATTACTGGGCATCTAGCTGGCACAATATTACAGGCATCTGACTGGCACAATATTCCTGGCCTCTGACTGGCATAATATTACAGGCATCTGACTGGCATAATATTACAGGCATCTGACAGGCACAATATTCCTGGCATCTGACAGGCACAATATTCCTGGTATCTGACAGGCACAATATTCCTGGTATCTGACAAGCACAATATTCCTGGTATCTGACTGGCACAATATTACAGGTATCTGACTGGCACAATATTACAGGTATCTTACTGGCACAATATTCCTGGGCTCTGACTTACACAATATTCCTGGTATCTGACTGGCACAATATTCCTGGTATCTGACTGGCACAATATTACAGGCATCTGACTGGCACAATATTACTGGGGTCTGAATTTCACAATATTCCTGGTATCTGACTGGCACAATATTCCTGGTATATGACTGGCACAATATTCCTGGGCTCTGACTGGCACAATATTCTTGGGCTCTGACTGGCACAATATTACTGGGCTCTGAATGGCACAATATTACTGGGCTCTGACTGGCACAATAATACTGCGCTCTGAATGGCACAATATTACTGGCATCTGAAAGGCACAATATTAGAACATTAAGTGGAAGAATAGTAACATGCAGTTATGTTTTTTTTTTTTTGTTTTTTATTTATTAAAATACATTAAAATACACAACATTTATATTTTTGGGAAAAAAATCATACTTACAAATAAATGCATAAATATAGAGTGATTTACATTATTATATAGTCTGTAACACTTAATCATTTCCCACAATCAATTGCCGTACTAGGCCTTCAATACAATCTACATATTACCACATCAAACACACAAAGAAAACAGACATGGTCAGTCCAAGAGTGATCCCATTTTGTCACCAAGTACAGGTGTTTGTTGCTTGAACAGCACTTTCCATACCAAATGTAGACTTTCCCCTTACTGGCCATTAATAAATAAACCACTGTTTCATTCTTTTATACAGAAAGTACAGTTAGCTACTAGATAATGAGGCAATAAAACAATAAATTAGGCCTTATCACGCCAACACATATAGATTCTATTCACTAAACTATTTCCCATGATTCCAGAATCAGATGAAAACAGCCAGGCCTCAAAATATTGGGAGCTCAAATACTTCAGTTCATTTTTGTCACTCTTTTGTCAGACCACCAAAGTTCCCTGTTTGGTGGATAGACTTCATCTCTTTACCTACCAACGTGGAATGTTCTGCATCTCTCATGTATTAAAAAGACTTTAACTTGCAGCTGAATGGGAGACTTTTACCATCTTTGGCCTAAGGCTTGAAATTCTTAGTTGCCCGCAATTCCGTCTTTATTGAGTAGGCCCGTACATCGCTGAAGGTTAAAGGCCCTGAAAACAAAATGCACCTAAAGCAAATGTTTAAACACAAATTATTCACTAAAACTGAACTGTCAGGCCGAGCTAGAAAGATAGTCAAGATGGCAATCATTTTTTTTTTATTTTTTCAGTTCTGTTGAGGTAAATAACCCCTAAAAGTCTCTTTAATTCAGTGTGGTTTCTTGTAATTTTTTTGTTTTTTTGTTTTTGACACTCTTTATGTGTAGGAATATATGAACAGTTCAGTAAAAGAGAAATAGGATCTATGTGTTGTATGTAGTTAAAGGGAAGTTATTTCTTCTAAAGGTTACAGAAATGACTATATGGTCGTGTTTCACCCACAATGGTCTGCAGCAGACATGGCCCTATATAAATGGTCTCAGACAGCTGACCTTTCATGGACGTATTTATGCTACAAAGGAAATTCCCAACAAAAAATAGTAAAAAAAAAAAAAAGCTGATGCAGAGGAATTCATATGCAAATCATAAGCCACTGTCTTACACAATGTGCAACATGCTCAAAGATAAATCTGAGTGTAATGCAATTTATATACATAGGCCTTGTGTCGGACACAACACTGTAACTAGGTGGGTCTAGTGTAGTTCAGAGCGGCTGCTTCACCGCTGACAGTTCAGTGCAGCGGTTTGAACGCTGAACTTTCACTGTCAGCGGTGAAGATCAACGCTGCCAAGTAAGTGCTTACAAAAATCCCCCCCCTAACAAATTAACCCCGCTAATAAATCACCCCCCCCTAAAAATGACCCCAAACCACCATACTAACCCCACCAACCCAAACACTAATACTAACACTACCCCTGAACCCTAATACTAACATTAACCCCCGAACCCCCATACTAACCCCCCATCCAAGCACTAATAGTAACATTAACCCCCTGAACCCTAATACTAACATTAACCCCCTGAACCCTAAAACTAATGCTACCCTCCCCGAACCCTAATACTAATGCTACCCTCCCTGAACCCTAATACTAATGCTACCCTCCCCGAATCCTAATACTAATGCTACCCTCCCCGAACCCTAATACTAATGCTACCCTCCCCGAACCCTAATACAAATGCTACCCTCCCTGAACCCTAATACCAACATTAAGCCCCTGAACCCTAATACTAATGCTACCCTCCCCGAACCCTAATACTAATGCTACCCTCCCCGAATTCTAATACTAATGCTACCCTCCCCGAACCCTAATACTAATGCTACCCTCCCCGAACCCTAATACTAATGCTACCCTCCCCGAATCCTAATACTAATGCTACCCTCCCCGAACCCTAATACTAATGCTACCCTCCCCGAACCCTAATACTAATGCTACCCTCCCCGAATCCTAATACTAATGCTACCCTCCCCGAATCCTAATACTAATGCTACCCTCCCCGAACCCTAATACTAATGCTACCCTCCCCGAACCCTAATACTAATGCTACCCTCCCCGAACCCTAATACTAATGCTACCCTCCCCGAACCCTAATACTAATGCTACACTCCCCGAATCCTAATACTAATGCTACCCTCCCCGAACCCTAATACTAATGCTACCCTCCCTGAATCCTAATACCAACATTAAGCCCCTGAACCCTAAAACTAATGCTACCCCCCCGAATCCTAATACTAATGCTACCCTCCCCGAATCCTAATACTAATGCTCCCCTCCCTGAATCCTAATACTAATGCTACCCTCCCCGAACCCTAATACTAATGCTACCCTCCCCGAACCCTAATACTAATGCTACCCTCCCCGAACCCTAATACTACCCTCCCCGAACCCTAATACTAATGCTACCCTCCCCGAATCCTAATACTAATGCTACCCTCCCCGAACCCTAATACCAACATTAAGCCCCTGAACCCTAATACTAATGCTACCCTCCCTGAATCCTAATACTAATGCTACCCTCCCCGAATCCTAATACTAATGCTACCCTCCCTGAATCCTAATACTAATGCTACCCTCCCCGAATCCTAATACTAATGCTACCCTCCCTGAACCCTAATACCTAACACCCCCAAACACTAACATTAACCTCTATTAAACATTAATAATACTCACCTTCAGCGATCCCACGATGAAAGATATGGCGATAACCTCTCGCACAATGAACTGGGGATGGTGAAGCAGCTGCGTTCATGCAGCCGCGATGAACCATCCCATCCCCGTAACAAGGGTCTTAGGCAAAGTTACATTCAATAATAGTGAATCTGAAAAGTTATCTTTTTATTAACTGGCTTGAGATGGACGGCAAGTAAAACTGCCTTTTAGAGACTGTTGCTGTTTGGAATCTGTCTAAAGAACATATGGATGCCATACACATTTCTATTAAAAATTGGATTGTTGCCATAAGTAGCAAGAGTTCTTCATGAGTCTGAATGAAAGAAAAAATACATATATGAAACCAACATAATACTCTTGATCCAACACTCAAAGAAAAACTTCAAAAGGTAGAGAATTATATATATATTATATTTATTGAAAACAAACAAGACATTTTGGTCAAGCAGAATAAAGATTGGATGGGTCCTGGGCTGCACCACTCCTTGATTAAACCTATATATATATATATATATATATATGTATATATATATACACATATACACACACACACACATCACAATGGGGAATACAATGAACTATATATATATAAAGAGAGATATTATTGTTTGGCAGTAGGAGAGGTCAAAGATAGGATCCATCCCAGGTGCTAAATATGTTAGTAGAAACCCCTGTAAAAATTGTTTATTCTTCCTAGACACAGACCTGGCTATTTAGGTTCCCCTTGGCTGGTTCTATTAATATTATTATGGGTCTTTCTATGCAGGGCCGGCCTTAGGGGTGTGCGACATGTGCAAGCGCACAGGGCGCAACACCCCAGGGGGCGCCGCCCGCCAGCTTTAAAAAAAAAAAAAAAGTTTAAAAAAAAAAAAAAAAGTTTTAAAAAAAAAAAGCCGGTAAAGGCACTGGCTGGGGGAGATCAAAAGATCCCCCCTCACCAGCCCTCTGTTCGGCATGCTCTGCTGTGCCGGGGAGGGGGCGGAGCTAACCAGCTGAGCGGTGTAGCTCCGCCCCCACCCTGTTAAGCAGAGAAGCTCCTGCTTCACGGGGAGCCACTGGCAGCATGAGAAAGTGCTGCTCGGCTCCCCATGCCTGCATTAAGCATGGAGCCTGCATTAAGCATGGGGAGCCGAGCAGCACTTTCTTTTGCTGCCCACAGCTCCCCGTGAAGCAGGAGCTTCTCTGCTTAACAGGGTGGGGGCGGAGCTACACCGCTCAGCCGGTTAGCTCCGCCCCCTTCCCTGATCAACATTTGCAGGCAAGGGGGGGGGGGAAGAGGCAGACTGAACAAGGGGAGAGAGAGACAGACAGAACAGGGGGAGGGGGAGAGAGACAGACAGACAGAACAGGGGGAGGGGAGAGAGAGACAGACAGAACAGGGGGAGGGGGAGAGAGAGAGACAGACAGAACAAGGAGAGAGAGTCAGACAGAACAAGGGGAGGGGGAGAGAGAGAGAGACAGAACAGGGGGGAGTGAGAGACAGAACAGGGGGATGGGGGGAGAGAGGCAGAACAGGGGGAGAGAGAGACAGAACAGGGGGAGAGAGAGACAGAACAGGGAGGGGGAGAGAGACAGAACAGGGGAGGGGGAGAGAGACAGACAGAACAGGAGGAGGGGGAGAGAGAGAGACAGACAGAACAAGGAGAGAGAGTCAGACAGAACAAGGGGAGGGGGAGAGAGAGAGACAGAACAGGGGGGGGAGAGAGAGAGAGAGACAGAATGGGGGGAGTGAGAGAGAGAACAGGGGGAGAGAGAGACAGACAGAACAGGAGGAGGGGGAGAGAGAGAGACAGAACAGGAGGAGGGGGAGAGAGAGAGACAGAACAGGGGGAGAGAGACAGAGAACACGGGTGTCTGGGGGGGAGAGACAGAACACGGGTGTCTGGGGGGGAGAGACAACGGGGGGGGACAGAACAGGGGAGGAGAGACAGAACAGGGGAAGGGGGAGAGAGACAGAACACGGGGGTCTGGGGGGGAAAGACAGAACAGGGGAGGGGGGAGAGGGAGAGAGAGAAAACAGGTATGGGGGAGTTAGAGCGAGACAGACGTGGCAAGGAAGAGGGAAGGGACACATACATGGGGGGGGGGGGCGCCACGGGGGAAGCCCGGCCCTGTTTCTATGGATCAGCAATAAAGGTTATATGTTTATCTGCATCAGACGTGTAAAGGTCAGCCAGTCACTGCTCATCTTTTTCATCTAAATCATGGTGGTATTGCAGAAATGGTTTAATGATTCTACTGTCTTAAATAAATCCTAGTTACATAGAAAAGCATTTGAGTTCTTTCTGATTGTTTACTTCCTAATGTTTTGTCCCCAAGTAATCCTCCTTTCAACCTTAAAGGACAACTGTGGGGAAATAACAAGTCCTGTTTAATGGACAGATTGCTTTAAATATAGGCATATTAAAGAGAAATGCTTCCATGAATGGATACAATGGATACATGTCCTGAGCATGCAATGTGGATGATGGGGCATGTGCTGGGGCAAGTCCTGGGTATGCAGTGTAGGTGATGGGGCATGTCCTGGGCATGCAATGTGGGCAATGGGGCATGTCCTAGGTGTGCAGTGTGGGTGGTGGGGCATGTCCTGGGTGTGCAGTGTAGGTGATGAGACATGCCCTGGGTGTGCAGCGTATGAGATGGGGCATGTCCTGCGGTGCTGGGGTATGTCCAGGTTATGCAATGTGGGGGTGCCAGAATTTAGTATGCCTAGTGCACCACAAAACCAAAATGCACCACTGGATATCAGTGCACTTTATGTAATTGGTTAAGTACAGGAAAACAAACACATTGTCCATTGAAAGCAGCACAGAGTAAATAGCAATCACATTTTTATGGATTATCTTCCACTAACATTGTTCCAGATCAGGAAGTATGTTTTAATTCTGTAATAGTATATACCACCTAAGGGAAGGTATTTTTTACAACAATATGTGGCAATATTGAACAAAGTTGTAGTAACTAGTAAGGCACAACAAACAGGGTAATAAATCTAATAATATTCAATGTTCAAGCTTTAAAAAATGCAAACATAATTGAATTAAATCTGGCTACTGATTATCCCACAGGTCAAACCTAATAAACATGACATTGTGGCCCAGATATAATGCATCCTTAGCAAATTTGTTCCACTGCTTATGGGTATGTAACAACATTCCAGTAATGTCCTGTAATAATGCAATATATGAAAGGGCAGCATGACAACAGGTTGGTGATGCAGCCTCATCACAAGTCTGTCAGTCATAGGCCCTCGGCCAGTAATTGCCCTTCATGGGCGGCCGTCCCTCCCCCCTTGGGGGCTGGGCAAAACCTATATAAACCCTTGCGGTGGTTTTGCCCAGCCTCTTTTCTGGATTATAGAAATCAGTTCCCTCCCACCCATCCCTCTTTTGTCTTGTCTTTGTCTATGTCATTGTTGTGATGGAAGGGGGTACTCGAGGTATGACGTCAGTGCAGGGGGTTGGCTGTCTTGGGTATGGCCAACCCGGGAGGCAGTAGCTCTGGGAGCGAGCTGCACGGACTCCCCACGGGCTGGTCCCTGGGGAGTGAATATCAGGTGGCTACCGTGCAGGGGCATTGACGCCGGTAGACTGATATTTTTGGTTACACCTACGTCCTATCCTCGGGTACCCAATCCTAGATATGCTACCGCTTAGTGGCCTATACATGTGGTACTCCACAAGATGGTATCCTTTGTACATGGTATGTATATGTTATATATGTTATATGTGTTTTCCATGGTTGTATACGTTTTTAGTATACGTTTAAGTTGATTCGTTACTGATAATAATACAAAATCTTTGTTACAGTATTTCTTAATAAATACTGTGACCTTCATATCCAGTTTGTTGTCCGTGTATTTTCTTGGGGGGAGGTTGCGTTAATTCGCCATACCTTGGTCAAGATTTCTGTTAAAAGCTAGTTCTTTATGGTAATACACACAAATTACTCTTTTAATTCATGAATAATTACAGCCCTTTGGTAAAAACTACTAGGGACAGCACTTTTAACCTACAAATTAGTTGAACCCACTAGATGCCCGAGACAAGTGACAAGAGAAACGACTCTAAAATCAACTCGCAATATACTCCAAGTTCACTCAAAATTGGTAGGAGCGGCAACCAAATTTGATTTTCTTTTATATGTGTATTTATTATTTTCTTGGATTTAACTAATGAAAAAAAAAAGTTGTACTATATACTTCGTTATTTTTTCTTGATCATATACACATTTTGAGATTTATTGTAAGTCTGTGCAGGCGTTATTCAAAATTTAAAGAAAAAGGAGAGAACTGCCTTATGAAATAATAACAATAACGTATTAACCCCCTTCGTGGCGCATGCTCCTTGCGTCCCAGATGACGCACACACCAAAAAAAAGTTTTTGTTCCTGGCCACTGATCATATGGCAGAGAGCCAATTAAGGTCTTAATAGACCCTGTGGGTCCTTGCCAAAAAATCGCGAGACCTACTGACATCACGTGTGATGTCACAGAGGCATGCCTGAACCCGGAAGTTTGGGCACAGCGCAATTCAGTCAAATGTAGCCAGTGTTCGCTTTGAGCACCGACTACATTTTCCCTGTCAAGCTGAGGCCAATCAAACGGGCCTCATTTCACAGGTGAGATCCCGCTGCAAGTCACTGTAGCGGGATCCGAGCAAACGCTGGATGTTCTGTTTCGTCCTAGCGTCTTCTGTGACCTTTAAAATTAGGACGGCATAGAACGTCCTAGCGTCACAAAGGAGTTATACAAATAGTATACAAATGAAAAAAGATGAAAGACAAATGTTAAAGAATCTTGATAACTACAATTCTTATGTTGGTTATTTAAAAAAATTATGTATTTGTTTTTACTTTCTCCATTATTTAATAATAAGTAATCATTGTCCCACGTCATGACAGTAAACGTGACTCTTTTCTAGCTCTTCTTAGTTGCCACGGGAAGAAAACACATTAAGATGCAGTGAAGTAAACAAGATAACAATTTGATTTCACCTTAGGGCACTTAGTCAGCTTAGTTCAGAATTTGCTGGGCTATTGTTTAACCTTCAAAATCTGACATGTTATATCACTAGACCAGAGCAAGAACAGATTTGGTTATTTTTTTGTTTTTAAAAGGGAGTGGGATGTTAACCTGATAATTATAAACTTGCCAAGGGGCAATATTTAAACATAATTAAAGACAACAAGACCATAAATGGCAGGTAGGAACCTAGTTGGCTTTACAGAGAAGGTTCTGGAGTATATTAGAGAAGAGGCTTGTGCAGTTGTCTAGTGGGATTTTAGAACAAGGCCACGTATGAAGCTAAGAATCATATGAAGGAGATCAGCCAAGAATTCAAATAACAAGTAAAAAAAACAATGGGGGGGGGGAGAATTTATGAACATAGAGCACTTGCAGTACCCACAAGATGCCATCATTTTTTTATACACCAAATTCCTATCTAAAAAGTGGGATAATAAATGGCGCCAGTATGATTGGCTAATGGGAAGGGACATAGTAACATAGTAATTTAGGTTGAAAAAAGACACAAGTCCATCAAGTTCAACCCTTCTACCTATCATTACAGCTTTTGATCCAAAAGAAGGCAAAAACCCCTAAGGAAGCTATTTCGAATTTTGCCTCCTGGGGGAAAAAAATCCTTCTTGACTCCAAGAGGCAATCAGATTTCTCCTTGGATCAATAAGCTCTTTTATTAATGCTTATTCTATTATTAATAGCCCTGTATGTTCTGCTTTCCTAAAAAAACATCCAAACCATTTTTAAATGCATCTATTGTGGTTGCTAGCACTACCTCTCTTGGCAGGGAGTTCCATAACTTTATGGACGTTTTATGATTCTACCAAGTGGAAAGTTCTTTACATGTTGAGTATCCCTTATCCAGAAATCCGTCATTCATAATGATCTATAATCTCCCCAAAAGTTCGGCTTTTGCCACATGTTGCAAATTCCACACACACACTAGTCAGAATGCAAGTGCACGACAGTTTGTTCAGTGTTCAGATCCCTTAAGCTGTGATATAGCCTTTCCATGCATGTTCAGATTCCCCCACACCCAAGGGTAACACAGTGACTTGTGGGCAGGCCTGACACACCATCGGTAGGTTTCCAGTAACTACTCACATTACAGCTACATCACCGTAACAGTGATTTATTTGCTCTATAGAGTATTTGCATTGATAGTATTGTATTTCATGAGTGCTGAGAGGATTTAATCTATCTTATTGGTAAAAATGATGAGTTATCCGAAATGATCCATTATACAAAATACTTCTTGTGCCGAGCATTTTGGATAAGACATACTCAACCTGCGTAATTTCATTTCGCATTGTCTGCTTTTACTTTGGTGATTTAAATTCTGCTGCATATGGCGCAGTTGATCTTTTTCAGCATTGATGGGGTTGTTATATTTAACAAGTACCTATTTATTTTGTACTTACTCACAATCATTTCTTTGAACCTCTCCTCTGATCTAGGTTTGCCACCTTGTCTTCAAAAAAATGTCAGCCTTGCTTATGTCACCATAGACTTAGCATTGGATACATACCTGCTGTGTGGCAACCCGATCCTGACCTGATATGAGGTGGAAGAATAGTCCAACTGCTTCTGAGTGTTAGTCATTGACAGAGCCTATCATACCTCTCATGAAGTCAGTAGGGCACGGAAGGATTATAAGGGACACACGAAGGTAGATCTGTGCCAAAGGAAGCTCAGATTTTCGCTCTCTGTACATTAGACAATCCCTTCTCTGGTTAGCAGAGGCGTCGCTAGGGGTGGGCTACTGGGGCTAAAGCCCCGAGTCCCCCCTTCATAGCCCCGAATGGAGACTCTGGGGCTAAAGTATTCTTTAGCCCCGAGACTCCAGGGCTATAAATATATAAAAAAAAATAAAAAAATCCCCGGTGAGCTTTCCTCCGTCTGGGACATAGTCCCAGAATCGGAGGATTAACCTCACACGGGGGTGAGGGCTTGCACCCGTCGCGCTGTGATCTCAATGGCCAGGAGGAGAGGCTAGGGAGCAAGCTCCCTATAGCAGCCTCTCCTCCTGGCCATTGAGATCACAGCGCGAAGGGGGCAAGCTCCCCCCCCCCCCCCCCGTCACGCTGTGTCAGCTGCTTGCCGGATGTCAGGTGGACGGACATCCGGCAGAAGGTCCTGGATGACGGACCAAGTGTAAGGTAAGTAAAAAATTTTAAAAAAGTGTTACGCTTGCCCCCCCCTGGATTTAAAAAAAAAAAATCCCCTTTAAAAAAAAAAATCTCATCGCGATCATCGCGATGTCATCGTCGCAACGTCAGAGCCGCGCATAGAAAGATAAACGCGGGACGTGCCAACGTGCAGGGTGGAGCAGCCAGCTCCATTCACATGCGGCCAGGCGCCTGAGCAGAGCAGAGACGGAGATCAGCATTGAATTTCCAGCATCGTACAGGTAAGAGAAATTTTTTTTTTTTAAAAGGATATGATGGATCATAGATGCAGATAGAAAAAGGCAGAAATGCATGGTGACAAGGGGCAGAAAAGATATTAGAGGAATGGATGAAATAATATGATGGATGGACCATGGATGCAGATAGAAAAAGAGCAGAAATACATGGTGACATTGACAAGAAAAAAAAGCAGAAATACATGGTGACAAGGGGCAGAAAAAATATTAGAGGAATGGATGAAATAATATGATGGATGGATGGATCATGGAGGCAGATAGAAAGAAAAAGCAGAAATACATGGTGACAAGGGGCAGAACATATATAATGGAGGATGAAAGGTGATTAAGGCACAATGCAGACAAAATGAGGCAGGAAAGATATAATGGAGGAGGAAAAGAGGTGATTAAGTACAATGCAGACAAAATGGGGCAGAAAATATATAATGGGGGAGGAAAAGAGGTGATTAAGTACAATGCAGACAAAATGGGGCAGGAAAGTTATAATGCAGGAGGAAAAGAGGTGATTAAGTACAATGCAGACAAAATGGGGCAGAAAAGATATAATGGGGGAGGAAAAGAGGTGATTAATGCAGAATGCAGACAAAATATTGACATGAGCCAGTTTAAATATTATGGTGGAGGACAGACATGGAGGAATACAACATATAAAATGATGGGGAAAGAAATGGCAGACATGGAGGAATAAAGCATATAAAAAAGGGGTAAATAAATAAAGAAATGTCATGGGTTTAGGAATTTGGGTGTAATCTATTGCTGTGTGCTATAGTGTTGTATATGGTGCTGTGGGGTTATATTTTTGCTTTGATGTTGTATCTGTTGCTGTGAAGTTTCGGCTAGAGTTCTGGAGTTTATCTGCTGTGGTTTATATTTTGTGTCATGGGTTTATAGCTGGTATCGTGGGTTAATATCTGGTGTTGTGGGTCTACATTTGGCGCAGTTGATCTAAATTTGGTGCAGTGAGGTTATATAGAGTGTGGTGGGTTTATGTAGTGGAAATATATCTTGTGCCATGGGGCTATATCTATAGCTGGTGCTGTGGCGTGTGTTTTGAGTGAAATAGAGTGCTGTGGCAACTACTCTGGGTGTAATCTGGTGCTGTGGCAAGGGAAATCTGGTGCTATGGGTGCAAATGAGTTCTGTGACAACTGTTGTGCATGCAGTCTGATGTTGTGGCAAGTGAAATCTGGTGCTTTGGGTACAATGTGGTGCTGTGACAAGAGCTGAGGTTGCACTTAAGTGCTGTGCATGACACCTAGTGCTGTGGCAACTGGGGTGCGTACCGTCAAATGCTGAGCCAAGCGAGGGTGCAATCTATTTGAGTCATGTGGCGTTGCATAACCCAACTCCTTTTTGACCCCGCCCCTCACATCTTGGGACATGCTTTATCAAAGATATTTGCAATATCTCACTAGCTGGTTTCTCTAAAAATATGCAGGGCAGTAATTGGCTAAAACCACCTATGACTGTACGAGCAGTCCACCCTTAATTTCCTGATGGGGTTAAACATATGTATGATATGTATGTGTGTATGTGGGGGCTGTTTTCAATAAATTGTGCATTGTAAGTGAGTTATTTGAAGTTTATTGAATACAGCCTGGTGATGAGCAGAGTATTTAATGATCCCCATTTCTTTTTAGAAATGGACATCCGCAATTTTTTTTCAAAACGAAAATTGGATGAAATAGAATCTGATAAGGGAGCACAAAAAGAATCTCGACATGATGAACAGGAGGCAGAACCAAGCACAAGCAGTTCTGCAGGTCTAGTTCCAGCTACAACAGAATGTAGCCATGTTGATGATGCTCCTGTAAATGACATTGGATTTTATTTGAAGTCATCCAAAAAGCTAACAGATAATCTCAAATATGATCTATTAGTAAACACATATACTCCAACAGAAAAGTATGACTTCAGGAAAGATTCAAGTGGACCACGCGTTTTCCGTCATGTGTGGATAAATCAATATTCACCTTGGCTCAGCTACTCTCCTCACCTGAAAGGTGCAATTTGCAAGTATTGCACAGTTTTTCCACAGCCAGTTCATCGTGGGATACAAGGAGTGTTCATAACAACACCTTTCACTAAATATAAAGACTTCCATGAAGGTGCACGCAACCATATTTCATCATCTTGGCATAAAAACGCACAAGTGGATGCAACTCACTTTTTGGAGATCAGAAAGAAACCTGAAACAAGTATTGTTTGCCAATTAGACAGCTCTGTCAAAAGGCAAGTGGAAGAAAATCGAAAAAAGTTATTCCCAATTTTGTCCACTATCTTGTTTTGTGGCACACATGACATTGCTCTACGTGGGAAAAAAAGTACAACCGGAAATGTGCAAAGTCTGTACCAGTTTCGCATTGAAGCAGGAGATGTGATGCTAAAGAACCATCTGGAAAATGCCCCAGTTAATGCACGTTATACATCAGTTCGAGTTGAGAATGAACTGATTGCTTTATGTGAAGAAAAATTAAGAGAAGATCTAGTATCCCTAGTCAATATGTCAAATGGTTTTTCAATAATTGCTGATGAAAGTGCTGACATATCCGGAAAAGAACAGATGTCCCTTGGAGTACGTTTTGTAGACACCAGTACCACCATACCTGTCATCAAAGAAGAATTCCTTGGATTTGCAACCTTAAAGGAAATGGATGCTATCTCATTTGCAAATAAGATTATGGATACTTGTTCTAAATTTGGATTAAACCTAGAAAATCTCCATGGCCAAGGATATGATGGATGCTCTACAATGGCAGGAAAGGAAGGTGGCGTTCAAGCCATAATAAAGAGAAAGTATCCTAAAGCTGCTTTTGTTCACTGTGCTGCACATAAACTGAATTTAGTTGTTAATGACCTGAATGCTGTTCCTGATATACGGAATTCTATTGGCACAGTGAAAGCTATCATCAAGTTTTTTTCGTGAAAGTCCAAAAAGAAGATCTCTTGTTCCTAATGTGCCATTACTGAGTGAAACACGATGGACAGCTAAGTACAAGAGCATTCAAATTTTTACCTCAAACTTTGAAGAGATTTTAAACCAGTTGAGCATATTGGTCACTACAGGATCAGGGAAAACACATCAGGATGCATATCAGTTGCAATGTTCTTCAAGCACTGTGAGCTTCATATTTTGCTTGTCCATAATTTCAATTTATTCGTCAAGATTGGAATCTGTAAGCCAGGCTCTCCAAGCTGTTCAGCTTGATATACTAAAGGTATGCAATCACATCCAAGACCTTCTGACTGTGTTCCGTGATCACAGACAAAAAGCAGAAGACCAATTGAAGGAAAGCTTTTCAAATGTTCAGACAATGGCAGAAAAACTGAACATCGAACTTTGTGTCCCCAGACAGTGCAGCCGACAAGTGTATCGTTCTAATTTAAATTCGTCTTCTGTGGAAGAATACTATCGCCAGTCTATCTATGTGCCATACATGGACTCAAACATCGCATCATTTGAGAGCCGTTTTGGCAATGAAAACAAGAAAAATTTCAGTCTGTTTTCACTTTACCCAAAACAAATGGCAAACATGACAATTGAGCAATACAAATACCACATTACCAACATCAAAGAAATTTACAACATTGAAAACCTGTAAGCTGAAGCAGTCACGTGGTATGAAGTCTGGTCAGTGAAGGATGAGCAGTTTGACAATGGATTTCTGGATTTGCTCAGCCACACAGATTTATTTCCATCAGTACAACAAGCAATTCTTATCGCTCTAACATTACCGGTGACCAGGCTTTAGTATTTACCACTTGTACAGTGGAACGGTCTTTCAGCACAATGAGAAGGGTGAAAACCTGGTTGAGGTCAACAATGGCAGATGATCGATTGTCGGGTTTGTGCATGATGAGCATACATCGAGCCAAAATTGCTGAAAATAAACAACAGCTGATTGAAAAAGTAATTGATAAATTTGCACAAGACCACAGACGTTTGCAGTTTCTTTTTCGTGATCACTAACCAATGAACAAAATTCTACAAAACTACTCACTGAAAAATATGATTGTTAAATTTGAATGTTTAAATGTTTGCCGTTCCTAACCTGAACCGTGATTCAGTTACAGTTGATATGTTTTATTTTCCAAATTGGATGAGAACAGTTATTTATTTTATATATATATATATATATATATATATATATATATATATATATATATATTTGATGTTATTTATTTTAATATATTATATTTAAGTTAATATATTTTTATTTATGTTAATATATTTCAGTTAATAAATTTTCAAAATAAATACATTTGTCATATTTTATTTATTTGTTTGTGCATGTTAACACCAAATGCAGATCATACATATTTTAATTAAATAATTCAGTTATGGTGCCTTGATCATGTGTGTATGAATAATGTGGGGATGTAGGGACATAAAAACTGATTAGACAATGGCATCTTGATCCTTCTATTAAGCTTTTGCATCAGGTATCTTAATCCAGGTGCCTGCGCTGATCATGACTAAGTCCCTCCACTTCATGACATTGTCAAAAGGAAGCGCAGGATGACAATAAAATTTTGCCCCCCCCTGAAAATATTTCTGCGGATGCCCATGGGTACGCCCCTGTGTGTGACCGAGCTCATCTGGGCTCTAGCCCCAGATCATCCGAAGACCTAGCAACGCCCCTGCTGGTTAGATCAGTTGTATGCTGGTGTATATAAGTGGGTTTGGGGGAGAGGGTTGTTTTCCTTTTCCATTCCCCCAGCTACCTTTTATTTATTTAGTTTTAGTTTGGGATTTTACCATAGTTCTATGAAGTACCAATATAGTTTGCCACCCAGTATTTGTGTTACTGGAGACAACGAAGACTTGGAATAAAACCAAAGCCTTCTGACGTTTGAGTTTTTGCTCCTGCAAGCACAAAACTTTAATAGCTAGTCGTGTCTCCCCCTGCAGCGGTATCTCACCTGTCAGATGAGGCCACTTTGAGTAGCCGATGCTCAAAGCGAACAACAGCTACATTTTACTAAATTGCACTGTGCCCGAACTTACGAGATCGGACACGCCTCCATGACGACACATGTGACGTCAGGAGGACTCTCGATTTTTTCACGGCGACCCACAGGGTCTATTTATGCCCAGATCGAGTGTCTGCAATTGTGTCCCTGGCTATGGATCCCCTTGTGGTCTCGGAGCCAAAAACAAAAAGTGTCATTTTGGTGCTTGCGGCTTCTGATTGGCAAGTACCATGCGTCACCGAGGGGTTAGATTAAAGGAAGTTTTGACAAAACAAAGTCATATGTGAAAAAGTCATATGAGTTTTTATACAACCTAGCGGAAGTATAGGTACTAAGGGCCTATTAGTGAACTTAGGATAAAAAATAAATTAATAAAGCATACAAACCAGTAAGTTGGTGAATATTGAACCGGAGGTAGACGGTATCCACAAAGGGCCCTTCTGGCATATATCAGGAATTTAACTGATTAAAAACTAATAACAAAATAGTTAGGTAGCCGCCAGTCTAATAAAAAGCACAGTGGGTTAGCACTGTGAAAGAGCAACAGATGTAAAAAGAAGGAAGACAGCGCTACAAAGTAATATAGGATTGTAAATAATTAAATATGAATGTATTTAAATAACCATAAAAAACACACAATTGGAAGGTATAAAAAATATATAGATTTAATAAATATAATGTAATAAAAATGATGTAGTAGAACAGACACAAAACCACCTGAATAAATAGGTGGAAACACAAAATACAAATAAATATATCACAATAAACAATATAAATATGTTACTGACAAAAACAAATAAGACTAAAGAATAACACTAAATAAAAGTAATAACAATAATGGATAGATAATACACACCATTAAAGGAGAGCCGTTTGAGACAATGCTAGACTCAGGGCAGTGAATCAAGAGCGAAAAGGAAGCCTGGCCAGGTCTTTCGCAGAAAAAAGGGACTCCAAACAGGGACGCGTTTCGAAAACTCCTTCAGCCTTTGGCGTCCAGCATGTCTCAAAACGGGTCTTCAAATGTTTAAATAGACCGCCTCTGATTTCAGACAGCGGTGGAACCCGGAAATGTGACGCAATCGCGTAGTAGCGCGATGACGTCATAGCGTTGCGACGCCAGCGTCGTCTCCATAGCAACGCATCGAAACCACACAAAGCCGGCATAGTGTCATATGTATTTGACATGGACACAAGTCAGCTTGTTTAATTTTGTATAAATCTATAAGGCATGCAGACGGGGTGTAATTCTGAAGGAATTAAATATGGTTATTAATTCTGTAAGTTACAACTGGTAAACATTACTTTGACTTGGCAAATACAATTCCAGTCCTTTGAAATGCCTTAATAGTGGATCACATGGCTCCTCTGTGACCGGAAAATCCGCGGGGCTACAATAATTGTCCGTTAACGTTGAAGCTTGATAGACCAATATTGCCAGTTATATTACCAACTTGGGAGGAGTGGAAATAATGTATATGGCTTGCGGTTTAAAGTCCATGACTTTTTACTGACAAAATTTCAGTTAAGTATTACATTAATCAATTCCCAGCCCTAAAAATAACTCCTGCATTATAGGTTACAAGGGAATTTATATTTGTTTGTGTGTGTGTCATCGGACTCTTATGGTTGAAAATCCTGGAGAAGGATGCACACACTAAGTCAAACACATTTGTTTACTACTTCCTGTAAAGTGACAGTTCAATATAATAAATTTGCGTAAGTATGTTATATTAGCATACATTTATGATCAGTTTTACTATTTAAATTTGTATATTGCAGGAACTATTTTGACATTTCCAACCTTCCATGTAATCGTCATCTTACAAATATACTTTACTTGTCAGAAACAACAGTTTTCCATTATTCCATCTCTGCTGCAGAATGTGATTGACCTTTGGAAAAGGTCATAACCTTTCTAATGGACTATCTATGCAGGAAGTGAATTTGGTCTATTCACTAAAACATTAACTATAAAATATTAACTGATAAGTGAATTGTACAAATCAAGCTGAAGAGTTTTTCAGCTTTTAATGCCCAACCTTGGCAGTTCATTTTTTAATAACTTGACCTCAACGGATGAATCCCAGCAAGAGCTATCACTAGTGAAACTGTGGTGAACTGACAACAGAATAACAAGAAACAAGTACAGGTTAACTTGGTTAAACGCTATACAATAACTCTGTCCCTTTTATTACGCAGTGCTCCAATGGCCCACATGGAGCCATCAGGGGCACTTGTGTCCCAATGTGAGTTTTTGGTTCCAGAGCACTATGCGATAGTGGGACTTAGGTGCATTAATAGATGAGTTGAAAAGATAGGCACACTGGAAAAGTTTTCCAACTCAGCTATTAACCCCTTAACGCTAATGGATATATATATATACATCCTGCAAAGCATGGTCCTTAAGGACCATGAGGACGTATATATACGTCCTGAGTTTCCATGCTCCTTAGCACAGAGCTACATGCCTGCAGTTACTCTCAGAGGCTGCTTCGGGTTCGAAGCAGCCTCTGAGAGTGCCTTCGTCAAAATCCACTGCAGTCAGCAGGAAAACAAAAACGAAATGTGGGCTCACAGACTGAAACAACATTTGATTAAGCGCTTGTAGTGCGAAACGCGTCATGCTGTGAGATACCTCTAATTTTGTGGTTGTGAAGACTTTTTTATCAGTCACTTGCACAAGAATAAATCACTTTTGCATCAATCTTTGTGAGTGCCATTCTCTCTGCATTTCCTGCTTCACATCCTAGATCTACTAACCCTAGATCTAGGGTTATAATTAGGGTTACAGGGGGGTTCGGGTTAGTACAAGGGTTAGATTAAGGGGTGGGGTAGATTTGGGGTTAGGGTAAATTTAGGGTTAGGGTTGGGGTCAATAGGTCACTGTAGAAGAAAATGGTTAGGAAACAAAAAACGCTAATATTGATTATTGCCCTATTACTTGAAATAAAACATAGACAAACATTGAAACATTGGTATTTCTAAACTCAGGACAAATAATAGAAATATATAGATGGGGTCTTTTTTACCATTTGTAATTGTAATTCTGGTCTTCAAGATACATGAAATGCAGCATAGCACTCTGTCACTAAGGGCTTAATGCCTTTTTGTTGTTTTGTAGGTTAGTTGTAGGTTCACTCTTTAGTAGAAACATAGAAACATAGAATGTGTCTGCAGATAAGAACCATTCGGTCCATCTAGTCTGCCCAATGTTCTAAATACTTTTATTAGTCCCCCGTTCCCGGTCTTATAGCTAGGATAGCCTTGTGTCTATCCCACGCATGCTTAAAATCCTTGACTGTGTTTACCTCTACCACTTCTGCTGGAAGGCTATTCCATACATCCACTACCCTCTCAGTAAAGTAATACTTCCTGATATGACTTTTAAATCTTTGCCCCTCTAATTTAAGACTATGTCCTCTAGTTGTGGTCGTTTTTCTTCTTTTAAATATACTCTCTTCCTTTACTGTGTTGATTCCCTTTATGTATTTAAATGTTTCTATCATATCCCCCCTGTTACGTCTTTTCACTATTTGTTTCACTATTTAGTGAACATAGTTCAACGTGTAAAATGTTAGCATTTTAGCTTAACATTGGAATGTACATTAGCTTTCAGAGGTAACCTTAACACGTTTGCATTTGGAAATGTGTAGTGAAGCTGAAGGTATTAACTAATAACTGAGATAAGTGGAAACACTGCTTCTTAAAGGCTCAGGTGTTGACTCCAGATCAATCACCGAAGGCGTCTAACAAAAAAACACCTCCGGCAGATAGTGTCCAATTACAGACGCAGGTGTACAGGTGTACAGTACTTAGACTTATGTGTCTATTTGCTAAAATTCGACTTTGGAGGTCAATTTTCATAGAAACATAGAAACATAGAAACATAGAATGTGTCGGCAGATAAGAACCATTCGGTCCATCTAGTCTGCCCAATTTTTTTTTGAGTACTTTTATTAGTCCCCCGTTCCCGGTCTTATAGCTAGGATAGCCTTGTGTCTATCCCACGCATGCTTAAAATCCTTCACTGTGTTTACCTCTACCACTTCTGCTGGCAGGCTATTCCATACATCTACTACCCTCTCAGTAAAGTAATACTTCCTGATATTACTTTTAAATCGTTGCCCCTCTAATTTAAGACTATGTCCTGTAGTTGTGGTAGTTTTTCTTCTTTTAAGAGACTAAGTTCATTTTGAGACTAAGTTATATTCGGCACCCGAGTTTGACTTACGAAATAAGGCCCAGGTTCGAATTTTCCCCCTTTGAAAGTAATAGGAGGTGAAATGATGAAGGCACCCGAGTTTGACTTAGTCTCCTATTAATTTCAATGGGGAAGATTCGAAACTCGGGTGCCAAAATTGACACAAAATGAGAGTCAACCAGCAAAGTCAAATTTTAGTAAATAGACCCATAAGTGTCTAATTCCTAGCACACTGTGTAGAACAACCGCAGGACCAGCAGAAACAAAAGTACCTTCCCTATACAAATGCCATATGATTCACTCCTTCACCTCAATCCTTCCCCATGATTTACTGTTAGATGCCATAGACCTGTTAGTGCATAATTTACTGCAGGAAACAAGTCATCTCATATTGTAAAGTATGATAAAGAGGAAAACCCATGACCATGCCATCCAGAAGGTCTAGTGCAGTGGGCTGTGATTTGGAACCATCTATGCAATTCAATTTCATTTTTGGATTCAACTCCAGCTTGATTAGAACCAAATTAGGCATTCGGTTTGTGGTAGTTAACATAGTGAAGGAATTTAAGAATGAATGGGATAGGCGTAATGTTATCCTGGACATAAGACAATACCAAGGAGAAAGCAAGAGGTGAGGTTATACAGCGTTTAAAACATTGGCAAGACTAGATGGTGTAAACAGATCTTATGAACCAGCAAATTCTATGTTTTGATTATTTGTATCTATTACGCTGTTTTAGCCTCCATCATAAATGTCTGAGTCTATTTTATTTATCGACCGCAAGTGAATAACTGGGTAATTTAGGAAATGTATCCAGTTATTTCCTTGTGGTTGATGAATGACTACTTGTTTCTATGGTTACAAGAATCCAAGAACAAGAGATCCAGTCCCTGGTGGCAAGTTCATCTAAACTTACTATATCATGATGTACCTGAACCAGCGACAAAGATGGACCTTCAGACCAATCCACACAATGAATTAGTGTCATTTTACTGCTACCTCCTCCCTGCATCAAAGTCTTCTTCCAATACTAAAGACCATGCTGCAGGCTTCTCCTGTTCAAAGACAGAATGAATGCTGAATATAGATTTAGTCAGACAGAAGGTAGCTTCTGTTTGATTAAAACTGACTTTTGAAACAGCTGAAGAGATCAAAAACTTAAATTCCGGTTCCACAAAATCCCCATGGAAGGATGAAAAGGCTGGGATAGGCCTGATAAGACTGAACAGATCTAAACATGATATAATATAGCAGCATTATCAGATACACTATTGATTGGATAAGATCTACTTATATTTATACAAACACCCAGTTAGACCAAATCAATAGCCCTGAATACTCGCTCCAGTCCCGGATACATATGCCTAGACCTATATCACCATAAAACATAGAAAGTAATCCCCTCATATTTACATTTATTACAGCATGTTCATTTTTAATGGATCACTTGTCACCTAACTGTTGGCAGTCTCCTTGTTTATGAACACTGCAGTGTATTGAATTTACCCTCAACAATAATGTGTTAAATAAATGGTTTTGACCTTTGAACAGTGCTCACATTGAACCCTGTTCAAAAGATACTGCTATTTGCAAAAGCAAGACTGTGCTGATGCCATATTCTAATAGCATCTAGGGCAGTTCAGCGCGGCTGTTCCACCGCTGAAAGTTCCGTTTGAGCGCCGAACTGTCCGCGGTGAAGAACAACATGGCCGCTTCATCTCAGTAATGTAAGCACTGACAGTTCCGTGCTGAACAGTCAGCTCTTACATAGATACAACACCCCTAATAAATTAACCCCCCCCAATAAATCAACTCCCCTAAAAGTGACCCCGAACCCGTCTACTATGGTTACCACCAAAGCAATGAATGAGTAATCTGTCCAATCATTAAAAAAGTCTTATTTAATTATAACTGATGCAACAATAAAGAAAAAAACTAATATTTTCAAGTAGTTAAAAATTAGTCATTACCATGGGCTGTGTAAATTGTTTATATAAATAAATATTAATGTCATGTAATTATTAAGTATTGTTACAGATGTTTAAAAATTTTAACTCAAGTTACAGATTGCATGTTTTGCACAATGTCTATGCAATGGCTGATAGACGATACAAACAAATCTGTATCAAACGTAGCATAATAACATTTAACTGGGATGCATACGACTGATCTTCGTGTCTCGTTGAAAATGAGAAGGACTGATATGCAGCTTTGGCAACCCATTTCAATCAAGAAGACTTAATATTAAGAATATAAAATTAAAGGTCTGCTCCAATCAAAACTCCCTCCTCCACTGTGGTATTACTTTCACTCTAATCAACAATTCCCGCCAACCTCATTTGCTAAATCGCTACCATTTGCTTACTTGACACCACGCACCATATGTATTTAAAGGATTTCTGGTATACAGCTGTACACCTGGTTGAGAAGCCTGTTAGAGTACTGAGAGGATCAGTATAAGCTTCAAAACCTAAATTAGGGAGTAAACTAAACATATCTACAAGAAAAATATTGACATTTTTAGTACTGTATACTTGAAACCTTAAAGTATTCTTCCTGGTAAAACACTACAAACAAGCAAATAAAATTGCATATGTATTTAAGTGCACCATGCATTTAAAAGGTAGCAGTTTATAAGTAGGAGCTGTTTCTTTAAGTAAATTATGGGGAGGTGTTAATTATTATCCATTATTTGCTTTTTGCCATTCTCCTCAGCTTATCACAGTCCAGGTTACAGTCATCCTTTTTTTCTTTCAGAGATAGTTTTACGGAGTAGGTGTTGGCATTGGATGTGTTAGAACATGTCTGCTTTGTGTGTATAAAGAGTTCCAGAACACACCAAATAGGAGTAAAGAACACACCAAACAGGAGTTAAGAACACTCCAAACAGGAGTAAAGAACACACCAAATAGGAGTAAAGAACACTGCAAATAGGAGTAAAGAACACACCAAATAGGAGTAAAGAACACACCAAACAGGAGTTAAGAACACTCCAAACAGGAGTTAAGAACACACCAAATAGGAGTAAAGAACACTGCAAATAGGAGTAAAGAACACTCCAAACAGGAGTCAAGAGCACTCCAAACAGGAGTTAAGAACACACCAAATAGGAGTAAAGAACACTCCAAACAGGAGCGAAGAACACTCCAAACAGGAGTAAAGAACACTCCAAACAGGAGTTAAGAACACACCAAATAGGAGTAAAGAACACTCCAAACAGGAGTGAAGAACACTCCAAACAGGAGTAAAGAACACTCCACACAGGAGTTAAGAACACTCCAAACAGGAGTTAAGAACACACCAAATAGGAGTAAAGAACACTCCAAACAGGAGTTAAGAACACTCCAAACAGGAGTAAAGAACACTCCACACAGGAGTTAAGAACACACCAAATAGGAGTAAAGAACACTCCAAACAGGAGTAAAGAACACTCCAAACAGGAGTGAAGAACACTCCAAACAGGAGTAAAGAACACTCCACACAGGAGTTAAGAACACTCCAAACAAGAGTTAAGAACACTCCAAACAGGAGTTAAGAACACACCAAATAGGAGTAAAGAACACTGCAAATAGGAGTAAAGGACACTCCAAACAGGAGTCAAGAGCACTCCAAACAGGAGTTAAGAACACACCAAATAGGAGTAAAGAACACTCCAAACAGGAGTGAAGAACACTCCAAACAGGAGTAAAGAACACTCCACACAGGAGTTAAGAACACTCCAAACAGGAGTAAAGAACACTCCAAACAGGAGTAAAGAACACTCCACACAGGAGTGAAGAACACTCCACACAGGAGTAAAGAACACTCCAAACAGGAGTTAAGAACACACCAAATAGGAGTAAAGAACACTCCAAATAGGTAAATATAAAAGTCCCTCTCTAACGTCTTCATCATGTTTTTCCAATGGATTTTTGTCATAGTTTTCGTCGCTGATCACATACAGTTGAGACCTCCTTTTTGCACCAGAACATGATGAATCATTTCACAGTTTAGAATCAATAGAGTGCTGGAAACTTTACTTTACAAGGGTATTTTGGTCCATGTTGACTTCATAAGATCACGCAGTTCCTTCAGATTTTTCAAATTCAATGTGAATATATGTGAATGGGAAAAGATGAGAAGCAAGCAAATGCCAGCAACGGAAGCCACTCTCTTTCGTGAATATCAGAATGGAACAAGGATGGCAAATATGGGTTGTCCTGCACATGTACACTTCAAATTAAATTAAAAAAAAAGAAAAAATGTAAAAGAAAACATAGTTTTACTATTGAGTTGTAGTTTTTGTGATTTGTTTTAATGGTCAGGTCTAAGTAAATAGTAAGGATGTTTGGGATAGATGACGTTATATAGACATTAGCTTTGGTCAATTTCACAGTAATGTTAAAATGAGAACCAGTTGAACCGGAGGCTTATTTTAGAAGCTATTACATTACGCTACATGTAGTAAAAACAATGAACATAGCTCAGACATTTAAGCAGTAACATCATTACCCCAAACCGGACAGTGCCAATATGGTGACTTCCAGTATTGCATAACTAACACTTCATCTCCCAAACAATCCATCCATGGCACTCCCCATTGCTAGGGGAAGAAGTTTGGAGGAATATAGCATGTCTTGTATGTTATACAAAATTTGTGATACTGTCAGATAATAATTATAGCAAAGTATTTAACCCGGAAACATACATTGACCTAACCACTTGATTTAAAGAGTGTCCTGGAGATGTTACTATTTTTAAAGAGCTAAGAATGTTACCATTACCCATTTTATTTGTACTAATTTTATTAACCTCGAAAGGTCAGGTTGACCCCCGAGATTCCGTAGCTGGTACAGAGGGAGTCTGAACAATCCCATTGAAATAAAGGCAATGCAGGGTAGTTTGTAAGTATTTACACAGGGGACCATTGGGGAAAAAAATCTATTTACAAATCTATTTTGGGGGGCAAAAAAAAATACAGTACAGGATTATATTGCTGTGGAATGTAGATGTTTACAGCTGAACTGAAGCACAGCAGAAAAATAATTTAAAATAGTTCATCTTTTTAAGATTCTTGGAGATAATCTGCCTCCTGGAATATTGAAAAGTCATAAAAGTCTCATTTCAGCCAGAAACATATCGCCGACCACCAGGAACAAAAAAGATGTACTATATTTGCAATGTCCATGTGGACATGCAGAGTGGGTTACATTAAATCTTAGAGGAGTAAGAAACATTTTGCCATATTCTATATACATTAAAGGGTTTTGCGCTTCCCTGTCACCTATGACGTTTGGGATAGATACTCAATATTTTGAGAAATATTTATATATATATAAATGTGTAACACTATAATAATATTAACAAATACACCAAAAGATGAACTTACTCACAATTGGGCAATATTACGGTACGTTCTAGGTTTCTATGGCTCGATGGGTGGAATCTTCTTTCTCCAATATCATTCTTCATCCAATATGTAAAGAGTAGTATATCACACACACATAATAGAGCAGAATCACTGTCTATCTTAAACATATACATGAAACACAACTAATGGAGCCGTATCAAGATCTATCTTATGTTAAAATATGCACTTAAAGTAGAGCATAATACTAGTCTATTAGTATTCCTTATATACAAAAGAGCTGCACAAGAATTAAGCAAGTATAAAAAATTATTTGTAATCAGTCAATTAAAATATACAGTACATAAACATACAATGGATAAAACACCATCAATGTGTACAAAAGACATACAGAATGGGAATAATGAGGAAACCCCTAAACAAAAAAACACAAATATAGGGAGCAAGCAGACAAATAGCTAAAAAGACTTACAAAATAGCTGAGACCAGGCAGGTGAGTATACCCAGAAATAGCCCCCTACATTTCGGCGAAAATACCTTCTACAGGAGGAGCTAGATAACTTTTCCTGTTCATGGGTCCTTAAATAGTACAACTGTCAGTGAAAAAATGAAAAAAATGTCAGTCGCCATTGAACACGATGACGTCATCATGCAACGTGCACAATGACATCATAAACATTAAAAAAAAAAACATTCCACCAATGAGCTGGCTAAAGCACAAGACCAACGAATATCCAGTTAGCAGAAAAATAAAAAAGGGAGAAGAATCGGGGAATAAGGGAATGAAATCCCATGATAAAGAGCAAAACATGTAAAAAAAAAATTGGACCCAAACAAATAAATGTAAAAAATATATAAACAAAATCAAGAAAAGAAATATATGGAATAGAAAAATCAATAGTTTCTCAGAAAAATAGAAAAATAAATATAAAAAAGTACCAAAAAATATTGGAAAGTAAAGTGTACATAGAGATTATAATAATGTTATAGAAAATAACAAAAATGCAAAAATAAATCTTCATAATCCGGAGCATCATGGCTGCATTATATGATGAAGAAAATCGAAGGAGTATAAAAACTTCCAACAGATGTGTGACAAAAACCTACAGAAAAGAATAAACAAAACAAAAAATAATAATATAAAAACAAGAACTTTGCATGGTGTTGAGATTATAAATCCAAAATAATTCCTGTTGTTTGAGTTTTGTGGTCCTGCTAGTGCCTCATATTGTTTTAATACGTTCTACGGCCTGAAATCGTAATTGTGAGACAGAATGTCTCATCTCCAAAAAGTGTTGTGCGGCCGGGTACTTCAAATTCTAATTCGGAATGGCACTTTTGTGGTCCCCAATCCTGACCATGAGAGGGCGAGTAGTTTCTCCCACATAGCCCAAACCGTTCAATAAGATTTAATAAGATAGACAACATAGTGCATTTGGCAGTTCAGGTATTCTGCAATGCTAAACTTTCTCCCATTTCTAGGGTGGGAGAAACAATCACCACTGTTGACACTATTACAATTAATGCAGCATCTGCAATTGAACATGCCATGGACGAGAGTAAGCCATGTGCCCAGATCTTTTGTTTTGGGACAACTGGATTTAATCACAATACTGCGCAGATTACTAGATCTTTTATATGCCATCAAGGGTTTATCAATAAACAAATTGCCCAACTCCCTATCTCTTTGACCTATGTGCCAATGTTTATGGATTATGTGGCGTGTTATCTTAGATTTAGTAGAGTAGGTGGTAACACATGGAATCCTGTTGGCAGTATTGCGTTCGTTAGACGTGCCTAGAGTCTTCAGTAAGCCCCTCTCTTGGCTCTTTTAGCCTCATAAGATTCAACGGTAAAAGAAATGCTCAGAATTCTACTGTCCAAAAAGATATTGAAATGTTCCAACTGCATAAGGTCACCCGACCAGAGAAAAAATATGTCATCAATGTAACGAGCCCAAAACAAAGGAAGAAAACAATTCATTAGTATAGACAAATGTGTCCTCGAACAATAAACATAAAGATATTAGCATAAGATGGAGCTACGTTCCAGCCCATAGCCGTCCCCCGGGATTTTAGGTACAATTTACCGTTGAAGGAGAAATCGTTTTTCTGAAGTACCAGTTCCAAAAGCATGGTAAGATTCAGGTAGATCCAACCTAGCAATTGATAAGGTGACAGCTTCCAGTCCGCCATCATGGGGAATAGACGTATAAAGACTATTGACATCCATGGTACAAAGAAAAAAAGAAAAGTTAGGAAATTCAATAAAATACAATTTGTTGATAAAGTTAGAAGTGTCTAAAATGAAGGATCTCATCTCCTTAACAATGCCCTGAAGGTGACAATCAACGAACGGGGAAATGGGTTGCAGAACCAAATTGCAACTTGTCACGATGGGCCTACCCGGGGGGTTGTGAAAGGAGAAGATACAGGTATGGGTTAGAGGGAGTCGCGTGGTTCAGAAATTTGTAGACTTTCTCAGAAATCAACTTACTATCAATGGCACCCATGGTGATTTGTCTAATGGCCTCCTGTATATCAGGAACAGGGTCTTTATCCAGAACTTTATAGCTAATGTGATCACTAAGTTGTCTGAGAGCATCGGTCTGGTACATAGCACTGTCCATGACCACAATAGCGCCCCCTTTGTCTGCAGGTATAACTTTAATAGAGGAATCATCTGCTAGTGCATGTAAAGCACGTCTCTCATTACCAGAGAGGTTACTAGCTCCATAACCACTCCACTCGATCTTCTCCAGATCTAGTTCACACATCCGAATGTATGTTTCCACTGCTGTGTGCCTAGCGGGAGGCATCACATATAACAACAGTCCTTCCCATTTGCTCAAGCCCATCTTCTGTTACATCCCAACTAAAGATTCCATCTTTTCTTAACAAAAATACCGCCCATGTTATCGCCTCCATAGACATAACATTTGCCTAAACCCAATTTTTGCCAGCCTGCCGGTACAATACCGGCCAGGTGGCTACCCTAATCCCAACAATCAGAGCTGGCTGAAAGCATAGTCTCTGCCTTCCAAACACTTGAAACAGTGGTGATAATCAGGGAGACACTGATTTTACAGTAGACATGTGCATTCGTTTTCGGACGAATGCATTTTCGTCCGAAAATAGCATTTTCGTCCATTCGTCCGAAAAACGAATAATGAAAATGCTAAGCTAACGAAAGCCAAATGAACGAATGGTTAATAAACGAAAATCATTCGTTCATTCATCCATTCGTAGTACTATTGCATTCTACAAGCCAAAATAGAGTCGGTTTATAAAATACAATAGCATAGTACACTTACATTCCATAAACCGACATAATGAACGACTTTCGGCTTATGGAATACATGTAATCCTATTGCTATTCTATAAACCGAACGTTCGGTTTATAGAATAGCAATAGGATTACATGTATTCCATAAGCCGAAAGTCTATAAACCGAACGTTCGGTTTATAGACTTGCGGCTTATAGAAAACATGTAGTACTTTTGCCTTTCAATGAACCGAACGAGAGCCCCATTCATAAGAATTTCTTATGAATGGGGCTCTCGTTCGGTTTATAGAAAGCCAATAGTACCGTATTTGCTCGATTATAAGACGACCCTGATTATAAGACGACCCCCCAAACTTTGGATATTCCTTTAGGAAAAAAACTAAAAGCCTGAATATAAGACTACCCTATAGGAAAAAAGTTGAAATTGTATATATTCACATGTAAATTGCTTTTTTTAATAAAAAATTATGATATCAAAAAATGCATTTCTTGTTTTTATTTCCTTTTATGTGCCAATGCTGTCTCCCTCTTTCCCTTGTCCCCAGCTTTCTCCCCCCCCCCCCCCTTAGTGTTGTCTCTCTCTCCCCCTCCCTTCCCTCTCCCCCCCCCCTTGTTGCTCTGGTTCCCCCCTCCCTCCCCTTGTTGCTCTGGTGCCCCCTCCCTCCCTCCTCCCTCCCCTTGTTGCTCTGGTGCCCTCTCCCTCCCTCCTCTTGTTGCTCTGGTGCGCCCTCCCTCCCTCCACCCCCCTCCACCCCCCTCACCTGTGTAATAATCCCTGGTGGCTAGTGGGGGCAGCCGGGGGATGTCTGCACGATACGTGCAGATATCCTCCATGCTGCCCGACACCTCCGTCTATTATGACGGACAGCTGTCCGTCATAATAGACGGAGGTGTCGGGCAGCATGGAGGATGTGTGCACATATCGTGCAGACATCCCCCAGCTGCCCGATTCTCCCTGGTGGCTAGTGGGGCAGCAGAGGATGTCTGCGCGATGAGCGCAGACTCCCCTGCTGCCGCCCGGCACTCTCGCCGGGACTTCTGTGACGAAAGCGGAAGTACCCGGCTTCATCATAGAAGCCCCGGCGGTCGTGCAGACATCCCCTGCTGTTAGAGAGGGGGATCCAGGTCCCCTGCAGCTCTGCTGGGGACCTGGATCCATGTCTATAATCTGACCTCCATTTGAGGTCAGATTATAAGAGACCTCGATTATAAGACGAGGGTAACTTTTTTTGAAAAAAAATCTGAAAAAAACCTCGTCTTATAATCGAGCAAATACGGTATTACACGTATTCTATAAAACGAACGGATAAAACTAAACTAAACGAAAATAATGAACGAATTACGTCTGAAACGAATGCAGTAATGAAAACGAAAAGAAAATTTTAGTTTTGCACATGTCTATTTTACAGTAATGACAACACTTTCTTAGAGGTGAGCATAAAAACTCATGCAGAAGTAGACAGCCCGCCTACTCACTAACGTCATTAAATAGAGATGTCACTATGAAATCTTTTTTCTTAATCGAGATGCCACTGTGTGTTAATTGAAAAATACAGGAGAACTGTAATTTGTAAAAAAAAAAAACATTTTTCAAACAGAAAATAAGTTAAAGTACAAGTTAGGGTGAGACAGGTTTGTTGGTTTGATTTATTGAAATAGTTCTCTGTTTATGTTTACACAATACATAAAATAGGGCTCTATGGTCCAAAAATGAAACTATGTTGGTTTAATGTGTTAAATTTGGAAAAAACAGAGGAACCAATGAAATAATCTAACTTATTTCTGAAAAACCTATTAGTACAGTTTTTCTTCCATACAAATAGCTTTAAATGTATCAAAACTGACTAGTGAAATGTAGGAATTGCCAGGAGACACATGCCACTTGAGATATTTGCTAGCACCATGTAAACCAATAGAATGTTTCAGGGGATGGCTCCATTTTTGGAATCTTGCCCCAGAATAACATAACACCCAACGAGTTATCTGTACATTTTGTCAAAAGTACAGACTGGTTTTTCTGCGAACCTGAAGAACCACTTGTAAAGGGGTATGGTTCTAAGAACAACCGTCAAACATATTCAGAGGAGACATGTCGAGTCTTGACAAGGGAGTAATGAGATTATGTCTCATAATTTAAATACAGTCATTCAGATAAAAAAAAAAATATTACAGGAATGGTTGCCAACAAAAGCACGCTTTAGGTGATATTTTAAAAAAATTGTGTTAAATGCTCGATTTCTTTCTTTCAACAATCAAAGGGTGTGTTTTAGGAATTAGCATACCCTATTCATATCCACCCTTATGTTTGTCCTGTTGCTTAACAAGTATAATCCTCGGTTCTGAATGATATAGTATAAAGAATGTTGACTGATGTCAACCAAAGTGAATTTCTGTGATGACAGAAACAGGAAGTGCTGTTATCACACAAAACATCGCTGCTCAGTTTAACTTGATGACTTTCACCACTGGAGAATTTATATTGCCTGACTCTTACTTTTTAGCAGAGTTACAATGGATGGCAAGAACCCGTTTGCCCTTCGAGTCTGCTAGCTTTCTATGATCTATCCCAAAGAGTCATACCTAATTGATTTCCAGGATTACAGCCATATTGAGAGTTATTAAAATATATATATATATATATATATATATATATATATATATATATATATATATATATTATGGAGAGAGTTCAGATTTGGAGAGAGTTCAGAGAAGGGCTACTAAACTGGTTCATGGGTTGAAGGATAAAACTTACCAGGAAAGGTTAAAGCATCTTAACATGTATAGCTTGGAGGAAAGACGTAACAGGGGGGATATGATAGAAACATTTAAATACATAAAGGGAATCAACACAGTAAAGGAGGAGAGTATATTTAAAAGAAGAAAAAGTACCACAACTAGAGGATATAGTCTTAAATTAGAGGGACAACGATTTAAAAGTAATATCAGGAAGTATTACTTTACTGAGAGGGTAGTGGATGCATGGAAAAGCCTTCCAGCGGAAGTGGTAGAGGTAAACACAGTCAAGGAGTTTAAGCATGCGTGGGATAGACACAAGGCTATCCTTGCTATAAGACCGGGAACGGGGGACTAATAAAAGTACTCAAAAAAAAATTGGGCAGACTAGATGGACTGAATGGTTCTTATCTGCCGACACATTCTATGTTTCTGTGTTTCTATTTAGATGTTGGATGTGGACCTGCTGTAAAATCCAACTGCAGGTCAAGAACATGAAGAACTGGATAACACCTGGCCCGAACATGATCCACACCAACTGGTTAAAGAAACTAACAGCTATACATAACCTCAGCCAGCACAGATGTACCACCTAATGGTAGAAGGCTCCCACCCAGACTGGCTAACACGAGGAAGGACAGTGCTGATCATGAAAGACCCCCACAAGGGAACAACACCATCCGTCTACCAGCAGGATTAAGTCTATGGCCATTGTTAAGTCTATGAAGCCTATGATAGCCGGTATTATTGTTTTTTGAAAAAGGTGGCAGCCACATATGAACCCCCATTTGTTGTCTACAGAGGATGTTCATACAAATGGCTATTGTACATAAACATTTAATAGACTGTTTTATCTCCTGTTAAATAAAGTATTCTTAAATACCGTATTTGCTCGAATATAAGACGAGTTTTTTTTCAGAGCAAATGCTTGTGTCTGCATTCGAGGTCGTCTTATAATCTGACCTGCGATGACCTAAATGAGCGCAGACTCCCCTGCTGCCGCCCGGCACTACCGCCTGAGCTTCTATGAAGAAGCCGGGTACTTCCGGCTTCGTCACAGAAGTCCCAGCGATCGTGCCAGGCGGCAGCAGAGGAGTCTGCGCTCGTCGCGCCGACATCCTCTGCTGCCCCGCTAGCCACCAGGGAGAATCGGGCAGTTGGGGGATGTCTGAATGATACGTGCACACATCCTCCATGCTGCCCGACACGGCAGTCTATTATGACGGACCAGCTGTCCGTCATAATAGACTGCCGTGTCGGGCAGCATGGAGGATGTCTGCACGTATCGTGCAGACATCCCCCGGCTGCCCCCACTAGCCACCAGGGAACGAAACCGGGGGAGGGGGGAGGACACAGACAGACAAGGGGAGGGGGGGAGAGAGAAAAGGGGAGGGGGGATAGAGAGAGACAAAGGGAGAGGGAGGGGGGAGGACACAGACAGACAAGAGGAGGGGGGAGAGAGAAAAGGGGAGGGGGATAGAGAGAGACAAAGGGAGGGGGAGGGGGGAGGACACAGACAGACAAGGGGAGGGAAGGGGACAGAGAGAAAAGGGGAGGATAGAAAGGGGGATAGATAGAGACAAGGGGAAGGGGGAAGAGAGAGAAGTTTTGGGGGGAGAGAGAGACAACGCTGGGGGGGAAAGAGACAGCTGGGGGAGGGGGAGAGAGGGCGCATTGGCACATAAAAGGAAATAAAAACAAGAAATGCATTTGTATAATATAAAGTTTTTATTAAATATTAAAAAGCAATTTACATATATACAAGTTAAACTTTTTTCCTATAGGGTAGTCTAATAATCAGGCTTTTAGTTTTTTTTCCTAAAGGAATGTACAAATTTGGGGGGGTCGTCTTATAATCAGGGTCGTCTTATAATCGAGCAAATACGGTAATAAGAACTAATTACAATATTGTTTTAGTTTTTGATAAATGATCAAATAAAACTTGAGATGGTGGACTTACATTTTTGGACCATACAATATCTATATATATATATATATATTTGTGTGTGTATATCACATTTACATTTTTTTTTCTACAGGCATTCAATCTAAACCAGTAGTTACAAGTACAGTAAAAGTTTCACCAGCTTGAGCCGACAAAAAAAGGAGGAAACTATAAAGTATCTAAAAATAGATTATGACTCCCAATCATGTAACCGAAAGTGACTCATTCTACATGTAACACACATTGTGACACTTTCTAATGAGGACACTATGTTAAATGTCATGTTTATGGCATATATAGCAGTACTAACTATTGTCATTAAACAGGAGAAAGAGGTGTGACCAAACCAGAAACAAAAATGTTATTACTATTAAAGAAACCCAAATAATTGTTAGACATTTAGCTCTAATTGTTCATTCCTAGAAATGTCCAGTAGAAATCGTGTTCCATTTTAATGAATGGACTACACTCATTGTCTTAATTGCTATTGTAGGGATGGAGTATGAAATGAGAATCCATTAGAAAACATGCCTCTGCCAGAATTTATAAGGAGAGAGGTTATCTTTAACACTAACAAATAATTATTTAAAATATGGTACCAACTTCTATATACAATACAGGGTGATAGCCATGGGGTCAGCCATGGCCCCAAACCTGGAAAATGAATATGTATATGTAATTTGAGGGTATACATATCTTATTATCTGCTGCTACCTATTAAAAATAGTTTGTTGTCGTGTTATTGTTTTATCGATTATATCATTATTCTGTGGAAGCTTAGTCCGTCTGAACTGAATATAAGACTACCCTATAGGAAAAATGTTTTACTAGTAAATATTCATTCACATGTAAACTGTTTTTTTATATTTATTATTTATTATTGATTGAAAAAAATGCATTTCTTGTTTTTATTTCCTTTTATTTGCCAATCTGCTACTCGGACTTACCAGTGCATCCCCAGACTTGCAAATTTGCCACCCCAGACTTGCTAATCTGCCACCCCAGACTTGCCATCTGCCCTTCACACTTGCCATTTGCCCCTCAGACTTACCACATACCACCCCAGACTTGTAATTTGCCCCTCAGGCTTGTCATCTGCTACCCTAGGCTTGCAATCTGCCCCCTAGACTTGCCAATGCTACTCCTGACTCCCTGGTGTCTAGTGGGGGCAGTGGGGGTGCGATGCTTGCAGACACCCTCCGATGCGGCCCAACTCCTCTGGGGCTTCTATGATGGAATGATGGGATGTCACGTGACCCTGGCATTCCGTCATAGAACCCCCGGCAAAAGTGGCAAGCAGCATCGGAGGAAATCATCGCGTACACATCCACTGGCTGCTTGTGAGGACTCTATTTGAGGTCTTATAAGACGAAGCTCAAATATAAGATGAGGGGGCTGTGACAGAGCATTTGCTCTAAAAAAAACCTTATATACAAGCAATATGATATGTTTGGAGGTTTAAAATATAATTTTTAGACATGAATTATTATAGCCATGGTAAGGGTTTTGCAACAAAACTCTATCGCAAGCCCATGACAGTTAATGCATGGATAAACTATGGATCTTTTGTAGTGCATGACTACACTATCAGTTCCGTCATCCACAGAGAATGAAGGATAACATACTGAAGGGACAATTTCTCAGATTATTAACGTTGTGCACTGAAACTAATGTATGTACAGTACAAATGGAAGAACTGAAAGAGAGGTTTAAAAGTAGGGGATACCCCAAACAAGTATTGAATAAAACCCGCTCCCGAGTAGTAGACAGTGCTATGGACCAAGCCCCAATTAAAATTAAACAAACCTCACTAGGTCTTGTGGCTGGCACTATACCCCACGCTTCAAATAATAGCCACCTGCTAGGACACTATGTGCCAGGGGCTGGCCCCATGTCAGATGTAAGAGACATTCCTAGGAAGAGATATAAATATAGATATTGGTACTTTTACAAATGTCCTTGCAATTAGTTTGTTTATATATTTCAGTGTTGTGCGTAGTGTAATTAAGGGCAGAAGACGTTAAGAGCCTTTTAAATAGTAACGTGATCATTTTGAATGTTACTGCTTTTTGAAAATAGTGCTTATTTTTGTAATTGACCGGGAGATTCTCATAATATCACATTTTAATGGTTTATTAATAATTAGTTTCTTTTTTACAAGATTATGTGATCATTTTTCCTCCATGTGGTACTAAATGTCATGGGAATTATGGCACTATCGCTTGCTGTGTACGTTACAGTGACCCGTTTCTTTTTTTCCGATTGTGTTTAACAGCTTTGGCTGATCTACAAGGCTTTTTGGTGTAGTATTACTGCTTGAAGTGCAAGTTACAGTGTTTGACATCAGCACTGGTCCCAGTATGCACATCTGCTTATGAAAATCATCACAGGAGGCAACGTATTATATATGGATTCCCGGAGGCTCGCTACGGAGGTGACGTTTCGATTGACATGACACTGATAATGGAGCACGGACCGGCACACAAGAGACAGCAAGTATAAACAATTTGCAAGGTAAGTACCTTGCTTTATTGTATCTCCCTTTATTGCTGCAGCCCTTCAATATGGTTACAGGGTAATATTAGCTTTTCATAACTGAAAATGCCTTCAGGCTATAATGTGTTATTCAGCAAAAATATTGTATGGAGCCATTTCCATGTGTGGAGGGTTATGGATTATTCAAGGCTCCTGGCTCTTGTCATTGTGTAATATACAAGTTACTTTTTTTTATTTCCCTTATGGTACAATTTGCCCAGAGTGGGTGATATATCTGGAGAGATTTTCCTTGTGGATTTCTCTATATAGACAACACCAAACATTCTAAAACAAATTATAACTAATAACATATTGTAACATCCAAATTCTCTCCTACTTGAAGGCAGTGAGGTGCTACTTTGTATTCAAATTAAGCAGCTGATTTGGGGGAACTACGCCACACTTATGTGGAAGCACCACCACCTTGGAGGTGAAGAATCTGACGTCTGCACCTCTGTGTAGAGCAGATACTCATCTACCCATCTTCCCCCTTTATTTGCTCTTACCTGCACTCTACATAGTTAGCGGTGCTTTGGATGGGATGGATCGTTTTCTTTTTTGTGTGTGTCAGGCTGGGGATGGACAAAATAACTGGCAGAGGTGAGAAGGGATCCATGGGGAGACAGGACAGGGAGGAGGAAGGGGTAAATAAGGGCAGTGTGAAGGCTCTGCATCTAATTTATAAATTTAGATACCCAAAAAACTGACAGCTGCCCCAGCTTTAGGTGCCCTCTACATTGAATTCCTTGCCCACCCAATCTCCATCATTAAGTATTCCACAGTATTCAGATGGATTTAAACCACATAGTACTGAACCACTTATTTTTATGTATAGGATTATTTAGGGTATGTTTTATTTTATTGGCTAACCCATTTCTTTTTGCCCGTTTAGCCTCATTAATACCTGAGGAAGGGACCTAGCAACTTGGTCTTGACAGCTTGGAACCAAACTCTCAGTTAGCCAGTAATAGTATCATTTAAACCCTACTTATTTTTCTGGGAATACCTAAATGGGTGGGTTAAAAAAAAACCCACATTTTACACATCTGCGTATGAATAAGTTTAAGTGGTTTGATGCAGAGAATGTGTGGTTTCCCGTTTTGTACGGCAGTGATTATGTATGAGAAACAGATCCAGCATACAAACCGTGGAGTTCAAGTCTTATCTTGCTCCAACGTTCTCTTTCTTACACAACATAAAGCAGTACAGAAGGAGTACATACACAGGGAGAGGTCATCTCTGTTAACTTAATTGGTTTTGAAGAATGTGTCCCCAAAATGCTATTTAATGAAAAAATAGATTCATAATACACACTTTACTTTTATTAATTTGTATTCCACTTCTATATTCCACTCACTAGCTACCGTAAAAATGATGGTAATTTTACAGTATTATCTACATAAGGAGGGAGTAAAGCAATATATATATATGTATTTCAAAAGCTAAAAAACTAAAACTTGAACACATAAATTCATATATATATATATATGTGTATGTTTTAAATGAAGGGTCTTTTTAAAAATATATCTCCATAAGGACGGAGTAAAGCAAAACAGAAATGAAGGGTCCCTTTAAGATAATTACAACACTACTTGTACATTTGTTTCTTTGATTTACTGTTTCTGAAATATTATTGAGATATCAGTCATTGTCATCTCAACTTGTTGTATACAAGGAAGTGATCCAAATGTTTCTCTGCGCTGAAAGTGTTGCCTCTAGAAGATTTACACATAGCATATTAATCAAATGAGGGTCTCCAACTACAATCAGGGACGGACTGGCCTACCGGGATACCGTGAAATTTCCCGGTGGGCCGCCGGCCCTGTGGCTGCTTTAAGTATGCAGCCACTTTAAGGCCGCTGCCGCTTTAAGACGTGCGGCCGCGGCCGCTTTAAGAAGTGCGGCTGCGGCTGCACTAAGACGCTGGAGCACCACTCTTCACGTGCGTCCACAGCCTGTAAGAAGGTAAGAAGATATAACGAGTGTTTGGGAGTTTAAGGAGAAGGGCAAGGGGGATTAAAGGGGAAAAAAATATAATGGGGAAAAAAAGAAGAAGAGCCGATTGGAAAATTGATGATTGGGGTGGGGGAAGATAAATATATCTACAGGGGGTAAGAGATGACAGGGGGGGGGATACAATTATATATACAGGGGGTAAGAGATGACAGGGGTGGGGGGAGATAAATATATCTACAGGGGTGGGGGAAGATAAATATATCTACAGGGGGTAAGAGATGACAGGGGGGGATACAATTATATATACAGGGGGTAAGAGATGACAGGGGTGGGGGAAGATAAATATATCTACAGGGGGTAAGAGATGACAGGGGGGATACAATTATATCTACAGGGGGTAAGAGATGACAGGGGTGGGGGAAGATAAATATATCTACAGGGGGTAAGAGATGACAGGGGGGGGATACAATTATATCTACAGGGGGTAAGAGATGACAGGGGTGGGGGAAGATAAATATATCTACAGGGGGTAAGAGATGACAGGGGGGGGATACAATTATATATACAGGGGGTAAGAGATGACAGGGGTGGGGGGAGATAAATATATCTACAGGGGTGGGGGAAGATAAATATATCTACAGGGGGTAAGAGATGACGGGGGGGGAGATAAATATATCTACAGGGGGTAAGAGATGACAGGGGGGAATACAATTATATCTACAGGGGGTAAGAGATGACAGGGGTGGGGGGAGATAAATATATCTACAGGGATGGGGGAAGATAAATATATCTACAGGGGGTAAGAGATGACAGGGGGGGGAATACAATTATATATACAGGGGGTAAGAGATGACAGGGGTGGGGGGGAGATAAATATATCTACAGGGGTGGGGGAAGATAAATATATCTACAGGGGGTAAGAGATGACAGGGGGGGATACAATTATATATACAGGGGGTAAGAGATGACAGGGGTGGGGGAAGATAAATATATCTACAGGGGGTAAGAGATGACAGGGGGGAATACAGGGGGGAATACAATTATATCTACAGGGGGTAAGAGATGACAGGGGTGGGTGAATACAATTAAATATAAAGGGGGTAAGAGATGACAGAGGTGAGGGAATACAATTATATCTACAGGGGGTAAGAGATGACAGGGGTGGGTGAATACAATTAAATATAAAGGGGGTAAGAGATGACAGAGGTGAGGGAATACAATTATATCTACAGGGGGTAAGAGATGACAGGGGTGGGGGAAGAAAAATATATATACAGGGGGTAAGAGATGACAGGGGTGGGGAAAGAAAAAAATATATTCAGGGGGTAAGAGTGGCAGTGTATGTGTGTGAGTGGCAGTGTATGTGTGTGTGTGAGTGAGCGTCAGAGTGCAGGTGTGTGAGAGAGCAGCAGAGTGTAATAAATAAGTATATCACAGTGCTTCCCGGTCAATAAAAAGAGCAGGGGACTCGCTCTTGACAGCTCTATTGATTTTGTAGCTCTGTTATGACAACTGTGAATGTTTGTGTGTGTCGGTGAGCAGGGCCGGCGCTACCGTAAGGCAGCACAGGCGGCTGCCTTAGGGCGCACCAATGGGGGGGCGGGAAAATCGCCCGCTCCCCCCAGACCCCAGTACTTACCTCCATGCTGCTGTTCAGGTCCGTGGCTGAGAGGGAAGCGATGTGCGCCGTGCGCATTCAATAAAGTGTGTTGAAACTTTTTTTTTCAACACACTTTATTGAATGCGCACGGCCTGAGGGGAGCTCACAACGCTTCCCTCTCAGCCACGGACATGAACAGCAGCATGGAGGTAAGTACTGGGGTCTGGGTAAGGGGGAGGAGGGAGGTTTAACGAGCAATTCCTGGGCATCTGAATGGCATAATATTCCTGGGCATCTGACTGGCATAATATTCCTGGGCATCTGACTGGCATAATATTACTGGGCTCTGACTGGCATAATATTCCTGGGCATCTGACTGGCATAATATTCCTGGGCATCTGACTGGCATAATATTCCTGGGCATCTGACTGGCATAATATTCTTGGGCTCTGACTGGCTTAATATTCCTGGGCATCTGACTGGCATAATATTCCTCGGCATCTGACTGGCATAATATTACTGGGCTCTGACTGGCATAATATTCCTGGGCATCTGACTGGCATAATATTCCTGGGCATCTGACTGGCATAATATTCCTGGGCATCTGACTGGCACAATATTACTGGTCTCTGACTGGCATAATATTCCTGGGCATCTGACTGGCATAATATTCCTGGGCTCTGACTGGCATAATATTCCTGGGCATCTGACTGGCATAATATTCCTGGGCATCTGACTGGCACAATATTACTGGTCTCTGACTGGCATAATATTCCTGGGCATCTGACTGGCACAATATTACTGGTCTCTGACTGGCATAATATTCCTGGGCTATGACTGGCATAATATTCCTGGGCATCTGACTGGCACAATATTACTGGTCTCTGACTGGCATAATATTCCTGGGCATCTGACTGGCATAATATTCCTGGGCATCTGACTGGCACAATATTACTGGTCTCTGACTGGCATAATATTCCTGGGCATCTGACTGGCACAATATTACTGGTCTCTGACTGGCATAATATTCCTGGGCATCTGACTGGCACAATATTACTGGTCTCTGACTGGCATAATATTCCTGGGCATCTGACTGGCATAATATTCCTGGGCATCTGACTGGCATCATATTCCTGGGCATCTGGGTAAGTGTGGTTATATTCCTTTGATTAGGCGTTGAACCTGGGGTCCCATATATGTCTAATCTTATCTTATGCAACTCTACTGGAAATTAAGGTTGCCTGATTCTATTCGTTCTATCCAGTAGTTCCAGTATTGATTTTCCGAGTGGTCTCCACATCCTCTCTCCATCTTACACTGATAATTTACCTTATTTAGGATATTAGGCCATGTGGGGATCGCATCTGTCTTCCAATTTCTGGCAATCTCCAATTTTACCGCAGAAAGAAAATGGTAAATTATTTTGTGTTTATTTTCTGGTAAATTCATGTGGAGGAGTGCCCTTTCTGGAGACAGATCCCATCCCTCGCCGAATAAATGTTTTAGCCTTCGTGAAAGGTCATGCCAAAAAAACCTTATTGGGGGACATTGCCACCATATGTGGGCATAGTCTCCCTTCATTTCACCACATCTCCAACATCGAGGAGAAGTACCAGGGTACATCTTACTTATTGCAGAGGGAACCATATACCATCTGTTGGCTAGCTTATATTGGGTTTCATTCAAATTTAAACAGTGTATAGCTTTATAGCAGGCGTCGAGTGCACCATACCATTCTTTTTCTTCTATTTTTATTTGAAGATCTCTCTCCCATTTTGCTATTGCTTTTGGTCTTAAATTCTCTGTAAGGGATTCTACTATTTTTATAGCTATTGAGATTTAGCTATTGTTGATTTAACTTTACTTCATTTTAAATATTGTATTTGTTCCCATTTTGTTTCTTCACTTCAAAATAAGATATATGCAGTGTGCATAGGAATTTGTTCATAGTTTTTGTTTTTACTATAGTCCGGCCCTCCAACGGTCTGAGGGACAGTGAACTGGCCCCCTGTTTAAAAAGTTTGAGGACCCCTGGGCTAAATACTGGCATATTGAGTGGCAAAATAGTGTGTCTCAGGTTATGTGTGAATTGGTGTAACTGTGTGTGTGTAAGTGGTAAGGGTGTCTGTGTGTATGACTGCAAGGGTGTCTTTGTGTTTAAGGGTTTCAATGTGTGACACATTTAGAGCATGCGAGTTGAATATTTAGATGTATTTATTTTCTACACTATACATTATTCATATATATATATATATATATATATATATATATATATATATATATATAATGTAAGGAGGCTTAATGGTGTGGGAGGGGTGGCGGATCAGAGAAGGGGGGCACCAAAATGCACCTTCGCCTGTGTAGACGAAAATCCTTGCACCGGCCCTGTCGGTGAGTGTATGTGACTGTGTATGTGTGTGACTGTACGTGTGAGACACTGTATTTGTTGTTGAGGGTAGGATCAGTCAATGGTGGCAAAATATGCAGGGCACAATATGTCATATCTGGCACCTTTTCTTTCCTGCATGCACCATTGATTGGGTGTCCATCTACATGCTAGGGTAATTCCTCCTGGGTCATAGGGCAAGTCCTGTGAGTGCAATATTAGTGCTGGGTCAAATTCTGGATGCTGGGGCAAGTGCTGTGAGTTCAATCTGGGTGCTGGGGCAAGTCCTGGGAGCTGGGGCACACCATGTCAGTGCAATTTGGATGCTGAGATAAGTCTATATTTACACGCAGCATGTACGCAAGGTTATAGCTCATGCACTGATATATACCCCTTCACAGGGCAATATATGCTCCAGTATGTACACAAAGTTATATCTCACACACTACCCTGGAATATACCCCATGCACAGGGCAATATATGTAACCTTGTGTACATACTGGGGGCTATGTATTGCCCTATGGTGTATATATAAATCTTAACTATAACTTCAAATGTGCTTAAAAATGCATGTTTTTCCCTTTTCTAAACAATAATCTATTGACGCAATGCTATGGGGCTGGTATACAAATATTTCCAGGGCTGGTTTTTGTTCCCAGTCCGGCCCTGACTACAATATATGTATCTTAATGAATTAATAGTATCTCAGTAACAAATTTTTAAAAGTGTTTTATATATTGTAAAGTGGCAGTTCCTTAATATTATATTTATAAAAGAGTGGCCGGTAAAAGCCTGGTTATGGATGGCCTGGTCAGCATCAGCATCACCATGAATACACCATAGTTTTGAAAGACTCTCACTCAGGCCATGGCCACTGCCAGATAAGTGTCTCTAGGGTTTGCCACCTTTTCTTCTAAAAAAATACCGGCCTTGGTACTGTCTCCATAGACTTAACATTGGCCTGATGCCAGTTTTTTTTACCGGCCTGCTAGGAAAATACCGGCCAGGTGGCAACCCTAAGTGTCTCCCAACAGTAAATATTGGGAGTTATATTGCCGGGCTTTCTCTGTCCCTTCTCACTTGTATTCAGTTATTCATTAGTTACTCATTAATTGTTCCGTCCCTAGAGCCTGGATTTGGTGCTCCTTGCTTGCCCCCCTGCAATGCCCCTGATTCCAAGAGTCACTTGAAATTCTAAAGGACAATTGTGATTCTTCAGCAATGTCACACTATGCTACATATGCAAAACGCTATAATGTCAGGATGCCATTTTTCTCACTCAGTTATGATCCAAATACATAACACTCTGTTTGCACTTCCCACATAAATAACTCTGAATATGTCTGGACAGGTTGACAAGTTACATCATACTGTATATTTTGGGTTTAGACAGCCTATTGGCTTAGGTTGAATATAATGGAAAATTATTTACTTTAAGTTTCTGTTCTTTACTTTCTCTTTCCCCTGAATCACTCTGGCAACCAGAATATTTAGGAGAAAACAAGAATGATTGAAATCTTGACAAGTCTGAAGCCACTCTCCAGGAACATACACTGCTCAAGGGCTTTACAAGGTACTCATGGGGAAAGACACGATCAAAAGCACAGTTTGAAAATTTCCATTTATTATCAGAAAATCCTAAACTAACTTTGATGCATCTGTGAGTGTTTAACCTGTACATTGTACATGTGCTGTGCATACATGTGTATTGCATGGAAACTTTAGAGTTGTTATTCAAAGTGTCTTACTCTAGCCCTCCCCACTGCTTTTTGTATATTTGCAAGAGAATTTCTGCAAATAAGTTAACTTCATTTAAAAACTATTAACTGCCTCCCTGCTTTTTTTCTTGTTATTTGTTTTTGTCAGCAGTGATTGGAGGGGCAGGATACTTGTGTGATGTCACTTTACATGTGCAGTACATCACCATGTATTTCTATGGGAGACCAGTGATTGGCTTCTTTTGTTTGTTATTGTGGAAAGGATCAATCCCCAGGACAAAGCTAGAAAAGGTAAGCTTTTTTTGATTTAAGTATTTCAAAAGCTTAAAAACAAAAACTTGAACAAATAAATTCAAATGTAATTTTTAAAGTGTCAACTTGAATATGCCTGTGTTGCATTAAAGAAGTAAAACCCTAATTATATTACATTTTGCAAAAAAAAAAAAAAAATCCTGCAAACTATTACAATTTAATTATGAAGAAATCGATAATGGAGCATTTTATAACTTTTAAATCACCCAGTAGTGAACAAGTGAAATAATACTAACATTTTAGGGCTTGAATTATAATTATTGATCGCCTTTATGGAAGGTTCTTCTTATTATTAGATGTACTAATTTCAAGATAGGTTACACACAAAAAAAAGAGAAAAATATACAACTAGGGTACAGTGTAGAGTCTATTCACTAAAATCCGAAATGTGGGTAGGCTTCAGGCCTCTAGGAAGGCCAGGGGGAAGAGCAAGTCCGGGTTCACTCATAAGGAACTTTGTTTGATGTTGACGATATTCTCCCAGTACAGCTAATACTTGGTTCCAAGGCGAGCAGGACTTTGCAGAAGATGAAGAAGCACCACCTGTGGCTGCGGATGCAGAGTGCTGTGAATAAAGTAGGTGGGAACAAGATGACAGAGAAAATGGTCAATAAGTGGTAAGTACATTTTAAGGGCCAGGGAGCTTTTTATGAATTATTTTAATTTTTTTCCTTCATTTAATTCAGGAGGACTTTGGCTATTTTCACAATAGCTGAAATCCTCCTGACATAAGTCACTATCCTGTCCAGAGAAGTATACGGAGAGGAAGCAGGGCCGGACTGGCCCACCGGGATACCGGGAAAAATCCCGGTGGGCCGTCTGTCCTCGGGCCGCTTTGAGATGCGGCCACTCTCCATCCGTGCTGACTTCCGCTTCAACTAATTCGGCCACCGCCGGAAGTCAGCAGTCAGACAAAATCGTTAAAGCGGTGACGGCCGTCTAATTAGTTAAAGCGGTGACGGCAGCCGAATTACTTGAATTCGGCGGCCATCGCCGCTTTAACAAATTCGTCTGACTGCTGACTTCCGGCGGTGGCCGAATTAGTTGAAGCGAAAGTCAGCACGGATGTTGAGGAGGGGAAGGGGGAGATCAGACGCGTGAGGAGAAGAGGCACCGGGAAAGAGGGGGATAGCATTAGGGAAACAGACTACAGGGGGAAACAGACTACTGGGGGAAACAGACTACAGGGGGGAAACAGACTACTGGGGGAAACAGACTACTGGGGGAAACAGACTACAGGGGGGAAACAGACTACTGGGGGAAACAGACTACAGGGGGGAAACAGACTACTGGGGGAAACAGACTACTGGGGGGAAACAGACTACAAGGGGAAACAGACTACAGGGGGAAACAGACTACTGGGGGAAAGAGACTACTGGGGGAAAGAGTCTACAGGGGGGATAGAAATTTTAGATAGACTACACGGGAACGAGACTAAAGAATTGAGAGATGATAGAGACTGCAGAAATAGAAAGGATAGGGTGAAGACTACACACATGAGGAGGGAGTGGAGATAGAGACAGACATGGGGGGAGAGGAAAAGATAGACAGACATGGGTAATGCCAACATACTCTGGATCCGCCCCTGTGGGGCAAGTCCTGTGGTGCAATCTCTGGAGTGGGCTGGGTGCTGAGGCAAGTCCTGTGATTACAGTCTCAGTTCTGGGGGTAAGTCCTGGTTGCTGGGTCAAGTCCTGTCAATGAAATCTGTGTGCTGGTATAAGTCCTGTGAGTGCAATCTGCATGCTGGGGGCAAGTCTTGTCAGTGCAATTTGCATGCTGGGGTTAAGTCATGTAAGTGCAATCTGCACGCTGGGGTAAGTTCTGGGTGCTGGGGAAAATCCTGTGAGTGCTGTCCTGGGTGCTGGGGCAAGTCCTATGAGTGCAATCTGCGTGCTGGGGTATGTCCTGGGTGCTGTGGCAAACCCTGTGAGTGCAATCTGGGTGCTGGGGTAAGGTTATATCCCACACACTGCCCTGATATATGCCCCTGCACAGGGAAATATATGTCCTAAGTATGTACAGAAGTTTATGTCTCACACATTGCCCTTGTATATATCCCTACAAAGGACAATTCATATAACCTTGGGTACATACTGGGGCCTCTGTATTGCCCTGTCCATAAGTTATATATCAGGGTGTGACATATTACCTTGTTGTGTACATACTGGAGGTACAAATTGCAATATGCAGGGGTATATATAAGTCTTATCTATAAATAATTAAAAATGTGTGGTTTTCCTTTTTGTGAACAAAAAATAATGTTATGCAATGGGGCTGGTTTAAAAATATTTCCAGGGCTGGTTTTTATTGCCAGTCCGGCACTGGGAGGAAGGCAGCTACCACTTCAGTTCGGGCATGTTTTGGCTGCTTTTGGTTTCAGCAGATGTGGAATTGGCTATGATGCACAAATTGCGGACATATTCTGAGGTACATTGGGGCATTGAGCATTTCATCTCACCATTTTAACTGTACATTGTGCAGGTACAAACCTGGTTTCTCTTGCTAAGCAAACTCACCTGGACTGTCACTGCACAATGTACATTTGTAGGATTTTAGTTAATAGCCCCCATTGAGTGGCTAGACATTAGGTTCTCGATGTGTCCACAAGGATTATACACTATAAGTGTTTGATGCAGTATATACTCCAACCCATGTGAGTTGATACACTGGAGCGGTGTGGAAAATCCCTTTTAATCACTAGTGTACACTATTTGTATATTTTTCTCTTTTTTGGTGGAACCTATCTTTGGAGAAAGTACATCTAAGAATAAAAAGACCCGTCCATAAAGAAGATCAATAATTATAATGCAAGCCCTAATATTTGAGTATTCTGGGTGATTTGTAAAGTCATAAATTGCTCCCATAACAATTTCTTTGTACAATACAAGGGTGTTAAAGGGGACTTGCACTTGAATGTTTCGGCAGCTATGTATGTAAAAACAATCTATAGCACCTGCAAGCACTTTCAGTTTTTGTATTATAATTTAATTACGGTATGTATCCAACTTTCCAACCAACCAAGACATGCCAATATAGCAATATTAGAAAATTCCATCAACAAAAAAATTCCTTATACTGTGAATGTTTAGAATAAAATTTTAAAAAATATGCATGGGGGGGGGGGGGGTCAAGTATAAAAATTCCCACGAGTGCCAGGGGAGAATGAGCTGCAGCAAACACCGCTTGGGTATTTTTCTCGACACTGTTCAGGTGCTTTTCAGCGTCTTATTTTTAATACATTGGCCGCGCTGGCATAATGAAAGACGCACAACCAAAGCGTAAGTAACCGGTGAAAGCAGGCGGTTTATTTATAGGCATATGGCTCCTAATAATCGGAGTGTTTCCCTCATTTATATATGACCCCCATTGTTTTAGCAAAATTGCAAGATAAGATTGCAATGCGTAGATTGTTTGAAAATGTGACCATGGTTTGTCCTATTTGTTACTGACATATAAACTGCAAAAACCCCACAATTCTTCACCCGGCCATCTTTTAAAATCAGCGTTTGCGGCTTGATATGCAAGAGATGTTTCTCATTAAAATCTGTTAAATTGATTACAGTACCACAAGGTTATGTTTCCCTCTTAATCCATGCATTTGCTTGCAATACTGGTGACAGTAAGTATGGGTTGAATTTTGCTTCTCTACATTCATGGTGGTAATTGTCGAAATGCAGGCATTACTAGCTGAGTTGGAAAGATAGGGAAACATTGTGTACTTTAGTCTGAATCATACGGATATGAAAACTGACTGCACTTGTCACCTTCATGGAGCTGGCGCCAAATGTATGAACACAATAGAAGTGAGAAGCACAATGAAGCTCACTACTAATGCCAGGACACACCTATGATAAGAGCCTGATTCTCTTTTAGTATGCAGTGGGTAAACAACACAGTTAATAATGATGCCAGCGTTTAAAATAAATAAATATATGCTTCTCCTAACCAATTCCTGCATTCCAAGAGGCATTCAAACGAACAGGGGCCAACTCCACCAAGCATTCTGACTGAACAGGTCACTCAGGTATACTAGCTTCCCTTTACCAGTGACCCACAGCTAGTTGGCTGCAGACGGCACTATGATAGCACCACAAAGCACCTGCATTTATTCACCTGGGGATGTGCCTGGGAGTAAAGCAGCATGTGTCTTCCAAATAGGGTTGCCACCAGGCCGGTATTTTACCGGCAAGCCAGTAAAAAATTGTCATCTGACCAATGTTAAGTCTATGGAGACAGTACCAAGGCCGGTATTTTTTTGAAGAAAAGGTGGCAACCCTACTTCCAAAGGAAGTAGGTACACAGAATTACTTTTTATACTGCGATCCATATCAGAAGTCCAGAGACTAAAAGCTGCACCGACCAGTCCACCTGAGAAGCTCCCAGCTTACCATCTGTGTAACCCAAGGTTCGATAAATCAGGCTAATTCAGGGACTAAATAAATAGACCAAATATTAATCATGGCGTAATTGTTGTAGATACTCACAGTATCATGGCAGTTATCATTATCCCATAATTCCATTCAGCCTTGCTTTTATTTCTTACATTTCTGTTTGGTTTTTTATTACTTACACACCCTTGATCCTTACGTCATATATTTTTATTTCCCTTTTATTCCACCCATGTATATTATTGCTTGTTCTTCCTTGTCTGTATGTTATAAATTTTCTCAGACAATTTCTTGGCCAGACATTGTCTTCGTATTACACCCGTATCGGATACAATGACCTGAAGAGTGTGCTAACCAGCAAATTGTAAGCTTCTAGTACAACGAGGACAGCTTTCTAATTGTATTGTAAAAAAAAAAAAAGTAATCTGGGCTCCATGAATGTAAGTTAACTTTACCCCCATAGAGGAAGATGGCTAGAAGTCAGAAAAGTATAAAAGAAATATAAGAATATTTGCTGTGTTCGGTGTGATGTATATTATTCTGAATATCAGAACAGACCCAAAGTAAATGAAAACAATAATCAACAGCACCTAAGATCATAAGACGTCAGATTGTCACATTACATCCAGGGTGAGCCAAACAGGAACTGTAACCACTGGCAAGGAGCAGCAGGCAGACGGTAGGAGAGAGGCAGATAGCCTTCACCTTCCATCAGTGGGTTGAGACCCTCAGGTTCAGGTGGGTGCCACTGGAACCAGGAAAGCAGTACCAGATCAAGATACAGCAGCACGGTCCTGCCTAGGGGCATGGATGAGAAAATCCACCCCAAACAATGATGTTATCGGAAACCAGAAGTACATCAAAAATAACCGGAAGGTCATTAACACAGTACCATGATGGCACACCCAAGGTGAGGGTGACGAGAAGCAGATGAAGGGCTGATATAGATAATTAGGTGCTCCAAAGCTATTCCTTGCTTCCAGTACCATAAAAGCCTCAGTGATATAATATATTGGTTTCAAAAAGATATGGAGAGAAAATTGCTTGATATAATATTGTATGTGAATATTTCCTGGGATTAAAACCAGAGAACTGGTGCATTTGTATGTAGCCATCTATCCAGGTTTATGTCTGTAAAGATGACTTTTCCAATGCTGGGCCTATAAATGACATGGTTTCTCCTAGCTTGATTCCTGTTATCATTGGTTCATCCATCCTTGGTATTATTTCCTAATTGTTACCTCCCGTTGCCCTCACTAAGGTAATACTCCCCGAGTGGCACGTGCATGCAGTTTGACTCTGAATTCTCCTTTAGGACCTGAGTTTTGTCTTTTGACCACATGTGACCTGTATATTGGTTTCATGTGCTCACTCTGATTTATCCTAAATTATTGTAAACTGTAGATTGTATTATTTGTTGGTCATTTTATTCATTTGTTTTACTGACTGTCTCTTTGCTATGTTGCTCATGTCACATTTAAAACCAATGTTAAGTAACCGATTGTAATAACTGATAAATGTGTGCAGTAGGAATCAGAAGAGATTAATAAATACTGCCTTAGTAGACATCATTTCAGCAAGGAATGGTATATTTCAGGTTATATATGAAGACGGGTTTTGGGTAGGGTTGCCACCTGGCCGGTATTTTACCGGCAGGAAGGTAAAAAAATGAGCATCAGGCCAATGTTAAGGCTATGGAGACAGTACCAAGGCCGGTATTTTTTCGAAGAAAAGGTGGCAACCCTAGTTTTGGGCAATGTTCTAAAAAGAGAATAATCGCCATGGAAACCATAGGAATGTTCCTGCTCATTGCTCTATTTGTAGAATTGCTCTCACCTAACGCTGCTCACCTGACTCCACGATGTAAAACCGTTATAACACCCAATACTGGAATTCCACGAATAGAGTTTTGCCAGAAATGCATTTATCTATCTGACACTATTGGCTCAACCTTCCTCCAGTATGTCCGACAGCAGAATCACGCTACCTGACGGTTATCTAACAATCTAAACGCATTCTGTTAACCCTATGGGTACCACTCATGTACTCCTTGCAATCTGTACCTTTCCTGAGAGATGCCACTTTTTCTTCCAAAAAATACTGGTAATGATACTGCCAGTAGCATTAATACCAGCTGTAGGGTTGCCACTTGGCCGGTATTTTACCGGTAAAAAATTGCCTTTAGGCCAATGTTAAGTCTATTGAGGCAGTATTATGGCCGGTATTTTTTTGTAGAAAAGGTGGCAACCCTAGTGGCAAGCCTACCTGAGCCCTCCAACACTGTCAAGGTCAATAAAAAGCATTGTCAGAGCTGAAAACAGTTGCATTTGATTTTTCGTTAAGGTGTGTATTAGGATGAATTAGAGTGCTTCCTCCTCTCAATTCAATGGGTTAATAAAAGGATAAAACATGATGCACACACGTGTCAGGTGAGCTTCCCTTGCACCATGACACAGCAGTGATAACGTAGAGATATACACATTCCATAAGGTACTGACCTCAGCATTTCATGGGACAAACACTGAGAAATGAATGCGTCTCTGGAATGGAGGGTGTGTCGCTGTGAGAGCCGCTGTACTGCACAGTACTGCTAGTCCTCTTCATTTCAGTGTGTTCGGTCAAGTAGCCTGACTTGTTCAGAGATCACAGAAGAACATGCACTTTCATTGTTTTCAACAAGGCTCTTCGGAGACCGGATATCCAACTGAACAGAACATATTACATTGTAAGAAAAGAACCAGGATTCTAGCAAACAATGTCATTACCGTAACCCTGCAATGAATTCACACCTCGCTGTCTCTTAAAAATCCACTAAAGTTTTATGCTTTTTTTTCACTTATGCTTCGGAAGCACGATTGAAAAGTCCAGTGGTCTTTGTGTGATGATAAGTGACATGGACAGACCCCGTCTCCCATCGCCATGCATTGCTAGTGCAGAGAGAGACCCTCATTTTTACATGTAATCAAAAGACTTAGGGCCATAGGGTTTAAGATTAGGTGTATTCTCGAGACTGGCAGCGACAAACAGTGGGGTCCAAGGGAGGGCTGGCAACTTGTGGCGGCGGGGGGGGGGGGGGGGGGTGCAAAATAAAAATGAGTGGCCCAGCCAACCTGTTATCATCGTTGTTAGACACAAATACACAGGCAAATAGATTTGCTGACAGTTTGATAGACATACCAGATACCTAGATAGAAAGTGCTATGCACGTGGGCATTTGGAGGTGAAAAGTCCCAGCTTGAGCAATTGCTGCTCTGCCCCCCTTGCCATCCCACACTTGGTGGGGTCCAACTAGACCTGTAATCCGTGAGTGGATGTCTTCATGTAAAGAAATATATGGAGGAGTGGTGCGTAAAAATAAAATAAAATAAAAAGTGAAATGTATTCCAGAACTAATGAGTAAATAAATCAATGTGCAATAATCGAAAAAAATATACTTATAATATATACAGGGTTGGTGTCCTCAGGTACATATAAAACAGATAAATAAGGTTAATAATGTGTGACACTGTATAAATATGCTGAGCAGTGGATATCCAATATCCCCCCCAAGTATGGCACTCACATATGCAATAATCCCCACCATCCAGAAGGTATGCAGATCTTATAACATAGCGCAACTATGTAGAAAAGTTATAATTTATTGGCCCCCACAGTATAGGCTTACTTTAAAAACAATAAAAACAGCCTGTACATAATGATATTAGCAGCAACTTGTGTGGAGCTGAATAGGACTTCCGTGCGATCTCTCAGAGTGTCCGCTGTAGCTACATGAAGCGACGTGCTATTCGTCCTCGTGTGGACACTTCCTGGAATGCCTCCTTCCGACGTCACACAGCAGGTGCGTTTAGTCGAGATCCGACTTCTTCAGTGCTGATGTCACAGGGAAAGAGTTTCTCCTTATATATTGTTTTCCTCCTCCAACAATTATTTAACTCCTACTTGTCCGTGCTAATGAAATGGATGTCTTCATGTCTCTGGAGACAGGTCAGACAAATCTGAGAGTAAAACCCCCATCTATCAAAGTAAAATACCCTTTCACTGCCTATGCGTTAAAGGCGACGCAATGATGTCTCAATCGAGGGTTAGATTAAGGGTTGTGGTAGATTTAGGGTTACATTTTAATTTAAGTTTGGGGTCAAAAGATCACTGTAGGAGAAAATGGTTAGGAAACAAAAAAAAAACACTATTCTCGGTTATAGCCCTATTACTTGGGGGGGTGGGGGGGGACACACATAAAAACATGGAAACATTGGTATTTCTAAACTCAGGACAAATATTAGAAACTATATAGATGGGGTATTTTTTACCATTTGTAATTGTGTTAAAAAAAATCAGGTCAAAGTTAGAAAAAGTGTTTTTTGGCATATTTTCATCATATTTTCATTTTTTTTTAATAGTAAATTATATCATATGAAAATAATAAGAATCTGTCTTTTAAAAAATGATATATAATTTGTGTGGGTGTACTGAACACGGAGAAATAAATCACAGTTAAGCAAACGTATGACAAAAATGCTGGAATTCCTGTCTTCAAGGCACATCACAGGCAGCATAGAACTCTGTCACTAAGAGGTTAAAGAGTCATGTTCTATGTAATTATATGCAGTCCCATATGCAGTTCCACCAAAGGTGCAGCTAACTCAATTTATGGTAATTCCAGTTTATAGCTCTATAACTATTGCAGCTAAAGACACCAACTTTTAGTTGGTTTTTTTTTTTATAAATGTAACAGTAACAAAAAGCTAAAAATTCAAATCACTGTAACAGAAAAACAATAAACAGATGTAAATGTGTATCACATTGGGAACTATGCACTAAAAATAAATGTGAACTGACAAGTGAATTGCAAAAATCAGGCATTAATAGCCGAGTTGGCAAATCAGGCAAGTTTCCTGCTTATCTAATAATGCCTGATTTCTGCAGTTCACTTGTCAGTTCATATTTTAGGGAAATAGCATTGTATGTTAGCTCGCTCTCAAGCGGTTTTTTTTTTGGGGGGGGGGTTAAGTGTCTATTATGAAGACTTAAGGGTCTGCTCAATAAAGAGAACTGCAGGGAATTGAGTTGAGAATTTCAAAATTAAGGTCAAAGTAGCAGAGTTGGAAAAATTCTCCCATTCAGCTGCATTGGAGATTATTTCTAACTCTGCTACATTGACGTAAAGTCTGAAATTCCCGACTCAAGTTCCTGCAGTTCTCTTTACTGAGTAGACCCTTTAAATCCTTATTTTTGTGTGAATGTCACATTTTAATGTAAATCAAATAAATGTCTCATCATTATTGATCTGTAAAATCCATCGAATGTACGTAAAACAAACAGAAAATAATAGTGATTCCACCGTACACCAGAAACTGAAATCCAATTAAAGTGCAGTTTGATTAAGACTTGCATTGAATGAAATGTTAATGTAACTATTACATCACAAGGGGGTGGAGTTATGATCCTGTTTGATCTTTGTGTTGGAAGGCAGGTAAAAAAAAGTTCTACACAGCCACCTTGTCCACTATGATACCCAAGAGCCAGTAAGAGAGCAGGGCTGTATCTTATGACATCATCATGCAGGCTTTGGCCACAGTTGTGAAGTGAGTCTTGCTGGAAGATTTTGGAGAATGTTGCATCATGGGTAAAATTCTCAAAATGGATGCTGGAGATAAACACCTCATTTTAATTTTACTTTTATTTGCAATTGATTCAAACATAGAAGAATAAAAAAAACAGTCGCATATGTCATATATGCGTTTGTTTTAAATGCTCAGGGTCCATCTTATCGAAGTGGTAGTGCCCTTTAAAGTGGCAGACCTCCCTTATATAAAGTGCAGTTTAATTAAGTCAGTTCTGCCAGTCAATTTGGTTCTAGAAAATGTATGTGCTGCGTGAATCAAATTAATTGCAATAACAATGCGATGCTAAGTTTGACAAGAAAAGAATGTAGTAGCAACGTATAGTGCACGGAACATTAGTTATCAGATATTTTATTGCATACAGGGTGTGGGTGGTGTCCAGTTACAATGTGGGTAAAAATAAGGAATTAAATATGGTTTTTCAGGAGCAAACATAAAACCACATATCACATGTTGGCTCAGAAAAAGAACATATAAACCATTATTGCGTGACCAATAAATTGAATGTAGCTGTCTTGGATGTGGAAAATCTATGGGTTTTTTTTCCACTTGTGCACATGCCCTGTATTTCAGAAAGACTGTGCACTGGCATTGTTTCCTAGGTATCTTTTTTCAGACGAGTTCTTGTCCTGAACGCTAGGTTATAAAAATAGGCCGACTTTTACTCCTGAAACATAGGCAGGAAATACTATGGGGCTACGTATAAACATGGCAGACGCGCGGATAGTGCCAAATAGTGGCGCCTATTTATAAAGCAGACTTCCTACACATTTTGTGAGTCTACACTGTCTCCGGCAGAAAGGTACTTCCCGGTTGTGCTGGCATATGGAGAATTTTTCCAACTTACATTGGCATAAAGTTTGAAATTCCCTGAAATTCTCCCTTTATTGAATAGACGCTTTAAGGGCTAAGTATATGTAACCTGAACACTCCCTGTTCTCTTCATCTAAGATTATTTCAAGCACACAGCTGTACAGTTAGTGGGAAAACACTGTGGATTTCCCTGCTGTCCAAATGTTGCTCCCAGTCTCCAGTCAAATGCTTCAAATACTGGAGAGCTGAGTGGGCCGATCACTAGAAGCTGCAAACCGGATATTTGTGAGTTAATGAAATATATTTAGAAAGCTTGTTCCGTTTTTAATAAACGCACGCAGTTATGAGATATCACTGCGACCAGAAACATAAATTGGAACATATAAATGCATAACTATTTATAAAGTGTCTGTATTAATATACATGTATTTGTTTTATGTCAGACTGGAGTGATCTTTTAATCTAAATGTCTCTTTCTGGCATATTGAGAGACGTATATATTTGTCGTTTATACTGTACGAGAAGCAGATGCTGTCACAACAATTGGTATCAATATGGTTGCCACCCTTTCTTCAAAAACGTGTTTTTTTTTTAATACCAGCCTTGCTTATGCCTCTATACACTTAACATTAGCCTTAATCCTAGCCAATTTGTTTACCCGTCTGCTGATAAAATAGCTGCTGGGTGGAAATCCGTCCTTGTAACATAATCCAAGATAATCATGAAACACTATTTAAAGAGATTGCCATCTCCAATAACTATACACAATCCCTATTATTGACATATAATAGAATAGCAACATTCTTTTAGCTAGTTTTCTTTATTTTAAAGGGATACTCCCACCAAAAAATGAAAAGGGTTTATTTTTATTATTTTGCATTGTTGATTGCAGAGATGTATTTTGTTTTTGTTATGTGAGTTTATTTTATGAAATATTTTACTAAACAAAGTGTGACTGGGCGCCACCATTTTGTGCAGTATAGTGTTTTTGGGTGCATTCTGATCATAGACTTGCATTGAATGGAAGGTTAATGTAACTATTACATCACAAGGGGGTGGAGTTATGATCCTGTTTGATCTTTGTGTTGGAAGGCAGGTAAAAAAAGTTCTATGCACAGGGTCCATCTTATCTAAGTTGTAGTGCCCTTTAAAGTGGCAGATCTCCCTTATATATTTGAAAAATGTAGTTATGAACCATTTCGTACATATGTATACCTCCACGCCCGAAAACAGATCCAACAGGAGAGGATATGATAATATACTTCCCAATGATTCGCTGTTTGCGCGATTCATGCAATCAAATACCAAGACGGAATATCCTTCTGCTGCCAAGGAGCAATGCTTCATGACATGAAACCTTCCACAGTCTTTACACTAGGCTTAACATTGGCCACAGGCCAATGCCAGTGTCATCCCTAGTTATCACTATAAACTTGGTCCTCAATGAGTTTTTTTAAAGGGACACTACCGAGAGTGTTATCATTATATAAAATAATTTAATTATATCTTCAGTATAAATTATAAAATAGAGTATGATTTTAGAGTAATCGTAATAATTCTAGATTGCATAAGGTTGTAAATTAAACAAGAAGAAAGAAGTTCTGACTTATTTGTGTCTAGACCTATTACACTGATCTGCTAAGAAAAGCCAATCATGTGTCACACACACGCTGTAAATAATCACACGTGTATATATAGCAACATCACTTTGATAATACACTAAGTGGATGAGTTGGCCAGTCGATGTCTCTGACTCCTTGACATGTGTTTGATCTTGCCATAATGATTTGCTTTCATTTTGAGCAGTAAGTAAGTTAAATATACCTAAATACAGGGCGGTGAGGATGGTGGGGCCTCTAAAAGACTAGCTACAGGTTAACACAAATGAGGGGGCACAGGGGTCATACATTAAAACCCGGAAATACAGAGTCAAGGCAGCAGCATGTCTGACACTATGATATAACTGTTCCTTTAATTTAAAAAGCTAATATACCGATCACCATGCGGTGTCACCACCGTTGTCTAGCTGGCTACATATTGATTGGAGCTTTATTTCACCCCATCTAATTCTGGCTAACTATATACCAATGAGAGCAATAGATGTAGCATAAGACTGCACCAGAGGACGAGGGAGAAAGAGGAATGCACAAAAACACAAGAAACTACAAACTTCAATAGGCAGTTCCCTTTGCCTTAAATGGAGTAGACTGGATAGTGAGATAGAATGATAAGAGAGCTCAGGAACATACAAAACACGTAAAATAAATAGAACAATGATTTAAAAATAAAAGACAAAAAAATTTTTTTTTATTTTTTTTATAAACCCCCCTTTCTTCTTTTTGTCTTTTATTTTATGTTAGACAGGTTATATATCTAATTTGAGTATCATCTTTTGAAGAAGCCCTGAAATGCATCCACTTAAACATCTGTGATTGTTTTTAATGAATATTTGTGTACTGGATCTAGTTTTTTTTTACCTTTTATTACAAATTGTTTAGCTATTAAATCATACTTTTATTTATTTGATGTGTCTTGTTCCTAAGAACTCAATCTGTCTCACCAATGAGAGCAATGCTTTGCCACTTTCCACTGTATAAAGATGGAAGCAATGCTTTACCACTGGCTGTCTGGCCAACAGTATCACCATTATTGTCTGGCCAGATATTTACTGACAGGAGCTATTATTTAATCATTCCTTTTCTTGGTATTTTTATTTGAGGAGGTGCGATTTTCTGCTCTTGCCTAAGGCGCAGAAAGAGCTCGCTCCAATTCTGCCTAAACACAAGAAATGCGTAGGATAAAAAAAAAGAATTAACATTCAAGACATTATTTATGGCAATAAAAAAAAGTGTAATGTATGTTTTGGTGTAAGAACAAAAATAATGCAAAATCATTGAACTATTCCTTAGCTGTAAATAAATGATCACAGCAATATGAGAAACAGCAATATAACCGTTACAAACCAGGAAATTTATAGTATATCTATTGGACATTTATAGTCTTGTAAATCTCACCACTGTGACTTATCACGCCAAAGTTCCTTTTTGAATTCTAATGAATATTGGAGAAACTGTAGCTCCAAGGGATTTATAAACCCACTCGGCAAATAGAGGGATTATCACCTTTGATCATCATCTGTCAAGTTTTGTTTTGAATTTGCAGGGTAAATGTACTGGGAAGGCTGGAGCACATTCCCGCAGGATCACTCAGTGTCATGTCAACCTGCCCACTAAAGGCTAGGCCCAGCCAAATCCCGGGGACCCTGCCCCAGCATGTTGACAGGTATGAGAGCGGAAATAAAGCACTGGCAATAAAAATTATGGGAAATTCATCCGTGTGCACAGCATTATTTTAAGGTCTGCATCCAAAAAATTTCCATAATCCGCTGTCACCAAATATAGTGTCATTTTTCCCCAAATCACTTGCCACTGTGTCATTATTGCCCCATATCACATGCCACTGTGTCAATATTGCTCCATATCTCCTGCCACACTGCTATAGTTCCGCCCAAATTCCTTGCCACAGTGCCATTTTTCTCCCCTGGTTTGCCTCTTCTCCATCCTGCTCTGATTATGGTGTCCCTGGGCACACCCACTACGCCTCCCTGCGCATGCCTCTGGCGTAACTGGCAACTAAGTTACGCTATGCATAAAAACCAAACACTGAATGTAAATGTGCTTTGATGTTGTCAGCTTTTTTTCTATCTGATATTTGATTTCAGGCAATTAGCTTGCTTTGTAAAGGGGAACCATAAACTGAAGCGCAAAACGCTGGGTGACCCTGTGTTTAATGTTTATTTGTGTTGATAGCAGTTGTCTACCATTTCAAAATAGTTCCTTAATTAGACGTCTTAACAATCCACTTAATGAACACAGAAAAATGAAATCTGAAAAGATGTAGAAATGAATATATTTATATGAACTGCATCATTCCTCGAGATGCCACTTAACTTTCTGAGTGTCTGAGGTTTGCAAAATAGTTTTGCATATTTTCCATAATTCATTCATATTACTGCGTTTATATTTGTGTAGTCCCCCCCCCCCCCCCCCCCCCAACCCAAAGGCATGAATACAAACTGTCCTTCTTTGAGCTGTTCTGCCCCAATTTTGGAAGGCAATCCTGCTTTCCCACCAAGTTTTAGGGAACAGAAGTAAAGCTCGTGGAATGGCAGAATTCGGGGCCATTATCCTATAGTAGAGATTTCATTCTCCAGTGTCTCGGAACACCAGAGCATGCATACTGCACATTCAGCTTCTGTGCACCTGAGAAGGCATGATCTTGGGCCATAAGAGTGGAGCAGAGCGGAGGAGCAGGGGGCCAGAGGAAAGCATTAAACGTGGAGAAGAGATGTTTGGGATTTCATGACAGGGTTGGTATTTGGGATGAGAAGTTCTATTGTTTCAACTGAGAGAGAGCAGAGTTCTAGGACCAGAGCATGAATGTATAATGAAGAAAATCCTTCTGGCAATGTGATTTCCTAAGATGCCACTCAGCTGTTTGAGTATTTGATTAGAGGTGTTTGCTTTGTGTGCCATGGTTGTTGCAGTTCTGGGGGCATGTTTGGCAGCAACAGGTGCAATGTTGTCAAGGGCTGAGGTGAGCATGCTATTGTATGATAATGAGATGCAGAGAATACACAGTCAGGAATGTAATAATCACAGTGCTTTATTGTGTCATAGAAACCAACTTGCTATACAACTTATACTTACTGAATAAAGTCACATATATTATATATTTAGAAGAAAGCCTTTCTTACCAAACCATGTGTTAAAAGTAGAGAAGTAGAAAATAAAGCATAACAAGTTTAACTTTGTCTCCAAAAAGCACACAAGGGGCAAGAAAGTGTATACTTTCAGAAGCTGCATGGGTTCCCGAATAACATGTCATATAAACGAACTGCAAAGTATCGCTAATGATATAATACTTTGTTCATTTATGTTACCCATGATTCTCAGTGATGGCGCATGGGAATCCCATGGGTCATAATGTCCAGGATTAAACCCCTGATCCAAGGAATCCTTATTGGCTGCACTTGTATGTTAGCACATATCCAATGGTACTGATTTCCATCCACAAGAGAATGAATACGGCACTGATGTTTGAGCATGGGCAGTAACGTTGTCAGTTTGAGTGACAGCTTTACTGTGCATGTGCAGTACTACAGACACTCCCCCTCCTAAGCCACGCCCCTCACTGCCAGTGGGGCATGTAAGGAGGTATGTGCAGGGCAAAGTTTTAATTAGCCCAGTTGACCTTAGGGTTGCCACCTGGCCAGTATTTTACCGGCAGGCCGGTAAAAAAAATTGGCTGGACCCCAATGTTAAGTCTATGGATGTAGTACCAGGGCCGATATTTTTTTGAAGAAAAGGTGGCAAACCTAGTTGACCTTAAAGATAGTATTATCCTATCCCTAAAATCCCTAAAGATCATAAATAGTGGTCTGGCCAGAATTATGCTTAACTCTCTAAGGACCCTTGGGTGTATACCATCTGGTCCTGGGGCCTTGTCTATCTTAACAGAGTTTAATTGCTTAAGCACTTTTTCCTTATAGTATTGTTGAGCTTCCTACAAATTCAACATCAGTTGGGCTACAGATCTCTGTCAATACCATTTAAGTATTAGCCCCTCATTGCAAGATCTGCACCAGAGTCTGATCACAGCCTTACTGGTTTTTAAGAGGTTAAATTATCTGTGGATAACATATATCATCCCGGGTTCCAGGTTGCATAACACCTGCCTTATATTCGGAGATCCCTAATTACTGTGGCATTTGAAACAAACCATGTAAAATGATATACATGAGGAAATAGGAAATAATATCATGGGGTTAGAGGGAATAGGCTTGGGAAAACACCATCACAGGACAGGTTTGCATTGCTGCTAATGAGGCAGATATTGATCTACCTTAAGAACACTGAGCAAACCAGGTGTCAGATTGTCTTTCTAACCACCCACGGTTTGTATTAGGGGATTGGCACAGATGTGCAATTAAAAACCCATTGGACTTGCTGAGCATGGGGGATATGTATCAAAGGAGCGATATGTGAAAAGGGTAATTGCTGAGGACTGAACCATTTCTATAAAGGCTGACATCCATTTTGATGCAGGTGGTAGGATACTTTCTTGACACATTTGAACATTTCTGTGCTTTTTTTTTTTTTTGTCCATAACCCAGAATTGTGTCTCGGCACGTATAGAGCAAATATCAACCTTTTGTTGTGAGTTGGCTCTATACACTGGCACACAATTTGACTCCAGTTTTATGCCGTATTTGCTCGAATATAAGATGACCCTGATTATAAGACGCCCCCCAAACTTTGGATATTCCTTTAGGAAAAAAACTAAAAGCCTGAATATAGGACTACCCTATAGGAAAAAAGTTTAATTTGTATATATTCACACGTAAATTGCTTTTTAATATTTAATAAAATTATGATATTAAACAAATGCATTTCTTGTTTTTATTTCCTTTTATGTGCCAATGCTGCCTCTCTCTCCCCCAGTTTTATCTCTCTCCCCCTCCCACGTTGTCTCACCCTCTCCCCAAACTTTTCTCTCTCTCCCCCTTCCTCCCCTTGTCTTTCTCCCCCCCCCTTGTCTTTCTCTCCCCCCCTTGTCTTTCTCTCCCCCCCTTGTCTTTCTCTCCCCATGTTTCTCTCCCCCCTCCCTCCCCTTGACTTTCTCTTCCCCTCTCTCCACCCTTGTCCCCTTGTCTTTCTCTTCCCCCTCCCTCCTCCCCTTGTCTTTCTCTTCCCCCTCCCTCCCTCCCTCCCTTGTCTTTCTCTTCCCTTTCCCTCCCTCCCCTTGTCTTTCTCCACCCCCTCCCTCCCCTTGTCTTTCTCTCCCCCCTCCCTCCCCTTGTCTCTCTGTCCCCCTCCCTCCCCCTCACCTTGTTTCTTGATCCCTGGTGGCTAGTTGGGGCAGCCGGGGGATGTCTGCACGATACGTGCAGACATCCTCCATGCTGCCCGACACTTCCGTCCATTATGACGGACAGTCGGTCCGTCATAATAGACGGAAGTGTCGGGCAGCATGGAGGATGTCTGCACTATTGTGGCTGCCCAGATAGCACCTCTGCGGGGGACCTGGATCCCAGTCTTATAATCTGACCTTGATTTGAGGTCAGATTATAAAACGACCTCGAATGTAAGACGAGGGGACTTTTTCAGAGCATTTTCTCTGAAAAAAACCTTGTCTTATATTTGAGCAAATACGCTACATAACCCCACTCTAAAATGTGTCGACTAGAAACATTTTTTTTGTTTGTTTGTTTTTAAAGCTGAGGGGAAAAAAACAAAAAATATTGGAAACAAGACAAAGTATCAGCCAAAGTTGCAAAAAAAAGGAAAAGGTTTAGTTAACAAACATAGAGTAAAAACATGAATGCACGGAATCAGAAGACACAATTACCATTGTATTACTCTGTGGCAAGATTTGGCCATCTGGAGTAGAATTCTGCAAGGAATTTTCTTGCAGTTGTGTTAATAAAACGGCATGAATCTTAATTTAAAAAATGGTTATCTGTTCAGGTTTGATGCATCGAGGGGGACTACGAAGTGTATGAACGAAAAAAACGCAAATATATTTTATGTGCAAAACTATTGTTGTGCTCTGCTCCTTTTGCAATGTACTAAACATTTAACACTCAAATAGTAAATATGACTAAATTGCGAATAAAAACAGGCAAATTTGCTTAATATTTTTTTCTACTGTTTTTATTAGCCCTTGGTGGTGTAATTTTCACACGCAAAATAAGAACTATTTTTCTCAAGATATTCGCAAAAGTCTTTCGCGTGAGCAAATATAATCGCAATATATTAGCTCAACCGGAAAAACGCACACTACATGAAAATAAACGAAAAAGCTCAACATGTTATAAATAGTCGCAAATTGCTCCTTACTCATGTTTTACCTACTTTTTCCCCCCACTGCACTTGTTTAGTACATGACCCCCTTCATGTACAGTATAACAGATGATTCTCTAAATGTAGAATTCCTGGGTATCCGAGATCTGTCAGCAACTGACAATTGCATGTTAAACTTTCCATTTACATGCATTTCCAGTGTAACAGAGCTTACATAGATTGTTTGACTGGCTTGTGGTAAGCCTCCTATATTAGCAGGTAATATTGCCTGGGGATTGGAATAATAATCATCTGCCTCTTCCCCATGTGCTAAAAAGTATTTTATAATCCAGATTAACAGCGCTGAAAGTGTCACTTTTATTCTATGGCTCCATTACCTAAACATTGTTTGTACCGTGAATGCAGAGCATAAACTCTGAGTTATACAAGTATATGTAAGAGAAATGTGGTTTAAATGATTCTGTGGTGGAGATTACACAGTAATGAAAGTAGTTCAAGTCACAAGGCGATGATATAACCAGCCAGGAGATTCCCAGACACATCTACAACACAAGTCTGCAAGCAATACAATGTATAGATTATTTAGATATTTGTTTCATTCTCTACCTTTGCAGTATAAGCAGTGTTTAACCCTTAAAAGGACCAGGGATTTTCCAAGGCCAAGGACCAGAGCGTTTTTCAATTTTTAATATGCGGTTTTTGAAACATAATTTTCCTCTCTCTCATTTAACGCACCCATACAAGTTATATGTTATTTTTTAAAGGACAGTTAGAGCTTTTTTTTTTTATATCCTATACATAAAAATTATTTACATTTTAGTATTAAAAAATACATATAAAAAAGGACATTTTGGGGGAAAAAAAAGTATTCCCCATTATTTTCCCAATAATAAGCTACACAACTATGACAACACTAACCCACTTATCCCCCCTAATTAACTAACTAATAAAAAAGAAAAACATTGGTTCCCAAACCCCCCTAAACAAAAAAAGACAGAAAAAAACAGGCATGCAGGGGTTAAATTTTATTAAATAACTATTAAAATTACCTTTATTTATTAAAACAACTTTATAAATTGAAAAAAAAAAAAAAAAATTTGTAAAAAAAAAAACTAAATGAGGGCCATAAAGTGGAAGGAAACTGATCACAGTTAAAAACTGTGATCAGCATTGAAAGGGTTAATTGTTTATTTTTATTTTTTTCTCTCATACATCGTTCTTTATTTATTTTTATTTACAGGTCACTCTCTGTGCTTCACTATAAGAACATGAAGCACAGAGAGTGAATTAGAGGCAAAGTCAGTGTGTGAACACATTGACTTTGCATCTAATTTGCATGTTATCGCGGTGATAATTTAATCACCGCGATCACATGCCCGGAAATCCACCGATCGGGTCCAGGAGCTTTGCCTCGGGTGCGAGGCTTAGTCCTGGACCCGTTGTAGACTGGCTGGCGGTGCGGAGACTGCATGACGAGTTAACTCGTCATAAGGTCGCTAATGCTGCGGCTCTTATAACGAGTTAACTCATCATAAGGTCACGAAGGGGTTAAGTGATGCAGTCCCTTTAACTACTTTCAGTGGGAAATGTGTAATTTTCTTATTGTCACAAAGTTTTGTTAAAAACAGGAGGCAACAATGATACATTTAAAACTCAGTTTTTTCTTAGGGAGTCTGTGCACTAATAGGTGAGTTGAGTTGAGATGAGGTGTGTTTAGGTGAGAAGAACATTTCATCTCACCAGTTTAGCTATACATTGTGCAGGGACAAACCTGGTGAGCTTGCTAAGCAGGGTAAACTCCTCAGGTTTGTCCCTGCACAGCTCTATTGGCAGGATGAAATGGTCATCTCACCTCAACTCACCTGCAACCAGGGCCGGATTAAGGCATGGGCATTAGGGTCTGTAGCCCAGGGGCCTCGGCAAAATAGGGGCGTTGTGGTCTGCAGCTCCAGGCCCATGCCTTAATCCGGCTGATGGAAAAGAAAAAGAAAAAAAAGATCTTGCCACAGAGGAGCAGGCCTGTCGGCAAGCAGGCAGCATAAAGTCTTTCCCGAGCGCACAGATAATTATCCATGCTGTCTCTCTCGCGCTTCCCTTCGCTCACATCGCGGCAGGACATGTGATCACTGTGGGTCACGTGACCTGGCAAGTTGGAGGGGTCAGAATGGAAAGTCAGAGGGGCAAATTAAATTGAAATCAAAACAATAAATGCATTTTTTTTTTTTATTTATATATAAATATTTAAAAAAAACTGTTTACATGTGAAATATTACTTACTAGCAAACCTTTTTTTCCAGTAAGGTCATCTTATGTTTAGGTTTTTTGTTTTTTTCCCTAAATTAATATCCAAAATGTAAAAATAACTGCTGATTTTGCCATGATATTACTGGAGTCACAATACAAAGTACAAAGTAATAATCCGGCCCTGCCTGCAACTCACCTTTTAATAAACAGACCACTTAATGTATGCCTGTGCTTGTAATTCTGTTAACACATTTTACACTTATGGTTATGTCATTTAGATAGCATTTTATCCTTTAAAACAAGTAGACATTCTAACTTCCTATAAACTTTAAATTTAAGTTTACTGGGTGCAAGTTACCCATGATCACAGTTTATGAATATAACCACATAGTGTATATACTTTATACAGACCAAAAACAATAAAGTCTTTTACTACTTTCGCAATGTCTTACCCTGTGTGACAGTAGCTGTTTTAACACAGCAGCTGTGTTTATGTTTAGCTGTAATTTTCCTCCTTCTCATTTACTGTACCCACACATAGATTGTTTTTATCAGCATAGGAATGGCTTTCTTAAGATACCATTATTTTCCACAAATTATTAATAATGAAAAATTCAAAAAATAAGCTTTTTCCAAGTTTCATATGAAAAATCTGTTTCACATCTACAAACTGTAATAAAAAAAACTTGCTAAATAGATCCTAACATGTGTCCTGAGTTTACAAAATCCCATTTTTACATGTTTGTTTGTTTTTTTGCAAGTTATAGGGCAATAACTAAAAGTAGTGGAGTTTTTTTTCCTAACTATTTTCTCAGTATTCAGAACTTATATATATAGGGCCATATTTATCAAGGTAAAACGGAACCTATCCTTGGATTGTTTGAAGAAATCAGTGTCAACCTTCTCCTTCATGGCAGCTCCCTTCCACCCCCCTTCATTGGCAAAATTTGCAATTTTTTACTTCAAATGTTTAAAAAGCACAACCACAGTTATAATACAGAACAAAAGAAAGTATCCTTTACAGAAACGCATAATTTTCTGTGCTAAATTGGGATGGGTGCCTAATGGTCAGTTCTACATACAGGATACTGAATATACAATGATCCTATATGAACAAAGCCACCTGCATCCTGTGAATCATATCTAAATTCTGTACAACAGCACTCACATCACTCAACCAGTATGCCAATAGATGTCCCAAAGGACCCTCGTGACTTCCTCAGGTGCAGGAAGAAGCATTGAGAGGATGTGGCAAAACGCGTTGCCATCTGCAAACGGGACATCTGTTGGCATTTGGCACTTTCCTTGGACTACATTAATTCAGGACTGTTCGTGTGCAGCAGTGCATATGTGGACTATGGCTCCTTTTCACATGAAAGACATTTATGTTTTTATTAAATATTTCTTCTATTACTATAATATTAAATATTATTCTTCTGTTTTATCCCGCCCTAGTACATATCCAGGGGAGCCCTTTCCATTCCTTGTGGGCCTCTATATCAGGGGCGTATCATGCCTCCGAGTGACAGATGTGCTGCCAGTCCAGAGCATGCCTGTCACTCAGGTGCACAACGTATCTTGTGTATTTCAAGGGGTTTGTGTCCGAACAGCCAGCACACAAACCCGTGGAAATACACGAGATAAATCCGAGGGGCTGACAGCAGCTGCAAATTCGGCATCAGAGTCACTCACTCTGTTGCCAGTTCGACCAGCATGAAAAGTTTATGAATTTTCGTATACTTTTTTTTCCGAATTTGCAGCTGATGCCTGTCTCCTAGATGTATTTCTGGGGGTTGTGCGTTCTCTGTTCGGAGCACACAAACTCTGGTAATAGACAGCGTGGCTCTGTGCTAGGTGTGCGCCGGACATGTAGCACATATGGTTTGTGTGCTCTCTGTTCGCAGCACACAAACTCTGGAAATAGACAGCGTGGCTCCGTGCTAGGTGTGCTTAGTACCTGCTCAATAACACACAGTTCCATCCTCACTGCCTCAAAACCGCCCTGTACATAATCATTTATAAGTGCTTTAAAAAGCACTCGGTATTCTCTATATTCAGCGGAATATTCTCAGTGTTCTCATCCCTAGTATCTGTACCGCTCATTCAAAAGTGGACATTTTCATCTAATTAGAGTAAAATGGAGTTAATAACATTCTTGCAATATAATGTAACCGTATCAATGAAACATTTCCCAGGAGCTCATAAAACTGTTATCAGGGGGATACGATTCAAATCGTAATAACCTGGGTACAGGAGAGGATATCTAATACCTCACAGAAAACTGTACCAAAAAATTAACTTCTCGACTGTATTAAGTGTAGATGATTTCTAATGACATTTCTTAAAGAAAGAATACAAATGAAATGTCTTATTGAGCCATCTTTAATCCATATAGTCTCAGGGAGAGGACATGTTGTTTAGAATCTTGGTTCAGATGCGCAAAGATCCAACCCATCTGACCAAAGATTCTAAACAAAATGTCTGCCTCCTGGTAGAGCTATTTGGAGTAAAGATGGCTCATTAATGTACCGTACTTAATTTGTATTCTTTCATTAAAGCATTTCTATATAAAAATTACTAAACTTGATACCATCTTTCAATTAAACAGAACTTCATTTTTTGCTACAGTTGTCCTTTAAACATCACTTCTTTAACGTCTCTGGGCAGACAAGCGCAAGCTCCACTTAACCAGTAAATTTTCCTTTAGTTGTAGAAGCCAAATGTACCGTGATGAGCCTTTGGAGAGTACAGTAATGGCTAATGTGTTATACGTGACTGCATACTGCCTCCCCCTATGCGTGACACATGGTGACGTGATCTCTCGGTCTCTCTCACATCTGCTCTGGTGCGTCTGACTTCAGTGAAAGTCATTCAGTGAAAGTCATTACAGGGAATAGTGTCATTTTCGCAGTTTTCAATCAATCTCTATATTCCAATGCCTCACAAACGAACATGACCTCCCGACTGTACGGAGCAGCGTTGCTGTATAAATAAATGAGGATGATAAAAATGAATAATAAACACCTGTTATTGATTTTCTCAAATAAAACCATGTATTTATAGAAAACCAAAAATAGAAAATGTCTCTAGTATTAGGATTTTTTTTTAAACTTTATTAAAAATATGATCAAATATTATTAAAGATAAAATATATACAATGTGTTAAGAAAGAACAAAATAGTTACAAAAAAGTAGTGACGTGAATACAACAAAAGGACTAGTATTGAGGAGTACAAAGTATTGTAACTTTTTAATTATCAATGGCAACTGATGGCTAACAATGAAATGGAAAAACTATAGAAAATGCAAAGAGGATGAAAGATATAACAACAAAAGATCTGTGCTTGGAATTGTTATATACAGAAATTCCCTCAAATAAAGAAGTAAAGTAGTAATGCATTGCATATAACTTATAGCTCAAAAAATAGGTGGTATCTGGACAGACTGGCTGAGCTGGTTTGAGTATAGTGTAGTGAAAAGGGCTCAATAAACCAAACGTAAGTCTAAAATACTGGTTGAAAACCCTACTGGGTAGATGTAAAGTTGCATATCAATTAGAAAAAAAAATAAAGGAAAGGGGGAGATAAATTATTTATATTTCAATTTCCAATGTGTGGTGAGAAGCAACACCATTATCTTATTGTCCCATAACAGCTTAAACTTAATTAATATGAGCATTCACCATAGCCCTATATAATAGATATTCACTAGCCACATCAAAGAAAGTGTGCAATGATAGCTGTAATGGTGCAATGGTTATCCACCATTGCAACGAGACGCAATCGGTATTTTGGATTAAAAAAAGGTTTAAAATTAATGGAAAAAAAAGCTCCCTGTGGCTTGGTTGCCTTGTTAGCCAAGGTCCGACAGGGATGCATAAAGTGTATGGTTGCACAAGAGAAGAAATAAATAATAAATATATTTTCTCAGACAGATGAAAAAGTCCAGACAACTATTGAATTAACAAAAACTGAATCATTTTCCCGTTTCCTAGCTTCCTGATGCACGTTTCCCCACCAGCCAATGGCTTCTTCAGACAATTAAAGAACGTTTATGTCTCATTAAATCTGGTTATATCACAGGTCCAGCATATTTTCTGTATGTTGTACATGTGTTTAATCCATATGAAGTTATCTTGTTTTTAGTTTACCCCCTTAATGACCGACGGACGTTCCATGCTGCCGTTAAAACTAGCAGTTTAAGAGATCAGGAGGTGTTGGTGTAATGCTTCAATGTCATTACAAAATGGCCCTGCCCTGTTGTGAACAAGAGACCAGTGTTCACTTCCATTGTTCTGTTGCTGTTGTTAGACTGTCTCTAGAGTAGGGTTGCCACCTTTTCTTCAAAATAATACCGGCCTTGGGACTGTCTCCATAGACTTAACATTGGCCTGATGCCAATCTTTTACCGGCCTGCCGGTAAAATACCGGCCAGGTGGCAACCCTACTCTAGAGGCAGTCATCATCATTACACTTAAAATAAAACATTTTTTTGAAAGTATTTGTTAGCAATAGACCTAGAGTTAAGGTTACAATTAGGGTTACAGTTAGGGTTAAAGTTAGGTTAGGGTTAGTGCTAGGGTTATGTTTACGTTAGGGTTGGGGTCAAAAGGTCACTGTAGGAGAAAACAGTTAGAAATAACAATATGTACTAAAATACTTTTAGTTATTGCCCTGTAACTTGCAAAAAAAAAACAACAGAAACACATGTAAACACCGACTATTTCTAAACTCAGGACAAATATTAGAATGTATGTAGCAGGCTTTTCCATTAGCTTTTGTGTATGAGTAAAATATTTTTCAAGTAAAAGTCAGAAAAAAAATGTTTTCTTTTATTTTTCTCCCATATTTTATTTTTATTTACAGTAAATTACATGGTATGATAAAAATAATAGTATCTAAAAAAGTCCTTCTTATCCTGAAAAAAAGAAAAACATATAATTTCTGTGATCTACTAACTCTAGATCTAGGATTAGAGTTACAATTAGAGTTAGGGTTACAATTAGGGTTAGGGTTACAGGTGGGTTAGGCTTAGAATTAGGGTTAGTACAAGGGTTAGATTAAAGGGTGGGGGTAGATTTAGGGTTAAATTGAGGGTTATGATTCGGGTCAAAAGGTCACTAGGAGAAAATGGTTAGGAAACAAAAAACACTAGTATTGGTTCTTGCCCTATTACTTTAAAAAAAAAAACAGAAAAACATGGAAACATTGGTATTTCTAAACTCAGGACAAATATTAGAAACTATATAGATGGGTTCTTTTTTACAGTTTGTAATTGTGTAAAAAATCAGGTCAAAGTTAGAAAAAGTGGTTTTATTTGGCTTATTTTCATTATATTTCATGTATTTTTTAATAGTAAATTATATCATAGGATGAAACTAATTGTATCAAATGAAAACCCCATCTGTCCTTTAAAAAATGATATATAATTTGTATGGACTGAACACAAAGAAAGAAATCATAGTTAAGCCAACATATGACAAAAATAATGGAATTCTGGTCTTCAAGGCACATCAAATGCAGCATAGAACTCTGTCACTAAGGGGTTAAGCTTGTCAATTGTTGTCAGTAATTAACAATGTATTGTGTCTGTTGTGTTAGGTGTTTTCTTCTTTATGTTGTGGCTTCCTTGATGCTCCACCCACATTTACCCAAGCCTCTCCCACATTTGCCCAAGCCCCTCCCACATTTGACCTTATTCAGGACTGCCTGGGATACAGATCTGGCTCTAATATCAATTTACAAATAAATAGTTTTTTTTTTTTTTAATCCTGTGAGCGGCAGAGTAACGTGCAATGTAATATAATTCACTAGCCTGTGATACGGAGATGGGCTCCCTCTGTTGGGTTTCTTTCTTGTTGTTTGAGTGGTTTATTAAACATTTCAATGCTGCAGGTTTGAGCACAACATTACGTTTAAGACAATTCCAGTATCCAAAGCATTCATTTTACTCTATCTATGTAGGTTCAGTGGTCTAGTGAAACACTATAAGGATTCGTGGAATAATGTGCCTCTTATTCACCCATTTCTAGCTTGCCTATGATTAGATTCAGAGAAAACAGAACAGGAACGTCAGCCGACACCAGATGGAAGTAATCACTCAATATTCCAAAAATAACAACATTTTAAAAGTGCAATCAGTAGTACAAAAAAAATTAAAAGCAGCAGTGTTGAGCGAAACGCGTCGTGTTCTTTGTGTGCGTCTGTGGATTTGCCCTGCGCTGCTTTAAAAACATTTCTACTACGGATTACAATTACAATTGTGTTATTTTTTTGAATATTGAGTGATTGGACCTGTTTTCTCTCATCTGGTGTCAGCTAGCGTTCCTGTCCTGTTTTCTATAATGTTATATGGACTGATGTCTAAGCCATGTAAAGCTACAGTACCCAGTAATATAGGAAGAGAGTAAGTGCCTCAAATTGGGGAATTTGAGCTGGCCTCTTTGTGTGTATAATTAGATTCACATTGCAGTCTGTTTGCCTTCAATCCTTATTACATTTAGTGCTGGCCTTTTGTATGCAGCTACTGGTAATTGTTACACCTTAGGGCAGCTGGGGTTTTTGCACACTGGAACATAATGCCATATGGATGCAGGAGTGGCAATCTCACAACATGAATTAAAACTAGAACACAGGCACACACAGACTGAAAATCACTGAATGAGGTGCTTACCCACAGAGCTCACAATCATGACAGATGAATGGACACATGAACATACAGATGACAGGCAGTATATAATGGGTGTCCTTTGCAAGCTCCTTTCTTCCAGCATGCTTCCAGTTCATGATTATTAGGCAGAGACACTGTAAATCTTTATAAATAAACCAGCTTCCCTACAGCTGTTAGACTGCAACTCCTACCAGCCTCAACCAGCCTCCGATCTACAATACAGTTATACTTAGTCAGCCAGCTGTATTTTTGCTGGCTGAGCGTGATGGGCACTGGGCAGGGTCTGATACGAATGAGTCGTATTTAAAATCAATGCACTGCTTGGGTTTTAGTTCATGCTAGCTCAGGGTGATGGGCAACCTCTTTTGACTACCGACTATAACTCCCATAATGCTGGCTGGTATTTCGCATAAGGAGAGTTGCAGTCCAGTAGGTTGCCCAGTTCTTGTCCCCCCATCATCACATCCCCTGTAAAACTGGCCTTGAAAGCTGGACATCGTGGACTTGAACACAGGTGAGTAAAGAAGAAGAGATTAATTCCATGTGCAATTAGGCAGTGAGGTCTGAAGGATGTGTTTCCAGACCTCCAGGAACACGTCTATCGGACAGCGAGTCCTCTCCAACCCACACGCATTCACCTCGTCACTGACATCCACACCACCAATCAAAACAGGCGAGGGGCGGGGCGCCGCCAAGACCACGCCCCTCTGGAGAAACTTCAACAGTGGAAACTTGAAGAGCAGCGTGTAGTGTGTGCAACAGGCAGGGCAGTGAATGCACCTCAATGACACACTGGAGGAGGGAGCGTACAAAGCAGATCTCTCAGCATGGGGCTTCCTTGGCAGGCAAGCAGCTCTGCAGAACACAGACATGAGGGGCCACATACCTGCTGCAGCTACTCACCCCAGACCTGCGCGGATCTGTAACATACTCCCCCCCAGTCCAGACCTTTGGAACTAACACCTGGGACCTCGCCTGACAGTGCACCTTGAAGGGGTGCAGGAATTGGCTTGCATTGTTGCTCTGGATCAGATAAGACTTGACTGACTTTGTTCTATAACTTATCTGAGGCTTTATACACAGCAGAGAGCTCCACACAAGTAACACGGCTGGTGGATTATGCTAGACATCTGGATCTGACATCATGGATACACTGGAGAGCTACAACATGTCTCTTGAATACAACATGACCACTCCTAACGAGACCACCACTCAGGGGTTTCCCAGCAAGCCCCCCACCATCCCAGCAGTCATGTTTATATTTGGGGTGGTGGGTAACCTGATTGCCATCATTGTCCTGTGCAAATCTCGCAAGGAGCAGAAGGAGACCACATTCTACACTCTGGTGTGTGGACTGGCCATCACTGACCTGCTGGGGACCTGCTTGGTCAGCCCGGTGACCATAGCCACCTATGTCCAGAACAAATGGCCAGGTGGGCATGCGCTGTGTGAGTACAGCTCCTTTATTCTGCTCTTCTTTGGACTGTCCGGTCTCAGCATAATATGTGCCATGTCCATAGAGAGGTACCTGGCCATCAACCATGCCTATTTCTATAACCACTATGTGGACAAGAAGTTGGCAGGTCTCACCCTCTTTGCCATCTATGTCTCCAATGTCCTCTTCTGCGCTCTGCCCAGCATGGGTCTGGGGAAGACCACTTTCCAGTATCCCAAGACCTGGTGCTTTATAGACTGGAGGACCAATGTGTCTACCTATGCTGCCTACTCGTACATGTATGCAGGCTTCAGCTCCTTCCTGATCCTGGTCACGGTGCTGTGCAATGTGTTAGTGTGCGTGGCTCTGATCCGCATGCACCGCCAGTTTGTCCGCAGGACCTCTCTGGGTACAGACACCAGGATCTCCGACTTCAGGAGGCGCAGGAGCTTCAGGCGGATGGCTGGAGCCGAGATCCAGATGGTCATCCTGCTGATCGCTACCTCTGTGGTGGTGCTGATCTGCTCCATCCCCCTTGTGGTAAGACCCAGCCTCCCATATGCTCACTTTTATTCTCCTTTATCCAAAGCCCCCTATCCTGATTTTATTATTATTATTTGATTTGATTTTCTTTCATGTGCTTTGTGTAGAATAATATTTAACCAAGTATATAAAGAGTAATCTGGGTAAATTGTAAAAGTGGAGCAATCACTATGGTTTCCACATTTACCATATTACATATTTCCACATTTGGCATATTATTAAAGGGCCAGCATAGTCTACTGTAGTGAGATAAAACTTTTAGACATACAGGAATAAAATAGAGATTTGCAAAAGTAGTATACAGTTCACAAGGAAATGACATAATATAGGACAGGCAGAAATGACAGACTGACAGCCTTGCTATAAAGATGAGACTGAGTTGCAAAGGTTCAATGTGCACCTATATCCTAAATCCATTGAATGCACAAGAGGAGGTGAAAGTATTAAATCATTCCAATACACCACATGCTAGTCCTCTGACACTCAACTAGTAAAAAGCACTTGTAAACTTTACAGTCTTATAAAACATAAAATAAATTCACTGAACTAGGACAAAAGTCACTAGTATGGGTGTGCAAAATATGTGTGTCAAGAGTGAATGCATGCAAGAAAAAAAATAAGAAAAAAGTTACCAAGGAAGCATTTTTGCAGATATATCGGGATACTTGGGCTGGCAAAGAATTCAAGCTGATTTGGGACTGCAACTCCCAGTACAGAGAATCAGCAGACTGCAGATTCCATTAAGATAATTATGTAGTATCTTGTGCCAAGTAAAAGGTTAATTTTAGACATATGTCAAGGATTAGTTATAAAAAAAAAATGTCAATACAGATCATTTACAATCTGGTACAAACATCTAAATACAGAGGTTTGTCATCAAAACCAGTGAAATATTCATGAGGAATTTTTAGAGAATTTTTCTTTATGCATAACCCACGTTATATTGAGGTATGATGAATCACGCCATTTGAAGTACTGTATCTGTACATATTGGATGTGAGTGATTGATGTGGTATAGTCCTATAATTACAGTGTAACATTTTATAGTTAGTATTTCTTTAAGGTGACTAATCAGTGCTGGGGACACTGTGGTCTGAATTACAGCTACCAAGAGAAATGTAATCCAGCACAAATTATAACATATTTGGTTAACCTACACTCTTGCATTGTAACCAGATACTTAATGTCCCAAATAATGTTTCTTATTTTCACAATGAGTATTCACTTAAAACACAACTCTGTCTGTAACGCATGATTAAAAAATCATTTGTTATATTCATAATATCTACCTATTTTTTAATGCAGACACATTTTTTATTATTATTATTGTTGGTATTCAACCGATTAGTTAGGTCTCAAGATGCAGAATTTGTATGCCAGATTGGTTTGGAGACATGCACTTTAATGGAGAGGGTTATATTTGAGACTCAGGCATGTCAGAGGTGAAAAGGTCATGACACTAGGGTATGGTATTTAAGATTTTTTTTTTTAAAAGCATGGTGGTTTGGAGAATAAATGACCTTTAACATACATACTCACAGGTATTATGCGTATACATCATTTTATTAGGTATTCTTTTTTTAAATCAATAACAGTTTTTATTTTGCTTTAGCAACAGCCAGTGGTTTAAATATTACAGTGACCCATTTTAAAACGGCTAAGAAATCGGCCACTCTGCAAACTACAGTAGCCTGCTCTTGTATAGTAACTATGCCTGTTCTGCCAGTCTGCCAAGATAATTCATCTCCACCTTAATTATACAAATCAGTGTAGGTGTGAGGCATTTGGGAAAGTCTTACATTGGTATTTATTTTGTTTATGTATTTTGTACCGGTTCCTGCCAACACTGTAATATAAGAAATCAAGGGTTCATTAGCAGAATGCACTGTAAGCTGCAGGAAAGTGGATTTTGGTTGACAAACAATAGAGATGAGCTAAAAAAAATAAAAAATAAAAATATCTGACCATAAAGGGCTAAAAAGAGATCCTACCCAACCTCTGGCATCAAAGCAAGATATATATTGCAATCCAGTTATACTCAGTCAGAATTATTCTGCTGGTTACAGTGGGCTAAAACATCTAAGGGCTGCATTTGCATGGTGGGAGTTGGAGTCCAATGCAGTTGCAATGTGCAGTGGTTATTAACCGTGCCTTGATTGGAGAATCATTCAGAAGAGTTGCTGCTGTCTGCAAGACAAGACAATAAAACACTGGCAGTTTGACATGAGAGAATGATCGCTCCCCTTTACAATCTATAGAAATGACTCTCACAGTAACCATTTCGACCTGTAATGATGTTTCCCCTCCATGTGGCTCTCGGTCTCCAGGGGTACTGCATGTTGTGACTAAAGACATGGTTAGACACCCCAATCAGGATTGATACAGTAAGTTACTCATAAGATTCAGCATTTAACCACTGCTGTGCCTTCTTTGAATACTAAACACTTCAGTAGGCTGTGTGGAACAGAATGGGTAAAAACCCAACTTTCATGGAAAGAGTCAAACAAGAATAAAATTCACTTTCATTCTAACTATGCACAACTTTCCCTATTAATCAGTCAACGTCCGTTTCCCAGCCACGTACTGGCAAACTACGAAGGCAAACTATATAATGGATTCATCATTGCAAGCATGCAAGATTTGTCCGTTCATTTAGGTGATTTTTCAAGTTTCTGATTCTCCTGTAGAATGATAGATGTTGCATATTGTGTGTGTGTGCAGTTCTGCACCTTCTGCAATGCCAATGGGAAGACAAATCCAAAGAATCCTTACTTCTGCAATGTGTGTAAACTGCCAGATCTTTTTTTTTTTTTTTTTCCAAGTAGTTTTCAGCACTTGTTTGAATGGGAAACAATACGTCGTTCAGGATTGATGAGATAGCTGACAGGCTGGATATCAAACACGAACTGACATTTTCTGTTTACAACGTAGCAGCTGCTTTCATTTAATGTCAGGGCAGCCTAGGTGCATGCTTGTTGGCAGACTTAGTGTATGATGATTTATTAATGATTCTTGCTGGCCATTTCAGCTCTTGTTTGAGTCATTCTGTTCAGTTAGATGCTTCATAGCTCAGAAATTAAAGACAAAATATTTTTGTGCCATGACAACAAAACTAGACAAAAACCTCAGTGTCAAGAGGTTAGCCAGCTTCAAACCGCTCATTGCAAGAAAGTGAGAAGAAAGGAAAACAATTAGCTCCCATCTTTCTCAAGTTTTAGTGAAACTGATGTGTCTTTGGTATCTGCGGTGGTGCCTAACACCCGTTGCCATTCCAGAGCCAAAACAATGACTTGGGTGGACCGTGGGCGTACAATCCCAGCTCTGTTAGCACTAACCTTGTGGATAGGGTTGTCCCCTGGCTGGTATTTTACCGACAGGCCGGGGAAAAAAATCGGCATCAGGCCAATGTTAAGTCTATGGAGACAGTAGCAAGGCCGGTATTTTTCTGAAGTAAAACCTTGTGCTTGAATGCCAAACTAAGAATTAAAGGAGGAAATATTGATGGCAGCACTTAGAAGGACAAATTTACCTCAAAGATGAATGTCCTAAAAATGGCAGGAGCTCTGAAAGGAAGTGTAGAATCTAAAAACGAATTTTTATAAATATCCATCAAATTTATGAGCATTCTTTTTAAAATTCGTATACAGTGCACATAATACAGATTTAAAAATGAAAAAATGTTTTTACTCATATTTGCCTCTATTGGTTGCCTTTGCTTCTGGATTTAATCAGGTGTGCGCTGTGGTCATAAATTTATGGATATTCATTGAAATTGGTTTTAGATTCTATACTGACTTACTGAGCTCCTGCCATTTCTTAATCCCGTTCATATCTGAGTTAACTAATAAACGCTCCCATTGATATTTACTCAATTATCACTATTATTTGTGTTGAGAAACCACATTTTGGTGATTAGGTAGCTGCTCTTACAATCAATATTTACTTGCAGACGTTTTTATCCAAATTAAGAATGATGTATTCTCTTGAACCTAGCACTGGGAAACTTGTTGACGCTGTATATTTCTTGCAGGATTAAAATTAGGTTCATAGACAGTGTTTTTTTTTTTGTTTTTTTTTTTACACTGACCGTAGTTTTTGCAAAAGAGTTTTGTATGATTATATCACTGAGAGTGCTCCAATAGAGGAGTACCTGCTCCAGATTAGTAGGGTTAAACAGCATCATCTCAACTTTAAAACCTCCATCTAGATGTCCCAGAGTTTTGAAAACTTGTATATTCTAATGAGATTACCTCTGTGCCTTTCTATATTTCTGAGGGATTTATACAAAGTATCACATAGGAGAGAGACTGTTTGTTTTATTAATAACATTGAGTGTAGTGATAAAAGTGGTGCAGTCACTGATGTTAAAGAAACCATAGTGGGGCAAATCTTGAAAAAAATATGGCAGTCACCATGGAAACCCATGAACTGTTTATGCGGATAAATCCATTTTTAGAACTTTTCGGTATTTTTTCATACTTACCGACCCCTCCCCCCACCCTAATATGTGCTAAGTAGAGCTATCGCGAAGATCTTTACATGTAAGCTGAATTCCCATTTGCACGTTTTGCAGGGAAAAAAATTGGAGTTTGAGAATTTATGACCAAATAATCAACTTTTCTGTAAAAAAAATAAAATAATAATAATATTAATCCCAGAACACTGTTTTTTTTCCCTGAAATCCAAGTTTGACAATGAACTACAGCAGGATGAACAAGATTACACTGCTGTATGCCATGGGCCTGTCCTTGTTCATACATTCTGAAAGATTGTGAACACACATGACACAATTAGAAGTTACTGATGATGACAATTAGAAGATACTGATGAGCATCAATTCCTTCAAACTTACAAGTACCATTTGGGAACTACATCCCTTGCAGCATTTGACAACAATTCACTGTGTGTGCCCTGCTTGTAATACATTAATTGATCATTGACGTTACCTGTCCAGACAAATATTAACTTAGTTTAATGATAAGAAAGTCCTAAAATGGTAGGCACACTTGGCTTTGTTGTCTGAGAGATGTGATTAATGCTCGGCTAATAGCTGGTCAACAATATTGTTTTTTTTATAAGCCTATAAGTTTGCATTTGATAAGACGTTATGTTCTTATTTGCCAACTATCGCCAAGCTATGTCAATTTGGTTTGGTAACAACTGACACTAATCAGCATTGTGCTCTCCCTCTACCAGGCATACGGAGAGCTAGTGTATGCATTTCTACATGTAATAATTGTACTAACTACAACACCCATAATGCTTTGTCTGCCTTTAAGAGACTCTATCTCCTAAATAATGTTCATATTGTGCAAATAGAAAATAAAACATTATCGAACATGATGTAACTTTTTTATACGCGTCTGTGGTATCTTCTCTTTATGACATCACCCGTCGCTTGATATGTTAATTAACTAACTTTTATTGTGTAATTTGCATATTGGGCCACATCACATGATATCCTAGATAGAAGGCACCACAAACACCTTTAAACATTACTGTATGGCTCTTTTATTATCATATTTTATTGTCTACATCTATAACAACACTGCTTAGGTTACAGGGTGCCTTTAAAGGCTGTTGGGGATTATGGGGCCACAGTTGGGCACCTAGAGTTGGACACGTAATTCACACCGAATATAGCTAGCACTCAAAGGGTTAAAACATTAAAAATACTGCAGATCATCATTTCACTTCTCAGGCAGCTTGTATCATTTGTTACTCCAACGACTGTGTTGCCTAGGGCTCTGGCCATCACTGAATTAACAAACACACCTATCTTTTTGAAACAATGTAATTTTAATGATAAAAACAAAGACTGTGGCAGCATTCCGTGAGAGTTACTACAGCCTGGTCTCTTGACAAGGTTACTGCATTAACATGTCACCTGAAACAACTTAACACCGATCAGCCATCGTTCTCAAACTTTGGGTTTCTGGTGAACATTTGAGAAACAACTATAGCGCTATAAAAAGTACCAGTTCCACATTGGTGTAAGCTCACAGTACACAGCCAATAGCAGAGGAGGAGATCTGGAGGTGTGTTCTGTGCCTCATACACTGTACACCAATCAATACTGGACACCAATCAACACTATACACCAATCAACACTGTCTTGTCGCAGACATCTGCCTGAGACTTCCTGAAAAAATAGAATCTCTTACCATGGAATATCTTTCAAAAGTTCATTTAATCAGACAAAAGTAAGCTTTTTTAACACTGCCTTATAAGCTGCAACTAACATGTTATGCAAACTGTTTATTTTTTTTTTTTTTTACAATTCAGCAGATATCAAGCTATAACCTTTGCCCTTGCATGTCCTGCCTCTTCTGCTGAGAAGATAATATTGTCCAGCATGCACCTGGTGGCCTCTTTCTGATTCTTAACTCATTATCCATATTTTCAGACTTTTATAGCTTGTTCTGTAAGTGGTTTACAAATAGACAGATGTTTAGCTGAGTGCACTAAATGCCACTAGTGTAATTAGCCTTTCAGACAGTTTTTATTGGTATGTCCTATGCTCATCCCTAGCATGCTCAAATCCTTTACCTTTCACTACTGGAAGGCCATTCAATGTATCTACTACACTTTATTTTTTACAATTCACGTATATAATGCATTACTCACTCTAATTTACCTGTTAAGTAGCCTATACCAGTGCAGCTGACATGAAGTATGGGCCTAGCCATTTTTTGTTTCTCTGACTGCTGCTTAAAACCCATCCAGAACCATGGTCAGTGACCAGAAAAGAATAATGGCGTCCTACCGTCCTATGAAATGGAGACTTCCTAGCGATCAAGCTAAACATACGCAAGCCTTATAACGTCTACACGTAAGCTCTGTTACATAACATGACGCTTTACTGTCTCTTTAAATTGGGAGACTCAGTCCCAAGCCTGGGCAGGTGAAGGCCGTGTTTCGATTGCTAGAACCTCTGGAATATTTCTCTGCATTGTCTTCTCATTACCTTGGGCCCGTTCCCAAAGGGCAATGATATGTTATGTTTTCAGGGAAGGCCATACATCACCTTATCACTTAGTGATGGATACAACAAAAGTCAATGACTTAATTGCACATTTATCGGAAAGACAAAGGGCTGGGGCAGAGGCCTCCAGGATTCACTTCTTTGAAATCGCTGAGTCTAAGAAGCAAAGTTATACAGTTTATTTCAAGCACAGCGCCCAACAAGCTTCAACTAGCTACATTTATTCTGTTAAATATCCATAGGAAATCACCTAGATGTATAAGACATCATATCATTTAATTACTCTTCAAGCGCAGGCCTGTACACATAACCAACTCAGGAATCCACTGGCTTTAAAACAGATCAGGATTAACATATAGAAAAGAGAGTAAACACATTTTTCATTCATTTAGCGTCTTGGATAGTCCTCTGATTCGAGGTACTACCAAGCCGGTATTTTACCAATAAGCCAGTAAAGATTTGTTAGGAGGCCAATGTGAAGCCTACAGAGGCAATCTAATGGCTGGCATTTCTTTCTTTCTTTTTTTAAATAAAAGATGCCAACCCTAGCTCCGACAGAGTTAAAGGGGAAAAAAAGTGCGTAACCCTCTGAACTGCAAAGGCCTGTCTTCTATAAAGACAAACTGACGTCTATCACCCGAGGCAGTATGTTCGCAATATATTTAATGATCTAAAAGAAAACCAAATTGGGAATTTATTTCCTGCATTAAGAATGTGTTCTGGAAATGGATCCTCTACATCTGGGAGTATAATTTCATTTGTGTATAATGTGTCTGCAACGCTAATTTCTTTATCCGTTCATTTTGTTTTATTTTTTCTACATATCTGTAGATTTTTAATGGGTAGTGTCACATCAGCATGCAATAAGACATTATTCCATGTAGGTACTAGCACACCGCTGTTTGGTCAAACATATTTTAGCTTTTCAGTGATCAGTTGCATCTTCTAAGGCATTTCTTTTAATGATGGGTCACAGGGCTGCTCGCCCCAAAGGGCTTTGGTTCCTGTTCTCGGTTTACAGGGCCAGAGCATTTTCAAAGCCTTCATTTTAAAGGGATCAGCAAAGGTCACTAGACTAAGCCCTGCATGCCAGATAACAGACCTTGCAGACCACAACAATTCTCAATGAAATTTAATCTTAGTGATGGACACTGGAGTCAGGCTAGAGGTGCCACTCATCATGTGGTGTTTAAATGTGGAATGGATGTTATATAATGAATGTTCACAGTGACTTCACACCAAACTCCATTTGTTTGTCTAATTCATATGTACCGAAGCAAACCATTGGGAATAGGGGATGTGTTTCAGATCACATCAGAAGAATACTTGAGTATTTTGACCCCTTTTGGTGAGAATTACACTCCCAAAAGCACATGGAACATGTAGACACTGTAGTGTAATCTGCTGAGTTGTGGAAGCTATACAGATACAATATACAAACAATGTCTACTATGGACGATGAGCAAGAAGAACAAAATGGCTGCTCACTTAGCAGTGGTTACTTGACAATCAGGTTGCAAAACAACTCAGATAGTATCCAAATTGTAAAAAAAAAAAAATTTGCTCTTTTTTTTTTTTTTTTTTTTGCAACGTTTTTACGTTTTTCAGTAAAATTCAACTTTGGATTGTCTACTTTCATTTTTAGACTAAGTCAAATTCTGCACCTGAGTTTGCCTTAGAAAAAAAACCCAGGTTCGAATCTTCCCCACTGAAAGTAATGAGGGGAGAAATGATCAAAGCTATTTTTGAGATATTTTCAGCACCCGACTTTGACTCTCAAAAATAGCGGCGGGCCTTTCGCCCCCCACTACTTTCAAAGGGGAAGATTCTAACCTTTTTTTTTTTTTTATTTTTTTTTTTTAATTATTTTTCTCTGGTGCCAAATTTGACTTAGTCTCAAAAGTCAACCTCAAAAGTCGAATTTTAGTGAATAGACCCAAGAGACTGTAGTTTCATTGTGTTATAGATCTGTGATATTATGGACCGTATATACACCAAACATTCTAAAACTTAAAAAGTAAGAACAGTAGAATAGGAAAGAGGGATCTAGGTGAAAAAGAGAGTGTTTCCCCCTTAGAATAAGGATGCTAGATAGGCATCCATTAGACAGTAAGCAAAACCTTGGCACAAATATCCAATCAACTCAGATTAGTCCTAACACTGAGCAATGTAGTGCACTGGATTCCTTACTAGCTTTGCATTTGAAAGACCTGCCACCTACTGTTCACAGATCCACAAGCCATTTATTGGCTACACTCAGTGATATATATATATGGAAATGTGCATTTAATTAAATAATAATTATGTATGGATTTGCTATGAGAAGGAAATGCATATGTTTTGGTTTAACATACATAGCGTGCAAATACTTTCTGTTGAAAAAAAATGTTGTTTTTCATTATAGATGCATATTCTAAGAGTTCCACAGTAAAAGTACATACTGGCTAAAATTCTATTGAAGTTATTTTTTTTAACTATTCTTGGTAAAATTTGATATTGGCCAAGCAAATGTACAGATCAACAGCTGTCTGGGCCCTACATATTTACTCTTATATTATACAAAACTGAAAAATGTTCACACTTAGCCAGAATATCGATTTGGATTTCGAAAACGCTTGACAATGGAAATGTATAAGCTTAGCAAGTTAATGCATAGAAATGCCCTGTCACCTAAATAATGTTTGTAGTGTGAATGAAGAGAATTCAAAATAAATGATCTATACATTGCAAGTAATTAACACAGACCCCCAAAGCACAGAGATGCTCCTTTCAAATATATGAAATGATAGAGGTATAGGTGGTGTAATCCAGATGGCTCATGACAAGGTGATCTGTTATCCATCAATCCAATACCCTACCTATTAGGATCATTTGCTGCCATTCCTACGTCACATATTGTATTATACAGCATACTGAAGCAGCCCAGATAAAATCCCTTTCATCCCGTTAATTTATGTCAGATGCAAGTCAATTTATCTCCATCATTGTACAATAGCTAAGACATGTAAATATCATATTATATATATATATATATATATATATATATATATATATATATATATACATGTTGGGGGTCACTGGCAAGATATTAACAAGGTTATTGATTTTATGATTTAGACTCTATAGAAGGCCAGTTTTATTGATTATTTAATCATCACAACAATTTTCCGCTTTATACTATGTGTGTATATATATATATACACATACACACACACCATTAAAAATCAGCCGTTTCCAGCTACAATCTATGACATTAACAATATCTACACTTTATTTCTGTATTTATTATCCATTTCATGTTATTTTTATGGACAAAATGTGCTTTTCTCTCTCTCTCTCTCTCTCTCTCTCTCTCTTATATATATATATATATATATATATATATATATATATATATATATATATATATATATATAGACAGCTGAAAACGGTTGTGCTAATTAAAAAAACAATAACATTGACCTTCTTTAGTATCTTACTCATTATTTCTGTCATCTTGGCACTCGTTTGATGTATGTCTTCATGGACTATATATGTTTATGTAAAATATATTTACACTACTGTTCAATTTCCCTATTATCCATGAAAACAAATATAAATATATAGGATCTGTGCATGGAACAGCCAGCTGTGGTGAAGTGACAGCTTGCAATGGAAAAATAGATTTAAAAAAAAAAAAAGATGAAATGGAAACATTTGAGACTATATTTACATGTCTTCTATTTTAGTCTGATTCACTCCAGCTCAGTGTGTAACACAATAATGCAGAAGTGTATACTTTAAAAGGAGGAATACTACTAGGATAAAAATACATATGTCTTACTTTTTAACCTCTGATCCTCTAAAATAACATCAAAAACTATTACTTTTACTGAGAAGGTAGTGGAGGCATGGAATAGCCTCCCAGCAGTAGTGAAGAAGTTTAATCCAAACTATAACCTGCATGTAAAAACACTTCTCTACTTAAAGGGACACTCCAATTGGAACATTGGAACATTACCTTTTGAATATCTGTATATATTATGTTCCCATTATCAAATACTATAATCTTACATTTATTTCTGGTATATAAGGGTACATTCTCTCCGATTTTGGAGTCCTGGGTCACAGTTTCTTGGTTTGAGATGGGCTAGTTGAAATGTTCGGCCATTACAAGTATGTTAATCAAGTTATGTCGGGATCGCTACTATTTCCTGGTTGCAATGAAGTGTCTTGTGAAACAAGTTTCAGCAGGTTGCATTTGGAAGAGATTATCATTACCCCGAATAGTCCAATAACGTGAGATGCCAAGAATGCTGTTACTGACTCTAAGAAGTAGCGACTCTGGACTTGCTGGGGAAACTGGTCCAGCCAGAATAAAAGATATTTTGTACTTTTAGGAACATTAAATATTTTTTTTAACCCTTGGTTTCCGGAAAGAAGGCAGAGTTAAAATACATGTCCAGCTTATTATAAGTAAATCCGACGTGTGGGGGTCTCTCTCTCTCCTAGGCCCTCGTTTTTGCATGGGATCAGCAGGGGGTAGGGTTGCCACCCGGCCGGTATTTTACCGGCAGGCTGGTAAAAAATTGGAATCATGCCAATGTAAAGTCTATGGAGACAGTAGCAATGTGGGGACCTTTTAATTTCTCCGCAAAAATGAGGGTCTCTCTGCCTTAACAGACACAGCCAGTCGCTGACCCGACTGGGCAGCCAGCTTTAAAGGGAAACATGGCAGCCACCAGTCGGAGGATAAACTGGCAGTGGTGATCAAAAGTAGATGCCACTGTATACTTACAAAAAGGGACAAATACATTTTTCACTTGTTCTTTTATATTTGAAGTGAAAAATAATGTTTTATTGTTTTTTAAGTGGCTATGAAGACCTTTTATTAGATCAACCTAGCCATCATAACAGAGATAAAGTGGACCTTGTAGCCACAAAACACCAGTCTGACACTGGTAATAAGAGAAGAAACATGCTTGTGTGCCACATATACACACAAATGAATACATCAGGCAACTAAACAACTTTCTGAAGGTTCAGAGTCCATAAAAAGCTTCACGTAAAGGAAAATAAACATATCTGTCTTATCAGGTTTTTCCTTTACACTTCCTGTCTCCTAAAAACAGAGAATATAGTGTATTGCTGTTGCTGTGGCAACAGTCGTACCTATTCGATGTCAGTCCACCTTATTGGATGTCAGTGAATTCAGGGGCCCCGATAAAATTATTTTCAATGCAAAATTACAGGAGAACTGTAAATTATTTTAAAGTAACAAAAATAAGGATATTTTACATATATTAAGCACGTTTACAACTCACAGAAAATAAACTAGGCAGACCCGCCCCTTTAATTAGAAGTACTGACATTGGAAACAGTAACACAGATTTTGTCTGCCCGTTAGGAACGTGCCAAAAATACTAGAACAACAGAGATGTACGCATTACAGTGCAAATGGCAGTAATAAGCAATAAAAACATTACTAAAGTAGAGTGTTAGGCAACATGGCCCTAAACATTACAGGGATTACAAGGTCAGAGACTTAAAGCAACTGTCTAGATTTTCTAGATGATAAAGTGTAAAATTAGTGTACTCTGCTGATTATAATTGAATAAGCCACCAAAAAGTCTCAAACTAAGCCACCTTATTTTACATTAGCAACTTTTGGTCAAGTTATACACAGGGTGAGACTCCTTGTTAGGAAATGTATGCATTTGCCTTGAGTGCCCAAAGATTAGGCGTGTCCGAGGCTAAAGAACATTTTCACACCAAGATTCCACATTCTATAGTAACAGCTTGGTAACAAGTTATTGTCAGAATAAAGATTGTATTAAAGGACAACTGTAGAAAAAAAAAATACTTATGTTTAACTGAAAGAGTATGTCAAGTGTAAATGATTTATAAAGAAATTCTTTAACGAAAGAATACAAATAAAGTTTCTTACTGAGCCTTCTTTACATATCGTTCTCTCAGGGGGCAGACATCTTGTTTAGAATCTTGGGTCGCATCTTCACTCACGTTGGTTCAGATGAAGATCTGACCCATCTGACCAAAGATTCTGAACAAAATGTCTGCCTCCTGGTGGAGCTATATGGGGGTAAAGATGGCTCAATAAGGTACTTTATTTGTATTCTTTCATTAAAGCATTTCTATATACAATGCCTACACTTGATGCAATCCTTTAATTAAACACAACTTAATTTTTGCTACAGTTCTCCTTTAAGCACTATGCACACTCTATCTGGGATTCTGAACCAGCAGCAAACTATAAAAGCCAACAAGTAAAACTGAATCCATTCAAATCAATGCATATCAATGACTGAGACTTCCAGCACAGTAAATCCAATGTTTAGGTGATACAGTCCCTTTAAGCATACTGGTGCTTTGTAGTGGAATCTATGAAGAAAAAGCTACGGTATCAATTTACAGGCTTCCATGTAGATCCCATGGCTACACAGTTATGCAGGGTCAGGATCGAGAACAGTAGCACTTACAATGCCATTTGTTGCTAGACTTTTGCCTAGAGGCATATCACAGGTATAGGACATTAAAGACAAAGTAGATCCTTTGTGTAGGAGCACAAGTCATGTAAAGCCAGCCATTGTCTTTTCTTCCCTATTAACCAGCCTCAAAGACTAAAAGCATCCAAATTATAATTATATCTAATCAAACTAAGCTAAACTAAATGACAAACCCCAGTGATGTGTTTACTACAAACCTAAGCTCATTTGGTAGAATGATCTGTTGCACTGATGAAGGTACAATATATACAGAATATATACAACATATACAGAATCATCATATTATTATAGAAATTCCCTTTATTGAAAGCACGTCAAGTCCTATTATCCACCAAAGCATCTAGTTCCCAATAGCTCAAAAATGTATTTTCAGAAATTCTACCTCTTCTGAAGCAACATAACCCTTTTTTAACATTTAATGACCCCTTGCCCAATATCTGCAATTTGATTGGTGCTCCTGAAACCCTACATGTGTCACCTTTAAAATATGAATAAATAGTTTCGAGACAATGAGGTTTTACATGTTGCTTTGACTCGTATTTGTTTTCACATCACATAATACCCATTTTATTAGCCATATATACAGGTACACCTTTGTGTGCACTGGAATAAATATTGAATATTTTGGTTGCTTTGTTATGTGTGTTATATTGTTTATTGCACTGCTGAAATATTGTAAAGTGATGTTTTAGGTTTTCGAATTGAAGCATTTTCCACCACTTTCAAAGTCCAACTTGATGTTATGTCTGTGACAAAATAAACCCACTAGATTTATTAACATCAGTATTGTAACTTGTTTAGGAATGTGGAACATTGCTGTGATATAGATAATTAAGTCATGCTCTTTCTTTTAATGTAACTTCATGTATGATTAATCCCTTTTTTCTTTTCTTTTTTTGCGTCTGTAGGTACGAGTTTTCATTAACCAACTCTACCAGCCGGAGTTAGTCAAAGATGTATCAAGTAATCTGGATCTGAAAGCAATCCGTATTGCATCTGTGAATCCCATTTTGGATCCTTGGATTTATATTCTACTGAGGAAGACTGTGCTGAGCAAACTGATAGAAAAGATAAAGTGCCTGTTCTGTAGAATTGGCGGAGGCAGGCGACCACACTCAGCTGGAAGCTGCACCGAGGGCAGGAGGGCCTCATCTGCTCTATCAAGCCACTCCCCGTCTTTTGTTTCTCGGGAGTTACGGGAAGTTAGTTCAACGTCCCAAACTTTACTTTACCCTCTGGAACTCAGTGATGGCAGTTTTAAAGGGAGCACTATCTTGCCAGGAGCCACGATGGCCATCAACACACCTGAGACCACAAGTAGGACGTTGCGTGGGACTGACAAGTCTGTCTCTTCTCGGGGCCCAGACTCTGAGCAAGTATTGCTAGTCAATGAGACTGAGTCGACAAGGACAACTTCAAGTGGCACGTCCCCAAAGGCGAATCCACTCCATGTCACCTTTCCTGACGAAACATTCAATTTATCAGAAAAATGTATATAGACAATGCAGGTACTAAGTTCTTGTTAGTAAAAGTGCCGTCAGGTGGCAAAATGAACATGATGCTCCACTATGCTGGCCATTACTCGACAACTGTCCTGGCAACGGCTCCACGTCTCCAATCATGAAATGGTACCCAACTTTTTAGATGGTTTGGAGTTCTAGAGGAAACAAGAGACGTTCCAGAAGTTTGCTAAGCAAGACTGAGTTTGGTTAACCTGAATCCTTGTTTCAATTTAATGTACACCCACGGCACTTTTTGTGGAGTGACTTAAAGCACCTTATCATGGAAGGTGATCATGTTCTTCAAAGGAACAGAACAGTGATTGTGATACCGCTCTCGATTTGACACTTCACATTGCATTTTAGAGGGCAAATTAAATTTGTCCGATATACGATGTCAATGTGTCTGGCTAAGGTTTAAAATGTGAATTTTTATGATTGCATATATGTGTGTGTGTGTGTGTATATAACAGAATATACATTTATTTATTGTCTTCTCTGTGAGAAGGTATTTAGATCAAAATGTCTAGATAAAGGTTTTAATTTGAATATTCCTCTTTTTTTTGTTTTAGGAGAATTTTCCCTAGAACGACAGATATTATTTGCGTCCTTCTACAGTTTTGCACTGAAATTAAAATGATTATGTACATGGGTTTAAATCTGACTAGTTCAAGATTTATCAGCCCCCATGATCTACTAAAACAAAGATAATTCCTCTTTGTCGTAATCTACTCAGTAATTTATAAGGATAGGCAGTGGGAATTAAAATAATTGAATGTAAGCTCTTATTGCACGGCAATAAACGTACATGTTACATGGTTCTTTTATGTTGCTTGGTTCCAAACGTGGTCAGTTTGTAATTCTCCAGCTCTTGTTAACATATCGTTAAACAACTGGACAAACACAAGCTTGGCCTCTAGTACTCCATCTTATACAAACAAGAAGGAAATGTTTCACAGAAAGAAAATAGAGGTAAACAGACAAAAGGAGGTATTTACAAAGTATTGAGCTGGCTTGGGGAAATGAGGCTTTTCAACAATTATCTCAAACACCCGAGACCTACCAAGAGGCTAACATCCCATGTGTCAAGAGATCTCAGTGAGTTCAATGCAACTATGTTGACGGTTTTTACGCAAATCCTGGTGTAAAATGGCCGCCTGTTTGGTTTCACTGACGTAGCCCCTTAGTTAAGTCCCCACTGAAGCCAATGGCGATGTAACCTAGAGCACTAGATGAAAGTTGTGGCATTTGATTGGTGATTCTTCAAGCACTGCAACCCATGGTTAGGATGGAGGTGGTAGGGCACCACAGAATCATAGCTTGGTAATTTGTGAATAAACCCACAGGCCTAAAACAGATACTGTGCATTACACTCAACAGAAGCATATCTATATGTCAAGTCATGGATATTCTCCTTTGTTTCAGGGTTGTGGGACCATCAGCTCACCACTGGCCATTGTTAGACTAATATTTTGTAGGTGTCGTAATACCTCCTTTATGGCATGTTCAAAACCATCGTCCCTTTTGTTCCATTGCAGCTCTCAGTATTGTTTGAATCGTTGCTTCACATTGTAGCATGTTCATATAATGAGAGGACTGTAGCAAGAGACCAATCTGCTTTCCACTAGAATAAAGGGTAACACTTAAACAATAGAAACACTTTTATTGTCTTCCCACTAAAGCTATATATAATTGATTCCGGCAGAATTTCACAAGATCATTTAAAAAAAAATTTTTTTTTAAGTTAAATTTGTTATTTGCACAGTGTTTTTGGCTTAAAGTGTAACCACAATAGCCAAATACCAATTCATTAGAAATTACTCAGATGAACCATCAAATATTTATTTTAAATAAAAACCTGATCGTTTTAATTATCCCAAGCGTCACAAAGACGTAGTCCTGGCATAATTAGTTGTCTTATGTCCTTGTTTTGATGTACTGTCGCTCTTAAAGAATTGAAGTAAGTTTTTATAAATATAGCATTCAGCATCAACCACTATTCTCGATTAAGACCTCCAGCCATTGAGCTGTAAGCCTATGTCCATACATGGAAGCCAAATTAGTAAGGATTATAGTGATCCTGCTCTATTATTACTTAGAAAAGCTACAGATTCTTTATATGTTTATTTGTTATGGGGCAACAATATTTAACTTTCAACATCCATGACACTTGAACGCATATTGGCTAAGGATCTGAATGATGTTCACCAACAGCCTGTGGTTGGCCGAGAGTCATGGCTGAGTTCCCCTTTTTTTTAGATGCTTCAAGGAAGTGCACCTATGGAATTGGTGGCCATTTTGTGTCGATGGCACAGGCCAATGCAAAGTCATGTCTCCGACAGCTCCGTTAATGGACTTTTGTGTCAGTTGGTTTCTTCTGCAAACATTTTGTGAATCCTGTACAGATGCCTGAAGGGCATTTGTTTTGAAATCATCAATTAAGCATGCTATGTTGCGTCAAGTGGCCATGTGAATTGCTTTATTGTAACTACATCCTGAGTCTGTATAAGTTGTACTGACCAAAAGATTTATGCTTTTGTTTGTTTGTTTTTTGGCAAGTTGGAGACTTGAGGGAATCACAATAAAATTGCATTGTTAAGCATATTTGTTTGTGTTTATTATGTTAATGTATTTTTTTTTTTTTTTTTTAAAACAAGGCTAATCGAGAAAATGGAATTTGGGTTGCGGTTGATGATACAGTACATACCTATTTATGTATGTTGTGCATATGTTTCATATAAGTGAAAATGCACATATGTCTACTTTAAAATAATCTACACATCTACGCTTTACATTGAAAATCATTTAACAAGGGAATCTAAATTATCCAGGCTTGGAGACAAAATGCAGGACTGCTGCCTTAGCAACAGCAATACTGTTGTTATACTTTATTTGCAGCTTATAGTAGATATGGAGAGAAAAAATGACAACAACATAGAAACATAAAAACATAGAATGTGTCGGCAGATAAGAACCATTCGGTCCATCTAGTCTGCCCAATTTTTTTTTTTTTGAGTACTTTTATTAGTCCCCCGTTCCCGGTCTTATAGCTAGGATAGCCTTGTGTCTATCCCACGCATGCTTAAAATCCTTGACTGTGTTTACCTCCTTACCACTTCTGCTGGAAGGCTATTCCATACATCCACTTCCCTCTCAGTAAAGTAATACTTCCTGATATTACTTTTAAATCGTTGCCCCTCTAATTTAAGACTATGTCCTCTAGTTGTGGTAGTTTTTCTTCTTTTAAATATACTCTCTTCCTTTACTGTGTTGATTCCCTTTATGTATTTAAATGTTTCTATCATATCCCCCCTGTTACGTCTTTCCTCCAAGCTCCAAACAACATTTAAATACATTAAGGAATGCTAGACATGTTAAAAGGAAAGGTTTATAAAGAAAACTAGAAGAACAAGAGGGTATGATTCAAATTTGGAATGATGGAAGTTTCCAGGCAAAAGCTATACAGTCAGCAGTAATAGCAAACATAAAATGCTTGGGATGTGCTCAAAGCTATTCCAAAGAACAAACAAGTATAGCAGGTAATAAATAAACAAGACCAGGCTGATTTGATAGGTCAGTCGTTTCTTATCTATCAGAACAATCTATTTTTACACGATGAACAGATTGAGGCCACCTACACACCCAACAGGTTTACTGTCTGTGATGTATATATTAAGAAAAATTAGAAAGGTCAGCTTTTTTTTCTTTACATGATGTTATACTTACCTAAATATATTTATTTGGACACTGTAGGAGCAATGATATACACTACCATTAACAAAAGTTTGGGTCCTTGTTTTTGAAAAAAAAGGACATTTTGTCCCTTAAAAAAATTAAAACTACATCAAATGGATCAGAAATACAGTTTATACATTGTTAATGTTGTAAATGACTATTGTAGCTGGGAACGGATGATTTGTTTAAATGGAATATATACATAGACATACAGAGGGCCATTATTAGCAACCATCACTCCTGTATTCCAATAGCACGTGGTGTTTGTTAACTATTCCAAGTTTATCATTTTAAAAGTCTAATTGATCATTAGAAAACCCTTTTTGTAATTATGTTAGCACATCTGAAAACTGTTGTGCTGAGAACCAATAAAACTGGCCTACGTTAGATTAGATGAGTATCTGTAGCATCAGCATTTGTGGGCTCGATTACAAGCTCGGAATGGCCAGAAAAATACAACTGGCATTTGAAATTCATCATTCTTTTCATGTTCTGAGAAATAAAGGCTATTCCATGTGGGAAATTGCCAAGAAATGGAAGACCTTGTACAGCGCTGAGTACTACACCCTTCACTTAGCAGTGAAAACTTGTTCTAACCATAATACGAACAGAAGTGTTGCACAAGCGAGCGAGAAGCCAAGTATAGAGTTTAGACGCTTCCATGGGACCTCAACTGGCAGTGTCTTGTCAATGACTGCATTTCCAATTCATTTTGTAACTCATTTGATTTATGTTTTTGCGCTAAACAAGGAAATTTGTAAGTGACCCCAAACTTTTGAATGCATGTTAAAAGGAAAGCTTTACAAAGAGAACTAGAAAACCAAGAAGACGTTATTCAAAAGTTGGAGGATGGAAGTTTCTAAGCATCTGCATATGCTCTACAGTGAAAATCAAACATAAAATGCCTGAGAAATGCCTAAAACTATTCCAAAGAACAAACAAGTATAGCAGATAAAAAAATTAAAGAGACCAGGCTGAATAGATTGGCCCGTAGGTTTCATATCTACCATAACAATCTGTATTTGCATGATGAATAGGCTTGAGTAGGTGCACTGGGCCACTTGCAAACCCAACTGGTTTATTATCTATGATGTTTGAAATGGATCCAAGGTTAAGTAAATGGACATAAATATTTGTCTTGCATGGGACAGGAAATTCAGAGACTTGTTTTACTTAAGTACAAAGCCAAACTATAAATATTAGTACGGGGCAACATTTTGACTATAATTGTTAAACTATAAGAATGTTCAAAGTTTTTTTTTTTGTTTTTTTTTTACAAGATTATTATTTGCTTTCAATAATTTCTATGCAAAAGTGACATCCGTAATAGATCATTTTAATATTTTTATAAAACACACAGTAGAGGCCTTAACATGCATTACCGTCTAGTCCAGGGGTAGGCAAACTGCGGCTGAATTCATCCAAATGTGTTTACTTTAATGTGCAGATTACACCTTTCCTTTAATAGTCGTTCACTTGCATAATGCCACAAACCAGTGCCACACAACAGATATATTTAAAACATATATTTGTCTTGATCTATGCATTCACTTGCAATTCTGCTAACACAATGATTAGACTGTTTTTATTCTCTATAGTCAGAGTACCAATAATGTGTAGGCAACAGGTGTTGGAATGTAGATAAAGGCATGAGCAGTATCCGCTCTGTGTTAAACACACACAGAGCTCAGACAGTGCTGCTCACGCTCCCTGGCGTATAGTGTGATTCAGAGCATCAGAACCACAGAACTTTAGGAAAAAATGGAAGGGGTGAGGGGCATTGAGGTGAGAGATATCATACATAGGAGGGTGGAAGAACAGACAACATACATGAGAGGGGGAGGACAAGCAACAAACATGGGAGGGGGATACAACAGACATGCGAGTGGGTAAGAGACAATAGACATGGGTGCAAAGAGGAGAGGCAACAGACATGGGAAGGGAGAGAGACATACAATGGGGAGATAGGAGAGAGACCAGCATGGGAGGGAGGGGAGAGAAACCGGCATGGGAAGGGAGAGGAGAGAGACCAACATGGGAAGGGAGAGAGACATACAATGGGGGGATAGGAGAGAGAACGGCATGAGAAGGGAGGGGAGGGGAGAGAGACATACAATGGGGGATAAGAGCGGGACATACATGGCAGGGGGGAGGAAAGAGACAGACATGGGAAGGGAGAGGAGATAAACCGACATGGGAAGGGAGAAGAAAGAGACCAATATGGGAAGGCAGAGGAGAGAGGCATACAATGGGGGATAAGAGAGAGACAGACATGGGAAGGGAGAGAGATATACCATGGGAGAATGGGAGTGAGACAGACATGGGAAGGGAGAGGAGAGAAATCAAATGGGAAAGGAAAAGAGAGAGACAAATAGGGAGAACAGACAGACAGGGAGACACATTAAGAAATGTGCATTTCGTTACAAAAAAAACTCCTGGGGTGTGTGTGTGTGTGACTGTCTCTGTATGTGTGAGACTCTCTCTCTCTCTGACTGTCTCTCTGTATGTTTGAGACTCTCTGTGTGTGACTGTTTCTGTGTGTGTGTGTGACTCTCAGTGTGTGAGGCTGTCTCTCAGTATGTGTGTGACTCTGTATGCGTGTGAATGTGTGCACGCGATTGTCTGCGTGATTGTATGTGTGTGTGTGTGTTTGCATGATTGATGAGCCGTTGTCCGGCTCCTACATTTTTTGTCTGCTCCTGCTCTGTACAATGCCGGCAGTTGCACTGGTGAATAAGTGAGCAAATTTAGAATGCGACCAGTTATTTACATTTTAATGCATGACTTAATTGTAATTATTTAATATGCATTTAAATCATTGATGTCCCAGGTGTGGTATAAGTAGGCGGGGTAAGGGGCAGCAAAATGAGGTTTAGCCTAGGGTGGCAGAAATCCTTGCACCAGTCCTGCTTGATGTGTCCAAGTTTTTACATTTATTGTAATGACCAGTGGTTAAAATAGGTCCTCAGGCCAAACTAGCATAGACCTGTTCAGTGACTGCCACTTCCAGCTTAAACTTTGCTTCCAATTACACTATGATGGAGTGGAGACACATGTTGACAGGCATCAGTTTTGTCTTCTGAAGAATACACTGGAGGTGTGGGTAAAGGTCAAGTCTGGCATAGATTTCTAAAAGGGGAACAATCACTTTGGAAAGCAATGGAATGTTTCTGATGCACATTTAGAATATTCACCCCGAGAATTGCTATTTATACATAACCCACAGCATTGAAGCATCCAACTGTCAACTTGAGCAAGGTATAGTGAATAAAAACAGACATAATAATAAAAAGTACCTTTTCTGTACTCATTTGTTTCTATGGTCATGCCCTAAACAATATAATATATTCTATGGAAACAGAGACAATAACAATGTCTACAAGAGTCATAGCACAATATAGCAACCAATAAACCTGCCAATAATGATCTAATTATTCTCCACCGGCCAAGAAAATCCTAACTACAACCAACTGTCAGCAGAGACCCTTAAAATTGCCAGTTTAATGATTCGAATAAGCCCACCTGTAATATATCACAGCTATACACTTACAATCTAGTTCATTGGAAGCTACTGAGGATTTGAGCTGATAATATCTGCTGTGATGTATACACATAATAAAAAATAGGAGCTTCGCTTCTTCTATCTTATTAGTTACTATTGAGGCTTTGTATCTTCTTTGTGTTTTGGATTTGTATCCTGCTATTATCCCAAGGCTTATTTATCATGTATTTGTATGTACAAGTCACTTGATCTATGGATTGCCTGACACTACCATTTGTCTGTAAATGACTTATTTGGTCAAGATATAGGGTGTTTTTCATTTTCTATCCCATTAATGAAGCTTCACCAACATGACAGACACTCACATCTTACAACTGTACATGGGCCCATGCATTCCATCTTACCTCCATTCTCTTGCACACAGATTAAGATTCCTTCTTTGGTAACGTTGAGCCCAAGATGAGCCCTTTAAGCCAGCTAATACAGACGCTTCATACATGCCAGGTCATATAGTAAATAACCTTAATTGTTGTGAAATAAAAAAAAAAGTTAAAATGTCTACAGGGGCGTTGCTAGGTCACCAAATGATCTGGGGCTAGAACCCATATGAGCTCAGTCGCACACACTCTCACACATACACACACACTCCGTCTCTCACACACAGTCTCACACACACACACTCCGCCTGGCTCTCTCTCACACACTCTGTCTGGCTCTCTTTCACACACACCCATCTCACTCTCTTTCACTCACACACCCTCTCTCTCTTTCTCACACACACCCTCTCTCTCTTTCTCACACACACCGTCTCTCTCTCTTTCTCACACACACCATCTCTCTCTCTTTCTCACATACCCTTCTCCCTCTCTTTCTCACACACCCTTCTCCCTCTCTTTCTTACACACCCGTCTCCCTCTTCCTCACACACCCTCTCCCTCTTTGTCACAAACCCTGTCTCTCTCTCTTTCTCTCACACACCATCTCTCCCTCTTTCTCACACACCCGTCTCTCTCTCTCTTTCTCACACACACCATCTCTCTCTTTCTCACACACACCATCTCTCTCTCTTTCTCACACACCGGTCTCTTTCTCACACACCGGTCTCTTTCTCACACACCGGTCTCTTTCTCACACACCGGTCTCTCTATCTCTTTCTCGCACCCAACATCTCTCTCTGTTTCTCACACACCCGTCTCTCTCTCTTTCTCACACACCCATCTCTCTCTCTTTCTCACACACACCATCTCTCTCTCTTTCTCACACACACCGTCTCTCTCTTTCTAACACACACCATCTCTCTTTCTCACTCACACCGTCTTTCTCTTTCTCATACACCCATCTCTCTCTCTTTCTCACACACCCGTCTCTCTCTCTTTCTCACACACACCGTCTCTCTCTCTTTCTCACACACCCGTCTCTCTCTTTCTAACACACCGGTCTCTTTCTCACACACCGGTCTCTCTCTCTCTTTCTCGCACACAACATCTCTCTCTGTTTCTCACACACCCGTCTCTCTCTCTTTCTCACACACCCATCTCTCTCTCTTTCTCACACACCCATCTCTCTCTCTTTCTCACACACACCATCTCTCTCTCTTTCTCACACACCCGTCTCTCTCTTTCTAACACACCCGTCTCTCTCTTTCTAACACACACCATCTCTCTTTCTCACTCACACCGTCTTTCTCTTTCTCATACACCCATCTCTCTCTCTTTCTCACACACCGTCTCTCTCTCTCTCACACACACAGACACCCTGACACACATACCTAGATACATTGATATGGGCAGAGCTTGCACATGTCGCGCTGTATCAGTATGGCTAGGAGATGTCAATTAATAGAAGCAAAAAATAGTACATACCCAAGATTAAAAATAAAAGCTCAACAAAATTGTAAATAAAAACCACAAGAAATTATGAATTTAAAACATGGCAATTCTTTAAATGAATTTACTGTATGACCTAAATTTTTTATGAAAAACAAACCTCTCTCCTTCTAAGAATCTTTTAACACATTTTCTAAATCCCTATGATGTTATAGCATTAAGCCAAATATACAAGATGTTCCAGTATTTTAAGTAACTCTTTATTTTTAATACTTGTTGCTATTTTCAGACATCCCCAGATCATTAACCTTAACCAGGAAATGGGGAGTGCCTGTGTTCATATCACTGGCATCCACTGAATTTTTTAATAGGGTGTGCACCAAGGGATTTTCCATATTCTCCCAAATCATCTGAAATGGTGCATATATTCCTTTAAATCATTCACCACAGTGTCAATACCCCCCAAACTCCTTTTCCACAGTGTCATTATTCCACCATAACTCTTTCCAAAGTGCCATTATTCCTCCATAACTCTTTCCACAGTATCATTATTCCACCATAACTCTTTCAAAAGTGCCATTATTCCACCATAACTCTTTCCACAGTGTCATTATTCCACCATAACTCTTTCCAAAGTGCCATTATTCCTCCATAACTCTTTCCACAGTATCATTATTCCACCATAACTCTTTCAAAAGTGCCATTATTCCACCATAACTCTTTCCACAGTGTCATTATTCCACCATAACTCTTTCCAAAGTGCCATTATTCCTCCATAACTCTTTCCACAGTATCATTATTCCACCATAACTCTTTCAAAAGTGCCATTATTCCTCCATAACTCTTTCCACGGTATCATTATTCCACCATAACTCTTTCCAAAGTGCCATTATTCCTCCATAACTCTTTCCACAGTATCATTATTCCACCATAACTCTTTCCAAAGTGCCATTATTCCTCCATAACTCTTTCCACAGTATCATTATTCCACAATAACTCTTTCCACAGTGTCATTATTCCACCATAAATCTTTCCACAGTGCCATTATTCTCCCATATCTTACTTCTATTTCATCCCACAATTATTAGGGTGTGCCTGGGCGCATGCCTATTGTACATATACGAAAAGTCGAAACTTTCTCTTTGTAGGTAATTACCGTATTACTATTTTTGTGGTCTATAAATTAGTTTGACATTTTAACCGCTTTGTAGAAATCGAGGAAAAAAAATAAAATAATAATTGTGAATAGACCACCTGCTACCTCTTGACAGATATTTGATGTGTATTGTAGTGAACAATAAATTGCATACACACATGCAGCTGCTTTTTGAATGAGAAGTATTTCCATAGAATAAAAGGGGTTAAAACAATTTTAAAAAAATACACTTTTCAGCACATGGATTTAAACAAATATTCACATTCTATGTTTCTGAGAATTTTATTACATATGGAAACAATTTCAATGACATCTTCACATACACAATGACTGCTGTATTTATATTGCACATTTCTTACCTCGAATTATACCAATCAGTAATTAGTTCTATTTCAAGAGATTACAAAAGCTGTAAGGTTTAGTCTAACAATACATTGTAAGGTTGTAATGTGCCCTGTGAGGATTAGTCCAACAGGACATTGTAACATTGTACTGTCCTCTGTAAGGTTTAGTCTAACAATACATTGTAAGGTTGTACTGTCCCCTGTAAGGTTTAGTCTAACAATACATTGTAAGGTTGTACTGTCCCCTGTAAGGTTTAGTCTAACAATACATTGTAAGGTTGTACTGTCCCCTGTAAGGTTTAGTCTAACAATACATTGTAAGGTTGTACTGTCCCCTGTAAGGTTTAGTCTAACAATACATTGTAAGGTTGTACTGTCCCCTGTAAGGTTTAGTCTAACAATACATTGTAAGGTTGTAATGTGCCCTGTGAGGATTAGTCCAACAAGACATTGTAACATTGTACTGTCCTCTGTAAGGTTTAGTCTAACAATACATTGTAAGGTTGTACTGTCCCCTGTAAGGTTTAGTCTAACAATACATTGTAAGGTTGTACTGTCCCCTGTAAGGTTTAGTCTAACAATACATTGTAAGGTTGTACTGTCCCCTGTAAGGTTTAGTCTAACAATACATTGTAAGGTTGTACTGTCCCCTGTAAGGTTTAGTCTAACAATACATTGTAAGGTTGTACTGTCCCCTGTAAGGTTTAGTCTAACAATACATTGTAAGGTTGTACTGTCCCCTGTAAGGTTTAGTCTAACAATACATTGTAAGGTTGTACTGTCCCCTGTAAGGTTTAGTCTAACAATACATTGTAAGGTTGTAATGTGCCCTGTGAGGATTAGTCCAACAAGACATTGTAACATTGTACTGTCCTCTGTAAGGTTTAGTCTAACAATACATTGTAAGGTTGTACTGTCCCCTGTAAGGTTTAGTCTAACAATACATTGTAACATTGTACTGTCCTCTGTAATGTTTAGTCTAACAATACATTGTAAGGTTGTAATGTACCCTGTAAGGTTTAGTCCCACAAGACATTGTAACATTGTACTGTCCTCTGTAAGGTTTAGGCCCACAATACATTGTAAGGTTGTAATGTACCCTGCAAGGTTTAGTCCTACAAGACATTGTAACATTGTACTGTGCCCTGTGAGGATTAGTCCCACAAGTCATTGTAACATTGTACTGTCCTCTGTAAGGTTTAGGCCCACAATACATTGTAATGTTGTTATGAACCCTGTAAGGTTTAGTCCTACAAGACATTGTAACATTGTACTGTGCCCTGTGAGGATTAGTCCCACAAGTCATTGTAACATTGTACTGTCCTCTGTAATGTTTAGTCTAACAATACATTGTAAGGTTGTAATGTACCCTGTAAGGTTTAGTCCTACAAGACATTGTAACATTGTACTGTGCCCTGTGAGGATTAGTCCCACAAGTCATTGTAACATTGTACTGTCCTCTGTAATGTTTAGTCTAACAATACATTGTAAGGTTGTAATGTACCCTGTAAGGTTTAGTCCTACAAGACATTGTACTGTCCTCTGTAATGTTTAGTCTAACAATACATTGTAACATTGTACTGTGCCCTGTGAGGATTAGTTCCACAAGACATTGTAACATCGTACTGTCCTCTGTAAGGTTTAGGCCCACAATACATTGTAAGGTTGTAATGTACCCTGTAAGGTTTAGTCCCACAACACATTGTAAGGTTGTACTGTCCATTGTAATATTTATGCACAAACAATGGTTTGGACAGCACCCCAGAACCGGCATATGTTGCACAGGGCACCACTGAGGCGACCACAATTTTTACAATAAAGGCAATAAATGCAGTGCGCACAAAATTGTGGTCGCCTCAGTGGTGCCCTGTGCAACATATGCCGGTTCTGGGGTGCTGTCCAAACCATTATATAACAGTGTAACCAGCGCTGATATCTTAGCTCTTAGCAGCACTTAGGTAGTGTGTCCCTAAACCACACAGCAACAAAGTGAGAACATAAAAAACATAAAAATGCGCTTGAGAGCAAACTGTGATTAAGCACCTTAGTGAGAAAAATATATAGTGGCTCTCAAATGAGATCAGGGAGATGGTGTCAGTCCCCCTTAAGGGGATACACTTACAAACTCTTTGAAAAGAGACAGCACTTCAGGTATGTCCGGTAGAAATCTGGCTTCAGAGTAGTAATTCTCATGAAAACACAGCAGAGGACATCAATTAATAATAGAACAGGTAGATTTTAATAAAAAAATAGTAGCTGCTTACATGAGGATTCTGGAAGTCACATGAAGTGGACGCCACACAGAATGACAGGAATCCTTTACAGCAAGTAGTATAAAATATTACAAAATATTACTTTAAATATAGAAAAATAATAAAAGTAATAAAAGTACAATGGTAGGAATAGCAGGTTGAGTCCAGAACGCTACGCGTTTCGCTCTACATGAGCTTCGACCAGGCGTCTGGACTCCCTGCTTCAGAATGGTTACAATGGTAGGAATAGCAGGTTGAGTCCAGAACGCTACGCGTTTCGCTCTACATGAGCTTCGACCAGGCGTCTGGACTCCCTGCTTATGTCCCGTTTTTGGAAGAAAATAACCTAAGTCCAAATCTCGCGAGATGTGAAGACAGAGAATCTCCAAACAGAAATCGCGCGAGATGATGACGAATGCGGAAGCAACGCCAGGACCCGGCAATACCAACGGAGGATAAAAGTGCCATTCTGAAGCAGGGAGTCCAGACGCCTGGTCGAAGCTCATGTAGAGCGAAACGCGTAGCGTTCTGGACTCAACCTGCTATTCCTACCATTGTACTTTTATTACTTTTATTATTTTTCTATATTTAAAGTAATATTTTGTAATATTTTATACTACTTGCTGTAAAGGATTCCTGTCATTCTGTGTGGCGCCCACTTCATGTGACTTCCAGAATCCTCATGTAAGCAGCTACTATTTTTTTTATTAAAATCTACCTGTTCTATTATTAATTGATGTCCTCTGCTGTGTTTTCATGAGAATTACTACTCTGAAGCCATCATTTTTATGAGCTATTACACTTGTATGGATCCATAAATGTCATCCTACATCAGTTGATATAATCCTTTGTTTCAGGCAGTTGTATTTAAAGCATGTTCTCGTGTAGGCGCCTCTATTCTCTTGTCTATATTAAGAGTCCTTAATTAACTTCTGTGAAGTCTTACCTAATGCCAGAATCTCCTGGAATGTGAGCTGAGGTCTGATTGCCAATTTGCAGCTCTGTCGCCAAGTGACAGCAACAGGTATCTAATCAAACAGGTTTTTAATACACAGTCCCAAGGATTATTGTAAGTCTATCGAACAGCAAGTCACTTATATCCATATATGAACGTATATCAGGAACTTATACTCCATGCAAACCTTTCGTAGCACAGTGCATGTTTTCAGTGATTTTGTACCTCACTCTTGGTTATATTGATCCCTTTTTATCAGTCCCATAATTAGTGTGTCCTGAACCTGTGTATTCATGATCTTGGCTTCTGTACTGTATTTATTTATGTTCAAATCTTTGTGTTGCTTGTTCCTGGTTAGCTTCCTTGGCTTTGTTATTTGTCATTTCTAATCAAACGTGCGTGTCCCCCCCCCCCTCCCCCTCTCCAGACAGGTTATTATAACAAAACAATGCATTAAAATAATGTTTTAGAAATAAGAAATAAAAGCCTTGTGGTAAGTAATTTGGCGAAAGCAAAATTATCATCCATAGCATAGGCCCTGTAACAGTATTTACACTTATCTAATATGTTGAGAAATGCAAAGTAACATACACTCCTGAAGGTTTCAACCATAGACGTAGGGTCAACCTTATCTACCACGTTACTCCCCTTGGTGGCAGCAGATTGGGTCTGAATTGGCAGTACGTTCAGAGCGAGGATGTAATTCCTTATGTAGGTTTTTGCACAACACAGTCCTGAACCCAAATCTACGGAAATGAAATAGACTCTAACACAAGGATTACAAAGTAGAAAGTCTTTAAGAAGGCACAAAATAGGAAGAAATGGGTATGTGACATATATTTTGCATTTATTTTTTATAAGTGGACCAGTGATGTCCCTATATCATCATTTCACTGTGCAAAATGATGATTACATCTATGTGATGTTTACATTTACATGTAGATGGTTACAAATTCAACCAGCAAATATACATATTAGCAATCCACTGAGTGCAGGCACTCTTGGTGGCACTCTCAGATCTGATGTTGGCTTTTGGCCACATTCTGTTTCTGTATATTATCTGTCAGTATATCTGTTTATCAGTCTCTGTACATTATCTGTCAGTATATCTGTCTATCAGTCTCTGTACCTTATCTGTCAGTATATCTGTCTATCAATCTCTGTACCTTATCTGTCAGTATATCTGCCTATCAATCTCTTTACCATATCTGTCTATCAATCTCTGTACCTTATCTGTCAGTATATCTGTCTATCAGTCTCTGTACCTTATCTGTCAGTATATCTGTCTATCAATCTCTGTACCTTATCTGTCAGTATATCTGTCTATAAATCTATCTACCTTATCTGTCAGTATATCTGTCTATCAATCTCTATACCTTATCTGTCAGTATATCTGTCTATCAATCTATCTACCTTATCTGTCAGTATATCTGTCTATCAGTCTCTGTACCTTATCTGTCAGTATATCTGTCTATCAGTCTCTGTACCTTATCTGTCAGTATATCTGTCTATCAATCTATCTACCTTATCTGTCAGTATATCTGTCTATCAGTCTCTGTACCTTATCTGTCAGTATATCTGCCTATCAATCTCTGTACCTTATCTGTCAGTATATCTGTCTCTGCATCTTATCTGTCAATATATCTGTCTATCAATCTCTGTACCTTATCTTTCAATATATCTGTCTATCAGTCTCTGTACCTTATCTGTCGGTATATCTGTCTATCAATCTCTGTACTTTATCTGTCAGTATATCTGCCTATCAATCTATCTAACTTATCTGTCAGTATATCTGTCTTGCATGTCTATGTCTGTCTATCTCTGGTGATATCATGTGGCCTAATGAAATGGCACCAAGGGTAACTTTATTGTTTTTGCCCCCTGGGCCAGCAGTTGCCAGCCCTCCCCTGGATTAATGAGAAACATGAATTATCTAAGCCTTAAAATCTTTCCTCAGTGGCATTTGTGGCAACAATTTGCTGTTTAGACTAAATGCTTCAAGGCTTTATCAAAGTGATAATAAATATTTTAGCCAGTGTTATAAAATTACGATTAGAGTTTTGCGGAAACGTTTTGAGGTTTGTTCCGCTTGGAACAGTCATTATTTTCTTAATAGTACATAGTGTCTATGAGCAGACTCTCAACACCAAGCTAAACAGCAAGCAGACAGAGATAATATAGAAGCCACCTCTAGTTATTCTGCGAGTTCGCACATAATCATAGATGTTAAACCACCAGGCTCGTGTGTCTATCAGAAGATGATTAAGATTCAGCAAAAGGCTAAAGTCTAATTCAGACCAACCAAAGGTTAACAGATCAGGCCTAATGAGAAACCAATAGGTCAGGGCAGGCAATGGATAGTCAATGGAGAATCTCCATGCCTTTTGGATCTGGACTGCCACCATGTATGGGACCATCGGATATGCCATCGGATATGCTAAAAGAGAAAACTGGTGAGTTTCTAGTAATTGTGGACAACCCCACGGAGCAAGCTATTTTAACACTTTCTGTCCTCGGATTCAGCTGCCACCCCCTTTTTCTCAGTGGATAGTCACAGTCATGGAATAAACTCGGTTGGCACATAGAAACCATAAGAATTATTGAAACAATCCAACAATGTATGCTGGAAAGCTATCAAGCCAGAAAGCCACTGGTGAGACAGAATAACACAAATAGCTAAAATCAGAATGCATGAAGCAAGCGCCTGCTTCCACCATTGTTACATTTTAACTGCAATAGTTACTCATACGATATTTATAGTTGTATTGATCTAGAAGAAGACCAACTCAAACAGCAAGCAAATCATTTGCCAATTATATCTCATAGACAAACACAATTTAAAGCTGAGCAAAGAAAAGGACAATTATATTATCCTCCGAATCAATACGTTGCTCTGTGTTTCAGTCCATTTAGCATTATTCAGAAATCCTATTGCTGTACAAAAATACAATGTCATTTCTGAGATGTACCTACTCAGCATCATTTTCATCGGTAGAAAAAAATCCACTTCGCAAAACTGTATTTTCGGTATAATGATGTAAAGAGAAATGAGATGTAATAAGTTGAGATGTAAGAAAAGAAAGACATTGGTGCGCTAAGCTTGTCAAAGCCTCAATACTATTTGTGTATAATATGATGTGTACTAAACAGGTGTGAGCGCTGCAAGTGTAGTGTTATTAGCTGTACAGTGTATAAACTCATATGTTGAGGTTAGGACTGTATCACATAACTTATATTCTGCCCTTGGGGTTTTACGCCCGAGGTGCATTACCTTGCACTTATCCACATCAAATGTCAGTTGCCAAAACTCTGACCATTTTTCTAGATTGTGTAAGTTACTTGCCATTTGGCTTATCCTTCCAGGAACTGCAAACCCTTGTGCAAATCTTTGTATCGTAACAAAAAAACGTATTCATTACTATGAAGACCATTTTCAATATCACTAATAACAATATTAAAGAGGAGGGGACCAAGTACAGATCCCCGAGGTACCCCAATTATACCAAGACCTTGCTCTAAGTGTACTCCACTGACAACATACCTCGGTCAGCCATTGCCTATCCCATTCCACAAGGTTGGGATTCAAGCTTAAAAGCCTGCAATTTACTGATAAGTGCGGGACAGTGTGAAATGCCTTGCTGAAATCTAGATAAACAATGTCTAGTGCACCACCATGATCTATGATTTTGGTCACGAGTCAAAAATAAATAAATCAATAAGACTCCACTGACACAATCTCCCTGAACGGAACCCATGTTGTTTCTGGCCTTGGAATCCATAAGCTTCCAAATGTGTAAGGATCTTATCTTTCAACATGGTTTCCATTACTTTCCCTAATATTGGTGTATGACTTACTGGCCTGTAGTTGACAGCTTCTGCTACCTTCCAATATTCTAGGAATACTCTTATTAACAGTGATTGGTTAAATAAACTGTTAGTGGTTTTACTATTACACCATTAATACATTTTATTCATCTTGGGTGTTTCCCATCTGGCCCCATCGACTTAAATGTCTTATTATTATTATACCTTGGTCAAAATTTACACTCACCAGATAGCTGAATCGTGCAAGACAGACTTCTTCTACTACTTTAGCTTCAAAGAAATTATACTGATCTAAAGGAAATGCCATGGGGAGGTTTAGACCAGTGGTTCTCAACCAGCCTAACCCCAGGACCCACTTTTGTTCTTGGTCATGTTGTCACAACCCAAAAATAATTTCATTTTACAAAACATTATCATTTATGCCACAAAACAATTTGTCAGCAAACATAAAATGAATAGTAATCTTTCATGAAGATATGTACATTACCCACTGCCGTGTATCTGCCACAGCAAGCCCAAACTTCACCTGACCCATATAAGGTGAATTTTTAAATTGTATAACTAAGGTAAATGGTGCCACCTCGGCTACTTCCAAATCGTTGAGGGGTCACTGGAAGCGATATCAGTGTCACTATCGAAACCACCATCCTCGTACTTGGGGAGCGTCTCAGCTTCAGATGGTGAACGCAGATTGCATTCCTCCCACCAATTAAAACTCACACTTTTTGATGAAGCCGAAGCACAGGTCTGGGACCCACTCTGCACCTGTTTGTGTCCCACTTTTGGGTCCTTACCCATCAGCTGAGAAACACTGTTTGAGACCATTTATACCTTGGATTGGCATTGCATCTTTAGTTATCCATCCGGGTCTACTCAATAACGAGAAGATTTCAGGGAATTGAGATGGGACTTTCAAACTTTAGGCCAAAGTAGCCGAGTTGGAAAAATTCTCCAATGCAGCTCCTATATGTATACAATGATTATAGCCATACTTCAAGGTAATGCACTATTCTTTGATCCAGTCCACTTCCATCCATACAGAGTAACTTGCCTGTGTCAACATACGTTCTGGATTCGATTTTACATTTTATAGCCAATTATCCATCTCTTACGCCACAGGATATATTACCTAATCCCATACAATTAACATAATTAATCCTCTGCCATCACCTCCTAAAGAAGCATTTTCTCCTTTCACACATGGGCCTGTTAGTACTTCTTTATCAGAAAACCCATTATTTCATTCTTGTCTCCTTCTCATCATTTGCTTGCTGTTCACAAGGATGGTGCAAATAAGTTATTTTCCTCTTGCAGCCATAAAAACATGTCCACATCCATTATCAGTGGCGGAACTATCATGGTCGTGCGACCAGGCCCGTCACTCCAGGGGGCCCATCTGCGCTGTCAACCCCTGCGGCCACTTAAAAAAAATACATTGAAAAAAGTGGGCAAATGCCCTGTGGTCCCCCACTGCCCGTGTGACCTCCTCTACCTCCTATGACTGTGTCTTTGTCCCTCTACCCATGTATGTATCTCCTCTTCCCCATAGCTGTCTTTTTTCCTCCTCTCCACCATCTGTATCCTTCCCTTCGGTGTTCTCTCTCCTCTCCCCCCTTCTCTCCTCTCTTCCCCCTATATTCCATCCTCCCCCCTCCTGTGTTCTCTCCTCCCCCCTCCCCAGTGTTCTCTCCTCTCCCTGTGTTCTCTCCTCCCCCCCCCTCCCCTCCCCAGTGTTCTCTCCTCCCCACTCCCGTGTTCTCTCCTCTCCCCCTCCTCTCTCCTACCTGAGTGGAGGGCAGGTTGGCTCACTCTGCTATTTTTTAATATGTTATATGAAAACAAATCTAGCTACTAAATGTTTAGTAATCACACAATGACAACTGAGAGATTCAACCAAATGTATCAAACATGATCAGTGTTTGCAATATACCTGCTGGGAAGGCCTTTTGGTCACTTCCTGTGTTTGACCACTCACAGCCCTTCCTGTGTTTGACCACTCATCAATCTCTGAGTGGCCAAAGCTATACTATATCAGTCAGGAGTGAAACATGTGCCGTGATTGGTGGAGTTGCACTCACACCAGTCAGTTGCCACTGAATGAACATCCCATGCGCCAGAAAATTGAAGTTCTTGTCAAAGTGCCGCCTGGTACCATGGACCTACATGGACCCATGTGAGGGCCGGCTCTGACTGTTTCTTTTACTAAGAGAAATCAAGAGGTAAAAGATCTTCTGATAGGTATAATTCTATTCCCTCTGTCTATAGATGTGTGATACATTTTGGCATTTATGCACTTGATTCTAATTTTACAGGACACTTGTGGAGATTGGTGCAACATTCTGGTCACTATTTCTTGTGATTTAATACACCTGTGTTAAAGGTGAACTCAGTCACATGTTGCACTTCTTAGTTTCCATTATTGTTTTCTCATTGTATCAGAATTAAAAGCTGTAAAAAAAAAAAAACCATATAAAACAATCTGTGCAATGTTACGGTGTCAGCAAATGTCAGTTGTATTTGAAAATGACTGGTATTTGTTTCCTTTGTAATACTGTAGATGTTCTCTTTTAAAATCAATAACAATAAACTAAAAACAGCCAAAAAATACTTGTTTGTCGTAGGCCTGTTCTGAGAAAATGCTTCTTTCTGTCAAGTTCTAATGAGAATATGAACGAATAAATTGCAATAGAAGATTACAGAACAGAACAATTTGTGCAATGGCGAATTAAAAACAGCAGTTCATATTCGAGTTACTACTAAAGAATGTTTCAGAAACAAACAATGTGTCGGCAGATAAGAACCATTCGGTCCACCTAGTCTGCCCAATTTTCTAAATACTTTTATTAGTCCCCAGTTCCATATCTAGGATAGCCTTGTGTCTATCCCACGCATGCTTAAACTCCTTCACTGTGTTTACCTCTACCACTTCTGCTGGAAGACTATTCCATACATCCACTACCCTCTCAGTAAAGTAATACTTCCTGAGATTAATTTAAATCGTTGTCCATCTAATTTTAGACTATGTCCTCGTGTCGTGGTAGTTTTTTCTTCTTTTAAATATACTCTCTTCCTTTTCAGAATATGATGGCGCTTTATAACTAAATGACAATAATAATCTGTGTACGTTTTACATGCTGCCCTGCAGAATGTATAATTCATAGCTGTGGAGAGGGAAATCGGTGAATTAGTTCCTGTGAGATAGTTTCCTTAATTAATCCTTCCGTATTTTTTGTCCCTGGCCCCCGATCACAAGGTGAGCCCTGTGCGGTCCTGCCAACAAATCAAAAGACCTCCCGACGCCACTTGCGATGTCACGGAGGTGCGTCCGAACTTTGTGATTTAGTAAAATGTAGCCGGTGCTCGCTTTGAGCGTTGGCTTCCTTTTCCCTTTCAGTCTAGGCAAAGTCTTTGGCAGTGGGCCCCCTTCGACACAATTTTTCTGAAGTCGCAATGTAAAAAAACGATGTACATTTTAACTTTTTAATAATATATTTTTAATATAATACTATTTTCATATATCACATTCAACTATTTGTATATGTAATAAAAATATAATTCAAAAATTGCATTTCTTGTTTTTATTCCCTTCTTCTGCACCCACATTGCACCTAAAGGACTTAACACCACACCATACAGTATCCACAGCACTTGCCATGCACTTATATTGCACCCACAGTACTTGACTTGCACTCATATTGCATGATTTGGCATGCCACGGTGTCAATTTGCAACACAGAAGATGCCACAGCATCACTTTGCTGATTAAAAATCACAGTCATGTACCAATTAACATGCCACGATAAGTTTGTCTATTAACATATGCAACATTTTGCCCATTAAAATATGCCACAGTTTGTCCATTAAAATGTGGCACTGTGTGTCCATTAATATGTCACAGCCAGTATGCCCATTAATATGACACTGTTCATTTGCTCATTAATATGCAAAACCAATTTGCCCATTAATATGCCAGTGTCAGTTTTCCCATTAATATACCACAGTCCATTAGCCCATTGATATGCCACAGCCAGTATGCCCATTAATATGCCACTTTTAATTTTCCCATTAATATACCACAGCCAATTTGCTCCCCCAGAAAATCTCCCCCTCCCTTCCTTACCAGGGTGCTGCCCTCTCGGCCGTCTCCTCCGCAGTCTTCCCTCCACGCACACATAACTTGCTGTCATATCCGGCAACAGTAAAAGCAAGCCAGAGACTGTCTCTGTGTCACGCGAGGGGGGGGGGGGGGGGCATGTTGGGCCAGCGGGAGCCCCCTTAACCAGAGGGCCCTGGGCAAGTGCCCATTTTGCCCATTGGTTAAAGCGGCCCTGCACACATTGCCAGTATAGTTATCACTTGGGATACTTTGTAAAAATAAAATCACTTGAAATGTTTCTTTGTTTTTGCCCAGCCTACAGCCTAATGCTGAGAGCAAAGTAATAGAATCAGTACAACCTGCAAAACTGATTTTTGTACATAAATAAAACCTATTTACAATAGTGAAATTCACATTTTAATGAATACATACATTATATAATTATTGAACTTTCATTCGCATGGGAAGAATGTAGATCATTTGACTACAGAAGTAGATTTTGTTTGTTTTGATATTATTATTTGAAAGTACACATGGATGTATCACATGTGTTTTGATAGTGTTATAAATCAGTCATTCCTCACTGGCTGGTACTATATAATTACATTGGTAAATAAAAATGTGAGGAACTGGATGTGTTTATAATGGTAGAGATATGCCCAGATAGTGCCATGGAATTTCCCAATCTTTAAAATGTCAACACAGGCATTTTATTGTGAGATTTATTGTGGCTTATGTAAAAGATGCTTCTGATCAGGTTATCACTTTAATTGACAAATGGAAAATAAATGTCAGAAGCAAGGGCTTAAGAGTTCAGACGGCCTGAGCTCTGTGTGTGTGTTTAACACATGGAGCTCATGCTGTGCACTGCTTCTCAGTATGTGGGCAGACCTTTACGTTGCACCCGGTGAGGTCTGCCTCCTCACCCGGTTACATCAGTTTGGCCATGTAGAAGGCTGGTGAGGGGAGATCTTCTGATCTCCCCAGCCAGTGCCTCTACCGGCAAACCTTTTTTTTTTATTCGGCACCCCCTGGGGTGTTGCACCCTGTGCGGTCGCACAGGTTGCACACCCCTAAGGCCGGCCCTGGTCAGAAGGGAGACTAGAAACTGGAATCCTTGTGTATATATCTTCTACAGATTCCTTTATATAACACATATTTCTGCATATATTTATATATCTTTAAGGTCCTTGGAAACTAATGTTCTCGGGATTAGTTTATGCAATACAACAGGAAAAAAAATAAAAATATATATATATTTATATATGATATGTAGGAAATTGCGTTGCAAAAACTAATCCTGAGAAGACTAGTTTACAATAATAATAGCCAGATTTCTTAACTTCACAGATAAAGAAGCAAAACTCAATGGCTATCGTAAAATGAAACAACTCATCTTCCAAAACAAGCAAATACTAGTATTTCACGATTATTCGACCATAGTCTCAGCCAAGAACTGAGAATTTTCTCAAATCTGCAAACAATTATATTGAAATAAAATCCATTTTGCGTTAATGTATCCAGCACAACTTCGGACAACCCATGATGGGCGCTCAGAGCTCTTTACTAAACCGCAACAGGCCACAGATATTTATTACACCATCATAGACGGGGCGGAGCTTCTCCATCCAGAACTGAACACTGAACATGAGATTAATTAATTTGTATTTGTATATGTTAGTTTTATAGTTGTTAAGGATAGATTGATCCAGATACAGTTTCAATCATTTAACCCATCAAAAGTGGTCATACACCGAATAGAATATTTCCCTGAGGGCTGGGACAGGGAAATACACACTACATTGAAAATCTCTCACTTATTATCAAAAAATAGGTCTGGGATTGGCTAATAATTCAAACCTCTCCCATCAGAAAGGCTCCGGCTCCCCACTCCTCCCCAAATTGTGATTTGTGTCATGGAATGTTAATGGACTCAATTCTGTGATAAAAGCGTAAAGTAACTACATACCTAACGAATGAAACCTAACGTCATACTATTACAAGAAACGCATTGGTCTAAATCTTGTTCTCCATCACTACATGATTACTGGATCGCAGAATGTGTGTCTGCCCGATCCAAAAAGACGCGCAGGGGGGTAGACATTGTATTCAGCAAACACATCACGTACGAGATTCATGGTAAAATAGTCAATCCAAAAGGTAGATTTTTAAACTTAGGAGGTGTCCATTGACAGGGTACGGATCCTGCTGGTAAAAACATACACACCGAACTCACCAGGTCAATCCTTCTTCCTCTCAATTTTTGACAAGTTATCCAAAATGCCAGAATTGCCAGTCGTCATGGGAGGAGATTTCAATTCTGTAAGTGAACCAGCCTTAGACTCCTCATCAGGACACAGATACACTACGTTACGCCCCTCAGAGGGTATACATTTCCTGATGGCCCAACTAAAATTAATAGACATATGGCACCTATCAAATAACTCTGCTAGAGAATACACACATCATTCTCACGTGCATGATAGTCAAGCGAGAATAGATTACATGTTAGTCTCGCCACATCTTCTTACGGCAAATACCGAAACTCATATACTACTAACCAAAGTCATATCAGATCATTCACCTAGATGGATTGCTGAGGACGGGAGCGTGATGACGTAGGGGGGCGGAGCCGTGCGGAGAGACGCCAGGTGCCGCGAAATGGCTGAGGGAGCAGGGCAGAGGGAACGGAGATAGATGCGCTTTGTCCGAGCAGTGAACGGTGGTGAAAACACAGAGGAGAGTGAAAGCTTAATTGCCGCTCGGAGGGGCTGCCGTGCTGTTAAAGGGAAAACTGGCTATTGAGCTACATGGAGATCAGCGGTGACGCGACTCGTATCCGATGAGTGCATTAAACAGGAAGATAAAGCTAAGTACTATTCATAATAATTGTGATAAGTATAGGAACGCTGGAGCTAGCCTCTCAATTGTTGATATATATTGTCTATTTCACTCTATGCCTGAAGAAGTTGGCTAACCGGAGAGTGAATATTTGCCTATCTCTATATCAAGTTGGCTGATATCCTGGCAAACCCCAAGATATACAGTTTAATACCCCAAAGAGATAAAGCAGAGGTGTTGTCCAGTTAAAGATTGTTCCATGTGGATTACCTAGGATCAACCCCGCGTGTGTGTCCTATTTTATACCACTAAGTTGTAGCTATCACAGAGGGGGCAAGCTTACTACATAGGATTTCACAGTTTGAGAGGAGGAAGAGGGAGAGTAGGGGGAAGGGGAGAGAGGGGAAGGAAAAAAAAAAGGAAAAAAAAGAGATTTAATAACTATTTGATCCGATCCTACAGAATATAAGATGAACAGTGATTAGTACTTGCCTCAATGATGAGCTAACACACCCCAGTGCTCAATTAATTAAACTACAAACATCTCAGTGTAAAGCACTCCAATTATAATCAGGTGAAACGAGCCCAAAAGGGGTGGGAACATTGTCACCTATTGGAACCGCACAGACCTAGGGAATAGAGAGTTTGCATACCCATAAATCCAATAGCAAGTTATTAAGTAAGTACTTCCCCAAACAAGTCTCAATGGCCTCCAAAAAAAACATGGAGATGAGACAGGATAAGTCTGAAAAAGATAGGAGAAGAAAACTTGATAAAACGGAGAGTAAACAAGAAAAAGAAAATAAAATTGACAAACGTTATTCAAATTTCTTCTCCCCATTAGCAGATAGGATAGATCCGACAGAGACCAACCTGAATAGTCAAGACCAAGGTCAATACCCCCAAGCTGGAGGGGAAGAGAGCACTGAGAGTTATACTGACTCCACAGGGACCGAAATGCAAACGATTTCTCCAGAATACCTTAAAGCCTGCTTGGCGGCACAGTTTATACAAATAAAGGATGAAATTCAAATAACGCAGAATATTACTCTAGAAATCAAAAATGAGATTAGTGCGATGGGTGAGAGGATAAAAATGGTTGAACAGAAGGAAGAGGCCCTCTTATTTCAACTAAATGTACAACAAGATATAACAAAAGATTTGGAAAGAAAGACTCAGGCGCTAGAAGCCAAAATTAATGACCTAGAGGATAGGTCCCGTAGGAATAATCTCCGAATTAGAGGAATCTCAGAAGATATTACAAACAATTTACTGGAAGACTTCTTGATAGGTCTTCTTAACTTCCTCGACATACAGTGGGACAGAAAAGAGGCAGCCCTGGAGAGATTCCACCGTGTACCCAAAGCTCAAGGTGTTCCGAATCACTTGCCAAGAGATGTGGTCATATGCTGCAAATCCTTCCGTATAAGATCTGCGATAATGGGCAATCTTTATCTAAAATCGGTAAAAGACACAGCATATGAGGACATAAAAATATTTCCAGATCTATCCTTTAATACCAGGAAATCTAGAAGAAATTTTTCCAAATTCACAGCAATCTTAAGATCAAACAATATTAAATATTCGTGGGGCTTCCCCTGTAGGGTCATTTTGAGCTTTGAAGGCCTTAGAGAAACATTTGATATTCCTGAAAAACTAGAGACTTGGCTCTCCTCCAAAGGTCTTATTACAGTTTGACCATATCATTTTCCATAAAATTTATTGTAAGACATTCTTTGCCAAAGACAAGGCTAAGGCTATAAGACACTTAGCTAGAAAGGGGTGAAGGGGGGTGATAAAGGAGAGGGTGTTTTTTTTTTTTTTCCCAATAGGGTCACCTCTTGGTGGTGTCAATTAGAAGCGCTTTCCTGATAGCGATGCCATTTTGTACTTCCCTTTATATTAGTCACAATACACACATAACACACACAGTGTTCCCGTGGTTTTATTAACATTTTCCTTTTGTGTTTTTTTTTTTTTTTTTTCCCTCCCCCCACATTAGAATCACTCTTTGATAGAGACCCAAGTCATCTTGTAGTTCTCCCCACATCAAGCACAATATACATATAACATGCACATTCTACCTGTGGTTTGCCCACATTTTTTTTTTCTCTCCTTCTTCTCCCACACATTAGAATCACTCTTAGATAGAGATTTAAGTTATCTGGCAGTTTTACTCACACTATGCACAATATACACATAACACGTACATTGTTCTTGTGGTTTTTCCACAATTTTTTTTTCTTTTTTTTTTCTTTCTTTCCCCCACATAAAAATCACTTTTGGATAGAGACCTAAGTCATCTTGTAGTTCTCTTCACATTATACACAATATACACATAACTCGCACATTGTACTGGTGGTTTTTCCCCTTTTTTTTTTACCCCCCACATTAGAATTACTTTTTGATAGAGACTCAAGTCATCTTGTAATACTCTGCACATTATACACAATATACACATAACTTGCACTTTGTACTTGTTGTTTTTGTATTTTTTTTTTGGTGTCTTGTCTTTTTGTTTTTTTGTTTTATACACTAGATCACGGTCTGGACAAGTCCTACAACTCTGAAGTTCCAGAAGCCTTATTTTGTCACACGCAACTCATTTTTTTTTTTTTTTTTTTTTTTTCGCCGCTCTCCTCCATTCTCCCTCTCTCTATCTCTCCGTTTTATTCCCCTCTTGAGAGGTTATCCGTCCCTCGCCCCCCTCGCCGCGAACGCGGCACCTGGTATAGATCCAGAATAACATTGAGACATTCATAGAAATCGGCTTTCTTCTATACAGCAGCTGTATTGACAATAGAAGAAAGGTTAGGGACTTATTAGGCAGCAATGGACTCCTTAATTTGTGTGGTTTTTTTTTTTTTTCTTTCTCTCTCTCTTGTGTCTCTTTTTTCTCTTTTTTCTCCTTCTTTCCGGATTTTATCAACATGTACATGGGAGCACATTGCATTTTTGGATCAATGCTCGGATTAACCCTAAAAGATGATTAAATTTGCTACGATAAATGTACAGGGTCTGAACTCCCCACAAAAACGCAACATACTCTACGGTTTTATGAAGAAAGAAAGGATTCAGATATGTGCTCTTCAGGAGACTCACTGGAAATCAAGCGATAAGCAATTCCTAGTATCAAAATGCTTCCCACTGGTCATAAGTCCATCTCTCCAAGACCAAAAAAAAAAGGGGGTAGCGTTACTGTTTTCAGGAGACCTCTCAATCAACGTTATATTTACAGAACTAGATGATGAGGCTAGATATATCATTGCAATTGTGGAAATTAATAACAGGATATATACCATCTTAAACTTATATGCACCAAATGACACTCCGGTCAAATTTCTCACAATGATTTTCAAAAAAATACATAGGATAGGACAAGGAGCTTTGATTATAATGGGCGATTTTAAGTGTATTGCAGACCCTCAGGTTGACAAAACCCCAATAGCGTATGGAAGATATGGTAGAAGGGTTATCAATACCGCGGCAACATTTTCACGACAACTGAGAAATTATTCTCTAGTGGATGTGTGGAGGTCCCTACACCCAGAAGAAAAAGATTTCACCTTCTTCTCCCAAGCTCACTTGTCCTATTCCAGAATAGACTATATTTTAGTAAACAGGACAATATTCCAATATATAAACAAAGTAGAAATAAAAGATTACATCTGGTCTGACCATAATGCCATCATAATGGAAATGAAATCTGGATATAAAACAACTAGACCAGAATGGAGATTGAACGATAGGTTATTAAATAAGAGTCAACATAGCGCTCAAATTATAGATACTACCCAATGGTTCTTTAGAGAAAACGGTAATGGGGAAGTCAACCCTGCCCTAACGTGGTGCACTTATAAAAGTGTGATCAGAGGACACCTAATAAAGATTGGGACCTATGAAAAGAAATATAGAGCACCAAGAATAGAAGAACTAAATCTGAAACTAGATATTCTTAATAACCAGAATAAACTAAAGCCTTCACAGGAAATCACACTTGAGATTCAAAGAGTTAAGGAAGAGATTAGGGAGATTATGGTCACAAAGATAAACACAAACTTAGAATACCTTAAGACTAAATATTACTATAAAGGCAATAAAGCAGACATATTACTGACAAATAAACTGATGAAGGAAAAATACAGAAGAACCATATCTAAGATACAAAAAAACGGTAAAATAGTAATGGACCCCGAGAAAATTGGAGAAACATTTAAGGAATATTATGCCAGTTTATACAACCTCGTAGAAAATCCGTCAGAGGAGCAAATTATAAAATATCTGGAGTCGTTAGATCTACCGAAACTATCTACCACTCAGCTCAGCAACCTAAATGAAGTGATCAGCGTAGAAGAGGTCAGTGCAGTCATTAAAAAACTCAAAAATAGCAAGACCCCAGGACCAGACGGTTTTAACAACAAATTCTTTATAATGATGGAAGAACACATTGGAGGAGCCTTGACAGATGCGTTTAACTGGATTAGGACATCAGGAAATATCCCTGAGGAACTCCTTATGGCAAATATCGCCCCCATTGAAAAGCCGGGTAAGGATCATCTCCTGGTCAATAACTACAGGCCTATCTCATTACTAAATGTAGATATTAAGATCTATGCTGGTGTATTAGCCAACAGATTAAAGAAATTTATAACATCTCTAATTCATGCGGATCAGGTGGGTTTTATCCCAGGTAGACTCTCTGTGAATAACACTCGTAGAATAATCGATATACTAGACTCGTGTCAAAAAAAGAAATGCCCCATGATGATGTTGGCCCTAGATGCCGAAAAGGCTTTTGACCGAGTAAACTGGCCTTTTTTGAAGAATACACTGAGGGCATTCGGCTTTGAAGGCTCAATCCTAGATGCAATTTTGGCATTATATTCCTCTCCTACAGCTAAAGTTAAAAGTATGGGCTTTTCATCAGATAACTTCAGGATAACAAATGGTACTCGACAAGGATGCCCATTATCTCCTATTCTCTACTTATTATCGATTGAACCTTTAGCAATCGCCATAAGATCAAATAACGACATCAGGGGTATCAATACGGGGAAAGGAAGCATCAAACTTAATATGTACGCGGATGACGTTCTAATAACCATAGAGAATCCAGCTAAATCAATTATTTCAGTCATGAAAGAAATTGACAGATACAGTATGGTCTCCAACTACAAACTAAACCTGGATAAGTCAGTAGCAATGGTAAAGTACGTGAAACAAGAGGAAAAAAACCATTTAGCTCAGACATATGGATTTAAATGGGCAAAGGACTATGTTGATTATCTTGGGATAAAAATAACTCCTGACCCAAAGAGAATTGTAGAACATAATTTTCTCCCACTATTAAAACAAACTAATAAAAACCTAAGTGAATGGAAAAAAAGGGAAGTTTCTTGGTGGGGCAGGATAAATGTCCTGAAGGCTTATGTACTCCCGAAATGGACATACTTATTTAGGCTGATCCCATTAAATATTCCGAAAGTCTGGCTTAAAATGGCACAAACAGCCTTCTCGAAATACATTTGGAGAGGCAAAAAACCTCGTATAAACAAAAGAGTGATTTCCTTACCTTCTAAGCAAGGAGGAATGGGAGCCCCATGCCTGCAAAATTATCAGGAAGCTAGCATGCTAGCACATGCATTGATGACACAAAATGTCTATTCCAAGGTGGAAAAGTGGTATCACTTAGAATGTAACTTGAGTGGAGGCGAGAAACTCCTCCCGATATTTTGGAGAACTAACAGTACAGGACAAATTGAACAAAAGAGAGGTACTGACTCACTCATCTTAGATCACATATTGCACTTTTGGCTTAAATTTAAGAGGAAAGCTAAACTTCAGAAAAAAATCTTGAAAGGCCTCCCCATTGAAATTATCCAAAATAATATTGAAGATATCAGTCTAATCCCTTGGGAAAAACAAGGAATACTTAATATAGAAGACTTATATGATGAAGATATGATTATGTCCTTTTCTAGTCTCCAATCTAAGTTTCAGATCAAAAATGAGGAGCTCTTCTCATATCTCAGAGTTAAGCACTTCCTAAGACTCAATATTTCCCTCAATAACTCTACTATACATAAGAAATTAATGAAAATGATACAAAGGCAAGACCAAAAACAGCTGTTATCTAAAAGTAACCAAATAATGCTAGAATTAGACCAGTCTCAAGAGATAGCAGTTATAACTAAATGGGAATCAGAGTTAAAGAGAAATATCTCTAGAGTAGAATGGAATGGTCTGTTTAACCAACTAGCTAAGGGTGTCCACTGTCTAAACCTAAGAGAAGGATTCTTTAAACTTCTATATAGATGGTATTACGTCCCGAGCAAGCTTGCAAAGATATACAGAGACTACAACAACAACTGCTGGAGATGTGGAGCGAGTGGGGGAGATATACTCCATATATTTTGGAACTGCAAAATGCTGGACACCTTTTGGGAAGAAATTGTAGCGAATATTAACAACAGATGCGGGTTAAAACTAGTAAATTCGGCAGACACAATGCTCCTCCACATGAACCTAGGAGAGTTAGCTACTGTTAACAGATGGTTCATAATCCACATCTTACTCGCAGCAAAATCTTTGATAACCAGAAACTGGAAATCCCCAATTATTCCAGATTGGAAAACAGTCAAAGCTCTGGGGCTTGCCCAATTTAGGATGGAAAAAGGTATCTCATCATCATACGGATATTCGCCAAAGAATAGGGAAATCTGGTCTAAATGCATTGGGAAAATAGTGTGATAGTGTTCCTCTGTTATTGATATTGGAGCAGGGCGTGGGGAGAGGATTTAAAAGAGAAAACAGATCCGGATTGACATTCTGGTTTTTTTTTTTTTTTTCTTCTCTTTTTCCTTTTTAGTATCTTTTTTGTTTGGTTTGTTTTTGGAGTCCATATAGTGTAGTTTGTTGGTCAGTGGCCCTACAGAGTGACATAAGGTCGCTTATAGGGGTGACCAACTCCCCAAATGATCATTCAGGATAGTGACCTGATCTATTGGGGTGGGATGGGTTAGGGTTTATGAGAAATAAAGACAAGATACTTAAGCCGTCTATTTTATAGCGACATCTCAACTAGCCAACAGATATAGAGATTGGAGTGTTCACGTATAAAGAGAAAGAGTAGTGAAAGGAAGAGGAAGGATAAAGGAATAGAAAATAACTACGAAATAACACTAACCTAAAGCCAAAAGATGAAATGTCTTTGAAGGAGATGTGGAGACAATCCGGATTAACACTCCAAAACAAGATTCTGATGGCTGTCGAAAAGAAAAAAAAAAAAAAAAAGATCATTCACCTATAACACCGACCTTGGAAATGGGTAGAAGAAACAAACCACTGAATTCCTGGCAATTTCATAATTATCTAATGGCAAATGCTGATTTTGGGACCTTTCTGTCTTCGAAAATGGTCCAATTTTGTCGATGATAACTTGGCCCATGAAAAACCCAATGTTGTTCTGGAACACAGCTAAAGTAGTCATCAGAGGTCATAGCATACGTGGCAAATTGCAATAGAGCATGGGGGGGGGGGGGGGGGGGGGAATAACATGATCTATTGCACCCAAGCACAAACTTATCTGTTAAACAACCCTGACGAAAACAACAAATCAGAATATCAAACAGTGAAGCCATTACTGGAAACCTTTTTGACTAAAAAGCAACCAGACATACTAAACACTCCAGACAGAATTTCTTCAAAATCCCCAGGGCAAGAAGAATTTTTTACACTATTAAAACAAGACATCTCACCAACTTTGACCAACTTTTATAATAAAATATTTATAGACCATATTTCGGCTTCATCTTTACCGGGTTCTAAGACAACCCTAATACTGAAGCCTGGAAAATATGGAGGACACATGGGTTCATAAAGGCCAATCACATTACTAAACTCTGATATTAAAATCCTTTAAAAAAAAAAATAGCCACAAGACTCCAAAATATTCTTCCTGAAACCTTGCATGAGGCACAAATAGGCTTCATACAAAACCACTCACCTACTGTAGGAATAAGAAAAGCACTCATAGCCATACAGCAGGCAAAAATAAAAGGGCCATCACACAAATATTCCTTAATAAGATTAGACGCTTGTAGAGCGTTTGACTGCATCTTATGGGATCATATAGTAAGGATAATATTTTACAAGGTATAATGTATAATGTACATGTACAGGCAAACAAATGGCATTTCGGAATGCTGTTATGGTATACAGATTGGATCTTGTTTTTTTAGAATTTGGTTAATGTACCAAGGTGAGGTTTGAAAGGCTTTTTTAAGTTTTCTTTTTAGGTCCAGAGACAATGAGTTGATGTATAAGCTACAATCTTTAAAAAAAGACCCAGTGTTATGTGCGTGTATATTAGTGAGTGTGTATTAATGCATGTTATGTGAGTGTATACATACAGACACACACTCACATATACACCATCACTTACAGACACACACTCACAGATACACAGTCACTCACAAACATAAACTCAGTCACTCCTACTACACACAGACACCCTCACACATAGATGTATATTCCTTTTTTAACTGAAAAAAAATGTTATGATGTTTGTGCCCCTCCCTGCTCATTTACCTTTTAGTTGGAGGGAGGAGGTTGCTCAGACTGTGTGGGTAATTCAGCGGTATTGAGCTTCTTCTGCGCACTGCCAGGATGTCAGCTGACATACGGGTGCTCTGACCTTTTCAGAGCGTGAGGGGGCGGAGCATGCCTCCATCGCACTGAGCTCAGCCCACAAAGGTGCGGTTAACGCAGCCTACGTCAGGCTCTGAGAAGGCCAGAGGACCCGGATGTCAACTGAATACCGCTGAAATACTCACATGCTGCACCTCGGTGCTTGGCTCCCCTGACTTACGTTCTCCTCTGTTTCAGTGGAGGAGGATCACTATGAAGAAACAAGTTGCCCGGCATGAGCAAGGGCGTGCTGCTATCAATAATTTTTATAGCAGCGCCTGCTCAGCATGCTGGCCAGCACCAGTCAAGGCGCCCCCATTTTTCACAGCTGTGCAGCTTTGCGTCACACCTCCCATTATCCAGCAGCGCATCAGCGCTGGTTTACACATGTATATATATATATCTATAAAAGATAGTTTACAAGGACCTTAAATATGTATGTACGTATATTTATATATATAAATATATATATATATATATATATATATATATATATAAGATATGAATAAGATTTATACAACACAGTTTCCTACATATCATATCATATATCATATGAATATATATATATATAAATATATGTGTTGTGTATAAACTAATCTCAAGAAGTTACATTTTATAAGCCTTGAACTGTGTGGGTAGCGAATGTAGAATAAATAGAAAAGGATAGAGGGAATTTCATATATATGAATTTAATTTATAAATCTCATCACACAGCTGATCTCATTTACTAAACACCCTGTATTATGCTTCTCATAAATGTGATAGAGCTCATTGTTGTCTTTAAAGGGATAAAATAATAACATAATATAGCAGGCCGCAGGTGAATCAGGAAGACAATGCGGAGCAGATTGGAGTTCGGCTCAGATGTACTCTTCTTCTGAGTTCATCTCTTCAAAACTAGTACACAGGATTATATTAACAAAAACTAAAACGAGGTCACATATGAACATAAACTTATATTAAGAGGGTACAAAAAAGGTGGTAGGTGCGCTCTGTAAACCTCACCAAAAGAAAGGCAAAAAAAGAATATCATTTTCTTGCATTTTCTTTCCAACTTGCCATCGCCATACATTGGATGAGGAGGAAAGTGTGAACACCTACAGCAGATGAACTTCACTAACCTGAAAGTTTTGTGAGTGCAATAGCATACTCTGTATGCACTACTCTTTGTATTTGTGGCTGTACTATGCTATGGTTTTTGTCATATGTATTCTGATGAGAACGATCATATCAACATCGGCATAAGACTGACCATTCCCTCAGGCAATTATTGATATTCTTTTTTTTTGCCTTTCTTTTGGTGAGGTTTTGTGTGCATGCAGGGATTCACACCCTGTTATAGATAGAGCGCTAGAATCTATCCCTTTTTTTTTATAAACTTATATTAACAGTTCAACTATCTGGTAAGAATAATATACAGTGGATTTAGCTAAATACTGGTGTCCATGGTGATCTATGTTATTAAATATGTTTTTTTGCGAACATAGGTTATAGTCCTTGAATATTTGCCAGAAGAGTACTGTTCTGCCGTATATAAGACATAAGAAATGCAGTCTCAAAAAGGCAGACTGATACCTTTGGAGTCTGTATCATTATACTGGATGGTTTTATTGAGGAACTCAATTAAAGGAAACCTACCAACTACTCTGTTTGGATCATCACTGAGTGTATTTTTTTAAAACTACCTTGTGCTTTTAATTTTAGAACATTTTTTACAATTTCTGTTTAATCATGTATATTTTATCTATCTTATCTAGGATGAATGGCTGAATGCACCGCATCAGGAATTGAACCTGCAACTCCAAGGGTTGGACAGATTCTACAGATGGGGAGGGGCTATTTCACCGAACCATCTCAAACAAACTATGGTTTTAATAGATCAAAGTTTCAGCTCTGCATCCTGACATTTTTCCTAAGAAAATCTTCCTAAAAACAGAGAAATTAAACATTGAATAAACCTCATATTTTTTAAACAATAAAAAAAATGAAAGATCTACCTTGCTACAGAGAAGTGCTGACACAACTTGGTTTATACCTTAAAGGGACACTCCCACCAAAAAACGAAAAGGGTTTATTTTTTTTATTTTGCATTGGGATTTCAGATGTCTTTTTTTATTTTTTTTTTTGTTATGCGAGTTTATTTTATGAAATATTTTACTAAACAAAGTGTGACTGGGTGCCGCCATTTTGTGAAATATAGTGTTTTTGGGTGCCAGTGAATTTACAGCACTAATATCTCACTTTGAGGCTGGGGACACAGGGTGCAATCTTTAACTCAGAATTCTGATCATAGACTTGCATAGACTTCATGTAGGATGGTGCTTTGGTCCTTAATGACCAAAGCACCATCCGGCGTCTGTGTGTTCCTGGCTGACGATCATGAAGTGATCGGAGCCAGGAACACGCATAAAAGGACCCGATCAGGGTCTCAAGAGACCCTGTTGGTCTCTGCCGACATCCCCCGATACACGTGACATCTCGGAGGCATGCCAGAACCCGGAAGTTCAGGTACGCAGGGATTCCGGAGATGTAGCGTTTGCTACATTTCATATGTCAGACAAAATGGCCTCATCTGACACTGGGGATCCCGCTGCCGGGTGCCACGATGAGCTGTTACATGCAGGACGGTCTATGCCGTATTTTTACAATAAAATGGAGCCGATGCTCACTTTGAGCATCAGCTCCATTTTCTGTGTCAGACTGAGGCCACTCGAAGTGGCCTCATCTGACACTGAGTATCCTGTTGTAAGTCCCTGCAGCGGGATCAGCACACAGCTCATCAAGGGGGCCGCGATGAGCTTTTTAATGTAGGATGTTCTATGCCGTCCTACTAGCCTCTAGGCACTAAAGTAGGACGCATAGAACGTCCTACAAGCGGGAAGGGGTTAAAAATTGACAACTAGGTTGGGCAACTTTTGGAAAGAACTTTCCAGCCATATAATTATTACAGCTTGGCTCTCTTGGTGTAGATTTTGCAGGTTAGGTGTCAAATCCCCTTGACTCTGTGTTTAGTGAGGCCCCAGTGTGTTTAGAAGCTATTGTGCGTTCGTTCATGTTGTGCGAGAGAGAGCCCATAAATGGGTTCAAGGTTTGCACGGAAGTCGCTGAGCATTCTGCAAGATATCTCTGCACTGACACTACGTCAGCTAGAATTAATGTTCTCCCAACACCATAAGGCTATTTATCTATTTTAGGTAAAACAAAATAGACCAGACATTCCTATCTATTTTAAACAATATGATATGTAAAGTATTTGAACTGACGTATTGGCAAAAACAAAAAAAAAAAATTATAATTGTCAAATACCATACAAGGAAAATGTATTCACGCATTAAACAAGAAGAATGTGGAACGTCTATAATTTTAGGCAAACATTTCCATATTTAATATAATGTATGTTGTCCAGAGCAACCCAATCTAATGCATACAAACAGAAGACACAAGCAATGTTCTATTCATTGTAAAATTCATGACTGCTATGAAATGTTCGTGTTCTTCCAATATCCATTATTCTCTTAAGCCGTCTTCCGAGTCGTGAAAAACAATTCTTGTAGAGGGCTCAGGTTAAGGATTGTTTGTCACCTCAAAACTAAAAATATCCTGAGAAAAGAGCAGGCCAATTAAAAGAAATTGAAAATTATCCCGTTATCGCGCCTTGATAAACATTTTCGGATCATCATCGTCCGGCTTTTTCTTTTTGCCGACATTCATCACTGTTCCCGAAGCAGACACGACTATTCCTTTGGTACTTGCAGACTCTCTCTGTTGCTGTGATATAGCGGTACAGGCTGCTACCACCTCATCACTTTCAAAGTCATAGTCTGGGATTAATTCTTGCTCTATATGGGTTTCTTTGCCATGGTTCTTCAGTTTCTCTGCTGTCGTGGTGTCTTTTTTCTTCTGGCAGAGAAGTTGGCGGGCCCATGCAAGGTCTTCTTCCCACAGTTCAGTGTGAGCAGGACAGAGGTGTATTCCGACTTGAAAGCTTCGGATAGCCTAAGGAGAACAAGAATAAAATTACTGATTTATGGTGACATAACATATCATATTCAAACAAATCACACAGCAACAATGCTAAACAGTTTCAAAATTACGCACTGGGCCATTACGATCTGTGCGACCACACGCCACTTTAAAAAAAAAAAAAGTTTGCCGTTAGAGGCACTGGCTGGGGAGATCAGAAGATCTCCCCTCACTGGCCCTCTAGACTGCCGCACAGGAGGATTCAGGGAGGGGGCGGACCTCACCGGGTGAGAGGTCGAAGGTCCGCCCCACCCTGTGAGAGAGAGAGAGAACAGATATGGGGGAGTTGAAGAGAGACAGACATGGCAATGAAGAGGAAAGTTAAAAACATGAGTAGTGAGAGACACATTTATGTAGGGAGATGATAGAGACAGGCATGAGAAAGGAGAGGAGACATATATGAGGGTGGGGGGGGGGGCATGGGGGTGGCACGCACAGGGCACCGGAACACTTAAGGCCGGCCCTGATTATGCACATTTAAAATGGGCCTGCCACACTAAGATTAGATTTTACATATTGGGAGATATTCACTAAAAGGCGAGTTGAGTTGCACATTTCATTTTACCGACTTAACTATGAATTGCACAGGGACAAACCTGGTGAATTTCTCCTGCCGGATGAACTCACCAAGTTTGCCCCTGTACAGTTTTAGTGAACAGATCCTATTGTGCTCCAAATTGCATAAATGGAATTCACTATACAGGAATAAAAAATATCTAGCACAGTGTACAGATTTAGATTGAATATGGTTTAATTCATGGGAAGGAGACCTGGTCAAAAGTTCAAGCCAAGTTTATATGCTGTATTATAGGAAGAAGTAATTGTATTTATTTATAAAGTGTTTTACCAGGAAGAATACCGTGAGATTTCACTCGTTTTAAAGTATGGCCTGGGAACCAAGTATTACGCATAGTTTTATAACAAAGAAAGAAAACAACAATGAACATATACATATATATATGGTTTAAATCTAATAACAGGTACATTCTGTTTTTCAAATTTTCAGGGATTTTCGATTAGTGGATAATTTGACGAAATCTGGTAGGCTAGTCCAAATGTTTATATTTTTTCTTGCTGTACAGCTTCATTGTCAACACAGGGATTTTGGAATAAATATGGGTAAAATGATCCACATTTTTAAAAAAATGTAAACATAAATTATGTATCTATTGCTCAAAAGCAAAAACTAATTAAATAAATGCACCAAAAGAAAAAAATAAATCAGTAAAAGGAAGGAAATTATTTAATATTTTCCTTTGAAATTCCAACATTACTTAGAATACTTTTTTAATATACTTTTTAAATACATTTTCAAAATATATAAATAAAATACAAAATGTTACAAACAAAATCACAAAGTCAAGTAACCATATGAAACTATCAATAGCAAGCGAAACATTGCTAGAAAAACCACAGCACCATACCCACTAGATACGAGACGTGATTGAGAGGAGGTCCATGGATGACGACTGCTGGACTAAGCTTTCAATATTGTCCAATGAAAGCCCTGATCAATTTGGATATTGAAAATATTTTTCAAAATTTTGGCTGATAGGTTGAAAGCAGTAATATCTGATTTAATACAATCAGGCAGATCAGGTAGTGATTTTAAATAAAATCCTAGGCCCTGGTACATTATCCATAACACCAGATTACATTTAATATATATATTTAATATAATATATATCCTCTTAAATGTAATATAATTACAAAAAAAGCGGCCATTTGATACAATTTTGGATGCCCAAACTATGATATACAGAGGCGAAGCTAGAGGTAACGGGTTTACATTTAATTTGAAATAATAATAAAATATTATACATGGTACACTGAGATAGTCTCTTGTTTTCAAGTATATCCAGGCAATGTTACTTTTACCCAATGTATTGGTACTCATTATATCCAGGTCATAAGGATAAAGAGTCTGCTGGGGTTTGAACATGTGTTGCTGAGGAATAAACAGACTACAGTGGATGCATTAGTCCACTGACCTACTAATACATCATATACTGTAGTGTGTATACATTGTACTGCTTTGTAGCACATGACATGTATAAACTTGCTCCCAACAGACTGTGCAGACAGTCTAAGAATCCAGATTACCATAAAGATAGTTTGAGATTAGAGCTATTTTTTGCCTGTCACAGTCTCTTATCTCCTCATTGAAGGGTTATCTTAATTAACCCACCCATAAGCCGAGGTCAAAGACAGGCAGGGAATCCAGGAATGTGTAGAACAAAGAATGGAAGTTTCTTTATACATATGGAACTTAAATACTCGTATCAAATAAAAAATTTTAGAAAATTGACATTTCTGTCCAATGGCTAATTTATCATCAAGACATCTCAGTTGTATACCTTGGAGAAAATCTTATATAACATTACCACAGTGCTGACAATTAGTCATCATAGAGGGTCATTTGTATGTATTAATGGATCTATAGATAGATACACAATGCATTAACATCTCTCCTCTGCAGACACACTGCATTTGAATTTACTCTTTGGTTTTTAATGGCAATTGTTATTCCCATGTCTATTACTCCATAACACTTTTATTAAAAAAAATAAATAATAAAGTGTTGAATGGAAATAGAAACATAGAAACATAGAATGTGTCGGCAGATAAGAACCATTCGGCCCATCTAGTCTGTCCAATTTTTTTGAGTACTTTTATTAGTCCCCCGTTCCCGGTCTTATAGCTAGGATAGCCTTGTGTCTATCCCACGCATGCTTACAATCCTTGACTGTGTTCATACATTGGTTACTACATTAACCATGTATCTTTGCGACCTCTGTAGCTTCCACCCTGTTAAGGCATAGAGGACAAGAACCAATGTCAGCTGTGCCAAGATAGGCAAAGTGTCCATGGCAAGGTCTGTGAAGGTCCAGTAAATGACCACCATAAGTAAGGTCGGTGCCTAGCCCCGCCACACATGCACCCTAGTCACAGTCCGCATAGAACAGTATAGGTTGTATTGTAAACTACTCTGAACTATTTTAAATTGTCTCTCGTCTTATCCTTCTTGCTCTAAGTGACCATCAGAGATAAGCAGAACTTGTAAAGAAAGCCCCAGGCTTCAGTGTAGCCCATTGTAGGTTATCACAAGTGGGCACTTAACACCTGCATTGTACAGTTATACTGGGAGATCTAGACCCTGTACATTGACCGCTTGCGAGCTATGATCTCTACCTCATCTGTTTTGTTTTGATCTAACTTAGTATGTAGTCCCCCTCTACGCTCTGTACCTAGCGCTATGTAAATTGTAGGTGCTATATAAATAAGTGTAATGTAGTCGGGAAACACATTTCAATGGAGGACACATGCCAAGACAAGAGGTTATGGTCTAACCCTAGAGGGTCACTGGCTGATGGGTAATAAGAATATATTGCTTCACAGAAAGAGTGGTGGATGCATGGAATAGCTTTCCAGACAAAGTGGCAAAGGTTAATACAGTGAAGGAATTTATGTCGTGCAAACTTATTACTACACCTCCCAGCATTTCAAATAGCCAAAGAGGTTCAGTATTGGTTTTGGAGGTAGTGACTGAGGGTGTGACTATGGACCGAGCATTTTTTGGTGACTTTATGGCTGATAGAGAGGTAGTTATAAAAGAAAATGAATGATCAATCCATAGTTACTGGATATTCCATGATGTGTTTCATTGCTTTGGAGTTCTGTGATAAACTCATACACATCAAAAGATCTCCTAGATAATAGGCACACCAGAGGGAAAAAAAGAGACAGAGCAATGTAGGGCAAAATAGGAACGGTCCCTCCTAAGTAAGGACGCTTGGGAGGCATGCTATACTGGGTATAACCCAAGAGAATAGTCCAATAAGTATTCAAGGTTTTACAGCAGGACCAAATCTGGGCAGACTGGATGGGTTCAAATGGTTCTTACTTGTTATATATATATATATATATATATATATATATATAAATATTATATAAACATATAAGTAAGAAATTCACGGACCGACAGATGCACACTAACAAACACAGAGAAATCACTAGAATTAATGTAAATAAATATATATATATATATATAACAGTCACTCTGGAGCCTGGGGTAACTAAGTTTGGATATAAATCTAGCTTATACTTGCCTATTAGTTGTTAGAAACAGAAAACACTTAGTGACTAGCAGTAACAGTATTAGCTCAGATCAGAGAGCTTCCCCTCTCTCTAATAGCATTACAAGGAATTCCCTTATAGAGAGCAGAGCACATAGGGATGGTACTATCCAGGACCCAACTGGAAAATGCCAAGTGTTCGAATAATTAAAGGGAGTCTGAACTAATCTGTATTTGTTTCGGGGTAGGTACAACATACAAAGTAACAACGAATGTGATAAAATTCCAAGCAGATGCATAGACCAATAGAGAATGTATTTTAAATGCGTACTGACTCCCGTTTATGACACAAGCCATATGCATACCGTAAATATATATGTTATTCCCATTGCTTGCTAAGCTCTGGAATTACACTGTAATATAAAATTTAGGTCATAAATCCCTATAACCCCCTGAGGACTCAAGGATGTTCCATGCTGTCAGTAGATTAGTGCCTGGCTTTAACAGCTTAAGTCTCTCTCTAAGCCATTGTGGGACAGGGATAGACTAATTACAGTATAGGCAGCTTGCCCATGTCCCCCAAGCACCCTCCGACTTTTCCATTTTTATTAAAACGGGGGAAAAAATAAACTTATTTTATAAAAACTTATATTAAGTTGGTCTTTGGGCTAGTGCTAGGAAAATATAGGAAATTCTATTAAAAATGATTGGCAAAAAAGCAATGTGCTACTTTTACTTATTGCCTTATAAGTAGAAAAAGCTAAAAACATGGGGTATTTCCAAACTCAAGACAAATATTAGAATCTACATTGCATGTTTTTTCTTTGGCATTTGTCAATCTGTAAAAGATTTTTGTAAAAGGTTTTTGCTTTACATTTTCCACCATATTTTTTTTTTTATTGTAGTAAATTATATAACTATCGATATAATATCTAAAGAAAGTCCTTCTTATCCTGAAAAAAAAAATGTAATTAGTGTTGGTAAAGTAAATGAGAAAGCAAAACACAAACACAGCAGGAATGTTAAAACAGCCTGTGTCCAGCTGTACTCAAGCAGTCTCCAAAAACAACAATTCCGAATATGCTCCGCACACAATTAACGGTGAAAATTAGGTGTCTATTTAAACACGTAGTGGTAACGTTTTGGTTCTCTACTAACTTTTATCAAACCGAAACGTTGCCACTAAGTATTGCAATAAACACCGCATTTTCGCCGTTGAAGGATCTTTGAAATTATGAATGGTAGAACATGACCAAAACAGTCCAGTCATGAAAGGGTAAAAGTGGGAGTACACCTATATTTAGTTATTATAATGAGCCAGAAAATCACTTCTGCCTCATTAAAAGTTTAATTTTAACGGTGCAACAGCAACTAGACTAGAGGGCTCCTACTTCACAGAGCACAGCTGCGTGACAACAGAGATGGACGATTGGGTGATTGTACATAGCTCTCATCGGTATACAGTGATCCAGACATCATTATATATTATAATATAGCTGCCATCAGTATAGTATATAGTTAGCTATTTCGGTCCTTCAGATCCTACTGATTTGTCGTACTCAATATGATACTGGAGAATTTAAATTAAAATCTGTAAAAAATAATAAAATTAAAAAAAAAAAAACCTTTCCCCGAAGGTTAAAATAGCCATAAAGCAGCAAGGATCTAGGCGAGGTACATGTTCGGCAGGCAAAACTATATCCAGGAAATGGTCGGGAGGTCTGGGCAGGCAGCGAAGAGAATCAAGAAGAGTGAACGAGAGGCCAAAGTTCAAAACAACGAAAAATAGACAGGATCGTACAAAACTGGAACAAAATTTGAGCCGTGCTTTATTACTTTACTGAGAGGGTAGTGGATATATGGAATAGCCTTCCAGCGTAAGTGTTAGAAGGAGTTTAAGCATGCGTGGGATATGTATAAGACTATCCTAGATATAAGATAGGGCCAGGGACTAATGGACCGAACATTTCTCATCTACTGACACATACTATGTTTCTATGCTAGAGAACAACAGAGTTGCATATATAGCCAGGAGGGGTGTGAGCACAAAAGGGGTGGCACTAAATGTACACGTGTAGGTCCACCCACGAAAATGTTCATCAGCCGACATTGGGGCACAGCTCGGTGGGTGATGCAAAAGCAGACCCCAGAGGCAGTTTGAGAGCAAAGGAAGCAGCAAGTACATGCAGAGTGACAAAAAGATAAGTGTATGGCACTCAAACACATAAAGGCCTGTACATATAGTCTTCAATAACAGCCTCACACAAGAGGCATTCAGTTCACAAGTTTCTGCAAAAAAAAAAATCCCCAGATATATCCCTAAGTCGTCATTATGAAGAATCTTAAATTTGTTATTATACAAGGGGATGACCTTATTCTGTAAATCTTTGAATAACGAATGTCGTTTTTCCAGGTACTGCCGATGCTATCTAAAGTAAAATATGTGTGCTGTTTGTACATTATACCTCAGGGTGTGCAGGCACCTCAAGGTGTGGAAATGCTACTTAGTTTAGGATTCAGGCCAATTCTGTGAAGCAGAGAATGTCAGCACTACCGCGGGTTGCAATGAGATATTGACTAATGGAATACAAATACAATGCTTAATGCATGAAGTCAACATCAACATAAAGTGTGGCACTGACAATGCCAGGCTTAGCATGGCATCTCAAACACAAGCTGAGATTTAGGAAGGTACTAAAGAGATGCTAAATGATGTCAGTAAAAGAGATCCTGTGGGGATTACAGGCCAGTCAGATACCTCAGTTGGTTAGCACATGACTACAGGGCTTGTTCAGACCTCAAGGTCACAGGTTCAAATCCCAGCCGGGTCAACTCAGCCCTTCATCCTTCCTACTATGCAGTGCAAATTCTGCTAATTACGAGAGAGCGCGCTAAGAAGTCCCACTGGGAGAAAGGCACTATATAAATACTATTTACTATTAATAAAAGTCAATTCTGGGGCACAGTTTGTTTCTTTTCACAGTGACCGGACCAATTTTAGAATTTTTTCTCCAGAACTTAATAATGGCACAACAAATGAGGGAGCGCAAAAACATGGAAGATAAAAAACAAAGTATCGTAGTGTAACACTGTATGGTAAAACAGGAGGTGTATAGTGGGGTGTATACACACTCACAAACTAATCTTCTTAAAAAGCCTGTCAACAGATAACACTGGTGATCCTCACGTTCATGAAAGTTTTCTTTTAATAAATCTATAAAAGATTAAAAAGCCAATGGCGCAGTATCCAAAATGTACCATGTGGGATTGTGACCAGTTAAGAGAAAATCGATGTGGCAATAGGAAGGAAATGGTGGGATTGATAAACCAGAGCAAAGTAGTGTGAGATGCTAAAAAAGGTGCAATCGCCGAAGGCCAAATATAAGCGATTTTAATAAATCTCTACAACGGAGACAGTGGATGCTGGTGCTAAGTGAACCAGTGCAACCCACAACAGTGTTATACATTGGCGCACATCGTAATAGCGCCGCCATTTGGTGTTTTTTTTACATAAGCCTGCGTTGTATCAATCGGAGCAGTTAACATTTCAAAAATAATTCTAAAATTCAACTTTTATTAAAGATAAAACCTTACACTTAATTGCTACAAATGACTATAATCACAGTGTTAGAAAAACAGTATAATATTTATATCTTACAGTAAAATATACAGTAATTATATAAACAAATATCCTCAATAATGATGTATGAAATTCTAGTACTAACAACAAAACCACTAATATAACTAATTCCCTTCCTGATTATTTTGTGAAATATAGTGTTTTTGGGTGCCACCCCCCAGTGACTTTACAGCACTCGTATCTCACTATGGGGGTGGAGACACAGAATGCAGTTTATAAGTCAGAATTCTGACCACAGACTTGCATTGAATGGGAGGGTAATGTAACTATTATATCACAAGGGGGTGGAGTTATGACCCTGCTGGATAAGGTCAATCTCCTCTCTCTTCTAGAAAGATGTACTTTTTGTGTTGGAAGACCGGTAAAAAAAAAAATGAGGTGTATGCAGCAACCCAGTCCTGCCCACTAGTGCAACACAGGAGCCAGGAAGAGAGCAGACTATATCTTATGACATCATCATACAGGCTCTGCCCACCGCTGTAAAATGAGACTTGGAATATTTTGGAGAATTTTGCCACATAAGTAAAATTCACAAAATGGGTACAGGAGATAGACACCAAATCTTATTTTTACTTTTTATATGCAATTAATTCAAACATAGAAAAAAAAAAAAACAGTGGCATATGTCTTATATATGTGTGTTTGTTTTAAATGGTTTAATCTAGTTACATCTTATGTAAGTGGTGGTGTCCCTTTAAATGTTGAAATGTATATAACATTGGACCGGGCACGTTCCTCAGCGCATATTAGAGAGATTTCAATGTATTCTTCCAGTAAAGCACTTTACAAATCAATCAATATTATGACAGTTCCACTCTAACTAACACCAGTGAGAAACCATCATCCTGGTAATTATAACACGTGATAACATAGTGTAAGGGAAAACTTTACACCATGGAGATCTTCCAGTGACTGTGAATAACTAATGGACATGAATATACACTTACTGATACACTCATGTTTACAATACACATTAACAGACAGAGGCATGTGGAACCAAATATAACAATACGTAGAAGTGATGATATAGAGAGGAAGCCCATGCCTGAATAGTTTTCTATGTGACTTTTCACTCCTTTCCCTTTGGCTGAGAAAGGACGATCTCGAGAGCAGATCAGCCTCCCCAGGTGGACAATTTAATCTTCATGGTTAATCTATGATTCTTAGATAGTCAGTAAGGAGCGTAGGTAATGAAATCATATGCCTGGGAAATCTGTCTATAAGACAGCACACCAGGACAGCACACCCTACAAACATTATATTTAAACCAGTGGTGTTGGTATTGAGGGCTACTGGGGCTAAATCAGTGCTGTATTTACCGCGAGGCATCCTAGGCGGATGCCTAGGGCGGCAAATTTTGGGGGGCGGCAGCGCCCCCCAGCACTGAAATTTTTTTAAAAAAAAAAAAACCCGGCCTTTTAAAAAAAAAAAAAAAGACCGCGCTTGCAGGCAGAGACGGAGGTGAGAGGGGATCGGAAGATCCCCCCTCACCATCACTCTGCCTGCCAGGCTGCACGGGGCGCCGAACAGGCAGCACAGAGAAACCTCCGTGCTGCCTGTTCGGCTCCCAGTGCAGTGTGACACGGAAGTGCCGACAGTCACGTGACGGGCGCGCTGATGTCATACGCGCGCCAGGTCACGTGACCTGTCGGCACAATCGCCGGGGAGCCGAACAGGCAGCATGGAGGGACTATGCTGCCTGCCACTAGCCACCAGGGACAAAGGTAAGTGCTGATGGGAGTCAGAGTGTGTGTGATGGGAGACAGTGTGTGTGACTGAGTGTGATGGGATTCAGAGTGTGTGTGATGGGAGACAGTGTGTGTGACTGAGTGTGATGGGAGTTAGAGTGTGTGTGATGGGAGACAGTGTGTGTGATGGGAGTAGGAGTGTGTGTGTGATGGGAGTATGAGCTTGATGTGAGTCTGAATGTTATGTGTGATGTGGGGTCATGAAATGGAGGTGATGGGGCATGTCTTAGGTGTGCAACGTGGGTGTGCAGCTTGGGTAGGGGGGTGCCCGGATTTTGTCTGCCTAGGGCAGCACAAAATCAAGATACACTAATGGGCTAAATCCCCAAAGTTCAAGTCCATAGATCCAAATGGAGATTGGAGAAATGGGTTAAAGTAGGATTTAGTCCTGAAGCTGCAAAGGTTAAGATCCCCTGCCCTGTATTAGACTGCTATGTCCCCCTGCTTAAGGCCTATTAATGTTATCCAAATAGCTAAATCTAACTATTGTTTGGGCATACAAAACAAACAGAGTCAAGCGTATAGCCCAGCAGTAGAGGGGTTATACCAAATCTAGGCCATCCTTTTAAAAAGTAGATTATTTTGGTTTTTAAACATTTTAACCCCTTCTTATACATGCCAACAGTCCTGTTATTTTATATTTGAAGGGGGCATAAAAAACCCCAAAATAAAATAGCAGATTTCTTTAGCTTCCCTTTACATGATGCAGCACTCATGGGGCGTGGAACAGCACCTTTCAGTATTAAAATAACTCACACATAAAAGTGCCAGCAAGTAAAAAAAAAAAAAAAAAAAAAAGCAACTTCCAGATATTGACAGACATTCCCTGTTATTTTCCATGTACTGAGATGCGTCTAAAGTGTTATACATTGCATTGTTGTTTACTTTCCCAGAGAGATCCGGACGTACAAGTCCAGTGCACATGGTTCCAGACGTTTGTCACCCTTAGGGTTGACACATATTCTTCCAAAAAAAATACCAGCTCCTGTCTCCATAGACTGAACATGGGTCTCATTTTTTGTACTAGCCTGTAACAATGCCAGCTGGGTGACAACCCTAGTCAACAATATTAGTAACTATCACCCCCTTTATACATAACCACACCGTGTCTTTGGGGGAGTTATTGTATTTGTAAGCACCTCAGTTGTGCGTAGGGTTGCCACCTGGCCGGTATTTTACCGGCAGGCCGGTAAAAAATTGTCATCAGGCCAATGTTAAGTCTGTGGAGAAAAGGTGGCAACCCTAGTTGTGCGCTGAACTGTCAGCGATTACCCTGCCACGGTGAAACGGCCACTAACCACTGACAGTTCAGCGCTGAACTGTCAGCTCTAAAACGGCCACGATTAACTGCCCTAAACGCTAATGTTCACAAAAGAAACAATGTTTACTTGACTCTTTAAAGCATTCATGGGTAACTAGCAGCCCATAGACCTGATGTGGCCCTCAAGAGTTTTGTGTGGCCCCTCTCCTAGCTGAAGAGCCAGTAGGTTCCACTGTATTACCTTATCAAATGAATAATATATGACCCCCCCAGCCTGCGTGGATAACACCAATTATAGTTATAAGAAGAGTGGGAAGCAAACTATATGCCAAATATATGTTATTGGAATGATTCCCTAGACTCTGAATACTGCATCCTGATGACTTTCTGAGTCTCTTTTTCTATGTACAGTCGCTTCTTAAATATATTGAACACCGGGTGAGGTCTAGCCTGGGAGGTTACTATATAGCTAGCAATATAAGTAATTATGTATAGGATTATTTGTCTAGAGGTTTAACATAAAGGTGTAGCGATGTTTGCTTTATTATAGTGTTATTGGAAAACTGATAATTATATTTGTTTAAAAGGGAGGATTGTGGAGAAACAAAAAATACAATAAAATCGATATTAAAATGAATGTATTATCCTGGTATAATCAAAAATATTGTAAAATTGGTTTTGACCTTAATATGTCGGTCATATTTCATAATAATAAGTTGGCCTGTATTTAAAGATAAGGACAATACTAAAATATTTCATGGTTGGGTCTCTTTAAAACCATACCAAAAATATGGTTACTGTTCCTTTAAAAATGTTATACATTTGTGTGGGTGTACTGAGCAAGAGAGAGGAGAACTATCATATTTCCTAATTTTACCACTATGTTTCTTCACTTCTGAGAGTAATCACATCACCCCAGAACTTCCACAAACATCAGATATAGAATGAAAATGCAACCATCCTACTTCCCTGCGATCAGAGAAGATACAGATATTTACCTGTTAGACAAATGTCAAGGGGCAGAATGTTTTAAGATCCTTGGTGCTTTTCATATTTTAAACACTGCTAGCAAGGTATAGAGTAGAAGTTAGAGATCATGGCCACTTTCAAAATACTAATCCCTCAGCTTTCTAAGTCCAACTGGATCTTACTCATTAGTGACCCCACCTATCAACCACATTAGATATTTATGTCCACTAGCACGTATCTGCTCCATCACAGGAGAAATATAGTTAGTTCCCCTGATTCCCTGGCAGACAGATACTCCTCACTACTGTCCAGGATGATGAATTAAGCTGGAATATTTAGTCCATTGAATGGCTCAGGAGTTAGTCAATAATAGGTAGCCGGTGAGATAGCTCCTGTTCAAGCCTCAAGGTTGTAGGTTTAAATCCCGGCAGGGTCAACTCAGTCCTTCAATCTGCCGAGGAGAATTAAAATCCATTGATCGGGTAATAATAACATTTATTATTCAGCTGCGGATTCTGTTCATTCCGAGAGCGTGAGCTAAAAAGAGCTTTGAATCCCACTGGGAGAGAGGCGCTATATAAATAATAATAATTATATTATTATTAATATTAGGTAAGCAACAGAATGATCAGTAAATTGATCTTTGGTAAAATACACATTACAATTCCCGTAATTAGATAAAACTAAAATAGGAGGAATGAATAAGCAATAAAACATATGGAGCAGGGGTGTCAATTGCAGTCCTCCAGCTGGAGGCAGTTTGGGGCCCAGGAGGTCAAAAACGGTTTAGCGGCCTTTGGTTAATCAGCCCACATGTCGGAGATAAACACAGATAGGTAGGCAATGTTGACAGATATACTGGCAGATAAGGTACAGATAACACATAGACAGATAAGACAATTGAAAAGAAAATATCACTACAATTGAGAATGTGTCTGAGCCCAGTCAGTCAGGTTAGAAAGCAGCCTGGGGGCAATCCAAATTTCAGTGAGTCAAAAAAAGGGTAAAACTCTGCTTGTTTCTTTAAAACACTTTAAAATCATATTAACCTGATTTTTGCAGCTCAGCCATCAATTTATTTAGTAAATAAACCTTAAAGTTTTAATTTGGAATATAAGAAATACAATTTTGGAACTGTATGTTCTCATCTTTCCAAAAACAAATTATGTTTTTTGTTTTTCCAAATCATTATTTGCTTCTTTTTGAAGTGCAGTATCCATTTAGTCATTAGCTGGCTCCTTTCTTTGATTAGATAATGTTCAATGCAATGACAAGCTGTTTGGTTGTGGACATCGTGAATAAGCAACAGAGAGGACATCCTTGTTTTACCTGGCCTTTTACTGACCAAAATTCAACATCTGAGGCCAATGTATTAATTTTACATTCTCCATTATGAACAAGCAAACTGAAATTTCCTGGGAAAGGTAGAGGTATAAAGGGGTAGGTAGGGAATTATTTTGCTTTATTTATTGGGATCAGGTCTGGGTTTTAATGGAGGGTCTGGAGTCAGGGGGGGGGGGGCTATTTATAATATGGAGGCCAGGGTATATAGTCCTGGACCCCAATATAAAGTATGAGGGCTGGGAGCTATTTTGGTGGCTCCCAGTCCCAATTATGGTTAGAGGGGGCAGGGCCATTAGCCCTGGTCCCCGATGTGTTCTATAGGGGGCTGGGAACCATTTAGCCGGCTCCCCGATGTTTTTTGATAGGAGTGATCAGGGATACTTGCCTTTGTCCCATGAATATTGTAGGGGCCAATTGTTTCTTTTTCTTCTTTTATTTTGGGAGGACTTCAGTTATTTTTACAATAGCCAAAGTCCTCCAGACATTACCCTCAATCCCCCCCCACAGAACTCTGCTTCTCCAAAGCAGCCGAACGGGAGAATTTCTCCAACTCCGCTACTTTGGCTTTTTGTGGTTTTCTATCACTGACATTTGATTTGCTTACTAAATTAGCTAGCCAAGAGAACACTTCATTAACATTTTTAACAGCTGTTCATCCTCGGATAGGTCTAGCTCAGTAGAAGACATTCTGGTGATTTGTTGGCTTAGTCTGTAGATCTACTGTATAATGAAAACTACATTTGGCAACATTTCACTAATCTACATAAATGATTATATATTTATTTTGTTATGCTGTGTCCATTTATTTCCCAGCTGTTCATTCTTTAGTAAGTCCAGCTATCTTGGTCTGAGTACTTTTTGCTGATCTTTCATTTTAATTAAGCATCTTGATTTAGGAGAGAATTAGTTGCAAAATGTTGATTTCATTGAATTCTTTACTATATTTGCAAGGACTTGGATGTAATTCAAGTCCCTACATTGGGTAGACGTCTCTTCTTTTAATAATGAATCATATTACTCCCTAAAGGGTGGGAGAGCATTCTTGTTTAAGTATTTGATAATAATCTGCTAACAATCCTCCCAATTCTGGTGTTTTTCCAGAACTTAACCAACATGTTTTAAACTATCTAGCATTATAAATATGTCATCTGTCATCCTTAAATTTAGTTCATGTGTTTTTTTTTTTTTTTTAAACCCTATCACCCAAACCCCCACAAACCCACCATGAACAAAAAGAGAGAAAAATAAAAAATGAAATAAACTCAAAACGCCTCCTCACTCTCTCCCCAACTGGACCCCCGTTCATGTGTTTTCGAGAAAGAGTTAATTAGGTTATGACCCAAAATAGGTGCCTGGTTTGTTTGGTCTTTGTACAGTAGTTAAAGGAAGGATTTACTTATTATAAGGACATTAGTCAATAATTATGGACTTCTTTTACAATTTGTGACAAGTTCATGTTTTCGTTGGCGAATTCTTTACAGGCTTTCGTTAATTAAACCCTAGCTTACTGACTTTCTTTCAGAGGCTGAAAAAATATGTGACTAATCCACAATGATCTCTCCAGATGATAATGATAACAAAAAAAAACAGTCCTTTTAAAAAAAAAAAGAATTGTGAACAAGTAGCTGCTTATGTTAAAGAAGATTAACTTACAATATAAGTGGGCCGCATAATCACAATGAATTATATTTATTTACAGTAATGGTGAAGAATAGCTTGCCAGCCATAGAAAAATGTTTGCTTATTTAGCAGTAATATAAAAGCAGTTCAAAACAAGTTTAAATTTATTTTATACAAACAAAAGTATACATTTATAGGGATAATGAGAATCTTGTCAGTTAAGACAGGTGGGCCGCACTTTGGTCTCAGCTTTGTTACATGCTGTGGGTGGGGTAAATCTAAAACTAAAATTCTGGACACGTACTTATTAAAACTAAAACATTTACACCCAAACACTTTGCACCTGTCACCTACATAAAACAAAAAATTAACAGATGAATTATGTTTTAAGCAAAAGGCCGGCAAAGTGAATACAAATGTGTAATTAAAAATATACTACTAATAAACCACATTAAAAACTAAGCATAATATACAGTTTTCTATTCTCTAGAGTTGAACAGCATTATCGCATTGAGAATATTTATATATAAAAGTCTACGTCTTGTGCAAGTCAAAATCACTAGTAAATGTATTAAATTTGATTCTACTCAAACAATAACTCTCTAGGCCAGCGGTGGCGAACCTATGGCACGCGTGCCACTACTGGCACGCCGAGCCCTCAGCAGTGGCACCCGGTCAGGTTCAGCTCTCACCGCTTATCTGCTCCGTTGTCCTGGAGGTGCAGGCATCAGCGTAATAGATTGGTGCCGCTGGTCATCTGCTTCTTCTCCAGATGATTGGCGCATGCGTGTTCTGTGAAGAAGCGTTCAAGTCAATTAACTGTTTGCTTTCCGACTTGAACGCTTCTTCACATAACGCACATGCGTCAATCATCTGGAGAAGAAGCAGGTGACCGGCAGCGCCCGTCTATTACACTGATGCCTGCACCTCCAGGGCAACGGAGCAGATAAGCGGTGAGAGCTGAACCTGCATGTGTGTGTGCGTTTGTGAGTATAAGTGTGTGTATGTGCGAGTATGAGTATATGTGTGTGTATGAGTATGATAAGTGTGTGTATGAATATGATAAGTGTGTGTGTGAGTATAAGTGTGTGTGTTTGGGTATAAGTGTGTGCGAGTATGAGTATAAGTGTGTGCAAGTATGAGTATAAGTGTGTGCAAGTATGAGTATAAGTGTGTGTGTGTGTGTGTGTATGAGTATGAGTGTCTGTATGAGTGTAAGTGTATGTGTTTGGGTATAGGTGTGTGAGTATGAGTATAAGTGTGTGTGTGTATGAGTATGAGTGTGTGTATGAGTATGAGTGTCTGTATGAGTATGAGTGTCTGTATGAGTATAAGTGTGTGTGTGTATGGGTATAAGTGTGTGTATGAGTATAAGTGTGTGTGTATGAGTATATATGTGTGTGTGTGTATGTGTGAGTATAAGTATGAGTGTGTGTGAGTATAAGTATGAGTGTGTGTGAGTATAAATGTGTGTGGGTTTGAGTATAAGTGTGCGTGCGCATGAGTATAAGTATAAGTGTGTGTATGAGTATAAGTGTGTGTATGAGTACAAGTGTGTGTGAGTATGTGTATGAGTGTGCGTGTGTATGAGTACGTGTGTGTATGAGTATAAGCGTGTGTGAGTATGCGGTGTTGGCACTTTGTGGTCTGCAAATTTGTGTCGGTCAAAAATTGGGCACTCGGGACCAAAAACGTTTGCCATCACTGCTCTAGGCCTTACCGGTACAACTTTGGCATACAGTTTTATGTAGAAGGCATAGTCATAAATACTACAGGCTTTGACCTAAACAGATGTGCCCATCCTTCTCCTAGATGTGACATCACCATATCACAATGACTAGCATGACACTTGCACTCTAGGCATCGTGGGCTGATTATGTCACCAGTTAGGAATGGACCAATACTCATTCATCTGTTTCTATGACCACATTGGTTCAGCTGCCATGTTTGTAGAGGCAGAGAGGAGCTTAATTATTTTTTTTTTTAATCAACATTTTCTAAATGTGTAGTCTACCTGAAGCTGGATGGATGTATCGCTATACTGTAGAGTTTTTATGTCAGCTATCGGGACAGATACAGTATAAATACCGTATTTTCCGGCGTATAAGACGACTTTTGAACCCAGGAAAATCTTCCCAAAAGTTGAGGGGTCGTCTTAATCCGGGTGCTGAGGTTTACTTACCTACTTTCTGCTCTGTCTCCTCTCCCGCTGTTAAGCCGGTCCGTGGCTGTGAGGGAAGCGTAGTGCGCTCCCCTCCAGCCGCGCGGCTTCATTAAAGTTTCTCAAAACTTTTTTTTTTAAACAAACTTTATTGACTGCGCGGCTGGAGGGGGGCGCACAATGCTTCCCTCACAGCCACAGACCGGCTTAACAGCGGGAAGTACAGAGCAGAAAGTAGGGAAGTATTGGGGATTGGGGAAGGAGGGTGGCAAACTCTATATTTTAACCTCAAATGTTAAAATATAGATACTATTTTCCGGCGTATAAGACGACTTTAACCCAGGAAAATCTTCTCAAAAGTTGGGGGGTCGTCTTATACGCCGGTAAATGTTTTACAAATTGGATTTGATGCTTAGATCCTTTTTGGAAAATACTAAGAAGAATCCTGTAAGAAATGTGCAGACAGCTATATCCATCTGTGATAGTTAAATAATCTTTACCGGTTCCACATGGAGCCTCTGTGCTAAACTGAGTGAGAATACGTGTTCTTCAGGTAGGGAAGATGTTTTTGAGTGTACAGAGGAAATCCCTGAAACCATTTCCCTACATCATCACCCCATACAGAATATTTTTAAAAGGAACAAAAACTCAAATAAGGCTGATTAAACATAATATTTAAATTGTTTTAATCATTATTATTAAACTGTTCCATTTAGAAAATGTCTAAAATTAAAGTTGAATTCTAAGACATTTGATGCATAAAAAACCCCAAACACAAAGCTGCCACTCTACTGTTCCAAGTAAATAGCTTATATATTAGCAAGGTAGAAAAAGACATGAGATGTCTTGCAGGAAATAAATAAAGTTATCAAACAGACCAAGGAAAATAGAGATGCCCCGTCATTGAATTAAGTGATAATAATGAATATCAGTACAACTTTAATGAAAAGATAGGTAATAACATGGTTATGTGAAAATTAATATGTACTTGAAAAAGTGGTTGGTTTAAAATTGTACCAAAAAATGATCTTACAGATATCATGTCATTTATACCAGAGAAATATCTCTCACAATTGAGATACACTGTAAGAGCAGAAAAGTAGCAGCTAGGAGACAGACACAAAACGTAGAAAAAAAGCTGTATATATTATCCCTGACCATAGTATGACAGAACAGGAGAGTAAAATAAATCTGACCTCTTAACTGTAATAGAATATACTGACACCGACCACACTACTGCAAAAATTATATTAATAAATATAGATGCACATATTAGGAATTCTCAATCTCAATTACATTTTCTTTGCTGTATATGTGTATTTATCTGGGTTATCCTCTTCTACCGCACTCTCGTTCTCAATCGGTGACATTTCTGCCACATTCACAAAAATAAAAGAAGTACCACATCGGATGTTGAATCCAGTAATATCCTGAGATTGATGATCCACAGACGCAAATATCTTTTCTTCTAAGTCATAAATATACCAACGGAGATCCACAGTCACTGTGTGACAAGTATACCAACGGAGATCCACAGTCACTGTGTGACAAGTATACCAACAGAGATCCACAGTCACTGTGTGACAAGTATACCAACAGAGATCCAGTCACTGTGTGACAAGTATACCAACAAAGATCCACAGTCACTGTGTGATAAGTATACCAACAGAGATCCACAGTCACTGTGTGACAAGTATACCAACAGAGATCCACAGTCACTGTGTGACAAGTACACCAACAGAGATCCACAGTCACTGTGTGATAAGTATACCAACAGAGATCCACAGTAACTGTGTGATTAGTATACCAACGAAGATCCACAGTCACTGTGTGACAAATATACCAGCGGAGATCCACAGTCACTGTGTGACAAGTATACCAACAGAGATCCACAGTCACTGTGTGACAAGTATACCAACGGAGATCCACAGTCACTGTGTGATAAGTATACCAACGGAGATCCACAGTCACTGTGTGATAAGTATACCAACGGAGATCCACAGTCACTGTGTGATAAGTATACCGACGGAGATCCACAGTCACTGTGTGACAAGTATACCAACAGAGATCCACAGTCACTGTGTGACAAGTATACCAACAGAGATCCACAGTCACTGTGTGACAAGTACACCAACAGAGATCCACAGTCACTGTGTGATAAGTATACCAACAGAGATCCACAGTAACTGTGTGATTAGTATACCAACGGAGATCCACAGTCACTGTGTGATAAGTATACCAACGGAGATCCACAGTCACTGTGTGATAAGTATACCAACAGAGATCCACAGTAACTGTGTGATTAGTATACCAACGAAGATCCACAGTCACTGTGTGACAAATATACCAGCGGAGATCCACAGTCACTGTGTGACAAGTATACCAACAGAGATCCACAGTCACTGTGTGACAAGTATACCAACGGAGATCCACAGTCACTGTGTGATAAGTATACCAACGGAGATCCACAGTCACTGTGTGATAAGTATACCGACGGAGATCCACAGTCACTGTGTGACAAGTATACCAACGGAGATCCACAGTCACTGTGTGATAAGTATACCAACGGAGATCCACAGTCACTGTGTGATAAGTATACCAACGGAGATCCACAGTCACTGTGTGATAAGTATACCGACGGAGATCCACAGTCACGGTGTGATAAGTATACCGACGGAGATCCACAGTCACTGTGTGACAAGTATACCAACGGAATCACTGTGTTAAATTTATTGTATCAAAACATTTATTTTTCAAAACCTTTGGACAAGGTGGCTGTTTGCACCTCGGGGAGGATGCAGCTGGAGGAAGAGGTTTCTGACCTACATTTACACAATACACAGTCACTCCACAGTCAGCGGCATAAAGTTATCAAACACAATTGAAATAATGTAATTTACCTCCGGTTCGTAGATATAAGTGTGTGCACAGTGCAATAACCTGTCTCGTAGAGGAGAAATGCACTACAACAAATGGACGCAGAGCAGTAATGCATGAAAAGGAAAGGTTAGTCAAACATGGCCACTTCCCATTTGGAGCTATGACACGCTATGTAAATAACTGCAGAGAGCGATGGAAGTGACACATGACCGAACCAAGCGAGAGCAAGCCATAAAATAATATCAATGTTTTTTTTCACATTCATGAATCATTTATCTCCTAATCAAGAAAATTACTTAGGGAACAATTCTTAACTAAATACTAGATCTCACACCTGCAACCAAGTTTTCATCTCCACTAGCCTTCCTGTATATCAGTGGATCGGAGCTCCAACTCCCATGATCCTCCGTTAGCATTGGGCTGTGCAACGGCTGCTTAAAGGGGCAGTTCAGTCTATAGTGCCCAACGCACTTTTGATAAGTACTGCATCATGTAAAGAAAAAGAAAGAGACCTGTTTTATCAGTTCTTTCCGCAACACTTCCTATGTCCTAAAATGTGCCAATAAAGTGTCCCGCTGATCACTCCAAACCCTCCCTATTGGAGGTCGCTCTATGCAGATGACATCAGATTATGACAGGGGGAGAATTGTAGTCCAATAAAGTGATCCAGGCCCAATTCGGCGACTTTTGTTAAACATAGCCTACAATGAGACTCTTAAACAATCAATCACTTTATTTTGGCCCACTGCTGCTTTTATTCCCGCCCAAGAAATTTGAAATAATTTATTTTTGCAAAAGGAGTATGCCATTCTACAAACAATAAGAGAGACAGGAATGTCTTAAAACTTATGGTAAACAACAAACAGTGAAATCTGTAGTTTGAGATCTTAACATGTATAGCACGAGGAATGATAGGGATATGATAGAAACATGTAAAGACATAAAGGGAATCAACACAGTAAAGGAAGAGAGTATATTTAAAAGAAGAAAATCTACCACAACTAGAGGATATAGTCTTAAATTAGAGTGGCAAAGATTTAAAAGTAATATCAGGAAGTATTACTTTACTGAGAGGATAGTGGATGCATGGAATAGCCTTCCAGCGGAAGAGGTAGAGGTAAACACAGTAAAGGTGTTTAACCCCTTAGTGACAATACATTTTCACCTTGACTTTCCCTTGGGGTGTTTGTGTTTAGCTGCAATTTTCTTCTTTCTCACATACTGTACCCACACAAATTAGATGTTGTTTTTATCGTCATAAGAAGAGCTTTCATGAGATACCATTATGTTCATCATATCTTATAATTTACAACAAAAAAAATCATAAAATATGATGAAAAATTTAAAAAAAAAAAACACTTTTTCTAACTTTGACCTAAAATATAATTTAGACGAATACAATCATTAAAAAAGACCCCGTCTAAATAGTTTCTAAATGTTGTCCCGAGTTCAGAAATATGCATTTTTCCATATTTTTCGGTATTTTTTTGCGAGTTATGGGATAAAAACCAAAAATAGTGTTTTTTTGTTTTTCCGTATATTGACCTTTTGACCCCAACCCGAACCCAAAATTTAACCCCAACTCAAACCCTTATGCTATACCTTAATATATTTTAATTTTAATTTAATTTTAACCATATTACTTATGCTAAAAATTATTTAATTTTAACCCTATAGGCTAATCTAACTATGTAACCAGTTTTTAGTTAATTAAATATTTATTTTTATTTTTTTACATTGCTATGCTACTTAACTACCACTAGGGGCAGTGAAGTAGCATATTCAGAGCGACGGAAGTGAAGTTACTTTCACTTCCGAAGCTCAGACCTCCAGAGGGCATAGCCATATTGACGCAGCATGCTGCTCCGTCAATTTGGCTCCCACGATCGTGGGTGCCCCAGAAATTTTTTTTTGGTGCTGGCTATTGCCTCGATGTCAAGGCAATAGACCAGCACCGTTAAAGCGGTTTTCGCGATCGTTGATCGCGAAAACCGCTTGATTCACCGCAGGACGTGCTAGGCACGTCCATTATCGGGAACAGAGTTCCCGGCAGGACATGCCTGATACGTCCATTGTCGCGAAGGGGTTAAGCGTGTGTGGGATAGGCACAAGGCTATCCTAGATATAATATAGGATTTACCAAACCATTTAGAGAATACTTGGAATTTTTGTTTTTCTTACCCATGTGCATAATTTTACATTTATCTATTTTCAAACACATCTGGCAATCAAATGCCCATTCTCCAATTTTGTCTAAATACTTTTGCAGAGAAATTACATCTTTCTCTGACTTTATTACCTTACATAAGTTTGTGTCATTTGCAAAAATTAAGTCATTATTTTCAGTACCTTCTTTCAAGTCAATTAGAAATAAATTATAGCCCAAGGACAGAACAGTGAGGAACTCCACGTAAGACCTTTGTCCAGCTGGAAAATTTGTCATTGACAACAACTCTCTGTAATCGATCTTTCATTCAGTAGACCTACGATATCAGAGGAAGCCAAGATGTAAGGGTTCTGAAACCTATACAGACCTCACAATCCAGCTAATAACTGTGACTCTGTTCAGCTTTATTTTCTTTTTATTTAATATATTTTTATTATTTTCTTTTGCATGTCAAACTTGCATAAACAATAAAAATATAGTACAAGTAAATAAAATATAATTTGATTTGTATCATAGAAATAACAGATATGTATCTCAGAGGTAAAGCCCAATATTTATCAGGTGACCTTATATATAAGCTGTGCGACACATATAATCTAGCAACTTGTATTCACCAATCTTGTTTTAACTTGGCACAGGCACAATATGTCACTTGGGGTCTGAAACGCAAAATTCTTAGTAGTATGGGATGTCGCATATCATTGGAACTTGAATATTCATTGATTAACTTTATATGTATTATAAACATTGCAGGTTGCGGGCTTTGGGGCACAGTATACTAACTGCACAAATAAACTAACAGATGTTTTGGTTCAGGTGGCTTAGTAATATTCCATGCGTCAGTCAGTTAGTGCATTTGTTGTCTAGGTAATTTGGTCTAACACAACTGGGATAGTAAAGTCTGACATGAATTAGAACCAAGCTCTGTGTAAATATTTACACTATAAATGAAAAAAACAGTGTGATGTGTGTGAGGTGCTGACACCTTGTTGTTATATTGATTAGCCATCATAGGGAATGCTCTGTCCATTGTTAATACAGCAATATATAAAGGGTTACACTTGTTTAATGAAGTTGGTCTTTGTAAAAGACACACTGTAATGAAACCATACACGGCTATCGCTATTAAACGTTCCATCCTTAAACACAATTTGTTAAACATTTTGGATATTTATTATTTTTAATTTAAAAACATTTTAAATTCACATAATGTTATTTAATACAAGCACTCAGTTTGAGTCTTGAAAATGGTTTGCAAAAAGAATAGGATTATATTTAATAAATTAGATATTTCCTTTTAAAGACAGCAGATCCCCCCCCTTCATAAAAACAGACACAACCAACTAACTCATCCTTCAGTGGCATCCATACTGACCCGACCGACGGGAGGCGGAGTTCTGTATCGTACAGAGTGGCTGTCACTGTGCTTAGTGCGCTACCTGGATGATCACTGAAGCAATTTGATGTACACAAGACTCTAAGCACTTACCTATATGTATAACCAGGAGGAGCCTTACCATGCTCTGATATACACCAAACAAGCGGAGATCCAGGAAAAGAGTGTAACCAGAGCAAGTAAGAGGGACAGAGGAAATTTGGTCCAAAAAATACACACTTGGGGGGGATGCTAATTTCCCTCATACTGCCCTTTAAAGGAAAATGAAACTTTTTTTTTTTTTAACCCTTGCTTCACTACGTTTCTTAAGTAAACCCGACTTGTATCTAAATAGATCCAGGCTGCCGTTTTACTCTCTGCTGTGCCTCACAGCAGCTCTGGAGGCTGGTGCACTGCGGTTGGCTCATCTGATCGGGGTCTATAGAGAGAAACCCTAGTTTTTGAACCCATGCAAAAAAAAAGGGGTCTCTCTTTGTGCTAGCAGAGAGACAGTCACCGACCAGACCGAGCTGCCTGCTTCCCATGTATGGAGCTGCCTGTCACAGGATAAACTGGCATGTACTGTCAAGTACACACCAGTTTATCCTCATACTAGGGACAACTATTTTTTCACTTGTGCTTCTATAGTAGAAGCACATGTTACATATATAAAGTTTAGTTGTCCTTTAAGAACATTCATATTATTAAGTGCGGTGTGATGATTGTGTAACCCTTCTATTTGCAAAAATATGGTCAACTTTCCTCTCTTTCCCAAGTTTCCATTGAGAAGATGTGTTGTATATAGTGACACTGTTCCTTTAAGCAGAGCTGACAGAACATTTGACTGCTAAATTAAAGGAGCCTTAATAGATTCTGGGAAGTAAAAGCCTAATTGCAGTGGTGTACTCATCAGTGGCAGTCAGTGTGTAATGCATCCACTATGATTTCCCTTTGGGAAACACGCCAGAAAGCATTAACCGGTAATAATAATAATACAGTGAGTAAACCTATTAGCAGTTTGCTACTTATTCTTTTTTTTGCAGCAAAGCAAAATTATCGAAAATTAAAAATAAATCTGAATGCAAAAAAAAATAATCAGTTATTATCAATATTCATATAGATCTTGCAGCCTGCTGTGGGTGGAGGACCACATTTTATTCCTGCCATTCAGGGACATAGTAGGGGTCATATAGGATTACACGCACAGAGCAGTTACATATATATTTACACTATACCATATACACATACAATCACGTGTATATTATATAAGTTATTAGAAAGCCTTGGGGACCATGAAGATGTCAAATGTTATAATGTATTGTAATATACACACAGTCATTACTGGACATGAGCATCTGCAGGGTATTAACCCCTCCATGAGCAGACCTGAGCTGTTGGCAAGAATTAACCCTTCCATGAACAGACCTGAGTAGCTACAGAGGATTAACCCCTCCATGAGCAATCTGACCTGAGCAGTTGCAAGAATTGTCCCATCCACGGTAAACTATACCAGCAGTCGTCAGTATACAGATTACATGCAGTATTATCTGCACTGCATAATATACAAAGTGTATGTTTTTACTTCTCATTGACATGCTATTTCTACTGTTCATTGGCGGCATATACAAAGTGTATTTAGGCATTTCATTAATGCATTTACTGCTCACTGACATCATATACCAAGTTTATGCATTTACTGCAAAGTGGCAAGATACACAAAGTGTATGTATTTACTGTTCATTGGCATCACATTTAAAGTGTATGCATCTACTGTTCATTGGCAGCATATACAAAGTGTATTTAGGCATTTCATTAATACATTTACTACTCACTGGCATGCTATTCAATGCTTATGAATGCACTGCTCATTGGCATCCTATGCAAAGTTGATGTATTTACTGATTATTGGCATTATATACATTGTTTATGCATTACTTGCTCATTGGCATTATATGCGACGTTTGTGCATTTACTGCTTATTGGCATGATCTGCAAAGTTTGTGCATTTACTGCTTATTAGCATCATATACAAAGTATGTATTTACTGCTCATTGGCATGATGTACAAAGTTTGTGTATTTGCTGCTCATTGGCATCATATACAAAGTGTTTTTTATGTACTGCTCATTGGCATGACATACAAGATTTATGCATTCACATACAATGCTTGTACATTTACTACTCGTTGGCATCATAAAAATCCTAAAAGTATGTATTGTTCATTGCTTATATTATATATACACCTATTGCTCAGTGGCATAACATATATTCTTTATATGTCCGCAAGCATGTGAGCTTCTTTACTCGTTTCTGTCAAACCTGCCAAGGGCTCAAGCACCACATCTTTTGAAGACCTGGCATCATCCATGGGTGACTGGACAAATGTTATACACCGATGACTCCTAAAGAAAGCCATGAAGTGGACCAGTCACCTTCAAATAACCTTGCTTTGTTGAATAGAATGTTCAGAATTAGCCATTGCATGTGCTAACTGTTTTTATAAATCGGAAATCATTTGAAAGACCATTTTTTAACTTACTGACGTAATTTCTAATTAATTGAGAACACACAGGAAGTATGACATCATAAACATTCTTCCAGCATTCAAAGATCGATAACACAGCATTCTACACTTCATATATTTTCTTTGAAACATGTTTAAACCATCTTTGTTTTACAACAGAGCTATGTTTATATTTCACATCTCCTTAACAAATGTGACATCACCCCAGTTTATGGCATACCTGTCTCATGAATGATATAGCTGAAAACCATTAGCACAGGTAATGGATAACTGTGTGCAGTACTGGGAATGAAGGAGTACTGTACATTTATATAATTCCGTCCTGTGTTCTGCCCATTTTCCTCCACCCTAATTCTCTATTGGCGTAGATTATAATTCATTGAACTCGCCCCATTTTTCCTCCATTGACACGGACTGCCCTAAGAAGCAGACCTCAGGAATTTTCCTGTAGCAGTCAAACACCCGTGGTCAAGTGAGTTTTTTCAGGTTTTGTCATGTCTGAATGGGAGCAAATAGAGTGTCATTCTGTATAATTTGTAAAATACGTGTTTCTTTAAGACTCACTCTTGTCACTGGTGAGACCTCACTTGGGAGTATTGTACGCAGTACTGGAGACCGTATCTCCAGAAGGATATTGATACTTTGGAGAGTATTCAGAGAAGGGCTACTAAACTGGTTCATGGGTTGAAGGATAAAACTTACCAGGAAAGGTTAAAGGATCTTAACATGTATAGCTTGGAGCAAAGACATAACAGGGGGATATGATAGAAACATTTAAATACATAAAGGGAATCAACACAGTAAAGGAAGAGAGTATATTTAAAAAGAAGAAAAACTACCACAACTAGAGGACATAGTCTTAAATTAGAGGGTCAACGATTTAAAAGTAATATCAGGAAGTATTACTTTACTGAGAGGGTAGTGGATGTATGGAATAGCCTTCCAGCAGAAGTGGTAGAGGTAAACACAGTCAAGGATTTTAAGAATGCGTGGGATAGACACAAGGCTATCCTAGCTATAAGACCGGGAACGGGGGACTAATAAAAGTATTCAAAAAAATTGGGCAGACTAGATGGGCCGAATGGTTCTTATCTGCCGACACATTCTATGTTTCTATGTCAATGACAGAATTTAGCAAAAGTGTGAAATAGCAAAATGTGCCCAAAATCAGTAACTGAGGGTCGGCATTACCAAACTGGCACTCGTAAAGACAGCGCTACAGTGCATCCACACATCTCTATGTCACGAACTCAAAAGAATGTCAAATCGGAAACACAGGATAGCCGCCCCGAATCGGGATGGGTCCATTCAAAACAGAACAGTTGGGGAGTAAGCATTTTTTTAAAGAAACATTCTAAGATTTCACACCTACGTTTAATGGGGTTGTCCTCTGATCAACAGGACGTCTGTCTTATCAGGGTTTACCTTTCACCAGTTAGTTTGCATACATTCTACAAGATCTGCTAAGCATCTATTGATTCTTGATGTTGGATCCTTCGTTCCTGTTGCTCCAGATAATCAGGACATAAAAGAGATCCCGTCCATGGTACTTTTTTTCCCAAGAGGTCTCACCAATGCTTATTTCAACTGCTCTGGAGAAATTCCAGATTCTACAGAGAATATTGTTGGTGTTTTTTTTTTTTTGTAATAACTGAATCTGTGCTAGCTGAGAGAAGAGACCCAAATGCATCAATTAGTTCTTGCGTCCTTTTTGCTGAAATTTTCCTTGAGTAATCCTCCCTCCTCTGGGTGTTTGGAAAACGTACCTCTCTTGCCAAATCACTGAACTCCCCCATTGAGATGAACGAAGGCTCTCAATGTAAATGCAAGTCATGGACCATCTCTACTTGGATGCCTAATGCCAACAAAATGCATCACCCAAAGCAATAAACGGTTTAAGATGAAGCAGCCCTTTAAACAGACAAGGCCACTTCCCTTGTGCAAATGTATCTGTCAGGAACAGACAATCTAAATGTGAATAATGTGTTGATTTTCCTAGCTGATGATCCTTTTTGTATGTACTGTAGAGAGTATTAACCTGGTAGTGACCCCTCCTCTGATCCCAGCAATTTCCCCTGTGATAAGAGCAATTGATTCCACAAAAACATACTTCAAAATAGCCATCATCAGCCTAAATTTGCAAATTGATTTAAGGAGATTAACTCTCTACAGAGCAACAATCCCAGAATCCTCTATGTGAGACACTGAGATTGTCTTCTAAAGTACGTCCGGGCTCTTTTAACTGCTGACATGATTGCAACATTTTCTTTTGGGAAACGACAATGATATATTTTAGGAAACACTGCAATAAAAGGTGCACGTTTTCGGGAAACGTTTTTTGGAACATTCGTGTGCCCAGAAGTGTAATTATTAACTCAGAAGTTCAATAACGTTTCAGCTTTGCCAACCGTAACACAGACGGGAATATGCAATTACGGTATCCATTAAACAAAGGGTTAATTACCCCGTACTAATCTAAAGACTAGTAGCTGGTCCTTTGTGCTAGGAAATATCCATATCAGCTACAAGTACCAATATAAGTGATCAATTCTATATTTATATATAAGTCATGCACTCTGAACTTTAAGAGGTTACCGTATTTGCCTGAATATAAGACTACCCTATAGGAAAAAAGTTAAACTTGTATATATTCACATGTTAATTTGCTTTTTTTTCATATTTAATAAAAACTTATGATATAAAAAAAAAAATGCATTTCTTGTTTTTATATACCTTTTATGTGCCAATGCTCCCCTACCCCCCAGACTTACCCAATGCTCCCCCCAACGGTGTCGATTTGAGGTCAGATTATAAGATGATGTCGAATATAACACAAGGGGTCTTTTTCAGAGCATTTGCTCTGAAAAAAAACCTTGTCTTATATTCGAGCAAATACAGTAATTGCCCCGGTGCTAACCTGGCTCTTGTATAATAAAACAATGGTGAAGGACCACTCTAAACTCTACATTTCTTTTGAAACTGGAAAATGTTATTGAGGCTGGTTATGTAATAACATTTCCCAGAGTCAAAGAATTGAAGACCTCACAGTGCTTCTTCACCATTGTATTATATACATGCACATTAAGTATTTAAAATACCATATGTAACATTGCCATAGTGTTACTTTAGTAGATTTAACACTTCTGTTCATAAGCCTGTCCCTGTATGCATATTATTTTTATTCAAGCAATTGTAAACTAAATGTGTGCCTCAGTCTAGAGGCCCTGGTCTGAGGATACAATGGGCCTACACGTTTTAAGATAAATGCCACCTTGTCCTCTGACTGACGGCCTCATTGTGTGACTGTCATCGCACACAGGCTAATCCATTTGCTCACCCTCGTGTTTATATATAATCAATATAAATGGCCCTAACTTTACAAGATCTTGTAAAGATACACAGTGTCACAATAACAGAGAAAGCTAAGATAAAACCAAACATTCAGTCCACTTTAACACAGTTTTACATCTCCTGAAGGCTGGCACATTTGTCATGTCAATATGCTTTTACGGAGCACCATTTTTTTGAGCAGAGTTGCACAAGCTATTTTATTATCCATCTGATCCTAACACAGGGCTTGATTCATGATAGAGAGAATTGAGAAGGAATTTCAAACGTAAGGCCAAAGTGGCTGATTTGGGAAGATTCTCCCATCCAGCTGAACTCAGCTACTTTGGCCTTATGTGTGAAATTCCCTTATGTGTGATAACTCTGTATGCATTCCATCTCTAGAAAACATACAACCGATATTGATTGAATCAGCCATTTATTCCACAATGTAACTGCCCCAACGGTAAAGAAACTGTCTCGATGTTTAAGATGATAGCTCCTTTCTTCCAAACTTGCGGAATGCTCACGCGTTGTCTAGAAGTTATGATTTATAAAGACATCTCCAAAAATGTCTTTGTATTAACCTTAAATATACTGGCAAAGGTTTATCATATTGCCACAAAGGTGTCTTTTTTTCCCCAAAGAAAACAATACGAATTAGGAAATCCTTTCTTTATAGCGGACATTTTTGTAGCCTGTCTCTGAACCCTTTCTATTTCCATTATGTCCTTTTTTTCTGGCATTCCTTCAAGTTGTAGATATAGCTATCATAACAGGAAAGCAAGGACTGGAGGGTAAATGGAACCGTGGGAGACGTAATTGATTGTCTTCCACGACATTTGTTCATAAACTGTCGAGGTTTACCAATTTTGCTTTTGTTTAACAATCCTATAAATTACTATTTAGTTACAAAAACATAATTATTGCTGGATGACCTCTGGACTTCTGTTAAAGCAAAAGGTAAACAAAAATTGGTATCCAACTGAATGAACAATGTGTAGTCATCTAAGGGCGAGAACTTATTATAGCTGAAATGTTTTACAAGGGTGCGGGTTAATTGTTATTGTTTGCACCTAGTATTAAAAGCATTTCCTGCGCTGGAGGATGCTGTCAGACACAAAATAAAGAAGTAATTAATATGGAGAAGCTGAAAAATACAAGTCATCTATTTAGTTTCTTAGGTTCTCTGGCAGTATGTATACCATATGTGTTCCCAATAGCTACTCTAAAAAGAAATACCCATGAACCTTTAAAATGAAACCTGTGCACACTCGAGAGATAATATGGACATTCTAGTAGAAAACCTGGCTAGAGGTGTTAAAGTACAGCCAATGGCGAAATGCGTAAGGCATCACAGTAGTTCGGGGTGCATCACGAAAAAGGACAACTCTATATGCTTGAACTCCCATGCCACTGGAACCACCAGGTAAACATGTGATACAAATCTCGTATCCTGCCTGCTAATGTATGGTGAAACTGTGAGGATCTTCAAAAAAACTATAGAACATCTACATAATGTGGGTGTCGATTGGACAATCCATGCATTGGGAAAGATCTTTTCTATCGTTTGCATATAATATACATGTATGTATAAGAGAGGTGTGCAGCTGGTTGTGACCGAGGAAGTTGGCCTGATTATTTTAAAACACTGTTCATAATCACAGTCACGGCTTTCTGCTTCTTTCCTAGCGGATTTATAGCCATGACACAAATCCTACTTAAAATGCATAACAATGTAATTATATGAAAATCTTTGTGATAGAGGAATGGGTGTTATTAGGTGCCCTGGAGGCCGCCATTCGTCCATCTCTGTATTCTATCACCACCAGCTGTTTGCGCCATTCTTGGCTAAGATTAGTCTGTGGGTTAAAGCGGTCAACCAAGCCTCGGGGTTGATTTTATACTACGCTGTTTTGTTTTATGCATTTTCCCAAAATGCTATTTATTTGTGAGTGTGTCTTTGGTGTTAAATGTATTTTTTTTACAATTGTAAAACAGAATCACACAATTGCTTTATTTATGTGATTTATTTGTATAGAGTCTAACAGTCCCTGAATTTTATTTGAAAACCAAGTTCCCCGACTCCACGTAGCACATAAGGTGCGACCATGCACAATAACCATCTCACAGCACCTCTAACAAATGACTGCACCGCCATCTTCCCCAATAGGGACGGAGCATGTGATCTGTGCTCTCACTGACACAGATCTTCTACTCTGCTTAAGTTCGGGCATCATTAACCCACGCTGAGCTCCTCTGCTAATGATGAAGACCCTCCAAAGAAAACATACCCATTAAGTCAAGTTTCTGTGGCTTTTTCCCAGTTCAATGTAAAAAAAAAAAAAAAAACATTTTCACCATGAAATATTGCAGCAAATCCTGCTAAAATCTGAAACTAATTAACATTCTTAACTAATGACTAGCAGTTTAATGCCCAAGATTTAGCAAACATCTAAAAACATAAACAATGCATTCACTAGCACACCACATGACATTTATACAGCTGAGTGCTAACAAGCAATAAAATAAGTAAGGAATAAAGTTCACATCAGTATTGGGTTTTCCATCATTTGAATGTCGGTCCTCTAATACAGAGCCCTGGCTACTCTTCCTGTGCCCGAGGCTATGTTAACAATTACTCCCCCCTAGAAATATAGATTCATATATGCAGAAAGATTAAAATGGATGCAAAAATAATCAGAACCTTCCTTGGGGGGGTATTCAACTGGCTCATTTCTTCACTGGTGGTGTCTAGGAGTTCTTCTTGGTATGATAGATCTTTGCCTCTACTAGGCACAGACCTGCTCCTGTCCACATCCTGGGCTGGGTGTGGTGATTTAACTTCATATACTACAGTCTGGCGCAATTAGTCCAGCTCAACAAAAAGCATCAATATAGTTATGTAGTGGTTATCACTGCAATTGTGTGTGCCTGAGGCTAGTGCCTTAGTCGCCTCCTTCTCATGCCTCGTTAGTGCTCTGATCTAATATCCTGTCGTCTGCAACTAAGGAACATCGCATACATTCGGCCGTTTCTCAGTGCAGAGACTGCCAAAATCCTAGTGCACTCGCTTCTGATCTCTCGCCTTGACGACAGTAACAGCTTCCTGACTGGACTACCTCTAGCTCGTCTTTCTCCCCTGTAATCTATTCAAAACACAGCTGTCAGACTCATCTTTCTTGCTCGTCGGTCTGATTCGGCGGCTCCTCTCTGCAACGCACTCCACTGGCTCCCCGTCTGCTCAAGGATAAAATTCTGTCTTTAACCTACAAAGCCCTCCACTTCTCAACCCCTCCGTCCATAGCCTTGCTCGTGAACCGGTACTTCCCTGCACGACCTTTGCTCTCCTCAATGGGACTAAATCTCTCTTCTAACCTCATCCCCTCTTCATTGCGTATACATCATCTGTCACTCTCCGTGACATTGTTGTATAGACTGTTTAATATAGGTTTTCTTCTCCCAGGGTTGTCGGCTTTATATTCAGTAAGTGTGAGCAGTTTGTTGTACACATAGGCTTAGGGTTTTGAGACAGATTATCACGATGCTCCAAAGCGGTATGATGACTCATGAGTCAGGTGGAAAGGGAAATTTCAAGATGATACAATTTGTTCCCATCAGCTTGACTAATAAAATAATCCATTTTAACCAGACAATATACCGATCACTTGTTACAGCTGACATCTGAAAAAATGACTGGCCATGCCAGTGCCTCCATAGACATAACATTGGCTTCAAGGCAATTTTCTACTGACCTACTGGATAAACCTCAGCGATTGAACCCATGGTCGCTGACCGGTATATATGGTAGACCCTCATATTCTACAGAATGCAAATTTCACAGAAAAATAAGTGCACACAAAAGGTAAATCAGTAGTTTTTATTTAAACATTAATATTTCCTAAACTAAAAAAAAAACACAATTTCCGTTGTGCTTCTACTAAAAAAGTGAAAGATCCAGTCCCTCTAGTGTGAGGATAAACTGGCGTGTACTTTTGTTCGTTCATGTCAGTTTGTCTTCTGACCCCGCAGCTGCCATGCTTTCTGCAGCACTAGCAGAGAGAGACTGTCGCCGACCTGATCGGGCTGATCAGGTCGGCGACAGTCTCTCTCTGCTAGTGCAGCGAAAGAGCCTAATTTTCAAAAGGGTCAACAGAAGGGACCTTAACTTTGAAAATAAGGGTCTCTATCTACACTAGCAGAGAGAGACCAGCCCCATTGTTGTGCAGATGCTGATGAGAATAGCGGGTCGAGCCCCTGCTCTGACTGGCTGTGCGAGAGCTGAGAGTGTCAGCACATGCCAGATTGCAAACTGGCTCTGCCTCATCAGTGAACAGAGCCGAGAGTAAACACGCGTGTATCTCTAAAGATACACGTCTAGTTTACTTAGGTGGAGTGGACACCAGTTATTGACAAATAGAAGTATAATAACTAGTTGTCCTTTAGGATAAAACATTTGAAAAATTATTTAACATTTTTAAACAACATATAGCTAATGTTCTAGTGCTTTGTATGAAGTTGTTAGTATTTGACATATCTTTAATATACTTAGTAACTGTAAAAATGTGATGTGTGCTATTAAACATATCAGTGTGTTAAAGGGACATTAAACAGTAAACATATACAACTACCTTCCAACTTTCCCGCTTTGTGCGGGACAGTCCCGATTTGGATGACATGTCCCACTGCGATCTACCTCTGTCCGGCTTTTTGGGACAGAGGTAGAGCTCAGTGAGACAGCGGGACCACAATCTTGCTCCATGGTCCTGTCCCAGACACCAGAGAATGCTTATTGCACATGCAATAAGCGATAGTGCCTTCAAATGAGCGGAAGAACTGACACCCCGCTCCCAAGACTCCGCCCCCAGCATCCCACCCCCTCCCAGGACTCCGCAAACGGTAATCAAAACAAGTACAAGAGCAATATCAAAACTCCATAACATAAAGACAACAAATACAGAGGGGCCACTAAATATACACTTACAAGCAGGGCCATCTTTAACGCGACGCAAACAGGGAAGCTGCCCCGGGTCTAGTTACACCTGGGGGGCCCAAAGCAGCGCCCCATGGGCCCTCTCCCCTTGCATGTCTTTTTCGCAGCGCATCACAACTTCTTTTTTTTTTTTTCGGCAATCCACATCCGCTGGATGGATATCGAATGTTAGTATTAAAGAGAATACTAAGTTCACTGGTTCATTCTTATCTGTGTATTTTCTAGTCAGTCACTATGACATTTTATTCCACAAACGATCACACAAATAATAAAAATAATGTTTTATATTCTTACTTTTGCAAATGCATTTCTTTTAAGGCAAGATCGTAAATATTCCAATTTTTTTTTTACATGTATCTGTATCTCAGTAAAACATAAGTTATTAGATCTGGTCAAAGGACGTCTATTTTCCACGGGATTTCCACAACCAAGAGCTGTATCATAAACATTTGCAAGAGAAAAAAAAAAATCATAGAGACAAGTAATTATTGTGGACATAAATTTATAAAAAAAAAAACAAACAGACTGCTGGCTGATGGGATTATGGTGACCTGTGCCTGGTGCCCCTTTAAAATATTTATATGAGATGGGAATGAGAAGCAAATGTGCACTAGCGTATTGTACAAGATGTTTCATAACTGTTCACGCAAATTGGAGAAAGTCAATTTTGATTTACGGTAGTCATCAACCTCATAAAACGTCTTGTAATGAAACCAGCATGTATCTTTGTCTGCAACCTAAGCAGAAAAAAAGAAAACACAGATCCATGTTATTATCTGTGATTTTTTTTTTAAAACAAAAAGGATCAATATGACCTTTGAAGGTGACAGAAGGTCGCGGGCCAATATCCGTGTCTTCTATTCTTTGATCATTAATTATAGACACTCATCTCATGTGATTGTCTTAGCAGAAATAAATGAGAGGCTTCAAGAACTCTATAAGTAAGATGAGCCTGGAAGCTTTTAGACCATTAAACCTTTAATAGACTCGCAAAGACTCTACGAAGGCAGTCACAAAACAGCATGGAGGAGGCCCCAGCTAGAAACCCCCGAAGAATGAAGTAATTAGCTAGTGGATCACAATCCCAAACTCCATGAAGGAGTATGAATCTCCAAGGTAAGACATCTTTTTCTAGACACGAAGGGCTGGGCAGTGAGGTGTATCGTACTCATACCGGCAGATAAACTGGTGGATTCAACACTCTTTTAACTTAAATAGAAATGTGAAAATTATAGAGTGCCCTGTTAAAAAATCAAAATAAAAAAATCACCATTTTCTCGCCTAGACCCACATTTTAAAAAAAAAAATGACTATGGTTTATCCTGATTTGCTTATAATGTACAGTTTTTTGTTGGGGAACAGAAAGGAGCAGACATTTCCCACAAACTAAACAGTGCAATTCACATACTGGAAGGCACGTGTGAACCTTGCCTATCTACACAGCTGGGGATTATAACTTAGCCAGCATTCCGAGCTCTTAGGAAAGATAAAGTGCTCATAATATTCAGTAGATCATCTCCGAGCAATGTTGTTCTTGTTGCCTAACCTCTGAAGTTTGTCTAGTCTGGAATATGTGTACTTTGCTCCTTTTTAATGAAGAATAAACAGTCCCCTGATGGAGAATTTTTATTTTTTTTGTGTGTGTGTGCTTTAGTATGTCTGAATAATGTACAAACAATGTCTTTTCCCCCCCCGTTTCTCTATTTTAAAAAAGAAGTCTCGCAATTTTAATGAACCTTGGGTAGGTTAATGTACCTATTCATGTACAAACTGCAACGTTTGTGTTTAAGGGCTTTATTCATGTAGCACTGAATTGTTAAAGGGACACTCCCACCAAAAACTGAAAAGATTTTTTTTATTTTGTATTGTTGACTTAAGATTTCTCTTTTGTTTCTGTCATGTGACTGTATTTAATAAGATATGAAACTAAACAAGTGTGACTGGGCGCCGCCATTTTGTGAAATATAGTCTTTTTAGGTGGCACCCCCTAGTGACTTTACAGCACAAATTTCTCAATTATGATCCTGTTTCATCAGGTTAATCTCCTCTCTTTGTGTTGGAAGGCATGTAAAAAAAAAAAAAAAAAAGTTGTACACAGACACCTAGTCCCGCCCACTATGATACACAGTAAGAGAGCAGGGGAGTATCTTATGACATCATCATGCAGGCTTTGGCCACAGTTGTAAAGTGAGACTGGCTGGAAGATTTTGGATGATGTTGCATCATGGGAAATATTCACTAAATAGAGCCAGGACATAAACACCTAATTTTATTTTTATTTTTATATGCAATGAACTCAATCATATAAAAAAAATAAAAAAAAAACCAGTCGCATTTGATTTTCTGTGTTTGTTTTAAAGTACCAGGTTATCTAGTTACATCTTATGTACATAGTAGTGTCCCTTTAAGGGAAATTAGAGCCCCCGCACTTCAGTTCAATTTGTGTCAATTCAAAGATTAAAATTGCTCAAAATAAGCTATTCATGTACCACCTAAATACACAGCACTAAAATTAGAAGAATTCAAGTGAATGGTAACCAAAATTCCCAGCTGCCGATTTGACTGAAAATGCACTAGAAAGGAAAAAAAAAATTCTTGAATGCCTCTTTTTAAAATTGCCCTTAGCCGAAGTGATCCGTAATGCACTGATTTGCCACAAGAGTAAAAGCAAGGAATAATTAAATAAATTGTTAATAAATATTATTTTATACATAATTTATTAAAATGTAAATGCTTATTTATGTCATATATATTATAATAACATATATTAATAATAATGGAGCGAGCTTCAGCCAGCAAGTGCTGCGTACCTGTGGCGCCGCCTCATTCTCCTGACCATCGTACATCGGTAGACAGCCAGAAGCGTTCAGCCAGACGCAAAGGAAGCTACGTGCATATCCTCCATATAGCAGGAAACATGGCGGCGGCGCCAGGGGCCTCATCTAACCCCGGAGGGGAACCGGAGATTGTTCTGGGACAAGCGTTTGAAGTTGGTCCGCGATACACTAATCTATCATACATTGGGGAGGGGGCCTACGCCATGGTTGCTTATGACAACGTTAACAAAGTATGAGTTGCTATCAAGAAAATCAGGCCCCTTTGAACATCATATAATAATGTTTATTATTAAAAAATAAATGTAAAATAATAATAAAAATAAAATATTCATTACATATAAATACAATAATAAAAATGACATAAATACAAATGATAATATATATAACATATGTAATCATTTATGCAAGAGTATATTTTGTATTAGAAAGATATTTGAAAAATAAATCACAAAACAAACAATGTGCATAGAAGACTTCTTGTGTTTTGAGAAATTACCTGAAATGATAGTGCTTGTTACATATTCATTCAACTATTTTGGTGGGTTACCTGGTAACTTAATAAGTTAATTGTTTTGTTAGGTTCAGAATAGAGGGTGAAGGTGATGACAAGGTTACACAACAGGTAGGTTACCTAGCTTACTATCCTCATTATTATCATCATATTCGGAATATTAAATCTTAACTCTTACTAGTATATTGGCACTGGTCATTAAAGTCTCTTGGTTCTATACCATTCCTATTAACCAGTTATTTCTTCCTTCCCTGGGCAACGCACCATGGCATAGCTCCTAGCCCCAGTGGACCTGGGCCTATTGCCCCTCTAAGTGATCCCTCGCTGCCTAATTTTATTATCATTGCATTAATAAATATGAAACTAATAAAATATTATTTGAATTTCTAATGTTTTTGTCTTATCCTTTGTATGTCTATGCTTATTTTTGACACCGTAACACCTCACATATGTAAACGTTCCCTTTTATTTCCATAGTGGTGAACTGTTGAACATATGGGATACATGTATGTTTTAATATAGGATATTAAAAATCGCTGATTGATAGACAGCGGAACTACACCATTCAGGGCAAAACATATATAATCTTATCAATTATATTTGAAAATATTCTATTTCTGTCTATATTTAGCAATTCCCTTGTCAATGATATCTGGAGAATTGTAAGCATTGAAATGCAAGAAGATTACTGAACTAATATTGAGCATACAGTAATAGGCGGTATCCAATGCTTTCCAACGCCATTTTCCGTGCATTTCGCGTGAACCGATTGGTCTGTCATAATACAGGTGTAATAGCTGAAATGCACTCAAACTGCGCTACACTGAGTAGCTGAATTGTGGCTTTTTGTGCAATTCGGTCACAATAGCCAAATTTCATCAATTTATGGGCATTTTTGGTACTATATGAATAGACCTCTAAAATGCTTGACCCTGAAAATATCATCAGTAATTATCCCAAAAATGGCACGATACACACAGAGAGTTAATCATTCATCCCAGAATAAAAAATGGCCCAAAACAGTGGCTATTGCGATAGTGTCTGTGTAACGCTTATGGTCGAGGAGAGTTGAACCCAAGGTAGGACTCGGGTACCAGAGAGTAGAACCCCAAGGTCCCCGGAACCAGAATGATAGTCTTCACCCCGACACACCTGTACCTGAAGTTTGAATCCAGGACAACAACTGTCGAGGATGAAAATCTATTCTGTATATTGAAATACTGAGTTTTGGGATTTATCGATTTAGAACTTAATGTAGCAAAATATGTACTTGAACCTACATATATTTGGCCCAATTTAGCCAGAGGGAGTACAACCTATTGTGGTGATAACAGTTTTGTTTGGAATTGTAAATGGCCTAGAAATATGTCTTTTTTTTATATTTAGAGAAGACACATTTGGTCGGGAGGTACAGGTCAGGATGGAACATAGTCCGATGTTTTAACCTATAATACTGCAGTGGTCTGTCCTATAAAATCAAACAAACATGCAAATGTAACTACAAGTTGAGTATCCCTTATCCGAAGATCCAAAAAACTAAATGACCCAAAAGTATCTCACACACACATGCCTGTAGTCCTTTAAACTCAGAAACTGGGCAGCCGTGGACGGCCACATCAGTCTATTTAGAAGGTAGAATATATTGATTGCCTTGGTCCTACAATAACATGGAGGTTGACAAATACTACAGCCAGCAGACATAATTAGGCAGCAATCTAATCTTTAAGATACATTAAAGAGGTATGTTTGTAGTTTTTCTTGATTAATACATGAAAAAGCAAGGCACCAGAACTTGGAAAACACGACAGCCTGAATCCCGAGGCTAGTCAACTTTTGTAATATCATAACATTCTCATCCATTTTCAAGTTATTTAGAATCAGCATCTAAGCCATGCAGTATATTTGTTTTCTTTCTGTGAAGTTAATAGAAGTAAAAGGTTTGCCTTAAGCATGCTGTGTCCTGTCTGTGCCAAATTACGTTTTCTACAAACTTGTGATTTTCCTCCTCTTCCATTTCAAACTGCTGACATACATTACAAATCCTAAATCATCCTTTCCAGAAAATCTATGGACATATAATATGTATTTGTCTAATACATATTTATCTTAAAGGGCATTTTTTTTATATAACAAATGCAGATCAAGTATAATATTTAATGCATTTTACTGAGCTCTATAATCTCCCAGTTTCAGGTCATGGTTCATGGATACTGTTTTGATGAAGATTTAAATAGTTCCATTTTTTAACTATCTGTGAGTATTATATTTCTGTCATATGTTTTGTGATCTGAAATAGCATTGTCTGCAATCTTGCAGGAACCAGGATTTATAGAATGACAAAATGGGAAGGGAGAGACTCGGACCATTGATCGTGTAGAAGATTAAGAGTGGAAGATTAATGTTACAGGGAAATAAAATAACACTGGTCTTAGACAGCGAAGCCATAAGTAACAGGCTTATATCCAGTTAAAGGCTCAGGAGAGACATTACAAAGCACATCTATGAGTGAAGCACAGAAATCAGTGCCAGAAGGGTATATTAAAGCTTAGTCATTATGAAGACAGGTAGGAAGAGCACTACTAGAGGACCGTGTAATGGATGCCAATGTTAAGAAATGTCTTTAAAAAGGAACAAAACCCCAAATTGTTCTTATTAAAAGTCAGAGGTTCTCATCTGCCTCATTGAAAGTGGACTTTGAATGATGCAGCGTATTGTACACTATTCAGAAAGAATTTACTCTCAGGAGGCTTTCATCTCTGGTTTCCAGTATCTCATTCCATCGCTGGGGTGTGCACGCATCAGTCGCGCTACAAACAGCCAATTGCGGGGACGGGATGAAGGATGCCAGAGGTGTGTTCGGCTTTCTTAATCAGCCACCCTTCTGATTGCCATGGAGGGTTTATAGATGCTCTTTAGTGTTTGGCAGTAAGTATTGTCCCATAGCTCAATAATGAAAAGGTGAAAAGGGTCTGATAGAGAATCACAATTCATAATGTGAGCTGCACAATACATTGCTTCAAAAGGTACATCTTAAAAGTTTAAGTACCTTGAGATAATGACACAATTAAAATAAGGTAGCAGAGGTATTATTAAACACACTAGACAAGCCATAAGAAATCCCAAACTTCCAGTGCTACCACCACTACAAGGCATTCACCGGGAACGGGGGACTAATAAAAGTATTCAAAAAAATTGGGCAGTCTAGATGGACCGAATGGTTCTTATCTGCCGACACATTCTATGTTTCTATTATGGGTAGACATATGCAAACAATGATCACGTTTTGCCTCTATATCCACTTTTGGACCAAATGCTCACAGTACAAAACAATTTTACACACAAAATTCCACACACACCCGTCAGGATGCAAGCGCACAACAGTTTATTCAGTGTCCAACCCCCTTAAACTGTGATATAGGTTTTCCATGCATGCTCACATTCACCCACACACAAGCCCATAAAAGGGTAATACAAGTACCCTCTGGTATTTAAAAGGTTGGTTTGTGTTAATGAACCACTGAAATATTCATGACTGTGTATGTCCGGATGGATTTAGATCCGTGATGTTAATAACATGCATAATGGAAGCCATTTGTAACCATTTAGAGTCAGTCTACACCAGAAACATCGCTCTGATTAGCAAGATTTTAACGTGTCTCCCATCATCATACTTAATTAGCACTTACAGTACTTGCAAACAGAACCATAGATCACGCCAACCATTAAATTATTATTTTAAGCTTCATCGATCGCCTGAGGTTCCTGTTTCGAAGAATAGTGGCTACAAAGATGGTCTTCTGCTCAAACAATGTCTATGGGGTCTATTATTGTTGAGATTTCATCTCAACTACCGAACTCCGACATATTTGACCTCCTTTGCATGCCGCCATTTATACCCTATCCTCAAAGCATTTTGCGAGTTTCAGATGTGTTGAAGGCAGGCGAGATGAAGGGTAAGCAAGGTTAAACTTGCTTTCCATACATTTAAATGGGGAAAACAATTACACTATGGTTGAGTTGGACTTGGTCTAAAAAACCTTAATTTCTTCTTCCACTGACATGAATGCCCTATGGGTGGGGTAAAAAAAAAATGCGCAGTGGTCCTTTCCCTGTATCCTCCCCATCTTTTAAATACCGAGCCATGGGCTGCCAAAATTGCCCCTAATGAGTACTGGGGCTAGAATCTTGGCAAGAAGCCATTGGCCTCCCACCCTTAATACTGGTGTTCAATCTGATACCTCCTAACAGGCTGAGATTTCATTGCTGATGGAAGTGTTTAGAATTTTTAAAATGTATTTTCCTTTTTATTTGTGGTTTTTTTTTTTGTAAAGAGAATTATTTTTGGATGGCCCCTTTCCCGGAGCCACAGATGTGGAGTACAGGGCGGCACTGATCATCACAGGACATTTCTTAAAGGTTGTTTTATTCCAACAGGGGCACCCTTTGTGTGCAAGGAGGGTATGTAGAGCTTTTCACTGCACACCTTCGTGGCACTCAAAGGAAGTTTTATTGTATTTTTTTTACAAGTCCGATTTTATCTCTTCCTCTTTGGGGCATCTTGTGTAACCTCCAGTCCCGGTGTTAAAGGTGCCCAGAGGCATATGAATTGGCCCCAATTTTATGGGTTGGGGGCATGGGCATTTGCATGTCAGTGAACATTTTGAGACTAAGCCAAATTCGACCTCCCAACTCGACCAAACCTTGAACAAAACTTGATTTTTGGTGAATAGACCCTTTTGTTGTGTAATTAAAATACTAATTAAGAACCAAATAGGTTTAATGAGCAATATGGGATTTGTAGTTCCAAAACATTTGGCATTTCAAACGTAGCCATCACAGTCACTGACAGATGCTTTTATGTCTGTCTTCAACAATTCAAACATGATTTCATATGAACACTTAACATTCTTTCATAATTCAGCTTTATCCCCATTACTGACACAATGTTCAATAAGACAGATGGCAAAGTGAATTAACATATAGCTGTATCTTTTAGAAGTGGAAACTCTACACTTACAAGTTTCTTTTTTTTACACCAGCCCAATAAATGCAATATCAGTGGCGTTTTAAATACAGAAGGACAATGTGGAAACAAAAAAACTAAAAACCCAATAGTATAATAAGTAAAAAGAAAATAAATCAAATAAAGTGTGATATTGTACTCACAAGGAGATGCCAAAAATGTGACAAAATACATGTATTCTCTAATTTATTCGGCAAAACTATAGCCTTGCCAGCCACTATAGGCACAGCACACAATCCCTTGAGGGACACATATGACCTGCAGACAACACACCAATGCTCTATAACACTACAATGTCCTGGAGAGTAAATGTGGGTGACAGATGTAATATTACATCCTTTGATTGCAGTTACGTCCGCCCATGGGTATAGAGTTTTGGAACTGTAGCCCCCAGACAAGGTCGGGGAGGGGCAATCATGACAGGGTGCTGAGAGGATATGTCAGCCTATAGTGGGAATTAGTGGGAGGAGTTGGGATAGTATAAAAGATAGGAACAGGAAGTTTGGGGGCCATTTTAGGAAAGTTTTTTCCCCCTTACCTGTTGTCCCGCCCACCCTCCCTTTATTTATGGTTAATGAGCCTTTATTTATTTATTTATTACATGTCACAGCGTCGGCGGAAGCTTGCAGGGTATCCAGGAGGGTTAATGGAAGATTTGGATTGGGGAGAGTCAATCGGGACTCTGGTGGGAGGTTCGAGGGGAAAGTGGTACCTCGAACCTCAGGTATTGGGGGCATTGGGATATGCCCAGAACATGGACTTCGGCAGCCACCTGGATACTCTTGCAAGCTTTGGTTGGTTTTCTTGTATATGGAATGTTTAATGTTTAAGTTTTGATGTTTATGTTTAGTCATTGTATTAATTATGTATATACATATATGTGGAATGTAGATATATATATATATATGTGTATATGGTTGTAAATGCAATGGCTATTTAAATAAAGTGCTGTGGCCGTTGTTTTACCCCACAGTCTTGTTTTAAGTTTGAGTTATTTCTAGGCAAATACATATCCTCAATGATAGAAAGCTACCAGGTCATGCTTTCTCACAATTCTCTACCAATGAAATGGATGTTAGGAGGCACCTATTTTTCTTCTTTCTCAATGTTCATTTTCGTCGTAGTACCTAGCATGTCTACCTGAAGCTGGACATACCCCATTTAACAGGGGTACAGATATCTTAGCTGTAATATAATGATTCATAATCAGGAAAATCTACAGGATCTTAACATATATAGCTGAGAGAGGGCATATGTAAGAAACATTTAAATGCAAGAGAATCATCACAGTGATATGAAAGACTAAATTTATGAGAATGAAAACTACCAAATTGAAAAACTTAAATTAGAGGGTCAGAGGTTAACATCAAAAAGAATTACTTTACTGAGAAGGTTGTGGAATGTACGGAATTGCTTTTCAGAAGAAGTAGTTATTACAGAGAAGGAGATTAAACATTCATGAGATAAGCATAAGGCTATCCTGAAAATAAGACAAGGGGCCAAATATGGGCAGAATTCTTCTTATCTGATGACATTCTATGCTTTTAAGTGTAAAAGGAATCTTCCATTCATTTACCCCTATCTACCAGTAGTCTATCCAGTTAGACCAGCTTCAGATCAAAAACCAAATACAATTACCGAAGCACTGTGAAGACACAGAGAAAAGTGATAACATCAAGTGGGTTACAATCTTTCTCTCACCACTACAGTCATATACACAAAAATGTAATATCACATACCTCCCTATATTTCAAATGGCCAAAGAGGGACACTTATTTTTGTGGGAGTGGCTTGTGGTGTGGCAAAAGGAGTCTATAGTGAAATATATATATCTTTTGTACAACGTCTTTTTTATACTAATGTTGCTCGAAATGCAGTTTCTGTGACAATTGATACTTTGATGCCTGTAACTCAATAAAACGCAAAAATAATAAAAGGGACTGTCCTCCGTAAATAGGTGTGATATGAGTATCGTAAGAAAAAGAGAAGGAATGGTCAGGAACTCTCTAAAACTGATCTCGTCTGCTAATAGACATATTAATTCTCTGAATCTGCTCAGATCTGCTATTAAAATGTATTTTATGTATATGTGAATCAGTGTGTGTGCATATATATATAGATAGATAACTATATTACAACTGGGTGTGTATCTCATCTGCTACATATTATGTCACCGAATGGCAGAAATAAAATGTGGTCATCCTAACCTATACCCTATTCTGATCTATGCATGATTAACCCTTGCTAGCACAAGCATATACATGTAGCTGCTGTGCCCCAACTTGTGAACTCATCAAGAGTGCCCAGAACAAACGTCCATTTCACCCATAAACCATCTACTTCCCAGTCACAGGGCGCACGGATATAAAGCCTACCAGTCCCATGTTAGTAAATATCCAATCCAATGTGATCACCATTCATTCTCATGGGATGAACATTTTGTGTTGCTATAGGAAGTTCAGCTGAACCTTACAGCTTTCCATAGAGTGGATACAGAACCTTGCAGGGTCCTTTCTAAAGGGATTTACTTTAATTCAGTTGTAAGGTCCAGTTTCTTTATTAAATACACGGGTTTGTTATTGTCAGATTGTATTCCACTTGTAAGCAGGTTCAAAGTATACAGGTTTCAGTGCATAGATCTGAAGAGGTTTATTACTTTAAGGTAATGTCCCTTTAAAAGAAATGGTTAACCATGTATATTTTGTATATTCATTGACTTAGCTGAGTCACGCTTTATCTAGTTCCTGTATTATAAATAACATATTGTAGCCACGGTTATCTTTAACAACCATTCATCTGACAAATTTGTTCATTTTAGCACATTCTCCACTTCTGGGACTGTATGTTTACCTGAAATATTTCATCAAGTGTAGGCATTTTAAATAGAAATTCTTTAATGAAATAATATAAATATAACTCATATAACTGTCTCAGGGGGCGGACATCTTGGATCAGATTTTCCTTCATCTGACCGAGGTTTCTACACAACATGTCTGCCCTCTGATAGAGCTATACAGAGCTAATATAGAAGCACAAGTGAAATGTTAGTTGTTCCTGTTGTGAGGATACACTGGTGTGTACTTTTGATAGTTCACGCCAGTTTACCCTCTGACTGACAGCTGCCATGCTTCCATAGGAAGCCGTCTGATCCCATGCAAAAATGAGCAGCGAGAGATCCTCGCATTCGTCAGTCAGAGCAGGTGCGAGCCCCCACTCTGATTGGCTATGCGTGCGCTGACATTGGCGACAACCAGGAACTGCTGTGTCTCACAGGTGAGACACAGCATTTAGTAAACCCGCATGTATCTATTAAGATGCATGTCAGGTTAACTTAAAAATCCCGGGACATAAAAACAGTGCAAGGGTATAGGTTTTATGTAGAGCCAATTGTTTTATGTGCAGATTTTTACCTCATATACCATATACTGGCTTTATGAATATGTAAAATAGCCCTGTTTTCCTTTCATTTATTATCACATGTCCGTTGCTTCCTTTGTATATTGTTATTCCTAGTTATATATATATATTTATATATGTATGTCACCCTGACAAAACAAGACTCTATTAATAGAATGACAAGTCAGCCCATACTGAAGAAGATAAACAGACCACTGTCTTTGATATATCCAAATATTGCAGTGCCAGAAATAAAGGCAGGCATGAAATGCTATGCAATGCTGCAACTGTGCATTTCAAACAATTCAATGGAAAACTTATTTTTTTTTAGTTAAATATCAACTTCACCATACAGAACCACAGAGGGTTAAACTCATTTATTCTGCAAAATTCAATAATCATCTAGTAAATCTAGCAGGGATCAAGCTTCATGAAAATGGCGGCAAAGGCCTCTAAGTACAGAGTTACTCAGTGAAATGAAATATAGTGTGTAAATAGAATAAAATAATAATACTTATAACCAGCAAACACATACTAGGCTTTACTGCTCCTTTAACCATTACAGAGGATAGGGAATACAAATGTAATATTCCTTGAAAGTACCCATTAAGCTACATATTGTAGGTTCCTAGTGTCTGCACAGTGCATTAAAAGAGGACTAAAAAAAAGATTAATTCTTATTTAACACAATGGAAGCTAATGGTTTATAATGTGTTCTGCCCGTGGATTTTATGGCTGGGCTAAATATATTGGTTCTTTTAAAATATAACAATTGATTCATAATAGAAAGACTACTGGGCAGGGAGGATTGATGTGCTGAGGCATTGTCATCTAGATTATAGTAGTTCAATCACCATGAAAATAAAATGTATTGTGTACATGAAATGAAAGCATTTTTTGCAGAATTTACACTTGAAATCAATTCCTGAACTGAAAAGTTATAGGCTGAAGCAAAACATTGTAATCCAATCATGTTTTACTCGTACAGTGCAATGGCAATTCTTTTTAGTGTAACATCAAGTCCTTTGGGTTCAATATGGATGTAATGGCCAGTGCAGTCTGTCCAGTGGAAAGTCACATGGGTGCAATGTGGGTTCAGTGGAAATTTTTTTGTGAGAATTAGCAAGTCCTTAGGGTGCAGTGCCAAGTCCAGTGGGCGCCTTGTGGGTGCATAGCAAATCATGTGGTGCTGTGGCAAATCCATAGGGTGTAATGACAAGTGATATGGGGCAGATGGTGAAATACGTATAAAAAAGGTTTACATGTGAACCAATACTTATTAGCAAAACCTTTTTTTCTCCTATAATGGAGCCTTATATTTAGAACTTTTATTTTTATTAGTTATTAAAATCCAAAGTTTGGGGGATCGCCTTATAACCAGGGTCTTCTTGTATTACATTAAATAGGGCATGTGTTTTCTGCAATTTGCTTTCAAGGGACTGTATCACCCAAATACTGTTTTACTGTGAATGTAGAGCATAAAAAATGATTGAAAATGATCTATACAATGTGTTAGCAAAAAAAAAAATAAAAATAAAAACATGTCTTTTTTTCACACACACTCAATGGATGTAAATCCCAATAATGGCAAAATGTATCACAATGGCAGTGCATTACAATGACACATAAAGGGGTTTACTCACTAAGCAGTTAACTGTGTTGAGCTGACAAGGGAAGAGCAAAATCTATGTATTAGTAGCAGAGTAGGAATAATAGGCAAATTGGAGAGCCATTTTGAAGCCACAATAATCTATGGAGTTCAAGCAACAGTCTCTCTGACATTGATCTGCTAGTGAGTAGTGGTGCATCTGACTAAACTCATGCTCCCCCCCCCTCCCCCAGCCTCATTCGTCACACCACTTCCTCTCCAGGTTGCAACCCTTCCTCCCATATGCTTTCCGCTACACCAGATTGCTCCCATATACCGTACAGTAGTGCCAGATTGCCCTACACCCCTGTCCACAGAGTCAGCTTGGTCTCATGTATGACTGGGCAGGCAGTGTAAGGCAGTGAGGAAGGCTTGGAGGGTACCACCTACAATGGTGACACCACCTACTATTGTTGCCCCTTCAATCTACTGCCGCAGCCCTCCTCTCCAGTCTGTCTCCAGTGCTCCTAGGCAGAAATACAACATTGTTAGCAGCACTAGCAATGTTGTATCACCAGCAATCTCCTATATATCTTCCCTGATCATCCAAGCTATTGGGAGTAGTAATATTGTCATGGCCAGGTTTGTCAGGTGAGTGTGCACTTGGAGCATTTTACAGGTATCTGTTCCCTTATTTTCTGGTTTCAAACTTTGGGAAATGAGATTGTACAGGTCAGTGATTAAAACATTTTAAAAAAATAGAGAATTTTTTTTTAAACATTGTATTAACAAGTCTGTTGGGTTTATCCCTAAAATATCAATGCAGATTAATATCAATCAATCAATCTAAAGCAGGGGATCTCCAAACTACTGACCGAGGCCTTTTTTTTTTTTTTTTTTTAAACTTACCAGTACCAGCAAAAGTAAAATACAAAGGAATTCATTATTTTTTCATTATCTGCTCATATAGGTTATGCTTTCTTCTATCATGATCTCGGTTACATTTAGTCATCCAAGAACAAGTGGTGTATGTATACATTTCACTGTCACTGTCAATTACATTTTGCAATGTACATGTAAAACTCATGTGAACTAGGCCAAACATGCTATTCATGCAACATTAGCATGTTAAATAACATATCATTCTGCACATCTACTAGCAATTTAGTTATCTTTAAAGGACACAAGTTACTCGCTCCCTTCCCTGGGCGCGGCAGAGAGGTTGAGCAACACTGTGTCGACCTCACAATGCTATGGTTCTGTCTCCCTGTGCCAGGTAGAAACCTGGCCCGCAGGTTAGTATGCTGTAAAGTGACTTGTAAGCAGTGTGCAGAAATGTCATACTAAAATATTTCCGGGACCGTTGGCAGGTATGATCGCACACACTTGGATTAAAGACAAGCGATTCATTTTGAAACTCTTGTGTATTTGGATATTTCCCCATTCTTCCACATATACACTAGGGGTCCAAAGACCGAGTCCAATAGCACAATCGGCTTTTTTTCAGAATTTCTGCAAAAACGAAATATATACGGTAATTCGCATACAAAAATGCATAATTTTCACTAATAAAAGTGATAAACAAATTTGTCTGTACATAATGAAAATCAATTTGGCAATATTTGCCACCAGCCAGTATTTTACCAGCAAGGCAGAAAAAACTTGGATTGAGGCCAAGTCTATGTAAAGTCTTATTTAGGTAATAACATGGCAGGTCATTTTTTTTTTTTTAAAGAAATGGAGGCAAATCTACATGATTACCATCGGGTGTGTGGAGAAGGAATTCATATAAATGATAGTAGATAAAACATTTAACAAAGAGATAAAAAAGAAAATCCATGCTAAAGAATGTATTCTTGAATAATACTTCTTAACCAATTATGATACTAGAAATAATCAAATAAAACCAGTTTGTGATGGTGGACTCACACTTAGTGAACCATACTGTATACACACACACACACACACACACACACACACAGTGTTTACAAGGCTGGTTCACCTTCACGGCAATTCATACAGCACAGGTCAGACCCACCAGAAGTCCAGGACAAACTATATAAAAGCTCTTGGTCTTCAAACAAATAACAACCCCTTGCATACTTATGATCACATCAGGTTTTCTTGTAAGCAATGAGATGTCTAATGCTACCATGGTTTGCATCCTGCACTATGCACATCACTGAATTGTACTCACACCTTGTACTCTTGTCAATCATCTCTTAATCAGTTTGGTCTCAGTGGACGACATTGCATTACATTTTTATAGCGCCCATAATTGGCATAGTGCTAGATCCAAAGCACAGAGGGGGACTGCATACTAAGTTAGACGGATCTACGATCTAGAGCGAGTGAGACATGGGCCACATAAGGGTGAAGAAGTAAAAGGGAAGGTGATGGTAGCGACAGTGTTAGGTATGGTTTGAGCTAGGTGGGTTTGGGCCAGATATTAAGTATGTATGTTCTACCTATTCCTGACAGTGTTTGAGGACAGTGAGAGATAGGTGGGATTAGCTAGAGGTGTATTCTGGATGGAGGAGTAGTAAGTTTCCTTAAAGGAACGCAAAAGTGTGTGAAGAAAGCAAGGGTTAAAAACCACGTCCCGAGAGCTAGTGCAGAGAGAGCCCCTTATTTTTTTACGGGATCAGCAGGGGGTTGTGATTAAGTGTCACTGGACGCGAAACACGTAAAATGTTTGTAAATTCCCTATGTCCACTTCGTACCGTCATTAAATCATCTTGTTTTTACTGGATTAAAGAGTGCCAGTATGTTCCTTTGTGTTCGGCTATGAAATTGCAGCTGGGTCGGCTGTTCCTCGTGCCTGACCACCTGAAGTGTGGTAGTGATACACCATACTCACTTTGCCAGCGGGGCTGAGCCTGGATTCTTTCCTGTGGGGAGATTGTGCTTTTTTTGTTCATCAGCAGGGTGGGCCTACTTAAGGTCTCCCCTGCTGATCCCATGCAAAAACTAAAGGCTCTCTCTGCACTAGAAGAGAGAGCCAGTCGCCAACCAGACAGCTGCCTGCTTCCTTTGGAAACATATCAAAAGTACATATCAGTTCATCCTCACACTAGGAACAACTAACATGTCACTTGTGCTTCTATATTAGAAGCACAAGTGAAAGATAAAGTTTAGTGTCCCTTTAACCCCTTAGTGACCGAGTGCTATGCTGCATTTGATGTGCCTTGAAGACCAGAATTCCATTATTTTTGTCACATGTTTACTGAATTGTGAATTTCTTTCTTTGTGTTCAGTCCAACCACACAAATTATATATCATTTTTTAAAGGACGGATAGGGATTTCATTTGATACTATTATTTTCATCATATGATATCATTTACTATTAAAAAATAAAATATGACGAAAATATGCCATAAAAAACACTTTTTCTAACTTTGACCCGATTTTTTTTTTTTTACACAATTACAAATGGTAAAAAAGACCCCGTCTATATATT